>CM077472.1:3887259-5087259 GCA_039654755.1 Calcarius lapponicus
CCCCACTTAGGGACAAAGGCAAGTGTCTTTTTTTGCCTGCCAATGGCTGAAGTTTTTGGCAGCTTCATCCCCCTTAAAACTGATTTCCAGCAGTGTGCAAGCTAGGATGCTCTCACACACTTGCTGGTAGTTATCTGTAATAAAATGCTTATAAGAGCTGGCAGGCTGTCACAATAAAATTCTTTGTTCTTACTAAAAAATTATCTTAAAATCTTTTACACCCATTGTATTCGAAATTGGTGAGTAGAACAAAAAATCCCAAATGTTACTTTTGCCATTCAGTCAGTGGTTAACAAATATTGGTTGTTTTTAACAGATTTCCAGCCCTGGCATGCTCCCTACATAAATAAAGTTGTCCATTTACAAAAACTACATTAATTTTAGATCAGAAAAACAGACATGTTAGATCTGAGCCTTCACTTCAGTGAAATTGGGATGTTTTAAGGTCATTGATTCTAGTTTGGTCAAGGAAATACTCACAGATGTATTTTACAGGTTGGCTGTGTATTAACTCAGTGTTGCACATAGGTTACACTTTTCATGTGACATCCTGAACTGACACATGAGGGTTATGGGCAGAATAAAGCCAGAGGGAAAAATGGATCTTATATAGTCCCACTACAGCCATCCCAACACCTTTTAAACAGACATACACAGTAATATGGTTGGCAAAATTAATATAACCTGATTACTCCTTTTATGGCATTTTAGGAATGGTGAAATTACCTTGGTCCATTTTACCACACCACAGAAAATCACAAGCAGCCTTACAGGAGGCTGAAAATCTCCATATTTATGAATGAGGCATGGATGATTAAGATAAAAGCATCCCTGCTATTGATCACAGGCCTCTCTCATCTATTAAAATAATAAAACTACATAATGCTGCAGCACTTAAAACTCAGCACTGGAAGAAGGTGACCGAATGCAAACACTGGTGGTCATGGCTCAAACACGCCTGGTGGGTTTGTGCATGGAGCTCTCAGCACCACCAACACCTACCAGTGACCAGAAACTGGTCTAGTAAAGCATCATTCCCAAAACTATCAAAATACAGCCCTGTATAAAATATTTTTATTACATTTTTTTCTGGTTTTCTTAAGGAAAAAAAAAAAAAAAGGTGGTTTTTTTTCCAAGTGAAAATCATGGGGATTTTACAGCAAGAAGTGTGTCCTTTTGCTTGGCAGAGGGTGGAATATCTCAGTCACACTGGAAAACCACGGCAAGCTGGCCTGATATTAGCCTGGATCCAATTAGAAACACTTTTCTGTTTTAACTCAGGTGGAATTGCACAATTAGAACAGCAAAAGCCTTGAGAGGAAATGGAGAAAGTTGTTCTTGCTGAAGAAAGGAATGAAGGTCTCTTCAGTGCTCCACAAAAATACTTACACAAAGAGGAGAGCTGAGCACAGCTCGGGAGCCCAAGATGAAAACCAGGGTTGTGCTCCATGGTAGGAGCAGGTACTGAGCATGGATTCGTCCCTCCAGGAGGGGAGGAAGCACCCTGGTTTTCCATCAGGGACAAAAGCAGCTTCTCCAGAACATGATGGGCACAATCCATAGCAAAACTGCTCCACCCATGCACTACACCTTGTCTGTACCCATTGCAAGAGAATCCCATCAGTTCAACAAGGCTCCTTCCAGCCACTCAGCCAGTTTGGAAATGGGAAATATGAGCATCTGTTCAAAGCCAGCCTCCATCACACTGAGAGGATGTGGCCATGGACACTGCAACAAGCTCCTGAGCAGTGCACACAGACATTGGGCTGGGTTTGTGTTTGTATTTGTGTTTGTGGTTTTTGTGTTTGTGTTTGCCCCAGATCCTTCCTTTGGGTCTCTGGCAGTGCCACCAAGCCCCTGGTAACAACCTGCTGAAACAGGCGCCTAAATCCTGCCTGAAGTTGTAAATTATTTCAACAGAGATTCTTTCATAAACTGCAGTAAAAAGTCTGAAACTCCATACTGGGTGTCATTCTTCTGAGTAAATAAAATATACCCACATAAGTCTAATTACACTGACATTGTCCTTTGAATTACTCTGAAAACCATGAGACAAATAAATTTCATGCATCTCTATGTGTACAGTAAACACCTACCAAAAAAAGGAAAAAAAAGGCATGTTGTGAAGCTACAGGATTCAGCTTACAGAACTGTATGAAAAGGGAGCTGTAGTAGGACATTTCCTCACCTATTTTTATGTAATTTAATGTGGCAGCATCGCAGGAAAAGCATTTACTATAAATTTGTCAAATTACCTGTTCATATTTTTCTATTCATATTTTCAATGAAAATATTCATATAATTATTTACCTCTGAAGGGCCTTGATGTGTCTGCAGCTCAAAACACAGGCAAGTATGGACTTGGATTTGATGATTCTTGTGGGTGCCTTTTGATTCTAGATACTCTATGATGTTATGATTTTTATATGGCCTGAACCTGCTTTTTAAGGGTTAACAGCTGAGGGATACAGATAACTTCTTTTTAATTATATGCTGCAAACTATTTGAACCCTTTTCCTGGCTGCCTTTCCCAGGCCACATTCAGAAGCAGATATACCAAAATACTCTACCATGTGTCTGACCCAAACACAGCCAGGACAGGAACCTTCACAAGAGAAACAAAAAAGGAAAGGAAAAGATAAAGAGAAAAATAAAAGTCTATCCTCTGAAGATATGCAGACCCATATTAGAAATGCAGGAGTTGAGATAGTTTGGACAAATGCCCAAACTTCTGAGAGTTTAATCAAAACTAAACCAACCAATCCTCTTCCCCTTTTGAGATTTGCCCAGCAACAATTACGATCAGTTTTTAAAACCACAAGTACTTAATAAAAACTAGAATATTATAAATCTTCTGCCACATGAAGCTAATAAAAATAAATAATAATAATAAATTTTAATGTTTAAGGTACCCAGGCCCAAAGGCACTAACCTGTATTTGTGCCTCAAGTCAAGAGTTCTAGAAATATTTGAATAAATGTAGTTTTGCAAAAGGGTATTTTTCTATCCACTTGCCAGGTATTAGACTGATTATTTAGACTGCACTAGGACTTGTAATGAGCTTGTTTAGCACATTATTCTATTTACATGTTCATCTGACATTATTAAACCTCTATTTGTTTCTACCACAGAAAATTTAGAAATATGTTCCAGGGAGCAAATTGTTGGCCAAATTAAGGGCCATCATCAACCTCATTCTTTCCATTTTGATATTAAATTTAACAGCATCAATGCTGGCTTGCACCAACTGCTCAGCTTGGGCTGCCTACAGCCAAGTAACCCCACACATCTCTTTGGAAACACAAGGAATCATTTCCTTTGCCAGCCCTCCAAGTGATACTTTTTGTTTCTCAGTGCCTCATCCATCTCCTTCACACATCCATTGAAATGCAGAGGATCCTGTAACACCGTGGTTGATACCATCCCAAACCCAGTGGGTGTATAACATTTCGACATCACCTACGCACCACAGAAAATATTCATTTTTCACGGGACTATTTTGGTCCGGCTGACTTGGTTCTAGCGGGAAGAGCAGAGGTAAAACATTAATCATCCCTTTAAAAAAGTTTGGAGCTGGTTCCATGTGATTTCAGTGCCACGATCCCACAGGCAGCGGATTGTCCCTAAGCCCCAAATCTGGGCTCTTTCCCTACTTCTATGCAGGAAGAATTCCCATATAAATCTTGCAGCGGCTTTTGCCAGCAGTAAGGATAAGTAGAAGCTAAGCAAAGGTATTTTAATTGCTCCAGTTAATAAAAAGGATGCACTTCCATGGAAGTAGTGCATATTAATGTCTAGGAAATGCTCTGCAGTGCTCTCCATGCTCAAGGGCTGGGTCAGAGCACCCCAGTGAAAGTGGCAGACACTGTGTTTTCACTTAGCATCATTCATTGCTAAAAAAACCAAAGCACTAAAGCAAACTCAAACACACATGCAAAAAAATCCTATTTTGGGAATATGTTGGAGCACTTCTAGAAATCACTGAAACTGTTTTCATAATCCTTCCACTTGTAAGGCCAAATGCCTTAATTACCATGAGACCAGCTAGCTACAGAAGGCTCAGAAAGAGCCATAAAAACATTTTAGTGCAGCTTAAAATAGCTTTTTCTCCTCCTAAAAATAGAGCAATGCACAGAGAAAACACTTGGACCCCTTTTGGAGGCGACGGAGGAGTGTGAGGCCAGCCCCAGGGAGGAGCAGGGATCCCCCAGCCCCTGCACTGAGCAATTCTGCACTGCTGCTCTCCCAGCCCAGGACACTCTGCCAAAAGCATGATGCTGTCCTCTATCAAAACCCATTTCTAGCCTGTGCTGAGTCTGACCAGCCTTGGGGCTTGAGCCAGAATGATTTTTTTTGGGAGGAAATTCCACATTTGGGAGGGAAAGGATGAAGCATTTAAAAAGGTCAGCTTGCCAGCAAAGGAAGGCAGTTATAGGAGTAAAGGGGAGGAAAACATTTCCTGGGTCACTGAGTTCTGTCCAGCGCTACCAGAAGGAACTAATTCATATATTGTCTTTCACACACCAACCCAGCTCTTGCAGCAGGCAGAAATGTTGGGATCCACCTCAAAAATTGAGCAGGAGCCCCTGGGATGGCCAGCAGTGCCTCTGCAGCTGCTGCTCCCCACTGCTGCAACCTCTGCAAAGGGGCAAGGGCAACAGAACTTTGCCAAAAAGCTTAACCCAGTAGTCATCCTCTTTCTCTTTTTTTTCCCCTTTTTTCAAGGCATCTGCTGCTGAAGAGGCCCCTCTGTAGCACCTTTTCATCAGGGATGAGGCTCCAATTCTGTCACTGAGGACCCAGAGACTCCCACCATGAAAAGAGATTTGGATCCTCTTCTGCAAAAATCTGCCCTCAACACTAACAGCTCATTGAAATTTGGGAATTCCCTGCCTTGGTTTTCCAGCTGCAGTATGAACATTATAATTTACCCATCCTTATGAAGGGCTTTGTCATCTTTAGATGTACACACCCCCACTGGGACAGTTCTGACACTAATTTCTGCTTCATATCAGATTATGGGATCGTTATTAACCTTCCAGCTTTCACTACTGGAGGGTCAAATCCATCTCAGCTCAGCAGATGAAGCTCTACTGACTTCACTTACTCCAGGACTGGATTTAGTCCTGGGCATTTTTCAATTTAAAACACACTGGCAAGGCGGAGGCACTACTGCTCCTTCCAGGGGTGGTCTGATTTCATTTACAAGTATTTGTGCTGGCAAGTCCTACATAATGTTCAGATGCAATTGTGTCTGAGTATTAAATATAATGGGTTAGATGTTATGAATAGGAAAATGAGATAACTTGCTAAAGGAGGTTTGACAGCAAGAGTAAAAGAATGAAGATTCAACTTAAGCTGCTGAAAGCCTAACAAGATAAAGACAGGCAGGGGAGAGTTCTCTTAAATGTGATGAAAATAAGGCCTGAAGGGGTGGAATGATAGAGAGGCTGAGGAGTACATGTTTCAAGACAGAAGATGAATGTGCCCAACATGACAGTAACATGTAGCTAAATTAATCAAAGTACCCACAGCACTAAATAGAACCAAAACATATAGATTTATGCAGAAATCCCAGAACAGCAGATGTGAGACTGACAGAAGGATGCTTCCTTTTGATCTAAATTAATTTTCCATATTTTTTGGTCATTGGCTTTTATCATTCTGTGTCACTGGAAACATTATAAATCTGCCTTTTACATTTTAAATAAGTGCTGTCTGCATCAGTGTTGAACCCACAGGTCCCTCAGCACACACTATTATGTCTCCCCATTAAAGACATCACGGCACATGACAAATACCCTGAAGCTAAATTACCAGGAAAAGATTCCTAAAAATCACAGTGGCACACACCTGTGTGACAAAAACAAACAGTTGCAACCGCTAATATTTCACCTTGAAAGGATAATTTTAAGTTAATTCCGTTCCCATGATTCATGCTGGATTTGCAGCCTTTGTTTGGCCCAGCTCTCAACTGCTCTGCTCACCCTCCTCTGGTGCTTCTCCAGGGACTTCTCCAGAGTCTCCTGCACTCCCACAGCCTTTTCAGAGCTTGGGGGGTTGGATTTTATACCCCCTCGGCTGCCGAAGGGCAGGCAGTAAATTGGGGGTCATTGCCCCCTTGGCTTGGGCTTTAATCAGTGGCTGCTGTCCTGCTCAGAAGGAAAGCTCCCAGTCAGGGCAGCTGCTAGAGATTAAGTCAGACCCTGGTCTCTCTTACAGCAGGAGTGCAGATTCCAGTGCCATTGAGTCCAGGGTAGGATTTGCCCCCACAGACTCAAATGAGCACCCAAACCTGCTCTGCTAGCACAGTGGAGGGGAAGCAAAGGAATGTTCTTGGGATGGGAGACCCTCCCACAACCAGGAGCTGTGTGAACCCGGTGCATTCACCATCACATCCCAAATACCAGCTTGTTTCCCCACATCCCACCTTGAGGCATCCCCTTCCCTTTCAAGTGCCCGGGGAGAGGGGGCTGGTTTGTCTGAGGAAAGCTGGGGGCTGGGGATGTCCCAGTGCATCCCACCTGCCCAGGGAGGGACAGGGGATGTCCCAGTGCATCCCACCTCCCCAGGGAGGGTCAGGGGATGTCCCAGTGCATCCCATCTCCTCATGGAGGGGCTGGGGATGTCCCAGTGCTTCCCACCTCCCCAGGGAGGGACAGGGGATGTCCCAGTGCATCCCACCTCCCCAGGGAGAGGCTGGGGATGTCCCAGTGCTCCCTCGGGAGGGTCAGGGGATGTCCCAGTGCTTCCCACCTCCCCAGGGAGGGACAGGGGATGTCCCAGTGCTCCCTAGGGAGGGTCAGGGGATGTCCCAGTGCATCCCACCTCCCCAGGGATCCAGCAGCACCTGGGGCAGGGAGCTCTCAGGGTTCACAGCCCAGCTGCTGCTCCCAGACGGGCACCCCCTTCCCAGGCTTTGTCTGCTGTGCAAAGGGCTTAGATCAGTTTTGTTCTGAGAGCCGGGGCTGCTCGACTCCTCCCCACCCCACACCACCCCCAGCCTTCTGAGGGGAAGGTGACAGGGATTAGAGGGTTGAATTCCCTTCTTTATTTTTTTGCCTTCTTTTTTTTTTTTTTTTTCCTTTAAAGAACTTCTGGATGCCAACATGACTTTTTTGTCTGCAGGAGATTAGGCAAACGAATGCAAAGGGTGACAGAGATGAGGACTCAGCCCTACCATCCAGAGGCAGGTTTCTGGGAGGACCTACTTTCCCTTCACTCTGCTGTTATGAATAGATTGATCTTTTTTGTGTGAGTGTCACGGCTCAGAGAAGTCAGTTGGCTGCTGGTGCAGAGTGGGGAGCAAACTCAGCCCAAACAGCGCCGAGCCACAAGACACTCTTTATTTGCTTATAGGTAGGTTTACAAGATGCAAACAGAGTGAGAAAGAAGGGCATTGCTTGGCACTAACACTCCCTCTATTGGAAAAAGAGTATTTTCCCAGGAATGTGCATTATATTCCTAGAATAATGTAAATTAAAGTGACCAGCATGCAAACAAAATGTCCTTAATTTACTGGAAAAGGACAGCCAGGACATTATCTTCCATTATGCAGAGAACAAGGAAAAGTAGTACAGTACAAAAGTTTACCACATTTTAAAAGTCACAGCACTAGATGAAACTTAGACTTGCAAAAACCCACAAAATTACAAAAAGTTTTCATTAATTTACAGTCCACCACATGGTTTCCACTCTCCTGACATGGCACCCAGCAGGTCCCTGGATCTCCCACTGCTACCAGATTCATGGGTTTCTAAACAGAGAGGATTCTGTGGCTTCTGCTGCCCTTAACAGAAAACCAGGCTGTGGTGAAACAGCACAAACACTTTCTGCAGCTGACATGGTTTCTGTACTCCCCAAAGAGCTGGGCATCACTTCTGTTCACCAGACAGCTCCACAGACAAGTTTTGGGCGAGGAAGCAGCATCTGACTCCACTAAAAGGCAAGGCTCCCAAAGCTGGGAATTTATTTATCACAGCATTTGTCTCACAGGGAGGTAAGAGGAACATTTCCAGCAGCCTGGGTCCAGCTGAGGAGGCCACGCTTCCCTGTGTGGGCAGCAGGTCAAGGGAGGTGATCCTCCCCTCTACTTGCTCCCATGAGATCCCATCTGGAGGGCTGCACCCAGCTCTGGGTTCCCTGACATATGGAGGACAAAGACCTGTTGGAGTGGGTCAGAGGAAGCCTTGAGGACGATCACATGGAATTTGAAGCACCTCTGCTATAGAAAAAGGGTGAGAGCTGCGAGTGTTCACCCTGGAGGGGAAGGCTCCAGAGAGATCTCAGAGCCATCCTGTGCCTAGAGGGGCTCCAGGAGAGCTGGAGAGGGACTGGGGACAAGGGATGGAGGGACAGGACAAGGAGGGAATGACTTCACGCTGACAGAGGCTGTGTTAGACAGGATATTGGGAAGAAATTGTCCCCTGAGAGGCTGGGCAGGCCCTGGCACAGGGTGCCCAGAGAAGCCGTGGCTGCCCCTGGATCCCTGAAGCGTCCAAGGCTGGACAGAGCTCAGAGCAGCCTGGGATAGTGGAAGGTGTCCTTACCCATCATAGGGAGGTTGAAATGAGAGGAGCTTTAGGGTCCCTCCCAGCCCAAACTATTGAATGATTCTGTGATTGTTTAAAGCAACCTGGCAGCAGCGGTGGTACCAGCAGGTAACTTCAAAAGCCACAGCTCCAACCTCAGAATGTGCAGCTGGATGCAAAATGCCTCATGCCTGGTCACACTCTGCATCACTGGCAGTGCTGGGAAGGCTTTGGGATGCCCTCCCACCTTTGGATGTGGACAGCTGTAAAAGCCAGCTCCCAGCATTTAACATGAGTTTAACAGGTTTAAGCCTGTTTCCCCACATTAGGCATGGATGCATAGACTGGAAGAACAGGAGATTAGCACATGGTGCTCACTGGAGGAGAGACATTCTCAAAGCAGGAGGGAGTTAATAACTGTGAGCTCCAGCCAAAAAAATAACCCATTACAGGTTTTCTAGTGTGAGCCATGAAGACCTCAGTGTCTCTTTGTGTGACACTCATAACAGAGAAAGGAAGGGAGGAACCTGGTTGTGGGTAGAATGTTTGAAACCTGAAGAAAATTTAAGCAAAAATGCAATTTCAAAAAATAATTATAATTTGCTAATATGGGATTGGATTTGTGAAGAAAGGATACAAAACAATTATGTCAAAGACAGGACTCCAACATTTTGGAGGATCTTTGCAAATATTTTTTTTTAATTCAACTATTAAAAATCAAGGTGTATCACAAAATGAGTGAAAGATATTGCACAATTTTGAAGATATCTTTTTGATTTTTAGAAAGACTGAACATTTCAAAACTGTCAGAAGAAACTTCCTTTTTCTCTGCTCAGAAAAAAAATTATTCTTAAAGGAACGTTGCCTCAACATTGCCATTTTTCAGACATATCTGCAGACAATTTTCAAATACCTCTGCAGTGAGAAGCACTGAGTTTAACCCAAGTATTGCCATATCCAAGCAGGACATGGCCATAAGAGGTGCCTGGCAATGCAAACAGAACCAGACAAAATCCTAGAGAACAGGCCAGCTGAACTCTAGTAGAGCTCTTCTCACTCAAATCTACAGATTGCAATTTATAACTTAAAATTGTATTGTCTTATTTAGCAATATAGTGATTTATACTTCAATTCTCTTCAAGCCCCTCATGGAGCCTTGCTCTGCTCTGCCTAGGAGAAGTGACAGCAACACAGGACAAGGCAGAAAGGATGAAAGTTGAATTGATCACACTTTTATTTTGGTGAATAGATATATTCTTTCACTCCAAGCCTCACATAAAGCAGCCCTGCTTCTATTGGGTTTTTCTGAGACTCCAAAATAAATACACATCCAGAAGACTTATTCTCATATTTCCAGCTACAGCAGAGGCATCCAGGGTTTTGCTTCTCCTACCTTGGATGTACTTGCCTGTGTTGATTCAGAAGCAGACTAACATATAGGACCTTAAGTTCTGTATGACTCTGTGTAATGTAATGAACACCAACAGACTTTAAATCTCCTGTATCTCATGGGCGCATTTTATTGCATTATATGGCAAAAATCCAAGAAAAAAAATTTCAGAGAGAAAAAAAAATCAAAAATGAAAAATACATTGCTACTGAATTTTCTAGCAATATCACAGGAATGTGATCTCCCCTCAATATACATACTGATGATCTATTTGGAATTTTTATCCGCAGTTATGAAGAAAGAGAAAATGTTATTCCCTCAGAGGCCAATTTTCATCTGCTCTGGAATTCTCATTTAAACATCTCAGAGAACACTTTTCCTTCTCTAGATATTGCCCACTATTCGTCTGGCTCAAAGCTCATGTCTGTTACCATGTGAGCTACATAGAAAGAAATTCCTAATCATATTTCTGACAAGAGTCCTTACAATCTAGTTGGCTGCCATCATCCCATTTCCAGTATTTCACCAGTAAAAATGTAGGAAAGGTTTAGTCTCCTTTCACCCAGCATGTGCAACTCCCATTACTGGGAGTCACCACATGTGTGCAGATCAAGGGGATGGATTGTTTAAGGAGCTGAACCTCAGGAGCTGCTGCCAGGGCTCCCTTTCAGGTTCCAAGATGTAGATATATGATATACAGATATATGGTGAAGAGTTTGCAAGAGTGGAAGCAAATGCTTGGATCCTCCTCTCCTGCTGAGATCCATCAGGATAAGCTGGGGTGGAGTCCCTGAGGATCCAGGGGCATCACACAAGGGCTGGGGAGCATTGCCTGGTTTCACAAAATGACTGTTTTTGACATTAATAACCATAATTCAGAAATTCTCAGAGCCTTTCAGCACAATGAAGAGCAGCACTGCCACTGCTAGAACTGTTATTCCTTTTCTTCCTTAACACCTAAAACACACCAGAGTTTCAAGTTTGGTTTATGTTTCATTGCACCCAGAGCATGTAAATATTTCTGTGCACATTGGGTGTCACCCTGACCTGCCAGCATTTAACATCTGGGCCTTTGCCCTGTGGGGTATGTGCAAATGACCACGGTCAAGTTCATATTTATATTTAATTAAATATTATAAATGCCCAAGCTCAGGTCACAGCAGTGATCTCAATGATTTTGCTGATTCCTTTTAACATTTTCACACATCATTCACACAGAATAACCAGGTTGGAAAAGACCTTCAAGATCACCTTCAAGACCTTCATGAGTCCAACCCATGCCCCAACACCTCAACACCTCAATTTTCCTGAACCCTCTCTAAATACAGAACTGTACCAGATCAGGGCCATGCTGCAGGGACAGATAAAAGGCAAAGTGACCATGAAACTGGTACATGCTTTTGGGTGCAGAAATCACCACCAGCAGTAGTCATCAGAAATCACTAACTAACAGCGTTTATGGATATGGAATGATTAGGAAATGAGAGAGGGAACCCTCCCCATGGGAGCAGTTGCTTCTTAGGGGTGTTCCTGGGAGTGCACACACCTCCCCTAGGCCTGGACCCAAAGAATGTGTTCGCTTGCTGATGTAAAAGGAAAATTGAGAAGGCTTTTGCTGTATTCCTCCAACAATTCAACTCAGGTGTGTCCTGCTCTCTAAACTTCTCCAGACATTTCCTCCCTAAATTTTCAAATTGAGTATTTACTCCTTTCTGTCCCTTTTCCCCAGCATGTCCCCTGTGCATGTCAGAGGCTCAGAGATCCTGTGTCATCCCAGCCTGCCCCTCACACCTCCAGAGAAACCCCAGTATGCTGGGAATTAAGGAAACAATGGAGAGCTGCTGTGCCCCATTCAAATGGCTGCATGAATGAGAGAGGATGGAGAATGCAGCCCTGGTACTTCCTCCACATCCCTGCAATACAGGCAAACATCACACTGGTGACATCTCAGCCCATGGCAAGCGCTGCTGTGAGGGGTTCCATATGGCTCAGACAAAGAGCACACATTCATCTTCAAACCTGGAACCACTGGGGAGTACAGCTCTACACAGTGAACCAAAACAGTCCATGATCCCTAACAAACCTGTAATTGAAAAGTCAACATTTGTCCCATTCAGCAAAACAGTTTCCTCTAAAGAGATTTAAACCTTGGAGCACCTGAATTTTTTCAAAATTGTCTGCATGTATACGGTCCCTATTCCTGCTTGAAATACTTTAATTCAGTCTCTTTATTTTCTCTATGCATTCAACTTTCACCTCCCACACCCTGCGTGCAGATTCAGTCCTGAACACTTCACAGGCCAAAGTTTTGTCAGTGGAAGCTTTGTTTGCCAAGGCATGGGCAGAGACTCTTGATTTTCAAGAGCTCAGCTTGCAGTTATCCAGCAGACCATAAGCTGTGTAATCAGCTCAGCACACTGAGCCTTTTTAAAAATCCCAATTATATTATCATACTCCAGCTCAGGTTTTAGGTGGACACTCGAAAACATGATGAAAAACATTTTTAAACACTTTTAAAAACATGATTTTTTCACTGTTTTTCAGCATCTGCTGAGTAACTCAAACCTCATTCTGCCTCCAAGAAAACCAACAGTCCATTTCTGTCCTAGAGGAACAACTGCAAGACTAAAGCTTCAACAGCCTGAAAGAAAAGGTTTGTCTCTGTTCTGTCACACCTGCTGTTACTTCTGTAATGAATGGCTGTGTTTAGTCCAGGAAAAACCAAATCAATGGATGTGAAGAAATTTAAACACAGCTCCTGTTTCAGCAATTCATAGAAAGAGATTGATGCTTTATTCATCGCACTGATCACACCTCCTTTTTTACCAGAACATCTGTAATTTGTCTGTTTAGGGGGGTCTGTGGTTTTGTTAAGATGTGCAGATACACATAATCCAGCCATGCACAGCAAAACTAAAGTGCCAAATTCTTAATCCATTGAGGAGGCGGCAGAACACTACAGCTGTTGACTTCTTGCAAAAAATCAGGGTAGCTGAGACCAGCACGAACCTTATTTGTATTTGTACATGAAAAAGTAATACCAGTAATAATAACAATTTTAAAAAATCAGATGCCAAGAGCACGGCTGGTGTAAGTCAGCATAGCAGCACTCAGCTGATTGCAGCTGCTCTAATCAAAAGAGCAGAGATCTGCCCTAATAACAGCATTATTGATCTTTTCTTTAAAACACACACTCCTATACACACAGCATATTCCCCATGTCCATCCTCTAGGATTATTATAGAGCCATAAGCAAGAGCAACAATTATAGTTTTTATTTAAGAGATGCAAATCAATATTAATTAAAATTAGACAACTGTTTGTGATGTAAGGGCTCCTTGTACTCAAAGGGCACAGTGGCCATTAAATATATTAAGACTTATTACTTAAAAGATTTTAGACAAAGTCAATGCCTCTCGTGTCCTAGGGGACAGTTCAATGCCTCAGTAATGTTGTACAACATTTAACTATAGGTGCCACAATCAAAGGCAAACACAATTAAGTATCAAACAGTTAAATGTTATGTGTCACTCTCTAAAGAATCTATTCTGAAATGCTTAATTAAACTTTTTTTTTAATAATATTAAAAAAGAAAAAAGAATTCCATAGCATGGGCTAGTACCAAAACGAGCCTTTATTTGGTTTGTATTAAATAACCTGCATATTAAGTTGCCTGCATTTCTCCTGTTCATTATCATGAAGGCAGCATTTGCATTTCTTGATAGACTATTCCTGCTTCCTTCCCCTTTTTTTCTTGTCTTACATCAGTCAGTGGAAAGAGTGCCACCACAGGCCATCATTAACCTTCCAAATCTGCCTCAAAACAAATAGTACAAGAGCTCACTAATTTGAAGATCAAAAAGCCACTTGTCCATTATATAATTGGAATGAAAGGCAAAATGTTGCAGTTCTGAAGAGCACAGTAATTACTAGCTGTTAATTGCTCTCTCGTGGTGGCTCACTTTTAATTAAAAAGAACAGCTCGTCGCAGGCCGATAAGCAATGGTGGAGACCACTGGTTTAATCAACAAAGCAGAAAAATTTGTTTCTGCCGCAGCCAACAACAGCTTGAGAAATCTTCAGATGTCCAATTGAGATTAAAAACTGTCTATTTAGTGCAGTCAGATTTTATTTTAACCAAGGAAATGACTATTTGAAGTCTTCCAATGTGAGTGTCCCCACCACATCCCCGCTGGTGCTGCAGGGACTAATCACTGGCTTGTGGTTGTGATCATTCAAGTAAAGAAATTTAGCTACTTTCCTCTTGACTCCATCATTCTTGGGTAATTGGCCTGTCTGAGGTGAGCAGTTGTGTTGGGCTTTTTTTTTTTAAGAAAGAGCTTTAAAGTATGGAAGGCCCACAGACTGTGCATTTAATTACTGTTCATATTTCATGCAGTCAAACAGAATTTCATTTAAAAAGAAAATGATTTACCTACCAAAAATAAAAAACCACCACAGCCCTAACTTAACCCGCCCTTCTCAACCAAAAAATAAAACACCTTATATTCACTGCATTGGGTGTTTAGTTCCTTTTCCTTTGACGGGTGTATTTACATGCCAAAAACATATTTAAACATCAAAGTTAATTCTTTCAGAGTGTTCTGTCTTTAACTCTTTCATCTAATGACTGTGGCCTTTGAGGGAAGCCCCGCTGCATGTCACAGGAAGAGTTTATTTAGTTAAGCAGGTTAGCTAGGTTAAGTGGAACCGTTTTGCCCTGGTTTGCCTCATCTCTCTTTAGCCATGAGCCCATTTGCATCTCTCAGCAGCTTCTGTCCATCCTCCTCTCCTGCCCTGCTCCCCAAGGTGCTGTACTCAGCCCTTTGCCTCCTTGTATTTATTTGCTGCTGCTGAGTGAAGGGCTCAGCCTCGCCTTGCACTCTGTGGAACACATGTACATAAAACCAGAGCTGGCAAACCTTCACCACAATCCCTGCCCCTCTTCCCAGCACTGGGATGTGGATGTCTGACAGCCCTGCACAATCTAATAGAGGAAAACAGGCATTTCCATTCAATGGGCTCCAAGCATTATTGTGCTTTTCTACTAAACTCCCATTAACAACTGGAAATAAATGTCATTATATCTGCAGCTATAAGCAGCTTTGGAGGATTGGTCAACTTTGGTTTGAACTTTGAGGCATATTTCTGAGCTGAGTAAACTCAAAGCTGCCAAAGAATATTTTTCTGTTTTCCTTCTCATATTGAGGGGGAAAAAAAAATCATTCATCTTCTTACACAGAAATATACATATGCATATATATATATATATATAAAACATTTTCAAGTCTCTTTTTGGGCTATTGGGAATCACTTCCCTGGAAACAGGTGAATTTTTGTTTAGTGTTTCTTTCTTTTAAAGGCTTCCTTCTTAAGTGGACCTAAAAAGCAGGGAAAAGTTACCAGAGCCCTTTTTTCTCCTAGTTCCCCTACAAGTCACCACCATTTGGATGTGCAGCCACTCCCAACACAGCAGCCACCTTTGCCTCTTCCTTCTGACACAGCAGAGCTCTTGGAATGGGATGTGGGGAATGCCCCTCCTAACTCTCACCTTTCCTTAGGGCAAAGTAGAACAAGAATTTAGCTATTGATTTCAAAGGAGTGTGATCTGACTCCTCCAGCCCTAAATTACAGGGTTTTAAATATTCAATGATTACTCTGGGCTTGGATGCGGTGCAGGATGCTACCCTGGGAACCTGCCATGGTGTTATACTGATTTTCAAAGCATCTACTCCAAATATTTTAAACAGATCTTGTCATACACCTTCTCATTTATTCACTGATTCCTGGACACCTTTTTATTTTTCATATTAAGATGTTGATTTGGAAATGCCTAAAGAATATGGAATTTCCAGTGTGTTGCATTAAATAGTAATTGAATAAACCTGAAAGGATTAGTGCAATCAGTACAACCAGCTGATGATGTAATCTTAAACTTGCAAGGAAAATATGCACTATAATATTTTTAGACACATATATGCCAAAAAAAAATGAGAATACTGTGCATTTCCTTAAATCACTGCACACCCATGAATATTTATCTGCCTTTAGGTTACCATGGACAGACATCCGCCAGTCTGTAAATATGAAATATTAAAGGGATGTATATTGAAACGCACTTGCTTATATTAGGTGGTGAAAAACAAATTTTCAAGCCAAGCTTCTTCCCCATTCCTAAACAAGCAGCAGAGAAACAAAATGGGATACTTGGGATCAGCCTGACATTCAGTCACTTCTACCCTCACTTATGGACAATTTCAGGGCTGTGAAATAAGCTATAAAACCTGATCAGGATAATAAAAAAGGGAATAACCAAAAACCAAATAACAAACCAATAAGCCAAAAATGCAGAAAATAATTTTTCCTTCAATTATGAGTTTTCATTTTCACATGTATGCGTGTTGATGTGCGTTCATATACATACATATATATATGTATGTATATATGTGTGTATATATATATACATATATACGTACGTATATAGGTACATATATATATTTATTTGTTTGTATGCTTGTGTGTGTGGGTATGTATATATAGATATATGTATGTGCATATACAGACTTTATATACATACATACATATATATTTATTTGTATGCATATATAGATATATGTATGTGCATATGTGGACTTTATATACATACATATATATATTTATTTGTATGCATGTATAGGTGTATGTATATATAGATATATACAGATATATATATGTTATATAGATATGTTTATATAGATATATTTATATAGAGATATATATATGTTTATATATACAGATATATATTATTTTTTTAATATACTTTATATATATATATATATATATATATATGTTTGTGTGCATGTATTTTAAACCCTGTCCTGGACAAAACGTGGCGCTGAAGTTGTTGCTGCAGCCCTGCCAGGGGTGTTCCCACAGTCCATCCAGCCGTGCCCACAGGGATGCGGCGTTATCCACATATAGATATGTTTATAGATATATAAGATATATAATATATATTATATATTATTATATTATCTATTATATATTATTATATATTATAGATATGTTTATATATATATATATAAGATATATAAACATATAAATATATAATGTATGTATGTATTTTAAACTCTGTCCTGGATAAAGCGTGGCACTGAACTTGTTGCTGCAGCCGCGCCAGGGGCGCTCCGCAGCCCCATCCAGCCGTGCCCGCAGGGATGCCGCGTTATCCGCATCCCTTCCTGCGGCTGGTCCTGCGCTCGCTGCGGCCGCCCCGAGCCGCGATAAGCCCTCACCCTGCCCCGCTCGCCCGGCCGATAAGGCGAGCTGCGAAGACGCCGTGTCCTTGCCAGCTTTTGTCGCCCCACACCTTTCCTGTTCCCAGTTTTCGGCGGGCACCTGTCAGCGCGGTCTGGGCTCTGCCGCCCCCGCCCCGCTCGGGTTTATCGGAGGAAACACTCGCGCTCGCAGGGATGGCCCCCGCACCGCGGCAGATTAATCCGAGTTGAGTGCACTTCCTTCGGCCAGAGGACACCAATTACCACCGCGGCACCGGCAGCACAATGCGGGCGGACATCTGACAGCCCGGGTCCCGCCAGCTCCGCATTGTCCTCCCATCAGGCGCTGTCAGTTCCCAGCCTTAATTACATCCTGTTTACAAACACTCGGCCGGACTTCAGATGGAGCCTTAACAAAGGTTGACAAAGGTCAGGGCCACGTCACGAGGATGTTATCTGTGTGCTCTGGCTGATAAACGAGGAGGAGGAGGAGGAGGCGCGGGGCTGATTTTGGAGATAGTGCAGAGAAACCACCGAAATACTGAGCTCCGGCCCCCTGGCCCGAGAGGAGCTCGGTGGTGCTGCGGGATGCACTCGTACCTGGGATCACACAGGACTTGTGCGGGAGGACAGAAAACAGCCATCATCAACCTGAAATGGCAGCAGCTGGAGCTGGCCAATAAAATGACTGAAATAACAACTTTCAAACAAACCTTCTATTTGCATTTCAAACTCTGTGTTGTAGGAGCAGAAACCACAGCACAGCAAATAAATCCTGTCATTTTCCCCACGCTAAGACATCACTGAGACCCTCCATCCTGCTTCCTGGAGCACATGGCAGGGATGGGGACATCCTTCACATCCCCTCCAGCCTCTAGGAAACCAAGGACTGAGTGGGGTCAAGCCAGGTTTGCCTAAGATCCATATGCTGCCCTGCTCTACGCTCTCCTATTTTCCTTGCACTATGGATTTGGACTTTTGTGCTCTCTTTGGTGCCTGAAGGGATTTTTATTTTTTTTGCGGTTAACTTTACAGCTTTCTAGAGACACCATTAAACTAATCAGGGCTAAGATCCTACCTTACATTTCCATGGTTTGCACAAGCACTTTGTTCACAGCAGCTTCTCAGTTCAGTGTGGTAAGATGCAGAAGGTGAAACACTGGGAAGAGTTTGACATCCACAGCTGGGTTTGTGCATATGGGAGCAAGGAAACCCAGGCATCTCTGTAAACCAAGGTGCCCATTTAATACCATGTCCCTCCACCAATAACTTTTTACTTTATCTTGAGAAAGGTGAGCACAGAGAGGAATTTAATCTTACCCACAACTCAAGGTGGAGGAGTATATAGAAGAGTCAGGCAGCTGGACCAATATAAATACTTGATATGGCAAAGTTAATAGCATAAGAACTTGTCAGCCTAACCCACTCCTTTATCTGTTTTCAGCTATTCTCACATCCTAACTAATGCACCCCAAATCACACAGGATCACACATTAATACCCATTGAAATAAAAACCACAGTTTGTTATCATATCACCCCTCTCAGAGGAAATACTGTGTTAACCACATGGCATTAGTCAATAAATAGTGTCACAGCTTCATATTTCTCTGCTGTTATGCCTGTGAACTCTGTAAGACAACAGACAGACGTTCTTGTGTCAACGGCTGAGTTAAGGCACCTCAATGAGCACCAAGGAACCAGCTCAGCATCTTCAGGTTAAACAGGGAGGAGAGGGTGCTTTCACTACTTAGAAAAAAAAAACAACCTTCTATTTAAAAAATATAATTTGAAATCAAATTCTGCAAATCTAAACACGTGAGGTGGAAGTGATGACTTGGTGGGTAGGCTTAAAATGTTTGACAATCTAAGTGTAGAAAAGTTGAAGGTTTAAATAAAGTCTGCGAGCTCCGCACTGATTACATAGACTCAGAAATATTCCTGGCTGGTCCTGAGTGTTTCTGCTTTGCATGGACAGAGTTTTTCCTGCAGAGCAGCAGAGCATTGCCACTTCTTGGGTGCAGAATTAAACCTCAGTCTCCCCATGCAGGGACACAGCTTATGTCCCCAGTGAAAAACCAGCAGATAACAGAATTAAAAGCGGCACTGTACGGGATTAATTTTTTTACCTATTTACTAAATAGGCAAATTAGAAAGGGAAAAGATCTCAAAAGTCTGGGCTGGCATTTCTGAGCCCTTTCTGAATGGGTGACCAGAGCCCTTTTGCTGCCCTTATCTCGGCGCCAGGAGAAGCGCTGGCTCCCAGCAGTGCAGAACGGGACAGAGTCTCTTGACTTGACGCTCCGCAGTCCCCAGACTAAGCACTTGCTCGAGCCTATCCGTAGGTACTTAGGAGGGCAACCACCACTGCTCCTTTCTGACAACACAGAGCTCTTTATCAAAAACCAGGGGGAAGAAATGAAAGCCTGGGCTGACCTTCGGAGCAGAGCGTTCCCCTGCGGGCACCCACTCTGCCTTCCCCGGAAAATTAGGCTTGGATGCTGCGGGAGAGCCTTGCTAATGCAATCAAAGACGATTCTGCAGTTAATAAAACGACAGGCTCTTCCTTTCTCAGCTTCGTGACAGTCGGGCTCAGTGAGCCTCCTGTTCCAGACAGCGTGCCAGTCAGCTGCTGTTACTGCAAAGCTGTGTTTAACATCTTCTTAATTAGCCCAGTTCCCCACATCTCAGCCAAGTTTTCTAGTGAGAAACAGCCTCAGGAGTTGTACAGCTCTGCATCTCTGGGAAACACAGTCATTAATGCACGTACCCAATCCAGCACGTCCTGTTTTCTCCAAGGCTGGCCAGGATGGTGTAAGAATTGTATTTGGGCTAGAACCACATCATGCTCTAAATCACCTGCAAACTTGCTGGCAGCTACAGAGCCAAAAAGGTGATCCTGGGCTTCCTATGGAATAATGCTCCAAGCTCACCATCAGCTCCAGCCGGAAGGACAACTCCACTCCTCCAATCCACTCCTCTAACTGGAGCCTCCATGCACCAGACATGACTCAGAAAACAAATAAAACTGATTACATAGCTTGTATTTATTTGCTTAAACTCCTGAGTTTTGGACATACACAAACGTCTTGCTGCTGAACTGGTATTAATACAGCACAGCACTGGTTCCACTTGAATTTATCCCAACTTAAACCAGAAAGAGATCTGTTCCTCTTTTTTATTATTATTATATCATTATGCCCTCTCTTTTTCTGTTTTCTGTTCTCCTTTTTGTTTTTCTTTAAAGCCAGCCTAACATTTTATAGACATCTCTCTCGCAGCTTCCGGAAGGGTGCTCCATCTTAAACTCCACAGCAGCACTGACAGATAGGGTTGATATTTTCTTTTCTTTCACAAGTAATAAAAAAGGAACATTTCACTACACATGAAACCAGAGTAGTGCCTTAAAAGAACAGTGTTTGTGTGGCTATAAAAAGTTACCCTTTTGCCAGACCCAGAATCAAAGCACTTGTATTTATATGTTTCCTTTTTTAATAAGTAAATCCAATATTTTTAAAGTTCATCAGTTTTAGATTATTATTGCTGCAAATCCTATGAATGGGGCAGCTGTGTCTGCTGAGCACACTCGACAGCACTGCAAGGTAGGTCCATGGTTTATGTTATCATTTGTGATTCCATGGGGAACACTGATGAGACTGCCAAGGGTAAAACCTGGAACTGGCTACTGCATTCCTGACCCAGTGCTTTCCCTCAGCCTGGCATTGCAGCCATGCCAGGGCATCCCCCACAGGTGTGTCAATTTTGACAACTGACCGAGGCATGTGTATAAGAAAGAGGGCAAACCCAAAGAAAATCCATCATTGGAGACGTCTCCTCTTTCTGTGCACACTACAATTGCTCCATTTCAGACTGAGGAAAATAACAATGCAAAGGGTGGATGAACACACTTCTTTTCATCGTCATTAAAATCCTACAACTAAAAAAAAATAAAATCAATAATAATCATCATCATCATAAACAACTAAAAAGGAAGCTCTGGCAATCTTTTGGGGGGAAAAAAAAGTGAGAAAAACAAGGAGCAGTCCTTTTTCCCTCTCCAGTGGGGTTGCCCTGCCAAAGAGCCTTTCAGCCCTTTTCCATGCCTTTCGTGCCTGTGTCCAAGCCCAGACACCTGCCCCTATTTTGGCAGCAATATTCCCTTTCTTCATCACCAGCTGTGAGAGCACAGGGGTGCTCCAAGGGGGGGTAAGCGGGGCCCTGGCTCCCAGATCCCCATCCAGTGGGAGGTGAGGCTCCAAAGCCAGGTTTGAAATACTGAAGTGGCAGGAGGCTCAGAGGAACACTATGTTGCAGAGGACATGATAACACAGCACCGCTCAAGCCCGAGATTATCACTGGAGGATGACATGGGAGATAAGGAAGTGCAGCATTACAGGGCTGCGTTAGCATAGGGGGGAAATCGATTCAGGCAGACAAGCTAAATTTATTTACTTTATTGATTTTAAATTTTACATGAACTGCAATATAAGTAAATCTTTCATGGTAATTCTAAATCTTGAAACCTATTGTAAATTACTAAAAGAAAAAAAAAAAGTCCAATGTTTGAAATAACCATTTCTTTGTACTGAAAGCGCATTATTCTTAAAGCCCAGGACAAAATATTTTGTAATGAACACTTTAAATCTACCTTGGCAGTCAGTGTTGATATTTTTGCTAAAATAAGAGCCTGCTTTTTGTGTACCTGGTGATTCAATAAAACACAGATTATTTTAAAAAAATTCTTTTGAAGGGGTGGAAGGGAAGAAGAAAAATTGTTCCTGTAGTATTAAGTGAATACAGCAACAGGTTTTTGACCCTGTGGTTCACTGATAAAGCAGTTGAATTTTAAGCAGCACAGGCAGAGCTTTGTGCACAAAGAGTTGGCTGCAAATGTTGGAAAGACACATGATGGAGGGCCAGGGCAGTGGGTCCCAGCACATGGACTGATGCAGCCAGCACTACAGCCCAGACCTGAAGAGACAACAGGTGAGAACACAAAAACAGGGCATCCTTGCCTTATTTATACAAAAGTCCAAGCTCAGATGCCAGGATGGCAGAGGCTGGAGGGAAAGGTTTCATTTTGGAGTTTTCTCCCACCCAAAGCAGCAGCTCACACCTGTGCCCAACTCCACCAGGGAAAGAAATCATAGAACCACAGAATGGTTTGGGTTGGAACAGACCTTAGAGGTCACTTAGTTCCATCCCCCTGCCATGGTCAGGGGTGGCACTCATCAGATCAAATTGTTTGGATCCCCTTTCAGTCTTGCCTTGGACACTTCCAGGAATTCAAAAGCATCATGACACATATTAAAAAAAATTTTGCCATCTTCTGCAGTGCCCAAATTAATTGATGAAGAAGGAAAAAGTCTGAAATGCCTGACCTGGGGTGCAAATCTCTTCATGCAGGGAGGCAGCAAAGATCCTGGCAGGAAAAGGGACTGTCAGGCAGTGAAGGGTCTGTGTGGGCACAACATCCACCAAAATCCCCCCAGGCAGAGGGCACAGAGCAATGCCATGGCCAGGGAAGCTGGGGAAAGCAGCCCTACATTCTCAAAATAACCCTCCTTACACCAGCAATGCCACACTTCAGATACATTTACTAAATAAAACCCCAAAACCTCTTTCTAGCTTTCCCAGCCAGCTGAGTTGGGAGATGCAAGCTTGTGGCAGCAATTTTTGCCAGAGGTGTTCAGATTGTGCAGCCATGGGCGATCTGCCAGAGACTCGAGACAGACGAGGCTCCCTCATCCCAAAAAATTATAGAGCATCCTACTAGAAACAGTACAGATGTACATCTCTATGCACATCAGATGTACATGACACAATATCCCAGAGAGACAAGGATACCTATGAACACAGACTACCACATTATCTTTTAACAACAGGAAAAAATACAGTGATGTTGACAAAAGCACTCATCCAGTGAAGCTTTTTTCCCCCTTGGGGCTTTTTTTTTTCCCTCGTTGTTGTTGTTTTCTAAACTAATCCATATTACCTGCGCCTTTTGATTTCATTACGTTAGATGCTATTAATCTGGATATATGATTTCAACAGTGAAGAGATGGAATTTGTCATCAACAAAAGGAAAACATTATTTTTAAAGGAGTGAAAGATTAATGTTCCACCACGGACTACTTAAACCCTCTACAGCAACAGCACTATAATATTAATCCAACTTTGATGGGTTTTGCATAAGGCTCATAATTAAACATTTTCTTTTCAATACTTTATAGAATCCCCATCTGTTTTTAATGGCATCATTTTGATGTTTTTCTTAATAATTCTGGCAGCCTGCTCTTGAAGCTTCAAGCTTTATTTTTTGTTCCTAATGTCTTCTTCCACAGTGGCTGTATTGTGCCAAGGCTGAATGCAGGTTTTGGAAGCCCAGGGTTCCTCCTGCATTCCCAGGCAACACAAGGCACAGCAGAGCTCTTTGAGCTCTTACAGCAGGCATGGGATACCTGGGAACATAATGGAAATATTTCCACCTTCCAGCCCTTGGCTGGGCAGTCTCCTTCTGCCACCCCTTGCCTTCCTGCACCAAGGTATCCCCTCCCAGCAGCACCAGCTCTGCACACCACTGAATCAGTAAACAAATTAATTAATCAATAGCCAGGATTACTCCAGGAAACTCGAACAATATTGGATAAACCACAGGGATGCAGCTTAGCCCCAGCCCTTGGATTTCCTTTCCACACTGACACCCAGTGAAGGCAGGGAAAGGCACCTCCATCCCTCTCTCACCTTTAGGTATTGAAACTGGGGGGGCAATATCAGCCCAAGGCACAAAACCCAATGGTGTAAGGGGTTTAAAACATCCATCAAAATTACCTGATGGAAACCTGGAATGTGAAGCTGGCAATGGCTTCTGCAAGAAGCATCTGTTTTCCATGAGAAATATTGGGATTTTATCAAAATAAACAAAATAGAGAATGCTCCTATCCAGCAGTATCTTAAAAAAAAAGTCAAGAAGTAAAACCAATTTCCATCTTTGGTATTTTTTTTAACTAATTTTAAATGTGTTTTGAATTTCTGCCCAAAATGTAATGATTTTCCAACAGAACATTGTAAAAATAATATTTGAATTTTTAGCAAAATTTCTGTTTGAGATTTTTTTTTGCTCTTAGCATTTCTTGCTCTTAGATCACACTACTTTTCCTTCCAATATTTTTCATTCTTTTATATTAAATGCATATTTGGTGACCTCCTGTGGTTCCCATGGATTAGAACAGAGGAACAGGATGATTAATGGCTTCAGTTTAAATATTTTATACTCTCTGTAAAAACAGTACAAACTGATGGATGTGTACACTGCTATTTTCACTTCAGTGTCAGGGTCTCCTTGATTACATTTTCCCCTTCTTTTTTCCCCCACTACCCAACATCATTAACATCTTTTCCCATGGAAAAGGGACCCGAGGGCTCCTTGCTCCCAGGTTTGGCACAGGCAGGACTCCCACACGTGAACAGATACTGCCCTAATCAGGGCTTTCAACCTTGAGGAGCTTTTAAATGCTCTAAGTGTATTATAATGGTCTCCTGGTCTCAGGACAGACAGATGTGAACCACAAAACTGAAATGTTTCATCTTTTGGCGCCTTTCAGTATGTTCCATGCTGTGCTTCAAGTTTGCTGAAGGATCAGAATTACTTCAGTTCTAGGTAATATAAACAGAGTGATCAAAAACATTTAATTATTCAGGGTCAGCAAATCTGGAGAATCTAATAGTAACAGACAGAAATAACCCTTCCAACCACTCTCATTTTCACTAACTATTATAAAATAGAGAACTGTTTAATTACCAGAAAATATCATAGCAGAAAGACTCAGCATCTTCCCAAGAGGCTTCCCCAGTCCACTCAAATGTATTTGGCACTAAGGCATAAATTAATTTTCCACAGATGGAGGCGTCCCCTCGTGCCCACAGACAGCTCCAATCCTCATCTCACGCCTCTGCTCAAACGCAGGTGCAGCCCTTCAGAGAGCACCATGGAAGGAGACCTTCACACATTATTTCTGTACCTGTCACCCTGAAACGTGATGATGAGGATGATCCAAATGGAAATGACAACAGAACTGGGCTCCCCCATTATTTCCCCTCCTTAACTCCACGTTATGTACAGGTGTCTGGACAGCACGCTTCACAGCGCTGGGGCACACATTTCCCCACGCTGCTTTTCCTTCCTCCAGGGAAAATCAGGATGGTGCACAGACCTCTCCCAACAACACCCTGGTCTTTCTCTGGTGGTGTTTTTTGTGGCTACAGAGCTGCTACAAAGATATGCTCTTACCCTGAATGACTACACGGCCTCAGCAACAAAAAAACGTGCAACCAGAGGATTCCCAGATTGAATTAGAAAGGAATACAGGGGGTTGGGAAAATGTAATTTCAGCTGGGATTCACACACTGCAATGACCTGGATTACAGCAGTTTCCTGATGACACCCAGTCCTCGTGAAATCACATTAATTACGCTCATTATGTGTAATAAGAATAAAAGTCCCACCAGTTAATGCACTTACTGCTCTAAGGGATGGTTTTACTAAGCTGAAAGCAATTATCAGAGCATTCAGTGGAAAGGGGCAAATTAAATTGAAGTATAGGAATGATACTTGGGATCAGTTAACATTTTACAAGATGTTTACAGGGCTTTATTCTGTAGTTGAGAAAGTAAGTTGCCACAAAAGTAAAAAATAAAAAAACCCAAACAATGAGAAAAGCATATAAAACAGTGTCACTTAGAGGGGAAGTGGGAACTGATATAAATATAACAGAAAAGAGGGAAGCTAAGAGCCATAAATGTTAATTTCAAGCTATAAATTACAGACATTTGCCAGAGGAAAATGACACAAGGAAAACTCAAGCTCAGTAGGAACAAAAATGATCTGAATTATGATACTATGGCTAATTGTCAAAAATAAGGTACAAAAGCAAGAAGTGCTTGAACAGATTCTTCTACAAAATATTTGGGGGGAAATGTCAGCACAAGCACACTCAACAGTGACCTAATCTCAAAATAACACAGAAGGGAATTGAATTTCAGCTGGAAAGTCAGACTATTTTTTTTATATTAACTTATCAAAAAAATTGGCATGCAAGGGTTTTACAGCAGCTGAAGGAGACATCCCCTGACCTGTGACTGTGGATTTGTAAGAAGTGGCAGTTTCAGGGGACTGAAGGAGCCCCAGCCTTGTTTTGGAATCTGTGATGAGGCAGAGGGAGCAGCCAGGTAGAATCAAATTGAATCATTACCAGAGCAGACAGATTATATTGATGTTATTTCCTTAACAAGGTTTTCTTCCTCAGAAATTAATGCATTTAGAGTTAATGTTAATTAATATGCATGTAGAGAAAACAGGTCCCTATCAAAGTAAATAGTTTTTTTAGTTTTAATTTATCTGGCAAAGGTAGTTCTGGTCACGTAAGATTCTTAAGCTATTCAAAATATTTGACTGGATAATATTAATTTATATTACGGTAAAAATCCTTGCATGATGTTTTAGAGACTAAAATATGGCAAAGACTACTTGTAAATGAATAGATTTTCTCTGATAATGGAATGAAACAGAACGACACTAACACACAACTAAAAGACAAATTTAAATCTGCAGCTGCAAAAAGAAATAATTATCAAGCAACTACAATTTCCCAGGACTCCCACAAGAGTGACTTTCTGGCACTACCACAATCACAGTTTTTAATTGAAGACAAAGAAGAGACACCTGACAAATATTCAGGAGATGCAAAAACTGAGGAGCTGCGAGTAGGGAAAGCACCAAGGCAGCAGAGGGACCAGACTCCCCTAAAAGGTGGGCAGCTGGGACACAGCTGTGATGCCACTGTGGTGGTACCAAATAAAATAATCCTGGAAAGCTGCCCTGAAGTCTGGCACCTCCACTTTGAGAAGGAGTGTGAAATGTTAGAGAGGATTCAGAAGAAGAGAGGAGCAAAAAAAATCCAAAAGCCTTTGTACCAAAAAGTGAGGGAAGAGCCTCTGTAGCTTGTTGGGAGAGTAAGGAGAAAGAAGACTGCAGTGGCCTGACCGTGGAAATCTCTGGAGCTGAATAAATGGATGCACAGAGAGAGCAGTGGCTGGGAGCTGGACACACTGCAATGAGGAACATTTTTGAGGAACCAAAAATAATTATTAGGAAATGTCCCCTGATGCTGTGCTCACTCAGCACCCGGATTCACTCCATCCCTAGGGATGCTCCAGTTCAAGCAGGTATTAATGCAAGGAAACACTGCCTGCAGGACACAGAATGCCAGGCTGGAAAAGCACTGGTCCCTTCCAACACCAGGATGGATGTGACCTCAGGATTGTTATCTGGGGTCTTACTAAAAGAAACCGGAGGAAGAAGACAGCATTATTAGTAAGCGATTATATAAATCTGTCTGATAATGGAACCAGCTTTCTTTGTCTGATTAAGATCTGGAACTCTGGCTGTGATTTATCATTTTTATACTATTCTCTTCCCCCAGGCTCCAGGTCACAGTGGTGGCATTGCCAAAATTTATAGCTCAGGCTGCTCAGCAGAGATGTAGAGCCTTCCTGACATTTTCTTATTTGGAGCACCTGGCTCTCCTTGTTTTTGCTCTGCTGTCTGCAGTGGTGAGGATTGCTTGCCATTCTCCCATATGAACATTTTGTAAATAAGCTGAATAAGAAAAAAAAAAAAAGAATTTTCAAGGTTTTTATTTTCCTGCTCATCTGTGATAAGTTGTAGACAGGAATTGGCAGCTCTTGTGTGAAACACTCTGCTCTGATTACCAGATTCCTGACAGAGGATAAAACTCCTCCTTGTCCAGCTTCTGTATGTACATCCCCTCCAGAAACCCTTACAGCCAGGCAAGGAATTCACCCTTCCAGCCACAGCCCTGTAATTCCCTGTGAACCACTTAAACTGCGTTTAATTTTATCAGTTCTATGGTGAGGGGGTTAAATCTCAACAAGACTTATGGGCAGGGCAACCCTCAGCCCCTGTGAGCAAGACAGCACTGCTGACCTCCACCATCCAAACTCACTTGGGAAGGAACAGAGCTGAATTTAGGTTTATTTTGGGTTAGGGGTGTTTTGCTGCTGTTACAAATGCATGTTGGATTTCAATTATGTCCCTTCTTATTTGGGAATGGCGTTGGCTCTCTCCTTCCAGCTTATCTCTGCCAGCACAAAAGCTGGAAACTTCTTTCTTCTATGTATTTGGTTGTTTTTTAAAAAACAGAAGACATCATTGTCACTTACTCACAGTACTGAAGGAAATGGAGCTTTGAGAAAACCACCAAATATGGGCAGACTCATGGTCAAGGTGCTGCTGGAGGACCTGCCCACTCCCCAAGGCACTGGGGTTTTTTCAGATTTGCCCTGGCATGGTGCATCACTGAGAATTCTCATCACCTTCCAGCAGGACATGTTTAGGGTATTTGATCCTGCTTCACTTGAGGGATCAAGCTCTGCAATGGCTGGGAACAACTCTTGTATTAATGAAAAAGTGAGCTTTTTTTCAGGGTATAATTAGAGTTACCCAGTAAAATTATCTGCACCCATAGCTGTAAATTATTTTGGAAGAGGTTTTGGTAGAGCACATTTAATCCGGTCATAAATTCAATTTATAATTCAGGCATCAGCAACAGACAGCCATCACTGGGGTGCTGTTGAAAAAATATTCTTCTATATATTTCTCATGTCTTCATGTTATCACTTAAGTAATTTGTTTCTCTGCACCAGGCCCACAGGGAAAGGCCATGCCCAGACTTCAGGGAGGATTAGACCCAGTTCTAAGGCCTCAGCTTCACAAAGCACTTAAGCACCTGCTTAACTTTAAGCACATGCCTAAGTCTACCCATCTTTTTTTTTTCTTTCGAGAAAAGTCCTGAAAGTACACAATTAACCATGAACAGGTGCTTAAGTCCTATTAAAGTCAACAGTGCTTTCAAATGTCAACGGAATTTAAAAACATGCTTAAGTGTATCGTTGAATAGGAGTTCTAATGCGGGAAGAAAGGGGGGGTTTTGTCATCATCTTGGCAAAAGCCATAAGAACACACTTGCAATTCAGAGGATTTTCTTTGTCTGTGGAACTCTGCCTACTCGGTTACTGAAGAATTTGTAAAGAATGTCTCTGCATTACTCAACCCCTCTCACACTTATTGACCATATTTCCCATATTAATAATCCTCAGTGTAACTACTACCCCCCCCCCCCACACTCCCTGCCACTCCAAAAATCTCAAACATTTGTTCAGTATCACAATGTCCCAGGCTGGAAGGAGGGGACAGGGAAGAACTGGGATTAAAAGGAGGCGAGCAAGGTATGTTCAGGCCTTAGGTTTGCACCCAAAGACGAATCTCAGGGAGATTTGGGAAGAGCATCTTCCCCTAAACACAGACTCGTCCTTTTCACTCGTTCCAGCGCAAGCTGAACTTAGAGAAACCAGTAAACTTTGATTACTGTTTCTTTATTTGCATCCTTACCACCACCTCTTTGTCCAGACGAACACACCTTCTTTATGGAGCTGTCAAACCATTCCCAAAGGTGCACACATGGCTCCCAGGGCACTGCACCAGATGAGGCTGGGCTCCAGCAGCGTGCCCTGGTTTAAATCAGTCCCTCTGGCATCCAGTCAAGCAGTGTTACTTTTAGAAACTTTGCTGCTGCTTTTTAACATGGCTTCACTTTGGCTCCAGTTCCACAGTTAACCAGAGAAACCCTTCACTGATGCTGCAGTACTTTGTGTCACAGGAAGTATTCCCAAAAGACATTTCCTTGGAGAAGAGGTTGATCTTCTCTCCAGCCACATGTATTGCCCCTCCAGAAGCTGCTGTGCGGTTAAGAGGAAGACCTACCTTCAGTTCTCTTCAGTGCTTACATATGGAGATGAGTAAAATACTTGGGAAAACAGTGCTTTTCATATTACTGCCAGTAACATGCCATATAAAAAGATATTAAAACAAATTCTGACCAACTGGTGGTAGATACAGTAACAGATTATAATGTACCCATTGTAAAGAATTCCCAGTGGAGACTGTGGAAATCTTACAATGATTGAGTCGCACTGGGCTGGAGATGCATTGAAAAACTTCCAAATGGTAAAATATTAGAAATACTATTTTGAAATATTTACCAGTTAAACACTAAAGTACTGTTACTGGCTGACCTTTTCACAGCAGTCGTTTCTGTTGTACTTTTGTACAAGCAGCCAGAAGTTAAAGGGAAAAAAAAAGGGGGGAAAAAAAGCTTATTTTCAGTCTAGCTACCACCCCTGACCTGTGCAATAACATCATAATGGAAGAATAATCATTGTAAACAATGCCCATGGGAGCTTGCTGGCTACAGCAAGGGACGAGAGCAGCCAACTTCACTGCTTTTCTTTACTACATCATTGCATTTTTGTCTGCATATGGATAAGAAGAAGGTTCCACTCAATGCCAGTTGATGGAAAGTGCTAATTGTTGACACATTAGCTAATTGTTATGATTGCTTCTTAACAGTTTGTGTCTAGGAGTCCAGATTTCATCCACCAAAGTGTGAAGATTCTTTATAGCAACAAGTGCTGTGAAAACATTCACACAATGAGGTCCTAATCTTGTGGATCTCTCAAGCAAGTGACAGCCTGGCAAATGTGCTGTCAAAGTGCAGACACTCAGGAAAAAAAAAATAGGAAGAAAAACTAACTCCCCTCGTCCACCCCATATTTCAGACACATGTCATCTGTTGTTATCATTAATGATCTGTTTTTACAAATAGAGTACCACTATGGAAAACTGAGAGCAGGCCAATCAAAATAAACCCAGCAAAACCCATAATTGTCTACTGACAATCAGGGCTGCTCGGGATGTAAGATAATGTGGGTGTATTTAATGCAGAAAGGCATTATGTGCCACGCTTTGAGACTGCCCTGTTAACTCCAGACCTTGATACAACACAGGAAGGCTGGGAGCAACCTTCTAATGGCAGATGTGTTCTCCTGAACCCTACCTAGGCCCAGGTGCTAAAAAAATACGTAGTGGGAAGTCTTGGCACCATAAAAGTCCATTACAAAACTCCTGTGATTTAAATGGAAACAAGATTTTCACCAATTACTTTGTTTGGGGAAGAAAAAATATTTCAAAAAACAGAGAAACAAATGTCTAGTTCTAGTTCAAATGTCTAGCTCTGAGCAAACATGGCTATTCTGGCTCAAGCAGGGCTTTCTCCCACTCCTACACCAGCAAAGGTGAGAGAATATGTTCCTCACATGGGAATGTTTTTACCAGGTCTCACCCCATGGCTTTATTTGGGGATAAAGACCCTGCTGCACCAGGGTGAAAAGGCTGCCTTTGTCTATATCTGGAGGGCTCATGGTCCTTTGCATAGTTTCTGCTCTGCATTTTGCTTCTGGTTTCCAGCACGTTCCACTCAGACCCCAGCACGCTCCCTGTGCTCACCCTCTGCCCCTATCCATCAGTCTTTCTTACCCAGAAGCTCCGACCAAACTTACTAAAATTACATGCAACAGGAGCAGAAAAGTCCCTTCCACCTCACACTTCATCAAAATTTTGTAGACACAAGAGGAATTCTTGATGCAGAAGCTTTTTTTTGAACAGGCTAAGAAATAAATCAAGTGGTGAGCCCAGGTGCACTCAAACTGCAGATGGAGCAGGAGTACCGACTGAAACCTGAAGATGACGCCTCATCTAAGTGGGGGGGCTCCTCAGATGGCACCTTAACATCACATCAGACTGTACATTGGCCAGAATTCACTCAGCAGGTGTCCAAAGAGCTTGAAATCTGGCTTTTGTCTCATCTTTAACACTTTTCACTATCTTCCCGCATTAAATTCACAATATCCCTGAACAAGAGAGCAAGAAACTCTCTTCTGTCTCCCTGAGCCTCTTGAACTTTTGGGGCTGGCAAGGAGAGAGCACGCAGGGCCACTTGTCTGCTTCCTCCATGCCTGGGCTCGGCAGCAGGAAGCAAGCTGGGAGCAGATTAGCTTGGCCCGACTTTTCCCACTGCTTGGCGAGAGCGCCGAGCGAGAATGGGGGCAGATGCATTTTGCTGATAAAAGCCTGCAGCGAATTCCCATCCCCTCCTCGCAAGGAGGGAGGAGGAAGTCGCAGATTGTGACTCCCAGCCGCCCCGAGAGATAGCGGCGAGCGGGAATGCTCGAGTTGGGATTGCTGCTGTTTATCGGGTTGCAATCCCCTCCCATATTTAAATGGCCTTTTTTTTTTTTTTGCATCAAATACCCCAGTCATTCCACAGCAATTTTGGGTGAGCCCACTCAGTAAAAGCTATAAACATTGAATATTGCAACGTTGAAATTTATTCTATAAAATTAAAATAATCTTAAATTCTAAAATATAAAAATAACAAATTCTAAAATATAAAAATAATATAAAAATAATAAAATATAAAAGAATAATAAAATACCAAATGATAACAAAATATAAAATCAAAACTGAGAAGCGATGTTGACTACACAAAAAGACAACTGGGAAATGGCACATTCAAAAAGTGAAGGGGTTTCTGTGTGTTGCAGAACAAAGAGACCCATGAGTCACAGCCAGCCATGGACATACCCTGCAGAGGCGGAGAAACCACCCTGATGCTCACATCAAAAACCAGACTTCCACTTCAATGTGGGGAAGCAACGTACCTTTGCACAATTACTTTTTGCAAACAAACCAAAAAAAAAAAATCAACTGCTTAAAAAATTACTGCTTAAAAAGAGGAGAAATGGACCCATATGGGTCTAACAGGTTGTAGCTGCTCTTCCACCCTCAGCACACTGCACAGTGAAGCACCTCCCGTGGACTGCAGTGCCCCACACCATGCCCTCAAGTGGCAGGGCAGTCCAAGGACAGCCTGTCCATCTGCACCTTGGATTTCCTGACTCTTGTTAGCTTAGCCACAGCTTTAACATGACTAAAATATGGACTTCTCTCTGTTCATCTGGACTGTCCTGTGGATGCCAGCCCCAACTCTGGTTCAAATGCTAAGGAAAACACCCCAGTGAGACCTCTCCTCCATGGGAGGATTGACTCACGCAATGGCCACGGCGTTCTCTGGGTCGGGAACGGCAAACAAGGTGAATGAGGTAAGGGAGGTCATTCCTCATAGCAATGGTCTCAGGAGAATGGGAGAATCCAAAAATAAGACATTTATTGACTGGATGTCCTTGAGTTGGCAACCGAGCTGGAGTGGTAACAGAGCCAGCAATGGACACTGGGCTGGGCTTGCTGCTGCCAAACAATCCCAGTAACCAGCAAGAGTTAGCAGGAGAGAGACTGTGTGATTTAATAGATTAATAAACAGGCCAGGAGCCAGTCACTCCCAAGTTTTCATCCTGGCTATGACATCAGTTGGAGTTGGAACCCGTGATGTGAAATTTGCACTTTTAAGCAGGGATGGATGTAAGGATGCATTAACTGGAAGGTGAAGCAGCCACTGTCCTACAACTGCTTCCATTCCCTGCCATGAGCATCACCAGCAACCACAGCACACGTGACACAACCCTCGAGCTCCTCACTCACAGCTGGACCTGAGGAATAAGTCTGAATTTCAGGCTTATTCTACAACCAACCAGTGCATCCGTGTCCTGATGGGGAAAACTTAGCCCTGAGAATTTTAAGTGGCTTAAGCTCTATTGAGCTTAAGGGAGTTATTCCAGTCTTACAGCCTGGCAAGCCCAGTTTGCTACCCTTGCTTCTTTTAAATCCTGGTTTTAAAAGGCTTGCTACTGACATTTACAGAGGAGCCCCTCCTACAGCCCTGGCCCATGGGACTGGCAGTCCTGGGGGAAGCTCTTTAGTTGTACAGATCTGCTGCAAGGTGCCAGCTGACAGCATTGTTACTGTATAAAAGTCTATATTGGCAACTTCCTGGAGGATGATGATGTCTGCAAATTGTACTTCTGACAGAAAAAGAATTCTGGACTCTGATGTCTCTAAAATAAAGGACTGTAGAAGCTTTTGTTTCCAATTTCCTGGGGGAAAAGGCTTTAAAAATGTTTGAGAGGAAAAATCTTAGTTTAAAAGTCACTAAAATTAAAATCTGTTGATTTGTATCATGATAATCTCAGTTTTCACTTACTGGTTTGATAGGTGCAGAAGTTCTGGCAGAGGTGCGATTTGAAGGTGACAGCGTCCATTTAATTCAAGCTCAGTACCTCCTCTCTTGCTGTACCTGTGCCTGGCTTTTGTGTGTTCAGCAATCAGAGTTAGAGCCAATTGATTTTAGTTTGTAACGATCCTGCAACCTTGGAGGTGCATTGAAAGGGAAAAAACTCCAGCACCCTCTGCTGTCTGCACACATCCTACGCCAGGATCCACCACCCCCGCGGCTGGGCGTTCACAGCATCCCCGCCAGCCTCACACAGGCTGGGAGAGACTCCTGGAGCACTCGGCTCAGATGCCCAGTTCGAGGTGAAATGCCATCCTTGGAGCTGTCTGTCAAGCACAAAGGAAATCTGAACCATCTGCTCAGAGGTGGGCATGCTCATAGACACCTACAGCAGACAAATCCCAGCCTGTGAACTGGGAGGAGTGAAAAGCTTTGGCACAAGGACACATCACAGCAGATGGTCTGGTCAGATGTTTTGCCCGTGTACATGCTGGTTAAATTTGGTAGAACAAAGTGAGAAAATTGTTTGGGTTGCAGGGAACAAGTTCTGCTCCCTGGCAGCCAGAGAAAGGTATGAAACTCCAAGGAATAACACAACCAGGAGGAGCCAGGAGGGCAGGAACTGCCACACTGCAGAAGCACCTATTTTTTATTAAAACTGGGCTCCAAAAGGCTTTCTCACAGCTAGCTTGCTCAAAATAGTCTAATTTCAGCAGCTATATTTTTGTTGTAAATAAACTACTTATCTCCTGCCACCAGCACCTGGGAAGGAACAAGACCTGTCAAAAAATACATTCTAGAGAAGTAACATTCAGTACCTTTAATATCTCTAACAGTTACGGGTACCTGGCTGACTCTGAAAGTCCATGCACAACAGATTCTCATAGAAAGCTTGGATGAATTAATGCCTTCACTCAGAAGGCAGAAGGACCAGATTCCTCTCTAAAATCCATGTCTGTATCAGTGAAAAAAATCAAGTGCTTTCATCCAGCATCAGTTTTGGTTGTTGAAGAGATGCAACACAGATCTCTTCATGTGATTTTGTCTCTTGGAGTGAGTGCACTTCTCCATCATCTCTGATGGGTTTTTTCTTTAAAACTGCACAGCTCCCCAAAGGAAGCACACAAATGCTCTTAAATGTCATCTGTCAGAAAATCAGACCATCCATGGCACTACAATAGCACATGTGAAATCAAAACTAAAGAAAACTTGCTCTTTTAAATGAACTGATCTAACATCTTTGTTTAGCCCATGCACGCCAGCAGCAATTTAACACCAGAAAGCAATAATTTCAGGCAGCTCAAGCTGCCATGATTCACCACTGTGAAGGATTTTGCCTTTCATGGCAAACTAGGAAGTGGTGTGCATGGCTTATTTTCCTGCTCCGATAAGCTCCAGCTCATCATTTTGCATATTTGTCTTTGTTTCTTATTTGCCTCTGACATAAAAATAATCTGAAGAATCAAAGGAAAAGACCCGAACAGGAATGATGATCTCAAAACTTATTTAGCCATCTGCATCTGTGTGGGAGCAGCAGCTCTCACTTCCTGCCAGTCACCTGTCTGCTTTATTTTTTCACGTCCAAGGACGTTCCTGCAAGACAGAGCTTTATCTTTATCTCTGACTATTACTCAAAAATAGCACAACTGAAATGCCAAATAAAATTGGAAAGCTCTGTTTTGGACCAATTCCCACCTCTCTTTTTGGTTCAAAACAGAAGTGTGAAGTAAAAGAGACATCACTTTTTCCAACAAAGTGAACATCAGTGCATCTCAACACTCAGTCAGCACATCTGGGGTTTGACCCATCTCATTTTTTACATGACCCGAGCAGGCTGCCAGTGAGGCTGAGCATCCAGAACCGGGAGATGAGCTTCATCTTCAGCTGAACACCACTCCACATGAGCAACATTTCTGCAAAGCTCCCAGGTCATTCCTCAAAAGTTTGATTTTCCACAGCCCACATGTCCACAAAGCTCACACGTGGTGACAAGCATACATCCCATGAGCACGCTCCAAGTGCTCTCTGTCTTCTACACACATCAAGAGGTTTTCAGCTCTACCTGCAAGAAACAATGATTTCCCTGCATGTACCTACACAGCTCCTGAGCTGCTTTCTGGAATGGTTTCCCTTTTGTACCAGCTGCAGGATTTCCTGGAGTAAGCCACTAACCAGGGCTGCATGAGACCACTCAGCTGCCTTTTTCCAGGAGGTCCTTTGGGAGAAAGGCATGGCTTAATTGCTACAGTTTATTACCAAAGTCAGCGGCAAGGGTCAGCGAGCCCAAGGCTCGCACTGCTTGGGAAAGGGCCTGCAACACACCCTCAAAGCGTGCTGCTGCCCAGTCCTGGGAGATTCAGGGTGTCCTTTATACACCTCTCACTCTTCTGAATTCCTGTGCAGACCAGCTGTTCACTTACGAAATGTTAATCCCTTCTTTGCACCCATTTAGTTAGCATTTCCCCCCCCCCATACCTGGCCAAAAGAGAGGTTTGCAATATGCAAGATGACCCCACTGCCAGGGTCAGCTGGACACCACAAGGTGAGGATGAAGAACACGTTTGGGGACCTCCCAAACAGCCTCCCCAAGTGGCTGCTGCAGACAAGTTTCACACCCTCATTGTGCTGTGTCCCAGGACTGAGCGTCCTCCTGCTTAACCCGAGCCCGGCTGCTGCAGCTTTCAAAGAGGAAAATTACTCCAGCCCAGCCTTTTCCAACTGGAAATGATTATGCTTTTGTTGCTACCGAGGGTGCTCCTTGGCAGGCAGCCCAGGCACCACAGGTAATGGCCGCAACAGGAGGTGCCGCGGAGACATTGGCATTTCGTGGCAGGGGAGAAGAGGGGGAGGACACACTATCTGAGAGCCCCACACAAACAGCTCAGGGTAAACCCATTTGTCAGAGTGGCAAGTGACCTTTTCCGTTCACCTGTGATTAAGGAAGCAGATTTCTTCATTAAGGCAAATAAACCAAATTAAGACGGCTGGGTGCAGGGGATTCAAGCAGCTTTTGCCATCCCAATCCTTGAACCCATCTTATTAGAGCAGCCTGGGAAGTGGAAGGAGTAACTCAGGGCAGGTCAGGGCAAAGCAGTGCTAAATCTGTGTCTCTCGACCCGTTGTTAATCATCCATTCTCTTTCTATAAATGAATTTGGAATGTGGAGCAAATCATACTAAAAGATTTCTCCTCCTTGCTGAATACTTCAGGAGCTTTAAGGAATTCAGCTCAGGAGCAATGCTTCATTCAGGGCTGTTGATTAGTTCCACCGTGGAGTGCACTAGACAAGACAATAAGTAGACGACAGACACAGTGATTCATAGATTACTCTGCTGAGAGTTGCAGGTGTTTTGGGATAGAATGAAAGGAAAAGGAGGTTGGGTCAGTTCTCAAACCCCCTTCCTGTTAAAGGATTAGCATGGGTAACCCAAAGTTATTAAAATCACTCTCATAAATGTAGAAGTTGGACTTTTTGCTCAAAGTTTCCTTCCCCCCTATGCTCTTCCTAGCAGAAACAGCAAATGGAGTTTAGAGTTAATAGCCGTGCCAAACTGAAAGCAAAGAAAGGAGCCAGATCCTCACCTGGTATAAACAGGAAGAGTTTACAGAAAACTTTGTGTAGGAGTCCAAATAATGGACTTAGCCAAAGCCCTGAAACTTTTCTCACTTCCCAACAATATCCTGAAACGTGTGCAGTTACTTAAGATACAGGTATAGGACAACACAACCCTTTTCCTTTACCTATAAGTATAAATACCACATGGTAAAAGAGAGGAGTTGGAGAAAAGGAGAGAAAATCTTGCACCTTGCTGAAACCAACAGAGGAGACTTCCTGCCTTAGCCTGGGGAGAACAGAAGCACGGGGAGGTACCAGCCTCATCACAGGGACACAGGAATAATGCCAAAGCCACATCCCCTCAGTGGCACATCAGCAGGGAGACAAGGCAAAGAGTTTTGCTCTCCAGGAGTGCAAAAGGGAGGCAGCCAGAAGGGAAGAACTCATTTAACCATGTGCCCTGCTTAGCTAAAGCAAAGAGCTGGTCCTGCTGCAAGCACTCAGCCACACACACCCAGGGAAACCAATTGCCACCTTCTCCTAAGAGAAACTAAAATCCACTGCTTCTCCACTTTTCCACAGAATCAACGTTGCCACTTCCCCCCACAACACTCTGCCAAGCCTTGCAGAACCCTGCACTGACGCACACAGACCCTCGAGGAACCAGTCACCAACATACTTTTGAATCTGAGCCTTCAAATGGGAATGCAAATCCCACATTTCATGCATCATGGGGTGTTTTACGCTTTGGCAAGGAATGAAAGTCACCTAAGAAGCAATTGCCATAACGGGGCGATGAGCACAATGGAAAGACATTTACAGGGCTAAACATATTATTGATGTGTCAGGTTTGACAGAGTTTCAGGACAGCAAGACACACAGTTCACATGTCAAGAACATGTTTTCAACCAGAAGCACGCTACTCTACTCTGCTGGGCTACAAACACTGCCTAAAATAGCCATTAGGAAGTGTTATGAATTAAAAAGCAATTTGTATTTGGTGTATATTAAGAGCAAGGCATTGTGTTCCTCTGGGATTTTGACTTGAGGAGATTCCAAGTATGTAAAACAAACAAAAAAAGTCCGTGATTTTTTTGTCAAAAAAAAGATACACTAAAAAGAGAAGATAGGATCATTGAACTACATGATATGACTTATCTATGTTTTTCATTTTTAGAAACATATACAAACCAAACTTTTTATTTTTGATATTTGAGGGGATTATTCAGTTTTTAAATCCCCCTTCCAGTCTTAAGACATGCTGTATGGCAGCATTCATGTTGACTGCCACAGTTTTTAATGTTATCTTTTACTTGCAAGTAAAGCTGTCTTTCTCCCTCTGTTCTTTCTTTCTGACCTGCAGCCACGACAGCAGATTTGGGCTGGTAAGAGCAGGTCCCAGTGATGGCAGGAGTTCCCCACTGCTCCCCTCCCCACTCCCAGTTAACCCAGGGCTGAGCTCAGGCAAACAATTCTCCACCTGCATTTCTTGCAGCCTGGTGGGCAAAATCTGCCAGGTGACAGAGGGCAAGCAAAGCCCAGGAGATTCTGGAAGGAGACCAAAAGCTGAAGTAGATGCTCCATCTCCAGCCAAGGCCAAGCCTGGCTCAGAGCCCACGGCTGCTCCCCAGCCAGGGCCACTGGGCAGCTCTTGCATGCTGGATGGGAAGAACAACATCCATTTAACAACTGGCCTCAGCTTTTTCAGTCAGCCTGGAGGGAAAATTCAGGCCTGCAAACAGCAGCTGGGAAGAGCCAGGTGGGAAGCTGCACCATCCACATCAAGGACATGCTCCAGGCTGGGAAAGGGCAGCGCTCCTGGAGGAGGCAGGGTGAGAACTTGCCCACATGTGTTTTACCCCGAAGTCCAGCATACCAGCATTTCAGTGGAGGGTTAAATAAAGATGGAAAATAATCCATAAAGCACACTTTGATGTCTTTTGGGACAGAAGGCTCTGTGCTGTGCACAGCAGGGTGAGCTACTATAGCTGAAAAGAAAAGCTTCAAAATACTGAAATGTGCATGATCACTCAGTACTGAAGTTACTCCATGATGACCCAGGATATAAATTATTTGCTAAACAGAGGATCTGTACACAACCCAAACATGCCAGGCAGAAGGCTGACACCTGATCCTGGGTAGGCCTGGTGTGGAAAACCAGCCCCTGGCAGCACCCCTTCGGACCCCAGCGTCCTCACCTGCCAAAGCCTAAAACACACTTGTTTGTAGTTTGTCATGTCACATTAAATTGAAATCTTTCATTGCCTGGCTGGGAAAGATAATAGAAAGCAACATTTCAAGGTGATCTACCCTTCCAAACAATCTTTAGCAAATTAATAATTAACCAACTATTTATTGGTCAGCTGATGCTGCCCCAGATACGAAGTTCCAGGCAAGGCACCAATCTCACACACCTGTACCTCTCTTAATTAAGCACAACTGGAAGGATATTTTGGTTAACCCAATTAATTTGGAGAACCTTGGGGTAGGAGCAGCAGGAGTGCAACGATGCAGCTCTGCATCCTAACTCACCCCTGCAGGCTTTTCCTCCTGCTTTCCACCATCCCTTATCAGGCAAGTCACACCTTCAGAAGAAGCCATGCACAGGCTCTGCCCTGACTCAGGGACCATCTCCCTCTGGATTTGGCCCATGCTTGGGCACCTCCTCATGGCATCAGGCATCCCTTCTCCCAGGTACTCCCCAGCCTGCCAACTGCTAAATTTCCAGCGTGCCTGCAGCCCCCTTGTGGAATGAGACCGAAAAGAGGCATTGTTTTAATTTAAGAGCATGGAGTTATTTTTAGCTGCTGCGGGGCTGATCCTGCAGGTGCCACAGGCTCCTGGGGAAGGAGGAGCTCCTGGCACGCCTTGGGATGCACTGGAGCCCGATGGAAGACTCAATTCCATATCATATTTAAACACCGGCAAAATGTTTGTATGGTTTCTCTACAATCCCTTTAGCACGGGCTTCTGGTTGGGTTTTTCATTTTGGTTCAACCCAAAATTGGGGATTTTTTCTCAAGCCTTGTTTCCAGCCCTCCAGTCCAAGGTACTTCAAGCCTGTACTTCAGCTTCAGGCTGTCCAAGCACCTTTCTCACTCCCACTGTTTCCCTGATAAAACAAATTGCAAGAGATACAAACTCCCTTTTAATTTCACTTTCACTGAAAACATCTTGATACTTTTCGAGGCGTCACACCCTCAAAATCCCAAGTGGAATGCAGGAAGAAACCAGTGGTCCAGGAGCAGAGCCACGGGCTCAGAGGCACCCAGAGAGAGAAGCACAATTAACATGCAGAGCTTCTCCAGCAGAGCAGATCAGGGAGAAAGTGGGTGGAAAAAAAACCCCCACACTACAGTGTTTCTAATAAACTAAGAAACTTTTTTGACTTTCATGATGTACATATGGCCGTTAATTTCCATGTCATGTTATGATTTTTGGCTGAGCCAACAGTATGTATGTGTGGATGGGAGCAAGCAAAACAAATGCATTTTGTATTCAAATTTATACAACTCCATACATTTTTATGCTGTTTATTTGAAAATTAATTTTGGCTTAGGCCTTAGAGACAGCAAATGTTGTCAAGATTTGAGGGCTACCTGAAAAGCCTTGGGGACAGCATTACCCTTATGCATAAGAAACAGCAAAATAAAATAAAAATAAATGAATTTCCAAATACGTCATGGCTAATCCCTTGAGCTGACCTACAAATGAATTATAGAGGGTTTGCTACAGGACTGAGTAGATCTTGTGATTTCACTGAGAGATTTATCTTATTTTCCAACTTATTTTCATATCTTATTTCCTTTTCCTTTAGAATTAGACTGTAAATAAAAGAGCTAAGACCGAATGAAGCTCCCTTTCACCGCACTCATATTGGATTGATAAATTAAAACGGTGAGATGAGTTTTGTATGACCCATCCTCGAGGATTTGGGAAATTTAGCCGATGCAAAACAAGGCATTAATTTGGAGAGGCCTAGCTACTTACAATGCTTAGTATTCTGACAATGATGAATGGCATCATTCCAAGCAAATGGTAATTTCACTTTTTGTGACAGTACTTTAGAGCAAAACCGACTTTCTTCACACAAAGAATTTGCAATCCTATTGAACAGAGGCTGTACCTGAATATCAGAAATCCTTCATTGTTTAAGTATCATCTGATATTCTTGATTGGCTCCAGACTGAAGGTTGCAGTTGAATTAGGGAGAACGGAGGTTAAGTCCTAACCTTGAAAGATTTAGCAGCCATTGAAACACTGCCTTTGGGCACTTATTGGCCTGTATTTATCAAAAAACTTTTCAATTCAATGAGGGGAGGGAGAAAACACAAAACTTGTCACATTCATCAAGTGAAGCCACTGGAAAGACATCTACAGAAGAACACCCAAAAAGCATAATCTTTCAGAAGAGCTGATAGAAATGGTAATTGGATGGGATGAAGAATAATACTTCTAAAGCAAGGGTATAGAGAATATAGCTAAAAAATCAAGGTCAGGAGAAGAGAATGTATCCTTTTCAACTTAATAAAACTTACATTTGCCTTTTGTATTGTGGAAAATATTCCAGGTACCATTTCTAATTTATTTCTGCACAAATACTTCTGAGTGAAAACAGGATTACAGACAAACTGGCAGCATGTTTTCTTTTCGCTTACGTGCAGCAAACATAAAAGCATTGTTAGTAGATACAATTAGAAAAAAAAAAACCACAACACAAAACAAACTCCAGGACTTCCCTATTATTTAGAAATGCGGCTCAGCCTTCAGAAACAGACAGAGCATCTTTAAAAAAAGCTTCTCCCTAAGGCACTCGAAAGCCACCTTCTACGATTGGCAAAGAGCACTGACATTGTCTCCCAAACAGGGAACAGAAATGATGAATCATAAAAACTTGATTGCACTTCTTCCTGCCTCCTCACTAACAAGCTAATCAGAGACCACAACGAGTGTCATGTGTAAACGGATGAGTTGTCCAGGGATGCTATATTGTCCCATTTTTATCTTGCACAAACACCTCTGGCCTGAACTTTGAAGGCTTTTGGCACATTTCTCAGGTTTGTATCAGGGGTCCCATCCAGCTGGCGAAGGAGGGGAAATACTGCATTGCTGTGTTGCTCTGCTCGCCGGGGTTGCACGGATGCAGGTGTCTCCTTACTGACGAAGACACCAGCTAAGGCAAAAAAAATCTGCAAAAGGTCAGTATCTGCACACACAGGGCCTCCAGCCAGCTCCCTAAACAGTTAACAAACAGCACCTACTACCAAAACATCCCCATAAATAATCCCTGCAACGAAAGTAGAGATGAAAGCATTTGTTAAGTTTCCGTAGTCCAGGGAATTTGGCTATTGATGCCTATTAATCCAAGAAATATAGCATTATATTTGTCAAGAGCATCTCCAGATGTAGGGCTGGAGGGATAACCTGTGATTTGTGATGTCAACTTTTTCTCCACCAGGCCAGGCGCCATATTTTAGTGTTACAGCACATTTAGCAACAGTGTTGACTGATCTACTCAGGGCACTATCAGCAAGGTTTTTCCACTCCAAAGTACCTGAAAAACAACATTTGCCAAGCAGAACTGCAGGTCATGCCCATTTCAGAAACATTCACCTCAGCATATGGGGGGAATAGGTCAGACATGATGAAAAAGACAACCAAGGACCAAAATACATAGCAGCAGTCTGAGAATCTGTAATTTGGGGTGAAACCTGCCATCTGGCCTTCAACACCTTGACATCAAGCAAGCAGTTACAGGGGTGCCCTGGTGTGCCTAGGCATTTGTGGACATATGGTATGTTTTACCATTAACTGCAAATTTCCTTACTTTTATTGTTTTCTGTCACAAGCGTAATGTTTGCTTTAACACAGATTTGTTGCATGAGCGTATTTATTGTGCATTTCATGTTTTTCCCAGCCACTCCCCACTTTTCCTTGACTTTTTTGGTCTCCACACTGGTCCAGGCCATGCCCTGACATCCAGGAACTCATCCTAGTAACATCAACTTCCCTGTGGGATTTGAGCACCCATTTCAGCATTAGAAATGCTCCATCCCATGACAGGGGTCTGCACTCCAAGCTTTCAGTTTTCCCCCACACTGCTCAAAAACCCCTTTAAATCACCATCCAACTGCTTTATGCTTAGCACAGGGGCCTGCCAAGCCCCCTCAAGCTGACCACCACCCTGACAATGGCCAATCTCCTCAAGTACTTTCTTAAAGCTTTTTATTTTCCTGTCCAAGCCAGACTGGACATTCAGGCATATTTAGCTCTGGCACAAGCAAAGCCTGCATTGCTCTCCCTGTGTGGACCATGCTCTCTTGTCCCATCCAATAACCCCAGGAAGAAAACCAACAACTCACAGGAAAAATCAGATATAATCCTGGAAAACTCAGTGTCACACAATTCCTAGATGGTCACAGCTAAAATAAAACCACATCCACCTCAGTGGATGTGGTCTGAAAAGGCCAAGGATTTTTCAGGACATGTCCTGTAACTGCAGAGGCACAAGCTGGATGCCCACAGTCCACACAGTGATGGTGAGACTGGAAGTCATGCTACTGGTGATGAAGGAAAGAAGTATTCACAAGATCAGTGCTTTTAGGTAAAATATGAATTCAAACATGTGAAAATTAAACATATGTTGACCATAAAAAGAAGAACTAACCTCTCACATCTACAATAAATCCCTGTATCACCTGTAGTTATTCAGAGACAGATCTTACATCCCATCTCAGCAATTCTCAGAGCTGCTCTTTGATATCAGAGTAAGTTTTGACCAAGCAGAAGTTGAGTAAACACCTCAGGATTTGGCCCTCTGATGTTAAGCAACCAACCTTAATTTAGAGAGTGCATTTCCCAAAATACATTAAAAGTGCAAGTCTTTAGTACAGCAGCCTCCAGGAAAGCAAACAGGACATTATTTGTGGCAATGGTGGTGTGGGTGATTTTCCAAAAACAGGCTGGTTTGTGGGAAATCACTGAGTTAATCGCTGTCCCACATGAAAGGGGTGGATTCTACAATGATTTCAGCACGCTTCCACGAATTTATTTTTCTGCCTGATGCCACCTGTTTCACTGCCAGCCCCTCCAGCCACATACCAAGGCATCGCTGGGGGGGTCAAAGCAGCAAAATTCCTGGGGACCATCTGCTTATTCCTAACCCCCCAAGCCATATTTCCACCTCAGCATCATATCCGCCCTTACTGGGGGGCATTGTGCGCTAATGACCATTATTTAATTAACAGATGAAGAAGCCCTGAAAGCCGCGCCAGCAGATTTTGAACTTGATCTTCTCTCATTTGCTGTCAGGCAAGACCAGATAAATGACAAGTATTTCGAGAGTCTGCAAAGGCCCTTTAGAACAGCTGCACAGGCTTCACCCCTTCTTTGCAGCAGGTTTCTCACTTAAGAAAAAAACACGCTTCATTACATCGCCTCTTACTTGAGCTGCAAGGGTCTATTCAAGGAAGATAAGCCTCTTAGAAATGAAGTAGCGTTGAATTTAGGTTTTGAGTGACAGGAGGAAGGTTTATCCATTCAGCAGACAATACTGCTTTCTCTGCATTAATCTAGGAGGCGGACAATGATCTGTTTTTTAGGCAGCATCTCATCTCTTTTCCCACAGCAGAAGGTGATTAGAGTTCGGAAGCAGGGGCTGTGAAAGAAAGGCGAGCACTATCTCCCCAGCCCTCCTGTTTCCTGAGCGGGCAGGAGGGAAGTTCTCGGCCAAGTGCATCAATCACAGGGCTGGCATCAGGATGTGCCTCTGGTCAGGGGCTGACCGGGGGCTGGCAGGTGAGGGCACGGACACCCCAACAAAGCCCAGCCCTGATCTCTGCAGATAAACCCACTTGCTCAGCAGAGGGAGGTTCATAACCCCATGTGTCTTGTGTTTGGGAAAGGGGGAAAACTCCATGGTGTGAGCCCAGGGTGGGTAATGTGTGTCAGAAATCTCTTTTTATTAAGTTGGTCTAGCCAAAGGGTTTCTTATCAGTGATAAGCATTGGCATTTCTCAGCTCACCCCTGACAGCCACTCTGCTCACCAGCAGCTCCACCCAGGAGAGTTCCCAACACTCACAAAGAGGGTCAAACTCATCTTGCTTTGCAGAGGGGAGCCAAGAAACTGAGAATCAGATTTGCCTAAGACCACAGCAGTAGAATGATTGAACCCAGAAATTTTGGCCTTCCTCCTCCTCCGTGTGACCTCCCAGAGAACAACACACAACCAAAGGAGCTGGGAGCCAGCTCAGGGAGCCTGATCACCCCATGCACATTCCAGTAATGATGGTCAAAGACAATTATAACCTATTTGTGTATCACATCAACTCAATTTTTCATGTTCAAGAAACAACCTGCAGTCTCAGCCACCTCTCCATTGGGAGAAAAGAGCTACCAGGAGGGCCATGAGAGCAGGGCAGCCACAACGCGCCCAACAGCAGCGGCATTTTCCCTGCTTTTCCAAGATCTGTGTCCCCAGCTGTCAGGCTGGAAAGGGTTTAAGCACATCAACATTTCAAGCACACATGTCTGGAACAGGCAAGGAAGCAGGAAAGGCAAGTGTGAATGTGTACACTGTACAAAAGCTGGTGCATGGGACAAGATACTGAGATTTCCAAACAGTGATTAAGCTATCCATACATGCATCTTCCTGCATAAAAAATAACCTGCAACCTCAACTATTTCCTTCAAGTAATTGCTACAGAACTTAAATCTTCACAGATTAATGTTGAAATACTGACTAGGCCACAGAAATCAGGTTTCTTGTCCCCACTTGACAGGGAACTCAGCAAAGGTTATACCCATAACCAAAGGCTTGCAATTTACTGGGAAAGACTGAAAAAGCCAAGACCAAGGCATTTTGGAGACCCCATCCCTGGCTGCCCAGGACACATTCAGAGCATAACAAGCAAAGTCAAGTCTACACGAGCTGAGCAGTTAAAAAACAAAAAGCTTGCTAAAAGTATTTCTGCCATCTTACGTAAAGCCCCGTGGACACTATTTTTAAATAAGCAAAGCCTCTGTAAGACAAACATTTTCTACATCAGGAGGACTTTGTTGTGTCCCAGAATGAAGCAGCTAAAGGGAATCCTCTTTCATTGCCAGGACAACTCTGAATAACTTTTAAGGGGCAAGACAGCAACCCTTGCTGCTGTTAGCAACAGCCCCCAGACCCGACTGCAGCGTGCTGCAGAAACACGGCCAACCTTCCACAAATAAGAAGCGTATTGACACATTTTCTCTTCACCCCTTTGTGCTAAGCCTGTGTAACTGTGCTCCAGTGAATGGCTTTTTGTTATTCTTATCTCCGCGCCTCAAAATTCCTCAAAACACATCTGTCACGGCACAGCTTGAGAGCCAGCCCCGAACAACTCCGGTGTCACAGCTCTCCTGTCTCCCCTCCAACCTCCCAGGTGGGAAGAAGTTTGCACAGACATTTCTTTTGCTCATCGGAGCATGGCTGGCGTGCCGAGTCAGCGCCACGCAGACCCACGTCCTCCCCTTTTCTCCTTCTTTCCCCCACCCCATCTTTTTCCCTTTTTTTTTTTTTTCTTTTTTTGCTTTAAGGAGACTTAATTGCTTCATTTCAGATGTTATGTTTAACCTCAGGAAATGGTACTATAGACATGGCAAACAACTTTCTGGTTGTTTCCAATCAGTACCGTATTATAAAGTACAGCCAGTTAAGAATCCTATTCATTTTCTTGCCCTGTCATCTTGATCTTATTTGAATGTCTGGGGAGCAGGAGGTGCTTGCTCAGCCCCACGTTTCAGAAGTGGGGGCAGGAACGTCTGTGCAATGTGTTAGAGACACTGAAAGTTTTCATTTTTGACTCCTTAATGAGAGCGACCTTTGCCACGGGCTGATGAGTTCCATACCTGTCCTGGTGTGTTTTCTGAAAACATTTGACACTGCTCACGGGTTTGACGGGGATATGACTAATGAAGTCTTGGTATAAAAATAATGGGCTGCAATTGCAAGTCATTTGTGTGAAATCAAACTCCTTAAAAACTTGTCTCTGCTCACTTTCTGTTTTCTAAATGAGTCAATAATACGAATCAGATGGCTTGAAGGAATAGACCCCCAAATATTTCCTCTCTCCCTTCTATAAATTAGCTGCCATTTTGTGCAATTTTTGTTGCCTCCAGGCACAGTTTAAATTGGACTGTAGTTACTAGATTGCTGGAGCTATTGCAAAATGTGTAGGCTAATACATAATACCTTGTTTTTGTTAAATGTATAGTAACAGTTCTTCTTGTGAGGTCAAGAGGCCCAGGCTGCTACTACTTAGAATGCATAACAATTTTATGTAAAGTAATGGGGAGGCAAGCAGAAGCATGAGTTTCTGATGCAACTTTTAAATAATCAAAAAAAACTTATGTATTGTTTTCACCTTTTTTCTTATCAGCTACGAAGGAGAGTGATGCCTGTTGCAAGGCTGTGCCTTGCCTTTAGTCCTTGCTGTGGGACTTTGTGGGCTGGGGGAATGCAGCAACCAGGAACCTCCCAGATTCAACACAGAAGGGCATTTTGGAGACAAATCTCCATGGGTCATCCTCCACCATCAAAGTTTGAATTCTCCTTTCAATTGAATAAGTATGTCATGAATCTGACCACCTGGGTAGTCAATTGAGAATGTATAACACACTGCAATGACAACAACAAAAATACTCTGAAAGCACATGAACCATGCTATATTCATAGCACAACTGGATGTACCACTGGCTCTTACAATTTTAGCACCAGTACTGAAAATTTGAGATTTTCTTTAAGCCTCAGCTCTTGGAGTCATGCAAATATATGAGGATTTTAACTATTAGAAGCAGCAGCCCACACCATGACAGAAGACAGCCTGAAATTCTCACCCAAGCTACCTTAGAAAACTCAAAACCTTGGAAAAAAACCTAAAAAAATCCATGCAGTCTAACTTCCACGCTTCCAAGGCACCTAATTCATTAGTTTTGATTGTAAAGAACTGGAAAACCTGTTACAATTACTGCAAAAACTCCTGTCATAAACTACTCTGATTGATTTTAATTCATCCTGATCACCATTTGTTGACAGCAGGTCCATACAGATCCCAACTTTCTCTAAGATAGATAGATAGATAAAAATTATTTTGATTCCCTCATCCTAAACCACCCTGCAATCTGTTGCCTAAAATAAAGGGGAAAACAGAGGTATAATGAGGCTGTATTCACATGCTCTGGTGGAAAAGGGTTCATATTGTTTGGTTTTAGAGTCCATGTGGCCTGGAAGGGGCCACCACTGCAGGGACCTCCAGCGACCACTGGGAGTTATGTTTGATGCCGAAACACGCAATCAAGTTATTTTATATAAGATACTATTCTAGCCACATTTGGATAGGGAATTGAAAGGCAAAGACCAGCATTTTTTCCCTTCAGTTCAAGGATGCCCAGGTACCCCACAGAGGCACAAACACATGTTGTACTCCCGTATGTGTGGGAGCGTTATGGATGTGTGGAAGGAATAACCCACACGGGTCACAGACATTTCCCGTTACATCCCATGAGCAGGCTCATTAGACCAAACCTCATTTGTACTCAAAACGTGCAAAGTTAGGAACATGCATAAGCCTTTGCAGGACCAGGGCTTAAGTACACACTCAACCTCAAGCTCCAGGTTTGGACATGCTGTTCTTCAGCCCCAGAACAAACACAAAGCTCCGTACGACTAAATATAGCCGGCATACAAGAGATTTTGTTTTGTTTTCTTTAGCAGCTCCCCTGTGACCCAACAGAAGTTACGAAACCAAATGAATGTAATAGAGCGTTCATTCCCTGCTTATTGATGTTGCCTCACCCTTGGGCATATTTGCAAAATTTCCTTCTACATAATAAAAAATGGCACGTCGCTCGCCACGGCCAGTCGGGCTCTGGGCCGGCAGCAGTCAGACACAGAGGCTACTCGCTGCTAAATGCCTGCTGCTCCTTCAGGACAAAGCATTCTTGGACTCAGGTAAAGAGGTTATCCAGCAAGGATGGTACAATGGGTTGTTGGTGGTGCTGCCCAGAGACAGAGCAGTCTCTTGGTGGAGAGCTTGCTCACAACACAGATCCAGGCTGTTCAGTGGACACACAGCTTCCCTTGGAAGAGCCACACATCCCATTTCATCATCTTGCCTGCACAAACAAATACATCTGCTGTCACTGACATTTCCTTGCCTCCAGCCCCAAGCAGCTGCCATCAACAGTTCACACATTAGACACAGTTTGGCAGCAATAGCAAGAGACCAGAAATCCCAGAGTCCACATTTTTCTGTCTTCATTCATGGATTCACTGATAAATCCCCTTCAGCCAGACTGAGTTGCTTTGCTCCTCCCCTCCCACAACCTGTGGGGATGGAACTCAGCCTTGGAACAAGAGCATTCCAACACAAAATACTCAGGATCCCACCTCACCCCAAGGAAGGAAGGAGACCTGGCTGATTGTGAGGGTTCCTCTGGATGCCACCTTCACAAAAATTCAAGTATTACCACAAACTCTGGCATTTTAGTATCTACAGCTATCAAACTCTGTGATCAGGAAGCACCTCACCTAGCTTTAGGGAAGGCACTTCTGAGCAAGTGGACACCCAGGCGCTTGCTGCAGTCAATGGAAGATTGGAGGCCACACCCCAGGGGGATGGACTGGCCAAGGTCTTCTCACTCTCACCCATGAGAGAGCTTTAAATGCCACATCAAGGTGGAGTCAAACATTCAGACAGCTGAGGCTAACTCAACTGAAGCTCTCCCTCGGTGGCAAGGTACAGAGAAGTCCTCTCATCCTTTCTGTTTTAAAAGCTCTCATATTTTCCATTAAAGTACGTGGTATCAGCTATGGCAGAGCGAGGGTCCTTGGCCAAACTGTACAGCTCACTGTGGGATTTTCTACTTTCTGAACTCTGTCTTTGTTTTTGCTGGCTCAGGCTCCCTTATAGGTAACTCTGCACATATTTTCACCCTCCCTGTGAACCACAGTGCACACTGAAGCTAAACCTAATTTGCAGTTTGGGTATAAACGAGTAATTAGGCATCTACTCCTGCCAACATTCATGCCAGCAGTTTAAAGCGGGTATGGAATTACTAGGTTAAAATTGCACCTTACACCTTGACACCAGCTCTGAAGAGGTTGGTCCTGGGGTATTGGACATTACATAAATATATGCACAGCCAGGAAGAAAATGGGGCAAGCCAGCCAGGATTCTTTTTAATATATCTCCTTAATTCAAGGGGCCCATTATATATAGTGCTCAGGAGGGGAAAAGGAAGACTTGTACCCACTTGGGGGGCGGGTTATGGTTTAGCCACCAACTTTCCTTTTTGCTCACACAAGGGCTAATTCATAGGTTAAGTGGAGGATTATAGATGATAGAAATGCAGCAGCCCTTTTCCTTTCCTCCCCATGCTTTTCATGTAAAGAGAAAGAAGGCTTCTCTCATCCCTTCTGCAAAAGTGTCGACACATTTCCATAGCTCTGTGAGAGGACCTGCCATTTCTGTCACTCTGCTACCCCTTGTCCTTTTGTCCCCACAGCATCTTATTTCAGCTTGGAGAAGAATAATTCATGGCTTCAGAAGATAAACCCAGATTTCCTAGGAAATAGTTCCATAAGAAAAGCCTGGACTGTAACCATGCCTGGGATAACGTGAGCTCAGTTCTCTTTTTTCACCAGTTTGTGGGTTGTGTCACAGCTTTTAGAGAAGCAGAATCAGTCCTTTACAATATGTCTCTTTCAAAGCACTATCTTAGTGCCCCAGCACCTGAAAAGTCACTTTGGGGCATGTTTTGTCAGTGGGAACAAGGTGACAGCATGGAAATTCAAGGACTGGCTAAGTACCAGCCTGTCTTCCAGTGCCCAGCTGTACTGCTCCATCAGAGCAACTGTTTGTCCTTGCCTGGCAAAACTTTAACTGAATACCACCTTAAAGAAATCAAAAAGATTGTCACAATGGCCTAAGGGTGCAAAGAGTCACACGGAAAACAAACATGTGGGAACAGAGAGACCCACTGGGCTGCTGAGGACCCAGAGTTACAGACTGGAGCTGAACTGTGACCATGGATTTGCTTAAAAAAACACCCTGCTTATCCTGAAAATTTAGGGAAAACTACAGGCAGATCCTTTTTGTATGTATTGCAACTCAAGGACAAGGTACAGGTTCTGCAGGTTGCTGCATTTTTCGTAGTAAGTGATCTTATGCAATTAAGCACAACATTGAGTAAAGCTCAGATATAAAACCCATGTAACCTTTTGCTGGCATGAAAATTAAGATTTCCCTTGCCTTCCAGTAATTGAAATGCTTCCCTTGATAGTTTTCCCCTTTGTTTCTCTCAATATTTTTGTTTTAAAGGAATACTTGGAATTTTAGCATGAGATCTGCAAGTTGCGTTTTCTCTTTGACCCCTCCCTGTTAAAACCTTGACTCACTTTGGGGTGCACAACAGAGACATTTGCTGGATTCCCAGAGGGAAAAGGGAAATGGAGAAAAAGAAAAGTGAATTTAAAAAATGTATTTTTGGGGGGGGGATAAATGCGCATTCCACCCTTGTTCTTTTATATAGAACTCATCTCTCTTACCCAGAAACTCTTCAGGTTTTGAAGAGTAAAGTGGGGAACCAAAAAAATGTCTTTGCATGAAGAAAAAAAAAAAGGTTAGACTCATCTACACATGTTTTTTCATGTTTTCTATGGAAACATGGCCAGAGCTCAGTTTCCACCCTAGGTACATTTTCCCTACTTAATTAAACCCTCTTTCCCCACATGACAAATGGGCCCTTCTCAGGAAAGGGCATGATTGCAGGCACGGGTGAAGTCAAAGAGGGCATTCTTAGTGATTAGACATGAAATACAGACTTGGAAAACAGAGGTTTTGAATGTAAAGAGGGAATAACTTACTGCATCCTCAGGGTAAAGATAATTTATGCATCCTTTGCCTAAGTGAGTTTTCTCTATCTGTTTATTTTGGGTTTTAAAAGTCTATTTATCTGGTTGGGCATACTTTTAAAAATGTACTTCCCACGGCCCTACTCTCCTGTTCAGTGCTTATATTTTTCCCAAGCCAGATTCATTAGAAATATGGCCTGGATGATATGTGAGCTTTCAAACACGGCATGCAGAGCAAGCATGGGCACCAATGGGCTAAGTTTGGGGCCAGTGTCTCTGACTGACCCCAAAACTGCACACTGCCAACGTGCAGGATACAAAAGTCATGAATTAGGAGAAGGGGGACCTGAAAATCCTGAGATAGTTTTTGGTTATTGAGATACTGGGCTTGGTACTCCAGGCAATGTTTTCAAGTGCTGCTTTTCCACAAATGATGCTGGAAACTGACTGTATTTTAGATGCAAACTGGGGTTGCTCCTGTTGTTTTCCCTATTAAAGGTTTGAACTGGGAGGTAGCACCAGCTGATGCTTGCAGCCTACATGAAAATTTGGGAGGTTTCTTCTTTTCATCAGAGAGGCACAATGAGCACCAGGGAAACAACAAGACTTGAGCTGAGGAACTGGGGCAAAATACAGGGCAGCAACACAGAGGAACTAAATGTATTTGAGGGATACCAAATGTATTCAATTCCTACCACATCCTAGAGCTCAAGGACCACTTATTTCCTTAGCAGTTCTGCTTCTACTTGATTCAGATAGTGCAAGTTCCTCCAGTTTAAATGGGGAACTAGCCTGAGCTCAGGGAAAACAAAACAAACTAAACCCAACCATAAAACAAATTTATTCTTGGTAGTCCAAGTAACTTCCAAGTAACATGGCTACCATTGGATTCAAAGGGCACTTGCATAAGAAAAACCGAAAAAGAGCTCACAGCCCTGCAGAAAAAGTGGCCAACCAATGGTCATAGACAAGTTTCCCCATTTTGTAATTATAAAGATGATTTCCAAAGAAATCTGTGGAGTGGAACTTTTAATTTCTACCAGGCATTAAACTGAATTAAAGTGTCTAGCCCACTTTTAAAGAATAAATCAATCCCTGTCTAATTCAGGTATTCCTCATCCATAGTTCACAGCATCCCTCTCGACCTGGTGTTTGTACTTCAGAAAAGCAGTGATATCTGCTCAGGTGTGCTTGGGTTGAAATTAACCATCTAGAGAAGACTGGTGATGTACAGGTGAGGTTTAAAATTGGGATAATTTTTTGGAATAAAGAACTATGCATGGGATTCTTCCTCCAGTTTCACAGACAAGCAAGAGTGCAGCAGAAATGTAGAATTGGCCATGATCAGACCTGAGGCACATTCGTCTGTGATTTAATGAGGAGAAAAAAATCAAATTCATCATAGAACATGTGAAAAAACCCAGAATGGAAGTCTGCACCATGAAAACTCTAAATATTCTGGTCCAATCCCATTTTCTGCACATATCTGTGGGGTTTTCCAGCACGTGGCAACCCACACATCACAGCCCCTTGCACCTCTCTCCTGATGGATAGTTTTCCAGGTGGAGACAATCCCCTGCTTGCTCCTCACTCCAGCTTATCCCCAAACAGCCTTGCTTGCACTTCCCTCCTGTGATGAGCCCTCTTGGAGTTGATCCACCTCTTGCACAAGCCACCAAGGGTGATGCCAGCTGCTTCCTTCTGGTGACTGCTACGCTTGGAGTCGGAAAATCTACTCAAAGCTGGGCCTAAAACCAGGAATAAACCCAGCCTATACCCACAGCTCTTTTCTGCCATGCCTTAGGGCCTGTAAAACACAAGATGCAGTCCCATTCCTGCAGCCCTCCCTCACGTGGCAGCAGGACTCCTTGCATGAGCTGGCAACGGCTTACACAGCAAAAGAGCTGCAGGATCGGGCGTTTAATTGCTTAAAAATACACTACCCACCAATAGTTACCTAATTTAGCAGAATATATTACCTCTCTGCTTCATAAATCTTAATTAAAGCTGTTAGTTTTCCTATTATATGATCAAGAAACGCCCCATTAAAGTTAAGCAGCTTCTCCAAGTAATTATATACGTTATGTGGTGTGAGTGTAAAGATGCATGTAGCGTTCTGCTACCAATTATTTTGCATACCCTGAAAAGCACTATCTATTAAATAAAAAACTTGCAAAATTTCATTAATGCACGATTTTTTAATCTCCCAAAAGTCCAAGATGTCCCACAGGAGCTTGTATACTCAGTGTTGGCTTCTTATAATACAATTTAATGCTCACAAACACAACTAAAGTATTTAAGCATTTACAGAGGTTGTCATAAGTGCTTTACTTATTTTCGATCAAATTCAAGTCTACATTTAATACAGTTAACTGTGGTTATTTAATTTCAAAACTCAAGAATCCAACCTCAAAAATTTATAACAATATAAATTTAGTTACATTGATATAGGATATGTATGCTACTGGGAAACCATTTTTCAGTAAGAAGTGTAGAACTGTAAGACCTAAAAGGAGTTATTTTTTAAAGTAAGCATTATTTCAAATAAACCTTGTCAGATTTCAAAGAAAATTTTCCTATTCATCTGCAAAATGATTTCATAATTTTTAGTAGTACGTTTCAAGCCGGTGCTAAATGCTACCAAAAATTAAATGTATTTTAATTACCCTTTCTCTTTTGGTCAGAATTTCATGTAAATACAGAGCAAATATTAAACTGAAATCTTGCAAATATCTTAAATGCATTATTAACCAAAGCACTTCATTTCCTAGCAACTGGCTAGAGAGAATGAAATTTGGAAAATTATTCTTAGTTCCCCATAGACAGTGAATTTATTGCCTGACCACATTAACAATTAAAAGGTATATGCAAGATGTTGGATGTTAAAATATAATGGAAGGAGCTTAACATCTGCTCATATACGGCAAGGAACCAACTCCCACCCCTAAAAGTAACCTAATCAGGCTTGCAAGAATGTAATATTTTACTTTTAAGCAAAATATTATTCTTCAAAAACTGCAGAGAGTCAATCAGGCAAATTTTAAAAAAAGGAAAAAGAAAAGCAGAGAGAGCAGCAACCCTCTCTGATGCTGGTAATCTTTGATCCAATACAGTTTCACATCATCCCTCAGAGCTGACAGTGTATTATTAATTGAAACATTGGGGCTGTACTTAGCCCTCTACTGTAGGAACTGTAATATAATTATATCCCATAGGCAGAAATACTATTTCCACCTCTGCCCCTGAAAAAGTAATATACAAACTGGCTTAGAAATGTGTGAAACAAAGTAGTACCCACCACTCTATTCATATTATCAGTGCTTGGGTGCATAAATCATGATAAAATCTTAGTCTGAGGAAACAGATACATGAAAAGAGCAAACATGATCTTATTATATAATATGTTATGGAAGCATCTTGGATAGATTGATTTCAAACTATTTGGCTGTGTTTCCTTTTATAATCCTCTTTTTTCCCTGTTTTTAATTTTTGCACAGATGCAGCTATATAAATAGCAGCATTTCCTGGAATCCCCAAAACGTCAAACCAAACATATTTTTCAATATTAAATTATTGCATTCCATTATATCATTACCACTTAGAATAGGCTATAAATTCATTGATTGAAGAGTTTAATAGCAATGCCTGATCTTTTATATACCATACTTTCACTAATAGAAAATCGGCTTCTTCTTAAACATTAGCATGTTACCCTTTCTAGTAAAGCATATCAAATCACATTAGTGAAAAAGTTGCCAAGTCAAATGGAAGTTTGGTGCCAGTTTTCCTCCTTTTTTTCTTTTCCTTAAGAGGCAGAGAAAGAGAGAGAATGTGAGCAAGAGAGGGAGGGATTAAATTTCTTACAAAACTTGTGGCAGTGAACATAAAATATAATAATAATCCTTTAACATTCCTATCATGATTTTGGTCCTAACACCTAAACCAGCCAAGGACTGAAGGAGTTAATACTTTACAATGTGCAATAATTCAGAGAGCTGGCTTGCACGATTTGCAATACACTTTTGCTTTGCAAGATAGACTCCAGTGCAGACTGATCAACAAAAAGAAGTAGGGGGGGGAAAAAAGGACAACTCTACAACCAATCAAACCAAATACCAGAGCAGAGGGCAAAGGGATATGGAAACTGAGAAGATAGACTTCCAAGTCCTTTCCTGAATGTGCTTGGATTTTGAGGAGAGTCCAACATAGCCTGACAAAAGTGTCTTTGTGCGGCAACACTGGGGAGAAGGGAGGAGAGCTCAGGAAACCTAATGAAAACAGGCCAGGCCTTGTACATTAGACCCCATGGAGAACTTTGAATCATACGAGCTGCAGACAAGCCCCGAGTATGTAATGCCAAATTAAAGACCACCAAATATGGGGAGCACCGGAGCAGCACCGGGGCGGACGCGCTCCTGGTGTGGGCCAGGGCATCGCCCGGTGCTTCCTTCCACCCCATCCCATCCCCTGCAGAGAGCCCAGCATCCCAGGGCCGTGCACTGTGCCTCCCCTACGGGGACTTGTGGCTCATTTACCCACAAAAGAAAATAAAATGCATTTTTTAAAACCTTTTTCTGCAGTCTGGCTGTATGTTAGCAGTGTTAACACGCTAGCGGAGAGGGTGATGATCTGCAGCTCCCCTTGCAACATCCTGACATGGGGCTGAGCTGTCACCTCCTCACCTGCCCCACGCCCAGTCCTGCCTGGCTTTCCAGCATCATTCCTTCTTTGTATTTTGGGATAGATAGTGTATTTATTCCTGTCTTTGGAAGACTCACAGGACTTTAGCAAGGGGCAGTCTTTCCAGCTCCTCCTCACACAAAGCACGTGGCTCGTGATCTGACCAGCAAGGCAAGAACAAACAGTAAACTCCTCATGCCCAACCACCACAGTGTTCCAGAATCAAAGTGTAGGTGTTTGTCACTCTTCTCCCACCTGTTCATCCTTTCCCACTGGTAAAATCACAGCACATCCTCTCCACCTCTCAAATCACACAGGGTTTGCTTTGCATGGCACCTTGTCCCAAATTTCCCTGCCTGTCCCCAGAACATTCTGTCTGTATTCTCCACTCATATGAAAAGCATCCTGATCCCATTTGTCATTCTTACACTGGCACCCTCTCCCTACAGGGCCCTGCATGGAGGAGATGACACCAGATGATGTTCCTGAGCTGTGCTGAAGTCATTATAGCAGTGCTAAATAAAGTCACAACTCAACTTTCATGCAATTCAAAAAAAAAAAAAAAAAAAAAAAAAAAAAAAAAAGCTGCAAATGATCCAAATGAGAGCAGAGGAAGGCTTTACATGTGCCTTGATTTGTGTCCCATCTCTGCCTTTGACAGCCCTGCTCCTCAGCTTCCCCAGCCTCTGGTTCCTGGACCCAGCAAGAAAGATGAGCCCCGAGCAGGGACACTCCCACCATCCCTGCTGCAACACAGCAAGAGCCACTCACCCCCATTATTTAGTCCTATGCAAAGATAAAGGCATTTTGCCCTAAAAACACTGGGAAAATCTTCTTTTAAATAACCCAAGCACTCTGCCCAATGCTCCTTCAGCAAAGGAAGCTCATGGACAAAGGGGATGAGTTCTGTCCCATCAATGCTGCTGAAAACTCTCATTTCAAAACCTTTCCTTAAAAAAAATAGTGGTTAAAAAATTTTAAATCTCACCCTCTTAAGAGCAGTGTGACACAGGGATATACCTCACCCAGCAATGAGAGAGTGAAAGCCAGCAGAAAAGAAACCAAAAGAGAAGACACCAAGCAGGTGGGGGGATGAAGGGGGCCCATCTGTCCATCCCTGTCATGGCCTTGTATTATATGAAATTTGAATTCACTGGACCCATTTCTTGAGTGGTGACAATGAGCACTGCTGATTAATGGGTAGCAAAGCTAAACCTACTTGCAGGAGAGCACAGAATTTATCCCTGTTAAATCCAAAAAGCTTTTAGGAAACACAGAAGTAGATGGTTTGTGGTAAAGGAGAAAGGAGGTACAAAAAAAAAAAAAAAAACAAACAAAAAAAACACCACCACCCTAAACTAATATTTTGATTTAGCTAGAAAAGACCAGCCCCTTTTTAGCTCTGAATAACAAATCCCTGATATTTAAAGTAACATTTAGAAACATGAACACTGTGTTTCCTCAGCAGCAACTGAGCCAACTTCTTCACTCAATCACCTCAAGTGTGGAGCAGCACCAATTGCAGTGAGGTCACACTTGTGTAAGTGACCTCTGTTGGCCAAACTCAGGCCTCTGTACCTGGCAGAAAGCCAGAGCAATCTCCAGCTTTGGTGGGATTGCCCTGGATTTGCACCAGTGTCGCCAGGGGAAACACATGGCCCAACAACTCCTTAAAAATGCAAGGTGGTTGTTCCCCTGACTCCACTGGCTCAAACTTCAGTGAAGGCAGTGGCATTGCACAGACTGGAGATCACCACAGGTTCTGGAAATTTCTTTTCTGCTAGATATTTTCTGATACTGGATATTTCTGGAAAACTTTGCCTTTGCTTTACACAAGAGCAATCTTGCTGGATGTTCCCTTGACACCTATCTGCTGCAAGCTGGACCCACAAATCAGAAAACTCTTGGTTTTCCAAAGTCTTGTAAGAAAAGACCTTTGTGCTATCAGAACTACAATTAGTTGGTTCCCCTATTTTGCTTCTTCCCTCTCTGCTGGAGTGTGCGCTCCTCTCCTCTACTGCTCCAGAGCTCATTTTCACTAACTTGGCCTAAAGTTGACCCAAAATATTACTTCTCACAGCCCAGAACTTACACCCGCTCTCAAGGTATTTTTTCTTTCATTTGCCAATCACAACCCTTCCAGGCCTTTGTGTCCCATCAGATCCTTGAAATATTATCCTTTAAGCAGGGACAGAGAAGGCTGCTCATCTCTCCCCTCCTTTCTCCTCCCAGCTGCCCTTATTCTCCTGCCATTGTCCACGTTTTCTTCTCAATCTCACATCTGTGGTGCCACAGCATTTAAATGGTTCAACACACCCACAACTGGCTGGTTCCTCTCCTCCTCCAGCATGTGGCTGGTTAGATAATACAGATCTATATACAGCAAGAGGGTTCATGGATCTATTGATTTCAAGACAATTTAAAGTGTGTTTGGCAAGTTACCATATGAAGACAGCCCTGTGGGCAATTCTTCATCCCACTACAGTTGATGGGATTTTTCAAGTCCACATAAGGACCCAACACAGCATTTTTGGTTCATAAGCCAGAGACTTGAATATTTCTTTTCAAGTGATCAAAATTACAGTCAGTCTAGTCCCAACAAGACATCTGATTAGTGATAATTACAACGCCTACCAGGCCACCACAAATGTACTACATTTATCCATCAGATGTGATCTTTTATCATGGATGGCCCTATTCCAAATTTTACAGGAGGTTATTTTCACTAAAAAGAAAATGGATGTGGCAAGGAAATTTCTAATATTAACTTGTGCACAGTAACAGAAAAATAATTAAAATAATCTTAATTGCCTATTTAAACACTGACAGGCTAATTCAGAGCTGAAATCAGGATCACCATTCTGATGGCTGTGATGTTATATACCACTAGTATTTTACAAAGTTCATTTCATCACTAGATATAGTAACAACATACCTCCAAAACTTCTCTCTTTACCATCTAGAGTAAATTTAAAATAAATATTAGAGGACACAGAATAAGAAAAAGACCATAATACTACCAGACTCCGCAGAAATCCAGATTTAGTTTGAAAGTTAATTAATATTTATGAGGTATCTGAATCCCAATTTTGACCTTTGGATCCTTTGTTATGATTTATAAATACATTTTTTCCATCTTTAGCATGAGGTTGATTCATTTCCACTGTCATTTACCAAAGACTGGACATGCCTTGGGGCTAAAAAAGAGCAAAGATGATGGTGTCTTGGCTTTGCAGGGGAGTGGTGGGAGAGGGACCTCTTTGCCTACACACCAAGCACCAGGAGGGCTTCCCAGCACTGTTACTAAATCAACACAGAACACCAACACGGGGCATGCATCTCATTTTTTAGAGCCGTGTGTTCTCCGAGCTGCTTATTCAATCATTTTAACAATTTCTAAAACCGCGACCCGCACCGCACGTGTCCTTTCGGTGGGAACCATAGGTGATATGATCAAAGTTAGCCTGCACCTAATCAGCACACGAAACATAATCAAGAATCTTTTTTTAAGACGTGTTCAATTCAGCGGAGGGCAAAGACTATTAGTCTTTTCCTTATTTACTACGGTTTGGGTGAAATTCCCATTATTTCCATTAATACCGTTCCAGCCATATCAATTATTATAAGGTGCACTCAATAACACAGCTACGTTATACCTCGAGCAAAGTGTCTTTCAGTGCAGTCTCTCAAGCAAACAAGATTTACATCCTTGTGCAAGATCCACTGCTCTACCAAACTAGTGCCATATGTCTCTTCCGTCATTGCCCCAGTGACAAAATCCGCCGGGTAGATTCGACATGGAAAAGAATGTCGGAAACTCCGTGAAGGAAAACAAGCAGCAAAAGAGAAAGTTGGATGGGATTGATTAATGCAACACTTTTAAGTGCGTTGAAACAAATTTTTCCCTACTGTGGCAGAAGAGATCCGTCACAATAGATTTAGTAAATCGTCCTATCAATACACAGAGAGGAGAAATCTCCTGGGGAGAGGTTTGGTTAATGGACGGAGCATCTCAAATCTGCACCCATTGGACAACCTGAACCAGCCACACCACATGTGCGTACACCTATGAAAGCAGTACCTCCACTTTCCTTTAATACAAAATTCCTGAACACCTGGATGCTTCCATGTCGTGAAATAAATGCTCGTAGAATAAAAATTTACAGTCCCTCACATGCATTAAATTTGTTTAAACAGTTTTTCAAAGCAGGAGCCTTTTTTTATCTTTCTTTTTTCCACACCCCCCCCCCCTTTTAAATGGCGAGCTGTATTTTATAATGGAGCGCCAGCTCTCCGGCAAGCCTCCATTCTTCCAGCCCTGACAGACTGTTTGTCAGCTAAACTCCCCTTGTCATGTATCCCCACCACTGCCAACTCATGCACGGAGACCTTCACTTTTACTGCTACCACTTGCACCCTGCGCAACCTTTGTCATTGATCACTGATCCAACCCAGTGCCCACATGTTCTTCAAGTGCCTACACAAGTAATGAGGTACTTGTGGTGTAAAATTAAACTGTCAACTGTCAGCGATTGATAACCACAGCGAGAGCTGACCTAGAACACCTGCACCCGTGGCCAAGACAGGTGTGACACGTTTGATCGCTGAGCCCTACTAGTCAGCGTGACCCGGCGGTGTCCCTCCATGGATTCTGCCCCTGACAGAGATGCCGTATTTCAGCCCTGGGTTTCCACTGCTGGTGCAGGAGCAACTCCCTCCCCTGCCACCACAGAATCTCTCCTCCACCACAGTGGCTGGAACGTGAGCAACACCGTATTTTGGCGATGACAGGTATTTATGGCCAGGGAGCATCTTTGTACCTCCCCATCTCGTTGTTCCTGCTTCTGATTCTTCTTCACTGCAGCTTGGCAGGAGCACCCACATTTATCAGCACTGTTCACCCCCTTTATCAAAGCTTTTGTGAGGAGCCCAGGGCTCAATTAGCATCTTCATTCCCATCGGTGCATTGATTTAAGAACAACGTGGAGTGGAATTTATGGTTATTTTTATAGTATAAAGCCTCTGGTTCTGCTTTTGCATCACTACATGGCAGGAGCACAGAGCTGAGTGTTGCTTTGGCATCGTTTAAGTAAACTCAGTCTGATGCTGTTGGGAGCACGGAGTAGGAAATCTCCATCCCCCTTCTCATCCATTCCATCACTGCCATGGAGAAACACATCTCTCTTCACCCAGCTCTAATTAGTTTTAGCTGTGTTACTATACAATGTTTAGCCTTTGGTTCATATTTAAATATTTTTACTCATAATTTTGAGCTGTTGATTTTCATTTTAAGCAAAGAGGGGCTTTTAAGGCACACACTGTCTTTTAAAACCCCCTGAAACACATCAGAAAATAATGGCAGGAAGGTTTCTCCCCTCCCTTCCAACAGTTGCACTATATTAAGTTCATGTGATGAGAAGATAAAAATCTATTAACTTGCTGCTGACCTTATCGACACAAGGATCTCTGCAGACATTACAGGAACTATATCTCTTCTGACTTTTACATCCAGAACCTCATGCACCAGCATCCCAAACCAAATATAAAATCTCCGTGATGAGTGAAACAGTGACACATACTCCGACTCCGGTCCTGCTGGCTGGCAGGAGACACGGGGTCCTCTGGGGCCTGGGACCAGCCTCTACTTTCAATTTGACTTCAGGGGCAGATTTTTCACCATATGCTACTGGGGGCTCTGAATCAAAACTGTTTCCATAGGACCATATGCTACGAGGCAAATGTGCTGGATGCAGAAAGGCTTTCTGCTCCCCCGTATCACCATGATGTATTGCAAACATAATTAAAGGTGAGTAACGCGGGTGCTCCTGTTTGGGTTAATCATTCCTTTTTACAACTGAAGCCAGTATAAAACAAACCAATTTTCAAATTAGACCAAAAGTCCATCTAAATACACATTGCTCACACACTCTCACACCTCCCACATTTCCATGTATGCAGCATACTCCTCCACTGCTCAGAGAGAAGCTCAGATAGAGCAAAGGATTTAGGGGTTTTAATTTTCATTATTATTATTATTATTATTAAATAAAAGCAGAGCAAGGACTCATAGCTGTCTGTGATGCTTCTCCCATTTTATCAATCAGTGAAATGGGACCATCACGGGCACCATCACACTCCAGGTGCCAGAAGGCAGGGATCAGGTGATCTCCAAAAGGCAGCAGAGGTGTAGGTGCCACCAGGGTGGCAGCAGCCTTTGCTACCCCTCAGCTCTGCCTGCTTGCCTAAAGGCAATGTATTTCCAGACCATTAAAATAAGCCTGCACAGGATGCCAGCAGGACTGCACCCCAAACAGCCCCTGGTTAGACTCCATCAAACAAAATTAGAACATTGTGACACCACCAACTTGTGTTCACAGGTTTTGCCAGCGTCATCAAGAACTAAACTTCAGGAGAATTATTTCAATAGCACATTTAAGGGGATTTTGCCTGACCAGGACCAACTCCAGGGGTAATTCAGATACAGCTCAGCGGGTGAGGTGTCACATATGCCCATCACACAGCAGAGGCAGGGCTCTGTGTCAGCAAAGCTCACCATCTCCCAGCCCACAAACACAGCCAGCGCTCCACCCAGCTCCTCCACTCTTCGACTGAAACCTGGACTCCAATGCCAACAAATCATGAAACAGGGAAATGTTTTCAGAAGGTATCTGGAACTCAGCTGAGCTGCTCCTGGAGCTGCATAAACATCCAAGGCTGCAGAGCAGTTTCCTGGTGACGAGTCAGTGTGTGCAGTTATCACCTCCCCACCAGGGAGGTGTCAGTGCCAAACACAGGAGAGTTTTCTGGGACATCCCATGACTCACATCTCCTGACCTTCTGCCCTGCTCTGGCCACCCACTGCAGGAGACGAACTGCTGGGCCGGAGGGACCTGCGGTCTGACCCGGCACATCTGGTTTTATGTTTGGGAGTGTGCTCACGTAATTTTCTAGCAGTACCTGGAAAATCCTCAAGTGTGCTATTAATTTGAAAGGCCAGTGTCCTTCCAAAGCTCCTGGCATGCCAATGCAAACCACTCAAGGCGCTCCAAGCTGGAGCGGCGCCCATGCCCCATCCTTCCCCACGGCTCCAACCCCTCCACGTGTTTCACTCCAGAGAGCTCAGAGGAGCTCGTGGTTAAGACAAGGACTGGCCAAACCACATTCTGTATCCCCACTTCAGCCCCCTGTGTTCCTCCATGATCTCTAGGAAAATAGTTTCATTTATGTGTTACCCAATTTACTCTTATTTTACAAGAGCTAACAGCAACACCCATCCCACAGAGGTGTTGGGAATTGAATGAGGTGGTTAAACACGCCTAAGCCACATTCATATCACAAGTAATAAAAATACATTACAAATGCCTAACAATAAAGAAATAACATGACTCAAGCCACTGCTGGTTGTGGTTTTGTGAAACAAAAAAATCTTACTGATGGGGAAAATTGCTGATGATTTGCTTCACAGAAAGAAAAAATAAACAAGTACAGTATAACATGGAACAAAGTTACAGTTTGATCAATGATGCTCTTTATATTAATAACCAATGCAGGCTGGAAAATTTGGATGTCAGCTCAAATGTTTTCAGGTCTTGGAGATAGAAGGTAGAGCTCTACATGCGGAATGCAACAGTCCTGACAGGGGGATTGCAAACAGCTCATGTTCATGCACTCCTGGTGCCAACATCTGATACTGGAACTGAGACTTGCTGTATTTGCAAGCAAAACCTCCTATTTTTATTGCACATTCAGCTTTCTGTTGCTTTACTGCAAACAGGATTTGAAGTTTGCGCACTAAAAGGAGAGTAGATACATTGCCTCTCAGTGATGCTCTCTGCAAGACACTCTGAGATCAGACTGCAAAGCAGCACAAGGAGAGATCAGTATGTAAAGTATGTCTGGAGCACCACATTCAGTTCACTCCAGCATGCGCCATCAAGGAGAAATTAATGATACGTGGAAAGCTCATTCCAGATGATCACAGTGACCAAAACTCTTGGACCTACAGACTCATTTCTTTTTTACCCCTGCACCCAGAGAGAATCCCTCTTGTTTTTATTCTAATCACAGATTGGAAAACCAGAACTTTCCCCAACCACCCAAGTGGAAGCAAAAGTGCTGATTTCAGAGCAATAAGGGCAAAACAGAACCCAGATCATGCACCTCCCATCCTGGGGTTTTGGAATCAAGAACAGTGCACACCTTCTGGCATCATAAACAGATACATGAAAGTAAAATTAAACTGCTAAACCCTTGGCTATTCCTTGGGACAAGAAAAAAGTAAGAAGTGACATCAAAGATTGGTTGTTTACATATTGGGGGACCTGTCTGCTCGTCTCTTCACATTGATTTTTACGGTACAAAAATATTATTTCAGTGACAAGGATGTAAACCTTATTCAAAACAGGATTTAAACCATATCCTGAGAGTGAGGCATCTCTTCAGATAGCCTGCCTGCACTTACAGCATACCGAAGGCATGCTGATTTTCGTCTGCAGTGTTTGTTAAGAGGGTCACAATATCAGGAAGCAGGAGAAGGCTCATCAAAGCCTCGTTGCTCGCCTTCACCACTCATCAGCTAGACAGTACCTTGTTTTTTAAAGCTGGGCGGAAATGCATCTCCAGTGACCCATTGTTAGAAACTTCCTTTTGTCTTTAAGTTTGCTGGAAGGAGTACGGGGCCCCTTTTAACTCTTTTCCAATAGGTAATTTCCCTTAATTAGGGCTCTCATTACAAGTGAGAATTTATCAGACATGATTAAAGAAGCATCTTGTCTCTTTCCTATCGCCTCAGAACGGGGCATATTTTGATCTCCCAGCGTGTCTTGCAAACAGAGATAAGCACAGGCACTGAGCTGGGAGATCACAGGAGAAATTTGGCCTGCTCAGAAAGTTCATGTTTGGAACTCGGCATCCTCAGAGCTTCCCCCTGAGTGGCAGGGTGTCAGAGCTGCCGCGGTGGGGAGCGGGGAGCTCCCGGGGTGGGCAGGAAGCCAGGAATACAGAGCCCAGCTCTGGGGCTTGGGGAGCCACAGCTCCTGCAGAACCCCACGAGCACTGCACAAATCATCCTCCTGCACGTCCCTGAGCTTCCCTCCTTCAAGGCACCCATTCCAGGCAGCCGCTCCCCCAGTATAAATGGGCAACTCCTACCTATGGCCGTGGGGTTTTAATGAAAAAATACCTGAGTTTGGCCATTTTGGGGCATGCCTCAATGCATTTCTCCCAGCTGAAGGTGTGAGAGGTCCAACACAGAGCTTGCTGAACCAAAATCCTGCGCTCACATGATGAGGTTGCTCCACAGGTGCAGCCTCTGCCATCAACGCCCCACACCTTCTCCTCAGCATCTGCTTCTCCAACAGGAGAAAAATCTCCCAGTGACTTCCAAGGCAGCTGGATTGAACTGGTATGTTAAAAATGCACTTGGGCTCCCAGTAATATTATTTACTTTTAATAAGCATGCGTGATAAACTCATGGCTAAGTGTACTATTTTATGGAGTAACTATGGAGATGCAAGTCATTGTTTGCTTCTGCGAACCAACCAAAAGCACCAAAACTCATAACAGCAAGAATATTAATTTGCACCAAAAAAAACCACACTTTCCAACTTCCAAATTATGGTATGTGCTTACTGTCATTAATGATCTAGTATTTACCCTCACATTGAGCACAGGGTGAGCCTTAGTCTGACAATAAAGAAGCAATAAGGAATTTTCCAAACATTAAAAACATTCCTAATCCATGAATCACCTACAATCTGAGGTGTCACAAACATTCATCTCCGTATGTGTCACCCACAAACATCTGTCCCCTCTTCCCCTCGCACGAACACGCATTCCATTCAACCACAGATACAATCAGGCTTTAATTTTATTTTTCTCACATAATGTTAATCAAGAGCTAAAAAGATAATTTCCTTCTACCACAAAGCAATTCCACTGTGGTGGAACAAACTGTTATCTTAAGTTTCACAGAGCAATTGTTCAATAATTCCTGTTTGTGGCTCTTTTCCAAATCCTTGAGAATAGCTCAGGCTGCCAACCCTCCTTAAAAAAAAAAAAAAAAAATCACAACAGAAGCTGAAAAGCACTTGCTGTCACTCAGGGGTTTGGTGGTGGCAGACTCGGCCATTTCTCAGAAGAAACTCCAGCTCTGAGACTCCAACATGCAGAAATTCACTGTCTGTTTGAAGACAATTGCCTGGAAAGATATAAGCTCCCAGACTGTAAATTTGTCGCAGCACTGGCCCTCCAAGATGGTGTTATCTTGGCTTGGTGAATTCAGTGAATTGGAAGCTCCATGAGGAAAAATAATAAGGATACTTGGCATTTCTGCAGTGTTTTCTACATGCAAAGCACAGAACGAGCTTCAAGCGTTTAATGTTTATTAAAGACTGGGAGGGTGTTTTGTTGCGTGAAAGGAAACTGATAACGTGGATTTCTTCAGCAAAAGTAATAAAATGTTCTGTTTCTATGGAAAAAAAAATTAAAAGTAATAACAACAGCCCTTAGCCAGAAAGTACCCTGCATGTCAAAATCACAATTAATTTTAGCCCGTGATCTCACGGAGGAAGGGACAGTCATTTACTACAGCTCGTACAATGAGCAGCTCACCAGGGCACTGCCCTGCCCAGCAGTGGGAGCTACATCAGACAAATATCAGAGCAATATTAATCACCACGAGTGAAAGTGCGGCACCCAGCTGCCGTTCCAAAGCCTCTGGGTCCCAGCCAAGTGAGGAATAGGGCAGGGAGGGAGGCGCAGGGGCTCAGCCCAACCGGCACAGGACATGGAGCTGAGATCCCACCTGACCTCCAAAGCATCCCAAAATAGCCCCGTGACAACCTGGCCAGGATTTCCCAGGGGTTTGGCCATGGCTTGCTCAGGGCAGATCCTGCTGCTGGGCAAGCCTGGTGTTATCAGCATCACACTTGCATCATGTTCAACCTAATGCTGAAAAGGAAGGGCAAACAAGATTTTTTTTTTGTTCCAAAACATCAATCCACAAAGATAATCAGTGTAAGTGGATCAACCACAACTTTTGGCTTCATTTAAGTGTTTCTCTAAAATACTTCCACTTTGGTACAACTGTATGTAGCCAATGAAGTTATGTGGACTAAAACTTAAAAATCAAGCCCAGACCCTCTTTTCCAACTAATAAGAAAAATAAAATAAAAAAGCCCTCCTCCTCTGGTTAGAATAAGACAGGTTTTTCAGGGCTGGAACACACTATTTTATCCAGTCTCTAAAATTTTTGGAGTAAGAACAGAACACGCGAACAAACCTAAGCATTCTGGAAAGATTGCTGTCGAGGCAGAAGAGGGAAAACAAACAGACATCAAGAACCAAGCAGCTGCAGAAGAGCTTGGCTGCATCCATACCTGCACTCTGCACAGAGACAGTGAGGTTTATACAAGGTACAGCGGAGATGAAGACCCTGCTGTGGAGTTAAGCAGGACTGGTCCCCACCATGCCAGAGCACTGGGGTGCTATCTTACTCCCCCTCCCAAAAATCCCAGAATAAAACCCCATAAACACATTGCCATCAAAGATGGGTCAAAAGGCTCATGTGAAACCTATTAGAGTTCACAAATCAGATTAAATGTATAGAACCATGCCAACACCAAGGATCAGCAAGAGCCTCTTGCCACAGTGTTAAAGCCCCATGGAAGGGAAATCAGCTGGGCTTTCCTGCCTGCAGGTGGACCATTCTCCCCACCCACCCTAGCTCAGTGTCTCTGCTATGGGACAAGGGGCTTCTCCTGTTCCCTGTCTGCTCTGGATGAAGCTCAACAGAAGCAAAATCAATAAGGACAGGAAGATGGAGATGCCAGATCACATACTGCATTTTTAACTATTCTGTCCTCAGCCACAGAGGTAAAACATTGAAATAATTGGCAGGAGTGAAGACATTTGTTAATTCCTGTTCTCTCCCATGGCTTGCTAGGCAAAGCACTGTTTATAAGGCCAGGTTCTTTTCACAAATCCTCACACAAATCCCACTGAGATCAGCTGGGGTGCTACACAAACCTCCCAGACCATCGCATGTGCTGGAGACCACACCTCTCATTCCAAATCCAGGTCCCCACAGTCGGTAATGTACCTATTTGACCCCAATCTCTCCTGGCTTTACATCCCTGACTTTACCAGCGCTGTTCCCTTTAAGTTCCTCCTGGCTCAGGGATGCAGACACGGGAGAAGGGCCACCCTGGGCTAAAACACACATACACTGCACATGACTTAACACCCTGATCCTCCAGGATAAGCTATGAGCCTGTAAATCACCACACTTCCAGAAAACAATAGCCACCTCTTGTTTAAATAAAACTGCACCTGCTACATTAACATACCACCGAACAATCGCTTTGTTTTTTGCCAGGCAGCCAGGCTGAAGCTTCCTGACCCATATACTGAAAGGGTATTCTTAGAAGGGGAGAGGGGTTTCACAGAGAGCACCAGCTTAGCCGTGATCACCTTCCTTCCTTCTTTTGTACTGGGGATGCGTGGTTTTGTTTAGCTTTCAACAGGTTTATTTCCATCGTGGCTCTCCAAGACCTTGCAGCCCTTCTTTGGCAAACGTTGCCTCTTTTTGTTTCCTATCTTGGACAATCACAAGCTCTGAAGTGCTATTTGGGCCATTTCGAGTAATTTTTTAGCAGATTTTTCTCCCATCCAAAGAGTTTGGGCCAAGCAGGTGCCAGCTGAAAACCCCTTCGCCAAATGCTCAAACGTTGCTAAATTGTTTTGCTCTCCTCCACAGCAGGTTAATTATGATGCCTGTTTCAAGTTTATTTATCTCTACTCAATGATTTTTTATTGATTGTGCTGGAACCCTGGTCTAGTGCAGTTATTTTGCTCAAATAATGTGCTCAGTGGTGACTGAAAAATGGGCTGTTGGAGAGGCTGGGTCACGGATGCAGGGAGCAATAAGAGTTTTGTAGAAGTAGGCAGTGGACACAAGAGCCAACTTCTCCATTTCACACAGAAACACAGTGTCTCCATTGAGGAGCATGGATGGGGCATTGCTAAGCCAAAAACCAATTTAATTCCTGAATCTGAGCCCAAAGCAAACCCAAATCCAACCCAGCCAGTACATTTCTCCTTAGATGTGCATCTCAAAACAGGTACCCTGCCTTCACACCCATGTCCACCCACGGCCAGGAGCGCTTCCTCACGAGCTCAGCTTTCCAGGAACATGGTGCCCACTCTTCCTCACATCCTCTTCCTGGCTGCCTGCCCCACGCCACGCTTCCTGCTCATCCCACACTGCTCTCAGCCGGATCCGGCACCTCCCAGTTCACGCAATCGTTTCCACTCTCGGCTGCCTGAAGCCAGCAAACTTTGTGGGAGCTGTGCTCCACAGCCCCCATCAACAGTAACATCAGAGTTCCAGCCTTTTGAAACTACAGCTGAACTTATAAAACACCATCTGGGTTCAGACCATCCTACACAATCGTAAGATCATTTGTCCTGCTCCCGCAGGCACTACTAGTAGGTTACTCCTCTTCCTTTTATTCAAATTACAGCACTACAGCCTGAGCATCGAGTGGCTTCTAGTGGAGCAGCTCAGAATTAAAGAGAATCTTATCAAACTGCATTTCAAGGCACTGAATGGAGTTTCAGGTGAATCCTGGAAGCCAGGTTGCATAGATAGTCTTCAGTGAACTGACTGACCACCATGGGAACTGGGATTTCCTCTCACACAAACCAACAAACACACAAGTCCACACCAGCACGACTCTTTCATAACAAGAAATCTCTGCATGCCTCATCTACAAAGTGCCCAACCAGTCCACTCTCGTTATTGTTCCTTTCCAATCAATATATTAAATTACTTGTAAAAACCTTCCACATGCAAGACATGACATTTCTCAAAGTCCCATATAGTAGAAGAAATCACCCTGAAAGCCAGGTTAACCTCCTGGTCCCTCTATCAGCAAAATGTGTAACCCTATACCAGGGAAACAGACACCAGCTCTCCACAAGGTCTGCCCTGACCAGGACCTGCTCTCCTGCACCTCCCCCTGTGATGGATCCCAATGGACATCTCTTGCCCAAACCCCCCAGCAGCACCACTTGATTTCACTGCCTCCAGAGAGCCCAAACTGGGATGCAAAACCCTGTGTGCCTCACACCAGGACCAGCACCAAGATGGCCAGTGGGAATCACCAGGGTCTGCAGAGTTCCAGCACTGGGAGTCTCAGCAGTGGCCGCAGCCACCCGTGCAGGAGCTGTCACAGTGCCACAAGAAAGGCCACCTGTGGGACAGACAGGTCCTGGGGAGTCTTTACAGCCCAGCAGCAGCTTGGGGTCAGGAGGAACCAGTACATCTTACAATGAAGGGAAACTGAGCCAAGCTCTGGACCAGTCCCTTCCTGACACAGGAGCACTTGAAATATGGGTCAAGAACAAAGCGTCCTGTTAATAACAGTTTGTCTTGTGCAGTGAAAAACGTGCAATATCTGGTTCACAAGCTGAATTCCAAACTGCCTGGCCATTTTCCCTTCAACTTTCCAAATTTATTGTAGTGTGAGAGCTTGGGCCTCTTTATAGTGTTTCAGTGACTGACACAGCACTCGGTCACGGAGACTCACATCCCCCATCCCCTCTGTGTCCCAGGGCAGAGCCAACTCTGGCATGAGCACAGATTCAACATCTACCTGTGCACCCACAGGACAGTTAATTCCTGCTGAGCCCTCAATTATCAGTCTACTTTTATTTTGCTGTGCTGCAGGCTTCTCTACTACCTTGCTCCTTCCACAAGCCAGCTGGCTCTATCACCAGCCCTCCCAAACACTGTGATCAACCCTGCAGGCATCTCTGGAATATGGATGGCAGAGGAGCCACCACTGACAGCATCTCCCAAACTCACAAGGGCCAGAGGCAGATTGTCATCACTGTTGGAGGTGAGAGAGATCCCTCCACCCTCATGGCAGGTGGCTGCATGCTGTAGATACAACCAACACCTGCCAAGCAGAGGGACCAGCTTGTGTCCCAAGAGGGTAAAGAAAAAAATAACTGGGGAAGGAGGGCAGGGGTGTCATTTGGCCTTGGAGCAAAGCCTAGAAGAAGCACCACTTGCATCTTCAGCCCCCACACCCTTCCCCTGCTCTAGTCACTAGGGAATACTTCTTCCCTTCCCTTTTATCAGTCAGGCTCACAGATTGAATGTTATCAATTGACAGTTTTAAAGCTAAGGAATTGTATAAATTAAACACAGTCTGAAGCAAATATACTGAGGAGCTAGAATTTATATACACACTAGATATGGGAGCTCTTAGTTATTACCCACTTAAGGCTATGGCACTGATGAATGGTAAGGCCACCCCATCCCTGAAGGCACTTTTCATTACCCACAGTATAGGAATATTGAGAGAGTGTGTGTATGTATCCAGCATGACTGCTCATTTCCATAGTTCTCCATCAGGTTTGCATTGAGTTTATAAAATAAAAAATTACTCCAGGGACACATTTCACTCATTCCAGAACCCTTTCTCTTTCCCTCTCTCTCCCAGCCCATATCCTGGCTGCCTCTCTCCTTCTCAGTGCCCTGATACTATAACAATGCCTTTAAATCTGATGGTGCTTATTAAATGAAACAACTTAATTACTATCAATATATAATGTTGTGTACTTCAGCCTCAACCAAGGCGTCTGATCCCATTCTGCTCCTGACCTTTAATGGCCATCAAATCAAAGTAATTTTGGTCAGCTCAGTACAGCTCTGACACATGCCCAGGTCAGGAAGATGAAGAGACACTAATCTACCCTGTTACCCTGCCCATTGTTTAATACCTTTTTCAATAGAATCTAATAACTGGAGAAATGCCAGTTTTCTGTCTAGTTTGGGTTAAAACCTCTTTCGCTGAAAATAAATAATTATGGAACATACTGAATAGCCCGGGGTTTACATAATTGGTGCCTCTTAGACAGAGCAATATACTTGCCTTTGAAGTTTGCAAGGAGAGGAATTTAGGAATTCAAATCAGCGGCAGCGCTCCTGAGTGCGCTGCACTCTCCATCTTGCAGGGGCCAGCACCAAAGCAGGCTTAATTAAGGGAAGTGAAAACCACTTTCGATTCACCAAGGTAACACAACAAGTGCATTGCTTCCTCTGAATTGAGGGGAAAATAGCAGGAATGCTTCCACTCAACAGCAGCTATTCTGCAGGCTGGGACTCAAGTCCTTCGGAAGGGGCAGTGGGGGAAGAAATCTATCATAAAATAACCAGTAACACAGAACCCCTTGCATAAAGACAACAGGAGTGTTTAGGTTCAAGCATTACTATTTATACATATTGTTTCCCTAGTGCTAAACAAAACAGGTTTTCCCATGCCAAAGCAAGGGATGCTGCCAGGAGAACTAGACACCCTGTCTGGATCGGACAAATAGCTTGACGGCTTGACAGGGCAGCTGGATGCAGCAATATTTTACAGCAGGCTCACTTTGCTAATGCACTTGCACCAGGCCACTCTCAAAGCAACCCACGCTCCAGAGAAAATAAATAAATAAAATAAAAAAAGCCCAACAATTTAACTGCAGCACAAAAACGTCACATGGAGGCGGATACCAGCGACTCTCTGGCAAACCAGCCCTGGCTGCATCAAATGCAAGGGCAGGAAACTGGGGAAGCATTCAGGGATTGCCAGGTTTCAAACCAGCCCTGCCTCTGTGCTGGTGAAAGGGGGAGGCTACAAATCATATCTGCCCAGCTTCTGAAAACACCAGTCACGGAAGCTGAGCAGAAAACATAGAAGGATGTTTTTGTTAATTACCTGTTTCTCCACTGCCCATTCTTTACCTGAAGTCATTAGTCATGTAACAGAGCGGGCAGGTAACAAAACCCAGCCATGGAGATTTATAGGGCATCTCTCAACCCCAGGGTCCCACAGCAGCTTACAGGGTTGGGATTACATCATGCCAGAGCTCTTCAAAGGCTGAGGGGCCAAAACCGCCCTTGGTGCAGCCTCCACCACCCTGCAGGTGCTGCTCCAGGTCAGGAGGAGTTTTGCAGATCCATAGGGACAGATCCATCCCTCCCAGCCCCTGTCCAAGGGGAGCAGGATGTGTTAGGCTCTGTGCAGCTCTGCACTGTCCGTGCAAGGGAAGCAGGGAGGAATGCCATCAGCTCCGGGGGAGTTGTACGGGTGTAACTCGGAGCAGGATTTGTAATCAATCCTTACCCAGACACTTACTTGAGAAGGAATTCAGGGTTTGGCTGTACGCACACCAGAATCACTTCACAACCACTGAATACATTTATGATGTAATTGAATCCCCCAGTGATTTTTCTTAAAGACAAACCTTATCCATTTAGGGTCGATTCTGCATCATTAAAGTTAATGGGAGTTTTGTCACTTACTTCAGAGACAGTGGGGCTGAGAAGGGATCGGGGCAGAGCAGATCACTCCACACAATGCGTCAGCTGCAGCTCGGCTTACAGCTTCCCCAAGAGTCAGGAAAGGAGCGTGTTGCCATTATTTTGGAGAAAAGTTTACTCTTACAGGGCACAAACACCAAGAATTGATCAGGAGTCTGTGACCATACTTTGCTCTCATCCAGGCTGAAGTAAATCCCAAGGGAAGCTGCTGAAATCAGCAGAGAACCAGTCCCAGCCTGGGCAGAGGTCAGCTGGACACAGAGGTGTTTCAGCACTGCCATTATGTGCTTCCCTCACACTGGCTTCACAAGAAAGTGGTATCCTCTCTCCAGTCACACAAATCTGAAGAGCAAAACATCCTTTTGATTCAGAAGTCAGCACACAAAAGCATTTTTCCTCATAAACTGCCATGCAAACTTTTTCCCTGCCAGCCCTTCTCTGTATCTGATCCCACATCTGTTTGCCCTGAGTGGAAAACACTGGTGAGTTTAAATGGCATGAGTCAACTCCCACAACCAAGAAGGGCACAGCCTAGACCACCAAATCACAGCTTATGAGTCTTTCCTAGCATATTCTGAGATAAAAGATCTCAGTTTTATTCAAACAGAGCCAAACCCTGCTGATACCTAATTTTGCTTCTATTACCTCATTAATAACCTACAGACATTTGCAGCTTGCACTTCTTTATGTCTGCATTGTGGTTGTCATACCAAGGCACAAGGGCTATATCTTGTATTTGTTTTGGGTTTAATTCCCAGTTCTAGTCTATGCCTCTGCCACCTTTGCAGGGCTGAGCTCAATTAACCCTTTTGTGTTCTCTTTGCAGTGAGCTGCAGCAGCTGACAAGCAATCTATGATCTTTTAACAGCATTAATGTATTCATGTGAAAATATTCATTGACAGCTTTATGTAGCATGGCAATCACTAAAAGTGGGATTTAAAGTACAAAAGTGGCATTTAGGAGTTGAGTGTAAGGGCATGTTCACGTTTCAGTTAATTGCAAACATGTTTAAAATGTGTATTTTGAGCTAAAAACAAACCTGTCTGTTTAACAAATACTTTTCATATTGGTCAGACTGGCAAAACCAAAAACAAGTTAAAGTAATTTGACCACATCAGGTAAACTCTTTAAAAAAAGGTTTTAAATGAGGGATAAACCTGTTTACAAGTTTTTAACTGTAAAATATTTCTTTTCTTCTTGTATCTTGCCAATATCAATAAAGAAACAACATGTATAAATATATATAAACAGACACTTGGCATAAGAACACATTTCATGAAATATGAGTAATAGAGCAGGAAAATTCAAAGTATATTTCTCTTTTTACTGTACTGAATGGACAGGTTACTGTAAAGAATACATTATGTGCAGATGGATGAAAACACAAAGGGCACGCAGGATACGTAGGATGTGAGCAGGGTGTTCATTTCCAGGTAGAAATGCAAACATTTTGGTTCATTTCAGATCTCACTTACACTGCACTATTTGGTGTCATTTCATTGACTCCCATGTATTTGGACTTGAGTCCAGCAAAGCACTTAAACACATGCTCAGCTTTAAGCGCACAATAGTCCCCTTGAAGTCAAATTAAGCACATATTTACGTGCTTTGCTGGATCGGGGCCATACTACAGATTTACACAGATGTAAGTGAGCTCAGATGAGCTCAAGCCACAATGTTTGTGTCCAGATTCAAATCCAATTGGCAAATGCTTTCAAAAGCCGGAGGTATTTGGATTAGGGGTTTTGGTCCAAGCCAATCTGTAACTTTAGTACCTGAACCCGCTTTTCTTGTGCGCCCAGGACTCCCATCGGCATTAGTGGGAGCTTTGGAGGCACAAGAAGTACAAGAGCAAGACCTCTGGGACTAAAGAGCCAATTTACTTAAACCCAAATTATAACATTTTTTAACCTTTAGATTAAACCAAACTCCCACCAGAGTTCAGCCCTCACTCCGTTACATTTCTCACCCAGCATTTGGATTTTTTTGTTTATCGTATTACTATTGCTTTTGGCCAGCATTCACTTTATTATATAACATTAACCCAAGAAAAACTAATGGGCACCATCAAATAGCTGTTAACATAAAGCACTTACAAACAAGTGCCATTAGTGGACCAGCAGACAGCACAGGAACTCATTTACGTTACATCTGTTAACGTTGGATAAACACAGATTTACAATTTTTAAATGGCAAATGATGCCTCAGTCTGGTCAGAAATTAATTCACAGGTTTCTCACAGACTCCACAGGCCCAGCCACAATGTGGGTGCCACTGAACCCCAATCCATGGATAAGCCAGCTAAGAGGTGCTGGAGCACAGACTGTCACATTTTCACCCATGTGCACACACCAGCCTCTAACATGGCTGGATTCTTCACCTGGACCATCAGACATGCAAGTCCTTTTCTACATGATAAAAAAAACAACATAAATCTTCAAAGCATCATGAACAGAAGTTTTCACCCCCCACTCTGCGGCTGTAGCACGCTCTGCACGGATCAGCAGGTTCCTGCTGCTGGAATTGCTCAGAGCAGAGGTGGCTGCTGGCTTCGGGAAGCCTGTGGTTCCCATAAATGTGGGAAACACCAGCACCAACATGGGAAACCCCCCCCAGCCCAGCACAAGAAGCTGGAGAGCCCTTTCAGCAACTCCTGTCCTCTCCAGAGGATGCTCCTTATCAGCAACAGCCTCCAACACACCCCTCACCCTTGCTGTGGTCAGCAAAGCCCCCGTGGGACAGCTCTGCTGGTTTTATCAGATACCCTTGTAGGATTAGCACACCTTTTCTTGCTTGTTAACCAAAACCAGAGCAAGGTGGTGCTATTCAACCACCTCCACCACTGCAAATGCAACAGGCAAAGCTCTCACAGCACGCTGTGTGTTCAAGAGAAAGGCAGGCCCTGAGCATCCTTAAAATCATCTCCCTTCTCACACACAGCTGACCAGGGCAGCAGGAAACTGAGAAACACACTGGTTTCTGCTGCTGCCTGATGGTCACCCAAACCTGCAGCCAGAAATTAACTTCTTTTTCCCTTTTTCATAAGTGTTTCTATACATCCAGGAAAGTACAGACAACATGGCAGAATCACAGTGCTGGAAGAAGAAACAGCAGAAGGGCTGGCATTAAAGGCTGCAACACAAAGTGAAACTACACATGGCATCCAACACCAATTCCCATAATGTTCTAGGTATGGATGGGGAGACTGTGCTGGGAACAGAGTGCTTTGTCACTCCCCTCGAGCTAATCTCCAACACGATCTGAAAATGCACACAGGGGAGGAAAAAAACCTCTTCCTCCCATTGCTTTGGGATTTTGTAACCAACACTGAAAACCAGCGCCAGGAGAAACAATACTAAACAAGTGAAAACTTTGCAGAAAAAAAATATAAAAAGAAAAGTAGTTATTTCTCAAGGAAACATCAAACCATTTCTGCAGCCTCTGCCCAAATTACAGGAGAAATAACTTTTTGACACTAGGTCTGGGATGACACCTTGAGATTCCTGTTATAGCATCTGTTTACATCCAGGAGATGGAAACACTCCCAATTTTGGCTGCAGGCAGCAAAAAGCAACAGCCAAAGCCCAAAATCACCCCCTGGCCCAAACCCACCACTACACAAGCAGTACCTGAGATCATGGCTCCACACAGATCTTCATCCAGAGCAGGGGGCAAAACATTCCACGGAGTCCTACAGGACAAACAGCAAAACACTTGGAAGAGGGAGCCCCATCTTCTGCCCAGTACAGAGCTGACCTTTCTGTTCCTTAATCACCTTGCAAACAAGTGTAAAATAGAGGAGCCAATTTCACCATGATTTGGCACAGCTGAGCAGGTCCCTGCGCAGCTGTGTGAAGATGAAGCTCAGAAGATGCACCATTACCCTTAAAATCTTCATTTTCTCTTTATCCTGAGTGATCTTCCCCCATGTATCTCCCATCACTCCTATGTCCCTTCCCCTCTCAGGACATCTGACACATCAGGTGCACAAAAACACCGTGAAAGCTTCTGAAAACCTGAGAAACCCTGTTGCAATCACGGAGAGAAATCACCAGGACAGCCTGGGTACATGAAAGGCTGGGGAGGGCAACATCAGGTGGGGCACAGTCCCAGTTCGTTAGTACATAATTACAAAAGCAGACTGCCTGCTCCTCTATATTGCTTTTTGCTTTTTTTTTCTCTTGAAGAAAATTGTACCTTAGTTAACTGCCTTTCTTCACTCAAACATTCAGGAAACCAGAAATTATATAACTCCAGCCTAAAATTTACTTTTCCTCAGATGGTGTTCCACATCTCGACAAAGTTTTTAAAGATATTATATAATTTTTTAATAATCACCAAGATCAATGTAGTAGCTGTAGTACTGGAAAAATACCCTAAGAACTGACATAGCACTGAGGGCTAGAAAACATAAGAGTGACTGATGGGTAGTCCTGATAATTCTGTATATCAGGAAGTGGAATGAGAGATGGATAGATAACATAATGTTGTTATATAGCCACAAAAACAAGCCTATAAAGATATTCCCAGAAATTAAAGTCCAGGCTGTCTCACCACGACTCTTTGCTGTGAAATAAATGATACCTATGGAAGAATGCAAGCCCCAAGGACACACTGAAATACAAAAGAGAAAAAATCCTTATTTGAAAGAATCAGAGAGAAAAATCCTTATTTTAAAGAATTGAAACTATTTTCCACTTCTAAGCATTATACACTAAAGACCTTGACAGAGTGAAGACTGCCCTGTATCTGCTTTCTCCTCCTCTGGATGGATCCCAGGAGGAGCAGCCAGCACTGAGTCCATCCCCTGCCAAAGTGGGCTCTGCTCTCACACCAGTATTACACCAGTTTAGCTCCTGTACTCCGGGGCTGCTCCTTTAGCATTCTAAGAGGAACCAAAACCCTTTGAGCCAGTGCTGTCTGTGAGGCTCCTGCAGCTGACAGAAGGCACAGGCTGGGGAAAAGGTCTGTCTGCTCCTGCTCCTCTGATAGTCAAGGAAAAGGTATCATGGAGAAGAAAGGGAAAAGAAGCCTCAAGAATGAGTTTGGCTGAAAACCCCATCAGTGAAACACTTTCTCTTGCTAGCCTCCTGCAGAATATGTCTTCAAGCTATTGGCAGATTTGGACGTACATAAAATATCTTCTGCTAATACATTTTCACGTTAAGTTGATCCAGATACTTTCTGAAATTAAGTGCCTTCTTCCAGCTTAATGTGTATTAGCCATGTACTTCTATTAACTCAGCCCAGTGTCACAATACAGCAGTAGAGGTTAATATTTGGACGTAGCTGTTTTTCTAGCCATTCATATCACTTTTATTTCCTTTCCTTTTTTGTTCTTTCCTTAACCTCTTTTTTACTGCTGTTAAATTCCTTGCTTTCATTTTTGCAGGAGTTCAGCCTTCCAGCCCGCTCTCCGATGCTGTTAGACATCAGCTCAGGCTCAGACTTATTACTTCTGATATGTCACTCCTCAGGCAGGGAGCCTAAAGCAACACTGCTCCCTCCAGCCCTCGCAGGCTTCAGCTGGATCCTCACCAACCATGGAGCACAGCCATTTCTGCAGCAGGAGCACAGAGGGAAGATGTAGACCTGGAGAGCAAGCCCAGCACCTTAATTTACACCCAGCCTCTGAAACAGGAGGCTAAGCAGGAGGTCAAGATGCACAGAGGTGATTTAGCCATGTTAGCTTGCTGAGATCCTGTATAAATATATTTCTAGATATTTGTATATAACTGGTTTAGCACTGGGGAAGGAGAGGAAAGCAGGAGAACAGCATATTCAGGGCCTGTGTAGTATATGAAAAGCACCAATCATCTCTTAAAACAGATGTCCCAAATTATTCCTGCGCAGAAAGTGCCAGCAGAGCCGATTTGTTTGGCTCCTTCTGCTCAGGGGTCTGACAGCAATCCATCAGACACATCCCATTTCCCAGTCCTCTTCCCCCCACCACCCCTGCCTACTCTCTGGTCACCTCCACCTTATTTCCAGTGCTTCCTTTGCTGCTGACAGTGAGACACAGCCCTTCTTTCTAGGAGCACTAACAGGATGAGTTTGATGGTTACTGGCTGTCGTATGTACAAAGTGCATAAACAAAGTGGGGAAAAGACATCAAATATTTTCTTGTTCTCTCTACTCTATGGTACCAGGAAGTGCAATGTATGAAAATGAAATCCAGTCATTGGGATGAATATGCCATTTTTTTCCTCTAGTTTCTTCACCTTTTTTCTTTCCCACAGTGGTCTCTGCATTCCCTTCTTTCATTCAAGCTGCATAAATAGCACTGAGCAATGATGAGGTCTAAATTCTGTTTAAAACCCCAGAAAGGGCTTTTAAGGTTATATCTGAGTCCTCAGACCAGTTAGAACTGGAAGAAGAAATGTCTGTGATTTAGTGTCTAATAAACAAACCGCCAAGGTCAAGATGGCATCTTCTCCCATATCCAGAGCCACTTCCCTCAACATTTTGAGCTGTTGCATGTATCAGCAGTACTCCCTCCAGAGCCCAGCCATGTTTAATTTCCCTTCTATAAATGACTTCCCAAAGCGAAGTGGGTGTGAATTATTACATTGTAAAATAGATTTTTAAAAGATGAGCCATGCCAAGCGTAAAATAGTTATTGTGTGAGGAGCAAACACAGTGGAGGTTTATCTTGTGAATTCTGCACCTAGGTTTACACATTGCCAAAAGGCTGAGGGACAAGTGATTTTAATAACCTGGTTTAGGAAGTGAGCCTGGAGATTGTGATGATCACCTCACCTGTAAAAGCCAGGTGTATTATTAATTTGTAACCCGGTGTATTTCTAACTTGAAATACATCTTAAATGTATTTCAAATTAGAAATGCTTCACCCTCCAAAAATAAGTGTATGCTGCTCATCCCTGGACCTGGGTCAAGCTATTCCTGTTTTTTTAAAGGACTGTCCCTTCCAAGGGCTACCCAGTGATCTGATCCAAAAGTCAATCCAGGTCTGATCCATTTTGGGAACCTGGAGTGTGCGGCACTGCTTCCCACGGCAGATCCAAGCACTGGAGGACCTTGGCTTCCAACATTTCTCCCTATTTACAAAACGTTGTATCGAAAACCGTTACGCTGGTAACAAAATTGCAATCAGAAGTCCGGAAATTGCTAAATAAAGCCCATTTTACTGCTTAACTTCAAGGAAAACCATAAAATTATCAGTCCTCCTTTTCCTCGATATATTTTCTTCGCAGTTTGCGATGCTCCATGGGGTATTTCGCTATGTGAACTCCGTGACAGTTTGGCTCCAAATTATCCGAACATAAAACCGAGCTTATGGAGCCTCACTCAGAGGTTGTGCGGACCCTTTTTGTTGGCAGGGACTTGAAAAGAACCTTAATAAACCTTATAGGCTTGAGGGACGTTTTGGTTGCTGGCTCTTGCCAGCCCCACCGCTCAGGTCCCTCTGGCAGAGCCCGTGTGGAAGGCAGGCTGGAACCACAGCCCAGGGGTTTTATAGGGCTGGATTACCTGCCGGCGTTGCCTTCTCCCTTCCCTGTGAATCTCAGAGCTATTTTCTTTGAAAGCAAGCAGGTGATGCTGCAAGGATACTCATGGCTTAATGCAGCTTGATCACCCAAGATTATGGACGCGGCCAAAAATAATAGGGTCAGTTAAAACAGAGCCAGGGGGGCATTTGCTGGTAGGGGGAAAGGGCTGATGCGATTAAAGCTGGAGCACGTCCACCCGTGTGCAAGCCATGGAGTCCCGACTCCGTGGATTTTCCTTAAAGCATCCATTTCTCCTCAGGATTTTATTACTGCCTCCAGTGATGCTGTAATTGCACGTGTAGGGCAGCAGGCCCCAAGTTTAATCTGCATTTCTCAGGGCCTAAGCTCCGTGCGGGCTGCCCGTGTTTGCACAGAGCTCAGCACAACAGGCTGGCTGCATTCTGTGGTTGCTGTTTTAATTCAAGTTGTAATAAATAATAATGTCAGGTTGGGAATAAATCTTCTGTGTTTGGTCCATGACTGATCCTTCAGCTTGGTGCATGGTAGAAGGCCCAGCTGGGAAGGTTTGCTGCATCCCATCCTGGGTCTGACTCTGCACCACCCCTTCTGGCTCTGTCTCAGCTCAGTTCTCACTCAGGGCATTGCTACAGTACAGATAATTTCACCTTTTCTCTCACTCTGAGGTTGGTCACTGATATTAAAGACATTGCACAGGTTTGTTCTCTCAGATCTCTCTGATCTGCATCATCTGGAGTGAACCTAGTGCATCATTCTTTCATTTCTCAGTTACCGTGGCTTTATTAGGAAGCACAAACTCCTGGACAATAATTATTCACGCAGAGCATAGCTGCTAATAGCATTTTCACAGGCAGCCAGGGACTACTGAAATATTGTTTTCTATATGAACTGAAAGAATCAGGACGAATATCTCATGCTGTTTATATTTTACAATTAAGAAGTCTTCATTATTGCTGTAAATCATCATTATCATGGCACAGTAACAATGAAACAGCAAAACTAAAAAGCAGCGCAGTTAGCTCATATACAGCTGATATCACTTTGCTTTTCAATGTTGTGTATTCTTAGACCAATGCTCCATGCCAGCCCCTGTAGCCAAAAATACATCAAGAGCCTAAAAAAAGTCAAATAGAAACATCACTTCAAAATTATTTCAAACAACATATTTCCTTTTTTTTTTCCTTTATACAGAGCCACAAAGAGAATGGGAAAGATTAAAACTCACCAAAAGCATTGCTTAATTCCTCACCAAGGTGCAAGTAGATAAAACGTGCCTCAGTAAGTTCAAATCGCAAAGAGTTTTCAAGAGGGGAAGGTGAATCATTTCTGTCAAACGCTGGAAATGTTAAATGTTTTTAAATCAAAAATATAGGCACCACCAGTGACTCAAGCTGTGCTTTAGACATGTTTGGGGTGATTTTTTTCCAGCAGTCGGTGCTTGTCTCTCACACACCTTCTGTTTGTCTGAGATGAAATGGGGAGGCAATAAATGGAGCACTGACTGGAGGAGCCAGGTACCTTCAGCAGCAGAGCTATTTGTTCAGAAGGTGCAAGTTCAGGCTATTTGGAGAACCAGAGCCCTTGGAATGGAGAGCCCTGCAGTGCAAGCCGAGGGTGCTGGACCCCCCCACGCCCCCTAAGTGACCACCTCAGCCCTCAGAGATCCTCAAGCCAAGGGAGAGATGGAGCGCGGTGGGAAAAACAGGATTCAGAGTCACCACAGTCCCCCCATCAGCAGCGTTCATATTTCATCCTAATGGCTAAAATGACTCTTAAATGAGGCCAGATTATAGGGCCAAGCTAATTCACTTAGACTGATGTAAATCCAGGTATCTGTTACAGCATCACATGTTGGGGCTCACCGCAGAGCAAAAGCTGCTGATAACCCCCCTCCCCCAAGGAGGAAGGGAAGCAGATTCCTCCCAGCCAGAGCCACTCCAGGGCCCGTTGAAGTCGGTACAAGCTCCTTCAGCTCCAGTGGGTTTGGGATAAGGCCCGCAGTGAGCTCTGGGCCAGCTCTGCTGCCAAAACGCAAAATCCTTTTCCATTGGCTTTGCCAGTTTGGTGTTAATACATGTGTGAAGGAGCTTGGGGCAGGGGAGGAAGTTTTTGAGGGTTTGTTTTTTCTTTAACTGAGGAATGATTTCACCCTTGCCAGCATGTGGCCTTTGTGCAAAAGAGCGGGAGAGGAGGCGGGAGATCTTTTTCCTGAAGCCATCAGCTCCCTGCTGCAGCATCCCAGCAGAGGGTGGATGTGTCCATCACAGGAACCCCTGGGTCCCTAAGGCCAGCTTAATCCTCCTCTCTGTGCTGCAGAAGGGCAAATCGGGAGTCATGGGTGGGCATCAGCACAGAGCCCTGCTCACCACACCCAGCTGAAACAAAAGGAGGGCTGATAAACATGGGATGTGGGAGAAAAGTATCTCTTGGACACTACTGAGCCTTCCATCCCAGTATAACAGGACCTGCTGCAAGCTGGTATCATTTTTATCCCATTTTCCCTATAAAACAACCCTGCCCTGAGCCACCCTTCAGCTTTCTCTGCTACTCAGCACTTTCCCCACTGCCGAGTTTTATGTTGCACATGTCCCACACAAGATGCTGTTGCCCCTTTGGCTTTCCAGGGGAAGGGCTCTGCCTTCCTGTGGCTTTCAGAGCCTGTAGCCCGGCCGGTCTCAGAATTAAACTGGGGCTTTTCCAGGCTGCCTCAGTATAAACAGTTTCAGTAAGGCACATGTTATACGGTAAGATCATCCAAAACCAAACATTTTCCCACTGCACACAATAAACATCCATAATAAATTACATTATACAAAATATATTTATGGCTAATTTTTTAATTTAAACCACCTGGGAAATTTTTGTTAGGCTGGTTGATATGAAGGTCTCAGTATTCTGGTAATCTAATGATATCTAATAGACAAAATAGTATGATGTTACAGCAGTCTCAAAGCTTTCATTTTCTGTATCCTTCTCAGAGATCAAACTGGCAGAACCCATATTTTTTGAAATTTTATACATAATTGGTGATGCAATTGCCAAAAATAACCTATTCATAGAAGTCTTGCTCTTCTGGTTTCTAACTTACTGTAATCACGGAACAGAGCAGCGCGCTGCTTTGCAATGGAATATGGGTTTGGGTCAGGGAGCAAGGGCTACGATTGTGTGGCAGTTTCCATTCTGTGGATTATTTTACAGGCAATTTAAATTTAGTTTGGAGTTTAAACAGGGCTAAAATGTAGTGCACCCATTCAGACATAAAAGCAATTCTTCAGAAAAGAAATAAAGCTGTAACTTGGGTATGTTTCTTTTCTGAACCAAAATTTTGCTCCAATATAAGATTTTCTCAACAAAAGCTATCGGTGTCAAAGGAGACAAGAGTTCTTCTGTTGCATAAATTAAGCTCAGAACTGTAATCCTTCTACCATAAAACTCTCATGCTCATCACAGACCAGCAAGATTTCCAAAAAGACTCAAGATCATCCCAGATCTCTCTCCAGCCAATACAAATCCCAGCTCAAGCCGTGCTGTGGATCTGCAACGAGCACTGGCGGCTTGGTAGTTGCTGGACTCATTTTAAAGCGCAGTCCATAGCTTTAGCTACTTCCTTGCCTCCTGTTGTTCCTGGGACTTGGAGGCCATGTGGTACATTTCAGCCTTAACTCTGAATTTCCTTTATTCAGAGATCAAACTCTGACATTCCCTCAAGGTAGTGGGGGTTATGTCGTTGTGTATATCCCAGTTTAAAAGATAATGCTTCACTGAAACAGACCACAGCATTAAACCCTGAAATAAAACGAATTGTATTTCACTTCCCAACCCTTATTGCTGGATTAACTCACATTTCTTTCTCTTTGTTACATATTTAGCACCAAATACAATATTCATTGCAGGCTAGCTTCCCTCCTCCCACACGTATCCGTGGCTGCCCTTTCTTCCAGCAGCACTGGAGAAGGCAATGCCTCGGCACAGCCTGGAAATACAAGCAAAAGGGAGGGAACAGAAAGTCAATGAGTGATCAGACAGGGTTTCTTTATACCCTGAGAATTTTGATTTTTTTATTTAAAATGGCAGCGCAAAGAGACGGAGTCCTGGGGACAGCACCACCCTCTTCTCCTTAGATTCTCCATCCCCTTCCCCACCTTGCTGCTTCTCTGCCAGCAAACACCTCCCTCCAGCAGATCCTGCAGCAAGGGGTCCTGGAGGTGCTTCCTGATGCCTACTGGTCTGTATCATGATCTCTACTGCTCTTGGCTGGGTGCTAAGAACAGCAGCAGCAGTAACCTGTTGCACAGGAACCTGGCAGGAACTCACTGGAAATCCATGACAGAGCAGTGATCAAACCACCGAGCCCAGACCCTGCTCTCCGTACCCAAACCTCAGCTCCTACACCCTGCTCCTCCTTCCCATCTCTGAAAAACCCACCATTGCCTTTGCCCTCAGAGCTGGGCACTTGTGAGGGTGCCTGTGATCCAGGTAAGCAGTGCTGAGGATGGAAAACACTTTGTGCCAGATGTTGGTTCTGCGTTGTCAGAGCTGAACCTGGGTTTTTTAATGACCATTTCGTTTTTAAGTGCATTCCTGTGATCCCAGCCTTGAGCTTACGTCTCCATATGAATCTGCACTGCTTTAACTGGGTGCATAGATTATAAAACCAGGAAGAGTGGTCTGGTCTGCTACCCCTGTACAACACAGGCAACAGGAATTCCCTAAATTAATTCCTGTTTGGATTAGTTCATATCTTTTTAGAAAAACAGCCAACCTTAATTAAGACAAAGGAATTCCACTGATGTTGAAACCCACCCAGCTCTCAGTAAATAGTTTTACTGGTTAAATACCTTCACTACTTAAAATATAAACCTCATTTCTAATCTGCATTTGTCCAGTTCTAGCTCTGTCTACTGAATAAAATGACACTTGCATCTGCTAGTTTGAAAACCATGTGGGATTAAACCTCTCTCTGCTCTTCATAAGCCACTTCTTGCCTAACTAAACCGAAATGATGTAAAACTGATTGTATTAAATTACAGCAAAAGAACACTGACTTGCTCCAAAAATGACAGCAAACCTAGTTAAATTTTAAATAAACAAATATTATGAATTCTTGGTTGGAAACCTAAGTGTCTGAACAAGCCCTTCCAAAGCTAAAGTACATTTGTTTAAAAAGTGGTTTACTGCAAAGCAAGGCAATTTCTGTGGACAAGGTTTCATTAGCTGATATTTATAAAACTCCATCTGCTTCCCCACTGCCCTTTCCTCACCCACCTGGGGCGGGAGCAACCACCAACACTTTCTTTCTCCCACCACATACCTGTCCTGGCAGAAAATTCATTCCAATTTCCTCTTCAGCAACTCAGCTTTATCAGGGAGCTGTGCTCCCCAGGACAGGCAGAAATGCCTTCTCTGCCCAGCCACCTTCACTTCCATGGGAAGGTAATAAATATTTTACAATGGACATTCCTGCCACGGAAGCACACAATTAGTGTATTTGGGAAGCATCCCAGGGAACAACACCCAGGCTCCTGCAAATCAGTTCTGCGTTCCCTATATGCATCCAGAATGCTTCAGAGCCTTTGTGGGTGTACAGATATTGGTGTCAGGACTACAAGCACCCCAGGAGCCTGTGCATACCACAATCTCTCTCTAAACTATACACGGTACATATATTAATTACAATTACAAATATCAAATGGATTTACCTGCTTTTCTCTGTATGTGCAGACACAGACACAGCTATTATGCACATAAATAAATATATCTCCGTGGCATAAGCAGAAAAGTATGTTCTGAACACACATGTGTGCACACCTCTCCATAAGCACAGCCACATCCACACTTACTGAAATAAGTAGGTGAATAGGTGAATATGAACACTAATAGCCATTTATGGCAAACAACAATGAAAGCTGTCCCTGGAGCCCGCCTAGGGTAGGGCAGCTAAAATGATTGAGTATGTACAGGGCACTGCTGCAGCAATGGCACTCACTTGGGCCTCCTTTTAGAAATGATTAATATTTAACCGACTTGGTGAACCTGGCTTTGGTTTTAGCTATGATTAGATAACAGGGTGCACAGAGCTGTCCCTCTCAGGACGTGGTGGGATGTCCGAGCAGCTGCCAGTCGTGCTTTGTGAGAAGACAGACAGAAAGTGAGAAGGGGAGAAAGATAGGAGACAGTGAAAAACAACACAAAAAGAAAAAAAACCAAAACAAAACCAAAAGTGCTCAGCTCCGTTTGTGTTTGTTTGGAAAGAAAAGGGGGAAAAGCAGCCCGAGAGGCCGGTGTAATAAGATGCTGTAGCTTTCATGAAAGAGGTGAAATAATTTTAAACACAGACACACAATGAGTTTATTTATTTAGAAAGTTGTTAAATAGAGTCTGGGAATTCAAATATTCAATGTTGACATTGTACAGAGCTGGCGGGGAGCCAGCCCCGGCTCTCCAGAGGGACCCAATGGCCACGGCGCCCAGGCCCTCGCCCCTCCCAGCCCACTAACTAGGTAAAAGCCATTAGTTATACCCACAAGCAATATCTGAATCCCAGTCAAATAATGTTGCCTCAGCCAGCCAACTTCAAAGGCGCGTAAGTGTGTTTGGCTTTTTAGTGCTGGAACTGCAGCAATATGTCACACTTTTGAAAGAGTTTTGTAAACAGTTCCTTCCCCTTTGTAGAAACATTTCTTAAGTTTCTTGTACCCCATGTAAACAGCGTTAATTAACAAGGGTTACATTTTTCATTTACAAGCAGGGCTGTATTAATAACGGGCTCGCCTTTCGGACCGTCCTTTTCCTTTGTGTCCTTTCCCTGCCCAGCCCCGCCGCCGGCCCGGGGTGGCCCGGGAGCAGCCAGGAGGCACCGCAGGGCTCAGCCCCGCCGGAAAAGCTGGAACCAAATTCGGGGGTGGCTGATGGCCCTGAGTAAGAGAGAAGGATAGAACGGGGGGAGAGGGGAAAAAAAGGAAGGAGGGGAAAAAAGGGAGGAGGAAAAAGAAAAATAGAAAAAGAAAAGGAAAAAGAAAAGAAAATAAAAAAGAAAAGAAAAGAAAAGAAAAGAAAAGAAAAGAAAAGAAAAGAAAAGAAAAGAAAAGAAAAGAAAAGAAAAGAAAAGAAAAGAAAAGAAAAGAAAAGAAAAGAAAAGAAAAGAAAAGAAAAGAAAAGAAAAGAAAAGAAGGAAAAAGAAAAAGAAAGAGAAAAATGAGAGAAAGAAAGTAAGAGAGAGCAGAGGAGGAGAGAAGGAATGAAGGAAGGGCAGAAAGGGAGCGAAAAGCCACACGCGCGCTCTCCGCCCTGAAAAGGGTTAATGAAGCGCCTGGTGAAAATATGCCCGGCATATAATGGGATTGTCTGGCCCGTCCCCGCAGCCCCCCGTGCCCGCGCAGGAGCCGCCCGGGGGCAGCGCCGCGCCGGGGATGCCGCGGGCCGGGCCGGGCGGTGCCGAGCCGGGCCGAGCCCGGTGCCGGGGCGGTGCCGGCCCGAGGCAGCAGCGGCGGCGGGGCCGGGCCGGGTGGGGCGGGGTGCGAGGGACAGAGGGACAGAGGGACCGAGGGACAGAGGGACAGAGGGACAGAGGGACCGAGAGACCGAGGGACAGAGGGACAGAGGGACCGAGGGACAGAGGGACAGAGGGACCGAGGGACCGAGGGACAGAGGGACAGAGGGACCGAGGGACCGAGAGACCGAGAGACCGAGGGACAGAGGGACCGAGGGACAGAGGGACAGAGGGACAGAGGGACCGAGGGACAGAGGGACAGAGGGACAGAGGGACCGAGGGACCGCCGGCCGCCCGCGCTGCCGCCCCCGCGCCGGGCCCGGGGCATGGGCAGCCGGTGCCCGCGGCGGTGCCGGCGCCCGGAGGCGGAGGCGATGGTAAAGCGATGGCAAATAAACAGCCTCGGCCAGAGGGCCGGCAGCCGGGACACGGCAAACATCTCCCTGCTCGAAAACAAATTCCCGGACAGCCTTAAACAGGCAAATAAACTTGCCGGCTCTGTTTTTCAATCAAGCCTTTTAAGTACTAGACTGAGGCAAATTACAGGCGCAGGAAAACCTGCTGAAACTTAGGAAAGTGCTATTTTACTATCTCAGATGGTTAGAGGGATCTGGATCTACCTTGACTGCACTAAATTGCCTGTAAAAAAGTGGTGATAAAGTGTAAAAGTAACAAGTGCCTCCTTATTCACGTGTGTTCCCCTAATCTGATCACCTTCTGTCTCTTTATGAGGCTACTGGGTGGCTGGGGCTGCCCCGGGCCGGCTGCGGGGCCGTGCTGGGGCGGGGGTTATTCGGGGATACGCTTCCACCGGGCGGCCACGAACCCACGCGAGGGCAAACGCGGCTGTCCCGGGGCCGGGGCCTGTCCCGGGGCGCGGATGCCCGCGCAGGTGCAGCGCACCCCGGGCCCGCTCCCGCACCCCGCTCCGCACCGCCCGCCTCCCGAGAGCGCGGCGGGCAGACCGACTGCAGCGTGTGCTTTCCCTTATTTTTACAGCTGGACATTTAAAAAATTCACTGGCTATTCCCCGCGTGGCTCTTTTCTGTTTCTCCTGAATTATTTTTCTATTTATTTTTTTAAGAGGGGGGCAAAGCCTCAGAATTATTTTTTAGCAATTTTATAGTGAGGTCAAGAAAATACCCTTCAGGTATTCTCCCTTAATGAGGAGGGAAAAGCTTGCCTGGGTATTGGCGACAGTCACGCAATCGGGGCGATTTTTTTGTTTCACGCATAAAGCAATAAAAGTGAAATAATACAAGAAATGCGCTTTATCCCGATCTGTATCTTTTTCCACGTAAAAGAGTGAAGGCTGCAAAGTATTTTCCTATTCCTAACTCAGACAGAAAGAACTGAAAAGCTAAAACCTTTTTCTCTCGAACGACTAAATTAAAGAGGTCGCCTCCAGCCCTCCTTCCACTTGCCATGAAACTGAGACGCTCTTCGGGGGGGAAAGAAGCAGCTTTTCGGAACACAAAAAAGAAATAAATCCCGGCTTTTTAAATATGATTTCCTTTATGAGTCGATTGTAACCAAAGGATTATTTAATGCAACACATCTGTCTAGGAGGGGAAAGTGCTGCTGCTGTTGCTGCTGCTGCTGCTGCTGCAAGACGCGCAAAGTTTGCTGTCGATCGGATCTCGCCCGCGGAGCTGGAGCCGGAGCAGGAGCAGCAGCAGGAGCCCTGCATCGCTGCGCAGCCAGCAAAGCAAGGGAGAGGCGAGGAAACCTGACGGATTTTGTCGGGGCTGGGAGAGCTTTCCCCCCGTAATTAGCTCCAAAGCACGGATGGCAACCTTGAGATTTAAAAATGTATTTGTTTTCAAATTGAGGGCGCCGGACTATCCACTTTGAGATCACCTAATCAAACGCAGGTTGCTGCTGTTGTTCAGGTTCAGAGAAAAGCTGATGATGATCCAGAGACATCTTTCACTTCCCCTTTTTCAGGCTTCTCTATTTTTTCCCCCTTCACAAATAAAGAGTAAATAAGCATCTGCTTTTTACGTCACGCAACTTATGCAACATTTCATCTGACTTTTTTTCCTCCTGCCTATTTTTTTTTCACTCGGGAATGTGAGTTGCCATCGCCATGGATATCAAGTGAAACTTGCCCAGATGTGTCAGAGAAAATAAAGACATCAGTTGCTTTTAAAATAGGACGCGAAAGCTGGCGAAGTTTTGTTGTTGAATCCCTCCGTTTTTAAAAAAAGAATTAAAATTTAAAAAAAAATTAAAAAAAGAAAAAAGGAGCCCCAACACTGCAGCAGTTAAAAGCAGAGATCCCTATCATAAAGGAGAAACAGATGGGGTGAGCGTAAGACAAATAATTAAGTAAGTCGGGCTTTGCGTGTGGACGGCCGAGCCCTCGCCTCGCGGAACACAGACCTTCGGGCGGCCAAACTGTATAAAAAAGTGCTGGAAAAGCGCCTGAAATTACAACATTTACATCAACTTTTCGCGGGTGACTCCGGCGGGCTGGGAGGCGCTCCGCGCTGCGCGGCGGCCCCGCCGTCCCCGCGGAGCCGCGCGGGGCATCCCGGCCACGCGGAGCGGCCCCGCCCGCCCCGGCGCGCTCCGCTCGGGGTTCCGCGCCCGCCGGGAGCCGCGCTCGGTCCGGGAGCCGCGGGGGAGCCCGGGCAGCGCCGCGCCGGTACCTGCGCCCCGCGGAGCCGCCGCTGCCCCTCCGCGCCCGCCGCTCCCCCCGCGCCCCCGGGCCTGCGGCAGCGCACAGCGCCCACTATAGGGCCCGCCGCCGCCCGCACCCCCTCCCCCGACCCCCCCGCTCCAGCCCCCGGCGGCGGCGGCAGCAACTTCCAGCGCTCGCCACTGAACTTTTCCTCAACTCCTTCCCCACCTCCCGCCGGCCGCCCGCAGCCCCCGGCCCGGCTCCGGCCGCCGCGCCCCCCGCCCCGCTCCCCGCCGCCCGCCGAGCCGAGCCGAACCGAGCCGGGCCGGGCCGGGCCGGGAGGCTGGGAGGGGATGCTGCAGGTTGCCTGCGAGCTCCGCGCCGCACCAGACATGTCTATGCAACATGGCAGAGAGGGAGGGTGAAAAGCCAAGAGAAAGGGGTATTGCACCTACTTGCGGCCAGCTTCCTCGCCCTGCCCTTGGATCGCATGCTGCCAGTCCCGCGGCCGATGCTGGCGTGGGCTTGGGGTAGGGGGGGCTTTTTTTTTTTTTCCTCCCGGAGCTTTTCCTCCTTTTTCGCTCCCCCTCTCCCTCTCTCCTCTCCCTCTCCCGCACACACACTCTCCCTTTCTCTCAATCCCGGCTCGCTATCTCTCCAGCATTGTCAGTTTGGACACCTTCGCACATGCGCACGGGCGGCTCCCCCCCGCTCTTCAACATTTCAGCGCCGCCAAAAAAAAGTTTGCAGCGATCCATCACCGCCGGTGGGGACCCTGACAGCCGGCACCGGGGCCGGGACGGGCCGGGACGAGGCGCGCAGCCGCCGCCGGGCTGCGCCACCGCGGCCGCGGGGCAAGCCGCGCACCCGGGAGGGGCTGCAGCGGGGGAGAGCCGCGCTCCCGCGGGGCTGCGGCTGGGGGGAGAAGCGGACACCTTTTTTTTTTTCTGCCTTTTTTTTTTTTTTTTCTTGTTTTAAATGGGATGTTAATACTGTTCTGGAGTCTTTGCAGCGTTTAAATAGTTTGTTCTCACCCGGCAGCAATTACCGTAGATCTTTCCGCATATAGAGGCAGAGAGATATAATTTGATTACATGTTTTATTTTGTATGCGTACCATGAAATCGTACACTTTCCCGGCGCGCACACTTTTTCGCCACCTTGAACTCGGCTCAGCCACCGCCGCTTGGGCAGAAAAAAAGCGTTTTAAAAACAGTAACACCGACCGCTCTAATCTGTTTTAATTACAGGGTTTGCCAATCAAAGAGGGAGCGCGCAGAAATTGGGAACTCCTTTAGGGGATGGCTGTGTCCGAGGTATGAATCAATCCAAACTACGTATAGATTTTCCCCCGGTACAACCTCCTTGCATTAAACAGTTTTGTTCAATACCTTCCATGCGCTATTTATGTTCCCATTAATATCTGTTGCAAATCCTGCCAGACACCATAAAAGAAAATTACAATCTTTCAGACTCGGGGCTGCGCCAGTACATACACGCTGCTCAACTTTTTGTTTTAATAAAATCCTCAGCATCTCCCCTTCCCCCATTCGATCCCCCCTCCCACCCCCGGCTGCCGCTGCTGCGGATCGGGGCCGCCCGCGGAGCCCCCCCCCCTCCGCGCCCACCGGGGACAGCCCCGCGCGTGGGGCGGGGGCCCCGCGGCTCCCACGCTGCTGCCCCGCGCACAGGCGCAAGCGCTTGAACCCGCACTGCGGAGCCGCCTTTGATGCCAATCGTTCTTTTTAATTTGTAACTTGGAGGTTTTTAATTTTTTTTTTTTTTTAAGGACACGCAGCTGCTGTCTGCCCACTCCACATCCCCCCGCAGCCGGGCAGGGGAGCACCTAAGGGGCAGGAGGGCAGGGACCCCCCAAGCGCCTGCACCCATCGGGATGCCCTGTCCGGGCTGTCCCGGGAGGAGCTGGGCCGCTCTGGCCCGGGACAGCCGGGGAGAGGCCACGGGCTGCGCGGGGGAATGCGCGGGGGATGCGCGGGGGATGCGCGGGGCCGGGGCTGCGCTCGGGGTCCCAGCGCCTTTGCTCGCGGGGCCGCCCCGAGCTGTCCCCAGATCACCCCTCGCACACCCCAGACCTGCGGCGCCGGGTCACTCGGCAAAAACGCAAACGCCCGTGAACTTGCAAAGTCAAACCGCGCCCCCGGTTCAAGCGGAGACCCCGCAACGCCGCCGGCCGGGCAGAGATGCGCGTCCTTCCCCAAGCCCGGGGAGCCGCTCGCAGCGGGGCCGGGGGCACAGGTGCGGGTTTCCCGGGCGGGCAGCCCTGCCCCGGCCGTGCCCGCCTGTCCCCGCCACCTGCCCAGCGGCCCCGGGACCCGGCAGGTGCCGCGCCGCCCGCCCGGGGCTCCGGCCGCCGTCCCGGGCCGCCCCCGCCGCCCCCGCCGCCCGCCCGGCGGCCCCGGCACCGCCCGCCCGGCCCCGCCAGGTTCGCCCCCTGCCCCGGACAGTGCCGGGCAGCCCCCCGGGAATTCCGTTTCGTTCGTGCGGGGAAGCTCCCCCGCGCCCGCAGCCTCTGCTCCCTCCCCGGCGGGATGCGGGGTCGCTTTCAGCGGATCCACGCGCAGAAACGGAGATTAAAATTGGGGGAAATATTTTTCCCCAAATCAAGTCTATTTCTATTACGGGCTGAGAGACCAAAGGCACCCCCTCATGCACGGGTTTCAGGGCATTCCCCGTAACAGGAAATTTTCTCTTCCTTACATTATAATTGAGCAAGCCCCGCAGTCTACTTGGAGAAAAGTTGGAATTCTTTATCGAGGTATTTGTTGTGCTATTGTCTTTGTGCAGTGAACTTTACATCGTGTTATTCAATCTCAATCTATATTCTCCTAGCTACCAGTAAGATTAATTTAATCATTGTAATGCAATTATTAATACTGTTTACCCAACGCTTGATTTCAGGTTTGCTGGTAAGAAATTAAGCTTCTTGCTGGGTGACCGAAAAGCTATGCAGGGATTTCCAGCCCACGTCGAAATAAAACAGTCCTCTTTATTTAGTCTCAGAACTCCAGCTTTCAGCCACGGGCTCAATTAGCCAAAATGGAAACAATTTTCATTCATTGCAATAACTCACTGTTCTGCTGATCACTTTCAAAATATACACTTTATTATTATATGCTGACCTCGGTGCCGCGAAGTGGCAAGGCTAGAAAGAGGCAGAGGGATCTCTCCAGCCCCCTTGGGCTGTAATTATTAGAAATTAATTGGGTTCAGGACCCTGGGTAGCATGGGTAAATTAATAGCTTGTCTGGTTGTTTAAATCCGAATTCTCAGTCCACAGGAGAGCGGAGGAGGGAGGCTCTCCCTCCCCAAACCCGCCCCGGGAGAGCGCGACAGCGCTGGGGCAGCGCGGAGCCGCCGGCTGATTTCCCTCCTTCTTTTCACCAACGCATTGTTTTCGGGGAGCTATTTAGGGGTTAAAAATCAAAAATAAAGATCCTGTATACTTGGAGCTGTCGTGCGGGAGTAAAAGTGAAAAGGGAGCCTTAGGCAAAAGGAAATTACTGCAAGCCCGCGTGACCTTTCCGAGAGGTAATCAATCAAGTGATCAACAGGGATATTTATCATTGCTAGATGGGGCTACTTTACAAATGCGCAGGAGGGGGGGCGGGGGGATACACACACACACACAAAAGTTTGGATAAACCCGATAAGTCTGAAGACAAATTCGGCGACTTTAATCACTGGGAAGATTGCACATTTTCTTTTCCGAGCTCTCAGAAGGAAAGGGAAGGAGAAAACCGCTGCAAAGTTTCCCAGCAGAAAACGCCTCCTGTACTAGGTGGTCACATGGAAGCTGTCCACTTTGCTTTGCAGTCCTGGGAAAGCCTGGGAACGACAGATGTGATTTAAAAAAAAAAAAAAAAAGGCTCCAAATACAAGGGAAAATAATAGCTAGAGATCGAGGCTTTGATAACTGGCCTCGGTGTTTGTTTTTATGTAATGTGTTTTTATTTGCTGGCTTGAAACTCGGAGCTGTGGAGTCAGCCCTGCCTGCCTCTAGTCCCCGAAAGGGTTAACGCCGAAAACAAAACAAAAAAAAAAAAACCCACCCCATGCCCCCTACTATATGAAATCAGCGATCTGGTTCAATTAAACTTGCTCTCCGTAGCATAAAGCATCCACCACAATACAGGCAATGAAATCCAACAATAAAAGCCCATGCATTTTCTGCACAGTTTCCTTCTCCCTTGTAAAACATGCCGTCGTGTAAGCACCAGACATTTAATTTTGCTTCCTATAACTTACCGGATTCCTTAACAAACCTACTCTGACCACTTTTTTTTTCTTTTTTTTTTCTTCTTCTTTTTTTTTTTTTTTTCTTCATTTCTCTCCCCATTTTCTTTATTTTTTTTTTCCTGCTTCGCGCTGTGCTCCACGCGCAGCCGGCACAAAAGCCTGGCTGTCTGCGCCCTGCGCTGCTGCCTCCAAACCACTTTAGAGGCGCGGGAGCGCCCGCGGAGCCCCCGCCGCCCCTCGGGAGCGCTGCTGGAGCCGCGCTTGCGGAGAGATCCGCGGGGAGCGGCTGCGGAGAGATGAGCGCGGAGCAACCGCTGTCGCCGCGGGGGCTCTCCGGCTCCTTGCGCGCTCCTTGCGCGGCCCTTGCGCGCTTCCGCAGCCCCTGCGCGCTCTCGCAGCCCTTGCGCGCCCCTGCGCGCTCCCGCCCGGCCCTTGCGCGCCCCTTCCGCGCCGCACCGCGGTCTGCGGCGCCCCCTCGCGGCCGCGGCGCCGCACTGCAGGGCGCGCGCACCGAGCCGGGGAGAGGCGAGAAAAACCTCCCAAAAAACTCCCAAAAAACCTCCCAAAAAACCTCCCAAAAAACCTCCCAAAAAACCTCCCAAAAAACCTCCCAAAAAACCTCCCAAAAAAACCTCCCAAAAACCGGGTTTGGGCGGAACGCGGGCTCAGGATGCGGTACCGGCGGCTGCTCGGGGCTTGCAGCAGGCCCAGGGCGAGGCTGTCCCCGCTGGAAACGCGCGGCCGCCGGGAATGAAACGCGTTCCCGGACGGGGACAGAGCCGCGGGCAGCCCCGCACAGCGCTCCCCCAGAAACGCTGCCCAGTGAAAATGGAGCAGGGGGGCAGCTGCGAAGTGGGTCTCGTTTCTGCCTGTGGGAAGGACCTGGATTTCCACAACGTTGAGACTGAAAGAAAAACAGAGGAAAATGAACAGGCCAGAGGCAAGATTGAAAGCGTGGCATAGGGGCCACTGTGGTAAATGGGGACACTGGAGAACTGAACTTGATTTTCTGCTTTCTGGCAGATTTCCCGCGTTACTTTGGTGTTTGGCTGCATTCCCCCACCCCTCACCTGAAATGGACAGAGGCATCCCCAAACCCAAAAGCTGGAGGTCTCAGTTTTAAGGTGCACAGCGGGGTTGTTTGCCTCTGTCCTCAGTCCCACTAGAAGATGGAGATGCAGGACCATCCCTGATCAGGCAACAGGACTCATACGTTATCTAACTGCAACCAAAGAAGTAATTTACCCCTGTGCCAAAGAGAGGTGCAATCAATATTCCCAACTCAAGCTCTTTTCCAAGAGTAAAAGCATTTTCTGGCCAAAAAATGTCATATCCTCAAATCCTCAGGAGGTTACCCCTAGTACTTCTTAAAGGAGCGTCAGTGAAGAACGTAATTGGAAAAATTAAAGAGTAGGAGGGGGAAAGTAATTACAGGCCACTAGAGAAAAACAAACATGCTCTGAATGTAGACAAAACATTGAACAGAGGGGAATTAATAGTACTACAAATCAAAAGGGAAAAATGTCAGGAAAGATCAACAGAAAGTGAACATCCTATTTAAAGCAAAAATAGAAACAATCAAAATCACAGTGAAACACAGAAAGGAGGAGGAATTTGAAAAGCAACCTGTAGTCAAAGTAAAGGAATGGAACACATTTTACTCAGTTCACAGTGATAGTGAAAGCTGATGCATGAATACCATAGAAAACTGAAGTCCCACCATGAAGGTGTGTCAGCACGAGAGAGAAAACCTCAGCTGATCAGGCACAAGAGTTCAGTGATTGATGCCCATTGGGCCAGGCTGGCTCCCATCCTGCAAAGTGAACTGGGCAAGGCTGGAAAATCCCTGCAGAGGATGAAAGGGGATTTTCCAGTATGTCCCATTACCTTCCCTTTCCTCCCTGGCCTCCCCAGCGATTTTCCAGAAGGAAGGAGCTGGGGACTGGTGAGATCTGGGCTTTGAGGAGCTTTTGTCCCCTTTGGCCAAAGCAAAGATGAACAGCAGGGGCTGCTCAGCTCTAGCCAGTCACTGAAACACTCTGGTGAAGCCCAGTTTCTTTGGCCACATTCTGAACAGGCCATGAAGGCTCGGGAAGATTTGGATATTAAGCTGTTTAAAGATATTTAAAGTTGTTTGAAAATATGACAAAATGAAAGGAGTAAAATTCGGCTGGTAGCGCTGAAATAAATGGAATTTTGAAATGAAAAAATGAAATCCTCTCTTTGTGTGGTGGAAGCTGTGTCATGACCAAGGACTGTCATCACAAATGTGAGCTCCCCTTTTTTAAGGCTTTATCTGCTTTCACTCACGGTGTAGCTCCCAGGCAGGAGTGGGCTTCTTGCTGCTTGTCTGTAAAGGAACCACAAAGGCAGGTTAACACATCAGCCTTTATAAAATCCACAGCCCCATTTTTTCCCCTCGAAGCATAAGGAACACATTCATATTTCACTCTCATTTCTCTCCAGTACAAAAGCACAGGGTCAGAATTAATGAGCAAAGTATTTGTGTGACGTTTTATATTGTATTGGCATTTATATAGTGCTTTTCACAGGCTTCATGTCAAAACCCTTTACAGGGCAATAAATCATATACCTTTCCTGATGAAATTGTATGTAGGCAATTGGGCACCTATCCTGCCCTCAGCAATGTCCCACGTGTGAGACACGGGGAGCGTGATGAAACCTGCAGAAGTGGGGCTGAAAAAAATGGATGTAGGTCAAACCTTCCCCCCTTAATATCCTGCAACACGTTAAAAAGTCTTTAGAGCCCACTTGAACAGCCACAGGAAAGACCTAACCTTAACATGACAAAGCTTCTATTACAGTCTGAATTACTCAACATGCAAATCGAATTGTGGGGCTTACACTTAACCCCAGGTTTTTTTGCCTCTGAATTTAAACAAGTTGTCCATTTTCATGGAGAATGAGGATTTTTTTTTCAATTGAATTCATTTCTAAAAACAGTGTCCATTCACAAGGCTAAACGAGAGTACCGAATTTTGGTTGTTAGGCTTTTTGTTAGCGTTCACAACTATCCCTCCTTACAGCAATGTGACGATGCATCTCTGCCCTGCTGGCGTTTCCCTTGTTATTTGCAGTTTCTCAGATAACGAAGAGTAATGAAGTTCTGAGAACTGTGTGCCCGATTAGACGGACTCTTTTACACGTTTATTTGCATTCCTGCAGTGTTTCCAAAGCCACTTCGGGGCAAGGAAAAAAAAAAAAAAGGAAAGTCGTTTAAAGTTTTTTGGGGGTTGGGAAGCAGGAGCCGGAGTTCTGCCCCGCTCTCGGTCTGGGGGAATTGCAGCGCAGCTTTGCCCAGTTCGGGGATTTTTGGATTCCACTGGTGCCAAAGGAAGCTTTGTGGACAGTCCCTCCTGGAAGATTGCAGCCCCTCCTTCCAACCCAACCCCGAAACGGCACAAAGGCAATGGCTCAGGAGCAAATGGAAAATCTTTGTAGTAGCTCAACACCATTCGAAAACCACTTTTCCACCTCTGCTATCTGTAGCACATGAACACTGATAACATTCTGCACATACTGGCTGACAGTTCAAATGCATTAGAACCAACCTGGTTATGATTTATTAGCCGGAAGAGCTGTTAGAATAACTTGTAAATGTGAAAGAATAAAACAAAACAAAACAAAAAAAAGTGCTGTTCTCCACCAAACAGACATTTAGATTACTTAATCTCAAATCAAAGTAATTCTGAAGTAGAACAAAAGGTGAAAGCACATTGCCAGATCCATTAAGCGCCTGGGCTGCGTTAGAAGTGGAGGGTTCTTGCATCTCTGCAGAGGTGATTAATGTCCTGTGAGACCTGTGCAGATGCACAGCCAGGGAATGAACTAACCTGGCCCCTGCTTTCTTCGGAGTTCTGTGTCAGGAGCTCTGCAAGGAGCTCAAATCCACACACTGGTGTTGGGCTCTGATGGCAACAGAGCCTAAATTTATCTCCAGTTCCCATCTGGGTACACAACTTATTTAGCAGTTTAGGGAATGATCTGTAAATAACACACGTGCACGGACTTCACTGAGACAGATGACAAGGATAATTAAAAAGGTTTTTTCAGTGGGAGACACTAGCTTCAACAGTAGTTGAAGCTGAAGTTCAAGAGTAACCTACACATTAAAGCCTGAAATTTCTATTCTTTCTGGCAGTAACACATTTGAAGATTAAATTAGGCAAAATGTTTGTTACAACAAATGGACTTCTGTTAGCATTCAGGATTATGCTGCCAGTCAATGTTTATTATGCTTTTGGTCCTATATATTCTAAAGGTCTCAATTTCCTACTTCCATAATTTTTTGATCAGTTTTGTTTAAACTGGAAGCCTTTTACTTTTCACTTTAAAAATTACTGCTTCTTAAAACTTCTAGCAGGTTATGGTATCTGGAATGAGTACTAAGGAAAAGGAAACAAGCTAAAATAAATTACTATCTAATCTAACCCATCTGAGGACTTCTAAGGTACCTATTATTGTGGTATCAAAGAACTGGATCTCTGATAGCTTGTGATCTTTGATCTTAAATTGGACCTCCAATAACATTTTTAATTAAACATCTCATTTGATGCCTGCTGGAGCTAAAATGCAAATAGTGTCACATAAAGGATGAAAGTCAAGAGAGCAAGGAACAGAAAACGATGGCTGGTTATATGTGGTTATTGTACCAAAACAAAGAATCCCATCCTCCAGACCCTGTGGAATTAAAACAATCAGCCTCATGGTTCAAAACTGAGCAGAAACTACTTAGAAATGAAAAATGCTTTCGATTTATTAAAATTAATAGTGAATAAAATTGTTTGTCAGAAGCAAATTTGAGGTACTCCCAAGAATCACTTAGAAAAATTGCAAATTTTTTACTTCCTTTGCCCTCCAGCCCCCAGCAAATATTCCATTCTGCTGCAATCCCTCACTAGGAATTTCATAGCACTTCCACACTGGCTGAGACAAACCATGCTTGTCCTCTTTGAAAAGTGTTTCCAAATCACTTTGTGCATAGGAATCATGGCTAGCAAAGCACGAATTCACTGCCAGACTTTATTCAGCTACACTCAGAGTTGATTTGGAAGGGATTTCTGAGAGACATGAAGAAGGAAAGCATCCTCAGAGCACCGCTGCTTCAGCTTGTGGAGGCTTTTGTGAGAGCACACATGGACCCACACCTCCTGCCAATGCACACAGCCAGAGCCTGCAGCTGGCAGCAGCCCAGGCTGTTCAGCTCCTCCCTCACCAGATCAGAATTGCTCCCTTGTATGTTTTGTGCTGCTACTTCTGCTTAGGACATCAGCACAGATAGCGCTGCTCAGAACTTTCTGCTAGGTAGGGAATCCCCAGAGAAATCCATGGCATTAAACCCAATGCATGTTAGAAACCCATCAAGTGCAGTGTCATGATGCTTTGACTACAGAGTAATTCTTTTTAAAAACGTCTTTGCAAGTTTTTCTAAAATATTTCCATTTGTTTCTTTCATTCTGCACTCGTCACCATAATAAGAGCACACTAAACGGCTCTTAGGCAATTTTTTCCCCAGAAGAGGATGAGTATATGTGAAGTGATTTGTAAGATTTAAACTTTTCACTTTGATACAACTCTGTGTGAAGACATAACCACTCTGACAGCTCTGAAGCCTCCTGGTATCTGCTGCCTGGAAGAAGGCAGAGTCATCCACTGGTCATCCACTCTTATCTGAGGTCAAAATTCAGCTCTTTTCTTTCAATTGTCACACAGATAATGACCAAAAAAAATTATAGCCACAACCTCAGCAAGCAGTAAATAACAATAGGTATCAGATTCCAGCAAGAACAATAATGAATTTACATTTATTTCACACTGCAGCTGGCATTCCTAACTGCAGGAAACAAAAAAGCCCATGAAGGTGAAGAGCCAATTTGTGATTTCCTTCAGATGGAGCATCAGGGCTGGTGTTGATGAGGGGATCAGCTCCAGCAGAGACATCTCATCACCTGCCAGTCCCTTGAGATCCCAGCACACCCTCCCTGATCACACAGCAATGCTCCATCCCTGTTTCATGTTTGAGCAGGAGCAGCCAGCTCTGCACAGGAGAATCTGTGAAGAACGAGTGGCAAAACCCTACAGAAGAGGCAGGAGAGCAAAGATTTCATTTTTCTCCTTCACATTTCCTAAGGTAAATGTGGTTTAGCCTTTTGGTTTTCATTTTTCAGGGAAGTCCTTAAGCCTAGTTCACAGCAGCCTTTATGGCTGAGAGCTCATTCATCAAGAGCAAAATCTCACATGCAAAGTTCATGACAGAGTGGTGAGGTGCAAAGTTGAAAGAGAAGGAAAATAATTTTTCCCATCCCAGAAATCCTTTCAGAATTTCAGAAGCACTCTCAATCACAACGAGATGACCTTGGAAGTGGGATTTGCTTGTTGTTTGGGGGTTTTGTTTGTTTTTACAGAAGCTGAGGGGGAAAAAAGCACTCCAACGTCATCATAACTGAGAATTTGGGCTCTCTTGCAATGTGAAGACTTAGGGGGTTAAATCCTTCTTCTCAGAGAAGCAGATCAGGGTTAGAGCCCACCCCTCTCTAAATCCTAGCCTGAAAAGAAACATTTTATTACAGAAGTTTCACTGAAACTGGCGTGTTCCCACAAAATGTTTCAGCGGTGAGAAATAAAGAGTTCCCAAGTGTAAAGCACTGCCAAAGAATTCCCAATCATTTCTAGCCAGTGAGCAAGGAAATGTGTTATTTTGCCATCAGTGCAGAAGGAAGCCCCTGTCCCAGTGGTGCTGTAAGGTCACGCTTCATCTTGTCCCCAGCAATTTGTGTGTGCACCCACAATTCCAGGTACCTGGAATAACCCAGGGCCATTTTCTAGTGCGTTTCAGCAGTTTGTATTGCAAATGCCTGTATAAAAACAACAAACATGGCTAAAGAACACAGGCAGAAAGATGCAATTACCTCTTTTCTATCCTTTTACAGCAATCTCTCCCCGTGTCTGCACATACACACCTCTTTATGATGTATGAAGAGACACTGGAAATAAATCTTTCCAAAATATTTGCTCTTCAAACCTCCATGCTTTTAAAAGAGAGGTGGGATCCAGGTTTCACCTCTGGCACTTAGCACTTGCCTCTTGCTCACATGTTGGGAAAGGCTGGGAAAGAGAAGCTCGTACTTTGCCTGAAATGGAGTGCAAGGTGACACCTCCCTGATCTGTCAGAACTCAAACCCTTTCTGGAGGACAAACTAATCAGCCCACACTAACTCCATCTTTTTCCCAAATTTCCTTTGCTATCCCCAAACAGGCAACACAACACCTGCTGTTATCCCAACAAAGCAAGTGCTACCAGGGAGGAAAAGCACTTTATGTTACAGAGCAAAGAACTTCTCCACTGGCTGCCCTCAAACAAAATCCAGCTGAGCAAAATAAATCCTGTTTTCTCACTGAAGAAGTCCTCATGTGCTCAAAACAACCCTGAAAGGACTCAAATGCTTCATGCAGTTTTTAATTAATTCTATCTAGACACGCAGCAGTCTGAGAAGCTGTAGTGTTATATACATAACCTCCTTACGTTTCGCTATTTACATTGTGTTATTCTCTGGCTATTTCCCAACTTTATTCACTCACCCCAGAGATCAATTTAGGCACCAAAATAAAATATGATCTTATCTTTGCAGTGCACAGAAAAGCGAAACAAAATTTCTCACGGGAGACAGGGGTTAAGGCCCTGGGCTGGGTGTCAGAGAAGTGGTGTTCTATTCTTGGCTCTACCACTCACTTGCTGTGGGAGCCTGTAGAGCAAGATACAGAGCAGGAATGGAGACTCCAGCCAAGAAATTTCTCCTCTGTAACTTTTCCTCTTTCATTATGCATGAGAGTGAGTTTTTCCAGCGTCCTAGCACACTTCTGAAAGCTGGGGAAACACGACTCTACCAAAATACAGAACCGGCAGAGAAAGAAAATGAGTGGAAAACATCAATTACAAAGTTTGCTTGGGCACCTCTGAAGAACTGAAACAGAATCTCTACTCACACGGTGAAGATAGAGAAGAAATTCAGCCCCAGGCTGAGCAGGCACTGCTCCAAGGACTGCACTGGACCTGCACATGGGTCTGCTGAGCTGCTGCTCCTTGATCTGTTTGCTGCTTCAGACAAGTTTTCTGAGACTTCTTGAGATGTCTTCAGGCCAGGGGTGGAGGGTTTGCTTTGGGATTTTTTGCAAAAAATAGGGACTTACACTTTGATTTTGAAATAAGCAATCTGATTTTTAAAAGCAAAAATAGACTTTGAACAAAAATTGGGGCAATTTTTGTTCCAAAGCCATAGCTAAGACTATATCCAGACCTGGAGTAACAAACTGCCTAAATTAAGAATGCCAAACTCACAGCTAACTCCTGCTGGAAGCAGTATTTCCTTCCCCAGGAACAGACCAGGCAATATTTCTTGCTTTAGGTAATAGCTGTGGTCTAATACACAAATTTGAAACATTTCTAATCATTTTGGGAAACCTGAAGAAACAGTAAACATGTAGGTTCTCACTTGGCATGGCTGGATCTTGTTCTACCATGCCTGCTAATGACTGAAAGGAGAGATTTTTGCAACCACAGTGCTCTGTGTGTAAAATACATAAAGAAACTGATTTGTCCTGGCCATATTTAGTTTCAATCACAGAGAAAATCTGCCCACATTCGAGCTGTGTTCTAGATGTTCAGTGCATACTCAACTCATTTGCTGACAGCTTTACAGCTGGGTCTCAGACCCTTTAGGCTCACAGAAACAGAAAACTAATCCAGTCATGGAATATTCTCCAATATTAACCTTTTTCTTAAACTTTGTATAAGATATAAGGGAATAGTATATAGCTTGTTTTAACATTTTAAGAGTCATATGAAATCAAAGTCTGACCAATAACCTCGCAAAAGCAGCTGCTGTGTAGTGTCAATTCCCAAACCCAGGTGACCCTGGTTCTATTATATAATGAAATATACTGTCTTGGCCAACAAAAAGAAAATTTCTTATTCAGTCAAAAATGTCAAGTTTTCAGAAACTTTTGGTCTGAGAATCAGACACACCTGGACTCCTTTAAGGAGTCCATAGAATATACCCACTCATAAGTGATTTATTAAAAATGTTAGCAGGAAATATTAGTCTCCTCACCTACAAAGTGTTTCTTCCCTCTTCCTTTGTTGATGTCAAACCTCTAAGATTTCTGATTTTTCAGGGCCTATAACAAACGTCCCAGGCTCAGGAAGGTGAACTCACTTCTTGATACATGAGAGAAATCCTTCCAATTTCATACTTTTAAATTTTCTATATTTTAATTGCTGAAATATTATGTAACCGCAGCCTTTAATCTTTAATCTAAGTGCAAGCCACACTTGATATATAACCATTATATCTTAATAAAATGTAATTATAAAAAATTCAAAGCAGTCTCAGGGCATGTGCAACTGAAACTGTTAATATACCTGAGGGATTATTTCCTCACTTACATATATTAGGCACTATATAAAACATAGGATTTCTTGGGACATTATCAACAAAGGAGAATGGGGGTTTTTTTTAACCTGCTTTTTACTGATTGCATTATCAAATTCAATTTTATTAGCTTGAATCTTCTGGGAAGGATATGATTTTAATAATGTATAAAAGGTTTGCCTGGTAGTTGGCTGTTAGCTTTTACTGGCTACTTAATGTAATCTGTAATTACAGGAGCAGCTCCTATGCTGGCCAGTGCTGTAAGGTCACTGGAAAGCTCTGCTGGGTTGTACTTGGTGTATAAGAACATCCCACTGCTGATTGATGGCTGCACCCTCTGGAAATGCTTTCATTTCGTCCTTGGAGCGTTCCTTTGAGGAACTCTGTCAGTACACATCCCTCCTTGTCAAGCAGCAGCCTGGGGACTGCCCATGATCTGCTTTTACACCAGTGGCCTCTCAGTGAAATCTCCTTTGGATTTCACAATTGGTTCCCAAACCTTCAACCAGTGATGTACAAATCTCTCAATTTGGGCTCATTTAAAATGCTCGATTCACCTTGCACAAACTTTAAGATGGAAAACACTCAAAGCTCTCGCTACACTTTTTTTTTTTTAAGGGAAATAAAATGTTGCGGGGCTTGGCTTTGATAAAGCAGAGTTCCACTTTTTTAAATATTGTTCCTTCTTGCCTATTTTATTTCTTTAAGATGAAAAATCCTGAAATATCTGAAACAGTTGGCCAGAACTTGCAGTTGAGAAACACACTTAAAACATGGTGTGAACAGGCTTTATTACAAGACTGAGTTGAATTTTGAAGTGTAACATTGCCAGTAAGTCACCTGTGGCTTCATGTGTCACCTGCTTTGGTGGTACTACCAAGATAAACCTGGAAATAGAAGGAAAATGCTGGAAATATTCCAGAACTGCTGTATCCCTGAGCCTTTTCAGCTTGAACTTTCTACTCACAAAATTTCCTTGAAACAGATTGACAACTAAACCACTGTATTAATCACAGAGTCAGCAATTTGTGTTTATGATCCTCACTGGATGTAAACCACCTTTTTGTCCTGGTGCTGCAAGTTTGCTACATTAAAAATGGCATTTCTGAGGAAAAAAATCCTTATGGAAAGTCCTCCTGATTGGAGAACGAAAAATCAACTTGGTAGAAAAATGAATTATAACAAAAAGCCTATTAATGTGTAATTCTTTTTTCTGTATTACATAACAATTTTTGTACTGCCTAACACTACTTATAGATTCTATACATTTATTTCTGGGAAATTGTTCACTGAAATGTTTCTGTGATTTCACAAGGAAAATCAGGAGAGTCTACTGCCATTTTTCAGAATTTGCCATTTCTTTGGCTTCAAATTCATGGTGACTACTTTCTCTGAAAGCAATTAGAAAATGGACTTCTAAGTCGTAAGAATAGAAAGCTATAAAATATTTTGTAAATGATATTTTGGTATTAAAGCACCAATAAAGAATCATTATCTTCAATTCCAATAGAAAAAAAAAGGGGGGAAAGAGAAAAAAAGGCTCTCTGAGAGATGTTTTAAAGAATTTTTTCAGTATAGAACACCATGTTTTAGTGAGTTAGTTGCCTGTTTTCTCAGGGAAATTTATTCATTTCATGTTCACTAAACAACCTGCAGCTCTGTGGAGTGGGGCATCCTCATCTCCAGTTCTAGCCAACAGGGACTGTGGTTTGTCTGCATCTCACAGCCCACAGAACAGGAGTTTCTTCTCAGGACAAGATCAATTTAAACTATAGGTAAGAGTCAATAGGATTTCTTTTGATAATATCAAATCAGCTTAGCTCTTATTGCAAGTTTAAACCTGCTGCAAGACCAACACAGGTGGAAACTAAACATATTGTCCTTCATGTCTGATGAAACAACAGGGAATTTTAAACATCATTCTCTAACCTGCTAAATCATTCACATATACACACCAATAATCCTCTGCCTTTGGACGAGTCTTGTGATTGTCCACTGAAAATTAATTTCGTTTTACCCATCAGCTAAGTTGCGTTCTTATTATCAGAGAAAAACCCAAACACAACAAAGTGAGTAACAAACCACCTAATGCTTCTGTATCCCGCCTAGCTACGTCTGTGGGTTTATCTTTTTGCTGTAAATAAAAACAATTTAAAATCAACATTAATAGAGAAGAAAGCCACTATTCAAGACATCAGTGAGAACCCCCGTTACCTGTAAAGCCACTGCTGTAATCCCTGATAATTTCTTGGGAGCAGAATCAAAGGACTACAGCATGCAACTTCAATTTAAAAATCCAGCCAGAATAAATAGAGAAAACATGAAAACAGTGATTTTTCTGGCACTCCATTTGAAAGGAAGAGTTAAATTAATACATGAAAAGATCCTATCAGCTCTGACTTGTCTGAGTTATTAATTGAACACCTTCTTGGGAACACGTAGATAAAGACGTGTACCTTAGAGAATACGAGATAAGAGTGAAAGGAAAGGGGGAGAAATTAGCAGTTTTGCCAGTTCACTCCCTTAATTGTCAAGCTAGGGCTGTTCAAAGCTGCCTGGAACAGAGCAATATGGAGCGGTAACGAAAGTGCGGGCTGGCGATGCAGAAGATAAAAACTTCAGGATTATCCTTAAACGTACTTATCTTCAGACACAGAGGAGGCTGTGAAGGCAGCTGAACGGTATAAAGCTGTTCTAAAACAAGACAAATATCTACTGCATGTGTTATAAGCAGTTCAAGCTGCTTCCTGTGATGAAAAACATGGGCTGTACGGTAGACATACTACAGCTAAGTACAATAGATCCCATGATACAGTTGTTTAAAGGAATATTAGGGTGATGAAAGAAGTGATGGAATTCTGCTCTTTAGGAGGCTCAGAACCCGCAAGGAGAAAGTTGAAGCAGGGTGATTTGGTAAATGTTGCTGATGCTGGAAGCTCGTGAGCTTGGGGACAGTTTTATGGCCGGGCTCTCCGGAAACAATAGGGCTCGATGGGCCGGGCAGGGAGAGCAGCAGAGCTCTGCTCAGCATTTCCCATCCTCAGCCTCCAAAGGGCGCCGGGATCCTTCCCACCGCCCTGCTCAGAAGGGCACATCTGGAGTCAGTAGCAGTCCTGGGACCGAACCCCTCTCAGCACTTCATTTCAGTCCCTTTTCATCCTTCCTCCCTTGTTTTGTCCCCCACGGAGCGCAGTGAAGCGCCCAACTGTACAATTCAGATAATGCCAAATACAGGAATAGGGGAAAACCTTATTAAAATACTAATTGCCATGCTAAAATGTTTCCTATGAAATTATCAGAGCTGCCAATAGCCCATCGTTAATGTACAAAAGTCTGATTATCTTTTCAATAAAAACAGAGAAATTCCAGCCTTTAAACTCGTTATCGTGGCAAAGCAGAACGCTGTGATAATGCACGAGAACTTCGGTTTGCAGCTGTAAAATTCCCAAAAGTCCTGTGACTTGGTTATAACTTTGTTTTAGATTATTACCTTCCTCACTCACACAGCTCCCACGTTCATTTCTGGGAAACAAAGTGTATATTCCACAAAAGCAAGCAGTAAATTTATTTAAATAAATGAGAAACTTGGAAAGCAATTTATCCTTCAACACATTGCTGTGCACTGGAAAGCCTGACGTTTGCACATCTAGTTTCAAATCATACAATGCATTTTTAGAGGCAAAAGTAAAATTTTATATCGGCAAATAATGATCTTTGACACTGTTTTCAATGGGGTCAAATTGTCAAAATACTTTGCCAAGGTGAATCCTAAACAGGAAATAAAATTCTTTAATTTGTGCCAAGATATGTTTTAATTATTTTCTCAACCAAACATAAATTGCAAATTAGTAGTGTTTTGAGCAAACTTGAAAGGGAATAAAAATCTAGTGTTAACCAACATTTCTTAATCACTTCAGTTTACAGAATATACATTGAAAAAATATTTTTAAATTTTTAAATACTTGTTACATGGGGTTGATAATTCATTTTAGTGCCTTCCCGTGAGGCTTAAGCAACATTTTAAAAATGTTTCCTTTGAATTGTATTCCATAATCAGAATTTATTTAATTTGCAAACGTTTCCATTTAAAACCAGTTTGTCTGGAGTTTTTTAAAAAAGGGGAAACCCCACCAAAAAAAAAAAAAAACCAAAAAACTCAAAACAACCAACTATTTGCACATAGTTTCACTTAAATTCCCCTCCTCACACATTAAACTGTGTAACGCGCCGAGTTCCACTCCAGTGTTTTACAAACGAATGGCTGTTGCCATCTACCGTCGGAAAAATAGGATCAGCAGCAAGAGATAACAGCACAGATAAGACGTGCGGAACAAAGGCTTCAGCAGCCACAGAGGATCAGCTCTTCTGACTGAAATCTTTGAAATACAAAACTCAAGTCACCAAAGAGAGGTAGAAAAAAGTCCTTTTTGCTCCTAAGCCCCTGTCATTTTCAGGTCTGATCCAGCTGAGAAGTAAACACGAAGCCAAACTTTAACAACTTCATTGGGTACGGATCTGAGGGTTTGGGAGGCTTCACCCAGCACTGCAGCTAGAGCTGAGTACACACAAACTTTAAAAAATTAACTGATATAGCTTACTTTTAAAATAACATTGGCCTAAGTTATGATCATACCTCTGGAGCTGGAAAACTGAAAATTCAGGAGGTAAAAGCCATGCCCAGGCACCTGAGCACAGCCATGCAATGCAGAGCTGTGCCTGGAAAATGGACCTGACCCGACCCACGGGCAGGGCAGAACCACCCAGCACAGCACCAGGAGCCAGAGGGGCTCTCCCAGGCTCTCCTGCCAGAGGTTTGGCACTTCCTGGGGTTGGCTTTTCCAAATTTCTGTTGGATAAAACAACTTCCCAGCTTGGGTGAGTTGCACTGAATGCAGAGACCTCGGCAAAGAAAGGCACAAAATTTTATTACATTCCTACACAATCTTTAGTCCATGGTTTCTAATATTTACAAAGATTTGATTGCATGTCTTCACCTTACCGTTGAATTACTTATGTATAAATAATTGAGACATATGCTTCTTCCATTCCTTTTCCTGACAAATAACCTTAGACACCACATCCAACCACATTTTGAAGGTACCCCTTGTTGAGGCAATTTAAAAACAGAATTAGGGTAGGGTTCTATTAATGTTTGCCAGACCTGTCGGAGGTTAAACAGCCTTTGAATTAAACCATTCTTTACTCTTTGATAATTATTATTTTTTTTCTTTAAGACACTTTTTGTTGCCTTATAAGCAAGGTCAACTTGAACTGTTTTGTTAGACTCAGTATCTCAGTACAACATTAACTCTGCTCGTGCTGTTCTTACAGACTCTGTGTGTGCTGTCACCTCAATATCTCAGTACAATGTTAACTCTGCTCGTGCTGTTCTTACAAACTCTGTGTGTGCTGTCACCCCTGCCAACAACTTTGGGAAGTGTTCAGCAGAATTCTCAGTAAGTGAAAAAACTCCAGCTTTTCTGTTGGTCATTTCAAATACACGGCAAAGTCTGGTTTAAATTTGCACAAGAAACAGCAACTTGTGAATCTATACTTGTCCATCTTTACAATCCTCTTACACCGATTTAAATCATCCTTGCTTTGCTTGTTGCGTACTGACACATCGCATCTAACCCAAACAACCATGACTGCTTTCAAACTAATGCAAGAAAGCTAAAACTTGCACTGGGAACAGATTAATGAAAGCGGTGTAAGACAAAATCCTGCTGCTTTCATGTACGGGGAGTGAAAAAGGACAAGGCATTGCGAGGGGGCTGAAAGCAGAGGTGAAGGTGGAGGCAGGAGCAGAGCACAGCTCAGGACCGCGCCTGCCACAGCCCCACAGCTGGAATCAGCCGGGCTGAGACCTCATCCCGGGAAATGAGCCTTGGAAATGCCGGACAAGCGCTAATGGGGGAGGTGTGCTCGTCCCCTCGGGGGCCCCAGGTCTGTCAGCTCCCAAAACGCCCTCAGAGCTGCTTGCACAGCGCTGCAATGTTACCCCTCCTGCGGGATCCCCTAAAGGATTGCATCCATGCTCGGCTGATTTTTTTTCCTAGGCTCTCCACAGAAGAGGATCCATTTTCCCAGAGGGACAACAAGCTCTGGGGTGTTCAGAAACAGCACAGCCGAAGATGAGCATGCAAAGGAAGGCAGCCCCAGGCACACAGGAGTGCAGCCACTTCATCCTGCTGGGAGGACACACAGGGCTGGCCACCTCTGGCCAGAGCACGGTCCCTGTACCAGAGAGAGCAAATGTCGTGTGGCTGACCTCGAACGGCAACAAGGCCACCTTAAACACACCTGAGCCAGCTGGCCTTCAAAGCTCAGCCGAAACATCTGCTACGGAGCCTCCTGACCATTAGATGCGAAATCCCGGGCACTCCACAAGTCACCCGGGATGTGCGACCCTAAACCCCAAACTGACAGCATGTGAACCTCAAGAATGCCCTTTCAGAACTCTACTGAGCACAAGAGCGCCTCTTCTCTCAAATATAAACAGGATTTTTAAAATACTTTGAAATTTAACAAATCCGGAGTTATTAAGATGAGCACTTGCAGCCTGGAGGAAGAAAATTGACTTAATGCCAGGTGATAGAAGAGGGAGCTGCTGCTCGGGCAGGTAATTCCTGCTGCTGCCAGGCGACTTTTTTTCCTGTCTGCTCTGAGGAGAGACATTGAATACAATTCCTTTGACACACTTGCAAACGGTTTGAAACACTTCAGGAGTGAAAGAGCTGAGAGCTTCTGTTTGCATTCCTAAAATGCCACATTAGCATGTTTTTGTGTTTTTTTGCTTGTTTCACTGGGGCAGGTAGGGCAAGCTGCTCAGAAGCAGTAGCAAGCTGTACCGACAGCTCCATTTGTTGCCCTCTCTGCAACAATGTCATGTTGCAGTTTTCCTCGCTACCATAAACAAATGGAAACAAAAGTATACCACGTTCTGAGTTTCTTAGCATTTTCTCCCTGACACGGGGATCTGCAGAGCACGCACTTTATTATGATACAGAAATTTGGCATTTTCAGCTTACCACACCTTTCAGAAGGGGCAGCTAAAAAAAATCATTTAAAAATACCACTAAACTAGGTATATTTAGAAGACAAGACTTTTTTTTTCTCAGAGAGACAATTGTAAGTCAAAGAGAGTTTCATTTGAAAAAGCATGTCCTAAGCACAGTAAATATCTTGGTTCTGCATGTTTAGTTGAGAGTCTGAAATGAAGTATTTGATGCTAAGTGAAAGCTGTTGCTTGGAAACAAGATAAAACAGTGAAAACACAATTGTTTGAACTAAGAAAGAACGCTACCATCAGCAGAGCCAACACTAGTTTTAGCCGGATCAGATTTATTAAGCAAATTCAGATTCCAGCACCAGAAAGTCCCTACATATCTTCAAGTGTGTGGGGTCGGCCTCTCCTGTTTCTGTTTATTCTGGCCGCGGAAGGTTTCTTTCAAACAGAATTTTAAAAATTAAGTACCCAAGTTCACTTCCATCCTCTGTGCAAAGAAAAAAAAGCATAAGGCCACAAGATGGCACTGGTCAAACGCTCAGGATATTAACGGAGCATAGGTAAATGAGCACTGATGATGCCCAAGCCCAGTTTGTAGAGCTGTATCTGCATCCCACACGTGCCCGCATGTCTGGTGAACCTTCAGTAAGTGCTTGATGCCAGAAACACCGAAAAGGTTTCGCTATGGTCAAAACTAACAGCAGAGGTAAGTGAGCAGCCAGTTCCTGCGATGGTGGTGGCACAGGATGGGCTCTGGGCATTCCTCCATCAGGCAGACAGTGCTGGGGCTCAGCACTCTGCAGGCAAGTTCGGTGCTGTGCCCCTGGCACTGAAAAGGCGAGTTCGGTGCTGTGGCCCTGGCACACATTGCAGTTTCTTCACGGCAGTGCCAAAGCCCGAGCGCAGGGAGAGGAATTGCTGAGGGAGGACAAGTCACAGCACCTTCCCCTCACAATCCTGAGTGTGCTCCAACACTGCAGCGAAGTATTTGTCCCCAGCTCCCCGCTGACTTTCACGTTTTCACAAATTCAGATCCTCGCCGCCGAAATCGATGAGTAAAACCCAACGTTTCTTGAACTCGATGAATAAAATTCAGCATTCCTGAGCTTCCATCGCCGCAGGGCTCTCCTAGATAAGATCTGGGCTGCGGTGGGCGCATCCCTCCCGCCGCCCTCACTCCGAGGGCAGCGCACGGCAAATCTCGGCGGGGACCGACGCTTCGGGGGCTCCCTTTGGATCCCCGGCCGGCCCAGCAGAGCCGGGAGCCGCCCGGATGCCCCGAGCCCGGGGGGCCGGAGGGGTTTGGGGGTGTCGGGGCGGCGCCGGCCGCGCACCCCACGTCTCAGGGGGCGGCGGCTGCTCAGCGCCCAGCGGCGCCGCGCCCGTTTTGTTCTGCTGGGGTCCCCCGGCTGCCCAGGGTGGGCGCGCCGGCCCTCTGCTCCCGGCCGCCGCCGAGGCTGACAGAGCCGAACTCTTCGCGGCGGCAGCGGCGCTGAGCCCGCCGACCGCGGCCTCCACGAGGGGCGAGGGCGGGAGCATCCCCGGTTTCGGAGAAGGGACAGGGACCCCAAGGTGGGCCGGGGTGTGGATCCCCCTCGCTGGCTTTTTTTTTTTTTTTTTTTTTTTTTTTTTTTTTTTTTTTTTTTTTTTTTTTGAGGCCGGAACTCTTTTCCCCCACCCCTTTCCCCTGGGCTGCTTCCTTTGCCCGCTGAAAGTCAGCGAGTAAAACAGCGGGCGAGCGTGAGGGGCGCAGCCGCCATTAGGGTTAGTCGGCCCTAGGGCCTGCCCACCCCGGCACAGGCCGTAAAGCGCCGCGCTCGCGCTCTTATACACCGCGGTCACGCCCTCCGCGCTCCTATTGGTTAGAGGGGTGCCCTCCTCCGCTGCCATTGGCTACGGTGGGATTAAGGGGCGGGGCGCGGCGGGTGGCGGGAGTTTGGAACGCGCCGCGTGCTCGCGGGAGCGCGCCTGGCAGGGAGCGCGCCTGGGAGGGAGCGCGCATTCCCTGCCGCGGGTCGGGATCCTGGAGACACGGGCTGGGACTGGGGCTGGGGCTGGGACAGGGACAGGGACAGGGACAGGGACAGGGACAGGGACAGGACAGGCGACCCGGGCCCGGGGCTTGCAGCAGGATCTGGGGGCTGGTGCCTGGGGTTTGGAAAGCGGTGCTTGCGGTCTGGGAGCGGGTGTCGGGATTTGCGGGCTGGTATCAGGATTTGCGGGCTGGTATCAGGATTTGGGGGCTGGTACTACGATTTGGAGACTGGTGCCTGGTGCTTGTGAGCTGAATTTAGGAGCCTGAGCCTGCGTTCGGGTTCATGCCGTCCCACATGAGCATCCCTGAATGAGGAGCCAGGCCAGTCCTCTCGCAGCGTTCCCCCAAAGCTGGGCTCTGCCAACCCCAGCATCCCCCTCCTCCCCGTCCCATGCTGTGTTGGATGATGGTTTTTATTCATCTTTATTCATCTCTGCCTGACCTCTCTTTGTGCAGGGCGGATGCTCCCTGCGGTGCTCCCTGGAGCATTCACCTCGGACCCCGCTGCTGCCTCCTGTTCCTCCAAGAGGCTTTTGTGTGTTTGCTTTTCCACCCTGCGATTTCCGTGGAAAAGCAAGGAGTTTTGCAAGTGCAAAGGAGTGTGAAATAATAGTGTAGAGCTCTTGTACATATGCTGTGCAGGATTGGTCTGGTAAAGAGCCTCCTAAAAAGTATTTTATATCTATTCAGAAAGATGTATTCACTGACTAAGAAGGAATAAATTGTGCTAGATGTCATGATTTTTACTGGTTTGCTACAGACACAGGCTTCTCCCTGCTTGCTCCCAGGTTGTTCTAATCTTGGATTCTTTTCCAGGAAGTGTTAAGGAAAATCTGTTCTAAAAATGCACCTATTTTAGAAACATTTTCTGTGCACTGTGTTAGGCTCAGCGCAAGGAGCCTTCTGAAATCCAAACTGAAATCCAATCCTTCTGAAGTCCAAACTGAAGTCTTCTTAGGAGAAATTCTGACTTTCACCTCAACACCTGGGACCATGTATTCAGCTAAATTCCAGGGGAGAGGCCGCCAGAAAATACAAGAAAGGACTGGAGTGGAAGTCCTTATGCCAACACGATGATGATTCATTCATGATAGATTTGGAGCAGAACTTGCCAATCCCTGGCAACTCTGTGCCAAAATCAGGAGGGTGGAAGAGGCTTTCAGGACGATTAAACCTTTGATTCTGAGCCATAATGTCATGCAAGGTGGAAAGTTTTTTCCACATTGCTGGGATTCTTAGTCATCATTTCCTTAAGCCTGAGGCACACATAACATAATTTTTCTTTAATGGCTGGTACAAGCAGCTCCTCAGCTCCTGTGGCTTGTGAAGTGCCACTTTCAGAATCCATGTTACATGATCTGAGAGCTCACAGCTGTCCAAACACTGGAAAATACCAGGGGCAAAGCAGCAGCCTTCAGGGATTGGTGCCACCGATTGCCACTGTGGGTGACACCGTGGCTGGAGTCTGTCACACAGCCTGTGCTGAGACTGGAGACAGAGTGGGGGCACAGCTGGGCTGACAGAGAGCTGGCACAGCAGCCTGCTCAGGGGAGAGCTCTGCCATTTCTTCCCCACAACCTCCCATTGCCCCAGGATGCGACAATCCCATGATTTCTGGATAAGTACAGGAATCAAACAAAATGCAGTGGTATTGGACAAGCACTTTCCCAGCCCAGTCTCCATGGCAACACCAGCATCTCTGGCCTCTCACCAACATCTTTGGTCAAGGTATACTGGGGATGTCCCAGGTAAAGGACTTTGGGAATGTGTACACTTCATTTATGTGTTTTGTTTTGAAAGAAATGCATTTGACCACTTCACAATCCAGGCAACTTCAGTTCCTCAGAGAAGGTTATAGGGTGCATTTTTCCACCAGCTGGAGTTTGGCTTATGTTAACCTCTGCAAAAAGCAGCAAAACTACATTCCCTTCTGTAGCTTCTGCTGTTATTTCAGTTCCTGGTGCACTAGAAAATCCAAGAGGATTAGTCACTTCCCCATTCTCCAGATTCAGCTCTGGCGAGCGGCCTGCGGAGCAGATGCTGCCAGATGTCACACTCCCCACGCCCAGCTCCCAGCTCTCCCGTCTGCTGGTTCATCACTGCCCTGCTCTGCCAGCAGTGCCAAACATTCCCCTTCCCCTTGAAACGTCTGGTTCTCTGGACCGCTGCTGTCACTCCTGGTGTGCGTGAGGAGCGCCTGGCACGCCTGGAGAGCCCCGCACTGGGGTGACCTGCCGGGGCTGCGGGGGGACAGGAGCCAGGGGAGGCTGCGGGTCCCGGGGCATTTGGGTGTCCGTGGGGTGCGGGTCCGGCTGAGCGCGGGGCAGGAGGGGAGGGGAAAGTGGGGGCGGACAGGGTGGGACAGCGGGACAGACAGGAGGAGACAGCAGGGACAGACAGGGTGGGACAGTGGGACAGACAGGAGGAGACAGCAGGGACAAACAGGGTGGGACAGTGGGACAGACAGGAGGAGACAGCAGGGACAGACAGGGTGGGACAGTGGGACAGACAGGAGGAGACAGCAGGGACGAACAAGGTGGGATCGGAGGGACGGGCGGGCTCTGATAGCATTAGGGATATAACTGGGCCCCAACGTAGCAGCGGCGTTTCCGTAGTGTAGTGGTTATCACGTTCGCCTAACACGCGAAAGGTCCCCGGTTCGAAACCGGGCGGAAACACCAGCCAAGGCGGCTCTTTTTTTCCCTTCCTGCCGGGCCGCAGCGCTGCTCTCGGCTTCTGTGCCTCCGTGTCAGAGTTGTTTTATTTAAAGCCGCGGCGCGGCCTGGCAGGAATATTAAACCCGTTTTATTCCGCAATTTCTCCAGCCGGCCCCGGCGCGCAGGCCGGAACTCGCGTCCCGGAAGCGGCGGCGGCGTCAGCGGGACATGGCGGCCTGAGCGCAGCGCTCACCCTCTCTCCGCTCCGCAGGTGCGCGGGGGCCGCGGCCTCGGGCCGGGCCGGGCCAGGGGAACGGGGGCGGCGACCCGGGGAGGGCGCTGCGGGCGCCGCGGGCTCCGTCCCGTCCGGCGGCGGGGCCGGGCCGGGGGCGCCGCGGGGTTGCGGGTCCCGCTCCCCGTTCGCTGCCGAGGCGGCCAAACCCCGGGCCCGGGGCCGCGCCGGCACCGAGCGGGGAGCGCTCCGGAGCCCCGGTGCCTCTGCCCAGGAGCGGCCGCCCCGCGCACTGAGCGCTGGCCGCTCCGAGCCGCGGGCCGCTCGCCGGGGCCCGGGGGGTGACACGGTGTGACAAGAACCGGGCATAGCCGGGCTAATCCCGGGGGGGCCGGGAGCGCACGGGCCCTGCCCGCGCTCCCCGCTGGAAGCGCAGCGCCCCGGCTCGAGCAGCAGCCACCATCGCGCCTCCCTGCTGCTGCCAGGCTGTCCTGAGTGAGCACACTGGTCCGGACACTGACTCTGTTAAGGGGTAAAAAAGGTGAAATCTTGCATATAAATTGTTGGGTTTTTTTTTCTTTTGCTTCCGCAGATCAGAAAGTGTCTGCAGCGCGTTCTCAAGATGCAGTATTCCCATCACTGTGAGCACCTGCTGGAGAGGCTGAACAAGCAGCGAGAGGCCGGATTCCTCTGCGACTGCACCGTGGTCATCGGGGAATTCCAGTTCAAAGCACACAGGAATGTGCTTGCCTCCTTCAGCGAGTATTTCGGGGCCTTTTACAGAGACGCATCTGACAACAACGTTGTCTTGGATCAGACTCAAGTGAAAGCTGATGGATTCCAAAAGCTCCTGGAATTTATTTACACAGGAAACTTAAACCTTGACAGGTAACGTGCTCTTAAAGGGGAATAGGGAAATGAACTTTGTGGTAAGGCAGAACTGGATTTTTTGTAATAAGGTCTGGAGAAAGAAATAGCAGTGGATGTGATGAATATTAACAACCTGAAGTTTCTCTGCTTGTATGCCGTAAAATACCCCATGACATGTGAGTGCCAAAGTAAAGGTGTCTTGTCTGATATTTCACTGACTGATAGTTTCAGTCTCCTGCTGTTTCCGCCTGCTTTGGGGGAGATTAAACAACCTGCATGATTACCAGGAGAGGGAAGGACAAGTGTGTGTCTGGGGGTGAATTACAGTAGTCCTTTTTTCCAAAAACACACAGGAACTGAATGTGGTGGTGACCTAAGTCTGAGGGATGGATGAGGATAGGCACGGTTTTAAGAGTCACATTTGTTAAAATTTGCATGATCTGTTACTTAAAATTTTATATTACATTGCCCAAGAGGAGTCACAGAAAAAGTGTTTGCCTTCATTACTGCATTGATTTTGTGCCTGTTGTGCTGCTTCACATACAGTGAGGATGCTTTTTTCTTTGCAGTGCCTTTTTCTCAGCAAAAGAGATTTATCTCTCATGAAGGACACGTGGCTATGTAGAAATACCAAGTCCAGGACTTTTACTTCTTTCTCAATGTCTGATGTCAAATGCAGGCTTAAAAACTTTTCATTTCTGAAGTGTGGAAACTCACACTCAGTAATTTAAGTACACAGATGCACGGTGGTGTTTTTAATTAGCTACAGGCATTAACAGCAGCAGAGCTGAAGTTAGTGATTGGTGCTTTGCCAGTTATATATGAGCAGAGCTGTGCAGGGTTCTTGATGTCCATCTGTCCGTCTTGCACTCACATAGTACAAGATACTGAAACAGCTGTACTCATATGGGGAGTAATTGTGGCAAGTTGTTTATTGTTAGAATGAGGTTGTTTACCACAAATCTCTCTTTAAAGTGCTGTAAATCCATCAATGCACTCATGGTACATGTTGTCACCTTTTCCAGATAATTTTTTCCTAAACCATCAAGGCATGTGTGGCAGGAACTGAAAAATAGAGTGTAGTGGTTCAAATGAGGATTTCCTTGGTATTACTGGTTTCTGTGTGCAGCTGATACAGAATTAAGGCTGTTTGCAAATCGTTTTATAAAACAAGATTAATACCTGCCATGGAAGTGCTGAGGTGAATGCACTGCCAGTGAATTACCTAATACCTTGGCCAGAAGGTTTATGAAATGGTGTTTTATATATTTTATTTTCCAGTGTTTTACCCCTTGGTGCTGTTATTTCAGAGCTGTTGGGACCAACAAGCCCGTGTTTGGCCTCACCACCTTACAAGTTGACTTTTAACTTAAAATTCTACAAGAGGCGCGTAACTAAAATAAAATCCCCAGTTTGAGGACCTGCAGTTGAAGAATAACTGACATTTTAGAGCCTTGTGGCACTACAGCACCAAGAAATTAAATGTTGCTGTGTGTTCTCAAAGTTACATTTTCTGACAGTATAACTGTGTCTGTTTGTGATACAGTTGGTGCAAAACAAATATTTACTTTGTCCAGAATGTTTCACCCTAGTCTTGTTTCCTTGCAGCTGGAACGTTAAAGAGATTCACCAGGCTGCCGACTATCTCAAAGTGGAAGAAGTGGTCACTAAATGCAAGATCAAGATGGAGGACTTTGCTTTTATCGCTAATCCCTCTTCCACAGAGACATCCAGTATCACTGGGAATGTTGAAATGAACCAGCAGACCTGCCTCCTGACTCTCCGAGATTACAACAGTCGGGAGGAGAAGGAAGATGCTGCTGTTGCAGAGCTGGTTCCGCCCCAGGCAAAGAAAGCAGCTTTAGAAAAGAAATCTCCTCAAGCCAAAAAGAGAAAGAAGAATTTCAGCCCCCCCAAAAGCACGGAGAATAAATCCCTACACTATCAGAACGAGGTGGCTGAGAACACATCCTTTGAGATGTTTCTAGATGCAAATAAGCTGGCCACCCATATAACAGAGCAGGCTGCCCAGGGCAGCGATAACGCGGAGCTGCAGCTGGCAGCGGTGGTGGAGAGCGAAACGCTGGCGGCACAGGATATCCTGGCCCAGAGCATGGCAGCCAAACAGAAACGGGGAAAGCCTCAGCAGAGCTGTGCCCTGAAGGAGCACTGCATGTCCAACATAGCCAGTGACAAGAGCACTTACCAGCTGGAGAGCTCGGGGGAGGAGCTGGAGCAGAAGTTCTCCAAAGCCAAGCCAGTGTGCAACACGTGTGGGAAGGTGTTCTCCGAAGCCAGCAGCCTCCGGCGGCACATGAGGATACACAAAGGGGTGAAGCCCTACGTGTGCCAGCTCTGTGGGAAGGCCTTCACCCAGTGCAATCAGTTGAAAACACATGTAAGAACTCACACAGGTAAGCCCCTGGCTGTGTCTCATGGGCCGTGGAGGCCTGGGATCACACACAGCCTGAGAATGCAGGACTAGAAAGATTCTGACTTCTTCCTCTTGAAATTTCGTCTGCTGTCGCTGTGCATGCAGGGGTAGACCCAAATAACATCTCATTTCAGCATCTTTCAGTACTAAATCATAGTTTCAATAGCTAGAGAGGACTTTATTAGTCTGAACATCTTGAGTTTTGGAAAGACTTAGGAGAGCTGGCTGTCCTTTAGCTCTGTAGTGTGGTGGAGTTGCCAAAAACCACTGTCAGTACAGCATGAAAAGCGAGCTGTACTTGATACAAGAATTTCTGTTGCTTTTTTTAAAACTTTAAAACTTAATATATGCTTGAGAACAAGAGTGGTGAAAAATTCAGTCTTATAATTTTTCCCATAGGGTCTTCAAAACAGGTAGGAGGTTGGCTGAATTGCTACAATATTTGGGATTTTATTTCATTGATGTGCAGCTGAAATGTGTGATGGTGTTATAATCTCTGCATTCAGTAACATTACCAGGAGCTTGTCTTACCAAGCATGCAAGAGAAATCACTTGGAGCACTTAAGCATTTTAATCCAGTATGTCTGACTTAAAAAGGTGATGAACAACTAATTGGGAAGATGCTGGGGAGAAGTCCTGTGCTTGTCTTTCTGCATGTTCTGTATGTTGGAAAGCTGTGAGCAGAGGTCAGAGTTTTTCCAGGAAGCTGTGAAAATGTAGATGTTGAGGGACAGCTGCAGGAGAGCACCTTTCTCTTCCTGTGACCTGGGAGAGAGTTTCAAATTCTGTCAGCCAGGGTCTAAGCAAAGATTCACATATGAGGTGGAGCTTGATTGCAGGATTCAGAGACAGTGCTGGTAGGAATGCTGTCTGTACTTTGTACCTCCGAGGGTATTGTCCTGGGAACTTTTGCAAGAGTGGGGAGAGGATTCCATGGTGTTGGTTGCTCAATGGCATGCCTGATGTCTTATACTTTTACTTTTGAAGTTATTATGTACCCTATTTACTCATGAGATTTGATTGGGCACTGCACAGAGTTGCAGAGAAGGGCATTTTTATACTTTCCAGGACTGCAGAGTTGCACAAGCCCTTACAGGAGACAATTCACCACTAAAAGGACATCAATAGTCCATAAATAGTACCATTCTGCACCAGACACTAATGAGAAATTAGGGAGCACTAGACTGTATGTTGAAGACCTGTTGCTGTTGGACAAGCAAGAAAAAGCAGATGATTTGTTCATTTTAAATATTCAGAATTATAAACAGACATAACCAGCAAAGACTCTGAAACTAAAGTGGCAGCATTTTTAAAATAATGTGGAGAAGCTGGCACTATTAAAACCATTATTACTTTTTCTTTTTCCCCAACATAATGTGTTAAAAAATAGTCCTGTTATCCTCTATGTTCTAGCACGTTCCACTTCAGTGGACTGATTACAGGATTTTCCAAGATGTTATTTGTAAGAAGTATTAGAACAGACACCTGAGCTTTGGTCAGGTCATGGATTGCAAAGCTTTCTTATGTAAATACAGAGAGCACGAGGGTGTTGTTTTTCACCAGGGGAGAAGCCATACAAGTGTGAACTGTGTGACAAAGGCTTTGCCCAGAAGTGCCAGCTGGTGTTCCACAGCCGGATGCACCATGGAGAGGAGAAGCCTTACAAATGTGATGTCTGCAACCTGCAGTTTGCAACCTCGAGCAACCTGAAGATCCACGCCAGGTAGGCACAAGTGAGATCCTGCAAGTGCTTATCCTTGGGTTTATTTAAACAGAAACATTTACTCTAGTGTGAGTAAGAGTTACAAATGAGCGTGATTTCTGCTTTTTTTCTCGTGGGACTTCTCTCACAATGCCTAACAGAGTAATTGTATGGGTGTGCTTGCTCATTAAGGAGGAGATTTGTGCTCGATGAATGTACAGCCTGAGTCTGGTATCCTTCTTTTAAATTGCTTGTAGCACCAGAGAGGAGAGAGTTCTGTGGTGGGAAGTGAGAGAAGTTCTCCCTGCCATCTGCGTGGGGCTTTCGGCAATTTTGGCAGGAGCAGGAATGATATTGCCATGTTAGGAGCCACCATCTTATATTTCAGTACCCTAAAGTGCAGAGCATGCTGAGTTCCCGTGGTGCATGTCACCTGAGCAGGGCCTTGGGGACCACGGATGTGCCGCGAGTTCTGCTCCCAGGACTTGGCGCTCACACCAAGCTCAGTTGTTGCCTGTTTGCTGCACCCTGGAGCGGTGGCAGGAGGAGCAGGAGACAGAGCCCCCCCTGCAGCCGTCCCTCAGGCTGGGTGCTGCTCATGTGTAGCACCCCAGGAAACGCTTTCCCCCTTGGTCAATCCACAAGCCCTCAACCTTGGGAACATTAACTCCTCACCATAAAGTCATCCTTCCCAAAGGGAAAAACAGTCTTCCCGTGGACTTGGTGTCGCAATTTCCTCTGCTTTTTCCTTCTCTTGTCACTGCTTGGTACCCCTGGTGGCCACCCCCCTACCCCTGGAGACCAGGCCCCTCTGCCCACCCCTTAGCCCTGCTCCCCCTTTATAAGCTGCCTGCTCCACGTGGTTTTCCTCTTTCCCCGGGTTTGTCCTTCAGTGACAGTACTACTCTGCTGGAATAAACCCTTGGAAAAGAGCCTTTCTTGCCTCTGTGGCTGAGCCAGCTGTGGTGAGTGTTGAGTGAGGTTTGACTGCATTGCCTGAGTGTTAACTCAGCCTTTTGACAGCAGAGGCTGGCTGGGGACAAGGGATAGGCAGCAGCACCTTCCACAGTAACACGCACACTTTCACTCAGGGCTGTGTTGTTGCAGGAAGCACAGCGGGGAGAAGCCGTACGTGTGTGACCGCTGCGGGCAGCGCTTTGCCCAGGCCAGCACGCTGACGTACCACGTGCGGCGGCACACCGGCGAGAAGCCCTACGTGTGTGACAGCTGCGGCAAAGCCTTCGCCGTGTCCAGCTCGCTCATCACCCACTCCCGCAAACACACAGGTACTGCCCGCTCCTGGAGAGGGGCACGAGCCAGAAATCCACCTTGGCATTGTCACCCAGCTCCTTCCTCATGTTTTTTTCCTCTGATTCCAGTTTTTGTCCCGTTGGACGTTATCTCTGTTTCATGTAGTTTTGTTCTCGATGTGTATTCTGGTTTATGTATTTGTCCTAGGTTGATAAGGAGGTGAGTTTTTTGGGAGGTTGTGGTCAAACCAGTCAGTGCTCAGATTTGAATATTGGCACTGAAGACATGAATACGCCTCTGAGAACACAGGGGGTCAAGCCATGAGCCAGTATTGAAATAACAACATGCTTGTGTTTCCTTTAGGAGAGAAGCCATATATCTGTGGCATTTGTGAAAAGAGTTTTATTTCCTCTGGAGAGCTCAATAAACATTTTCGGTCCCATACAGGTCAGTTTTCAGACAAGCTGCTTCCTGCACCATAAATTAGAATCCACTTTTACACTTTTGCCTTTAAAATACACTGTATTGGTCTGTACTTGAAAGTAGAACAGTTTCTTAATTTATGTATCTCTGGGTTAACGTAATGTAAAGAAAATATTCATTAATTTTTTTAGTTGCCTTCAGAGTAGTATCTGTGCCACAGCATAGGTGTTGATGTACGGTCGAGGCTTTACTTAAAATGTTTGTGTCCTCTTGCTTTGTTTTAAACTATTATTCTGGAAATAATTTTATTTTAATAGAGACACAAACAAAATAAGAGTTACAAAGTTGTATTTCAGAGTAGAAGATTGAAATCTGTTATCCTGTGTCTCTAACTGTATTTTTTTTCCAACATCATGATTGTTCTCACTGCCAAACCAATTTTTTTTCAGGTGAAAGACCATTTATCTGTGAAATGTGTGGAAATTCCTACACAGACATAAAAAATCTTAAGAAGCACAAAACAAAAGTTCACACAGGTGAGTTCCTTGTGCAAAGAAAGGTTAAGAAGCCACATCAGCTCTTTTTCCTTCCATGCTGAATAAATATTTTTCCTCATCCAAGTCTAAAGTTAGAAAACAAAGAAATTTGGCTAGTAGTTGTTTTTAGGGCCAAAAACATCTGTGTCCAGCCTTGTTCAGCCCTGGCTCCATACTCCTTGTCCTCTGTCCATCCTTGTGTGTTGACCATAAATGCCTTGCCTGTGTCCTATGGAAGGGGGAATAAATGGTGTCTGTGTACATCTGGACTGGGAGGGAGAGGGTGAGAAAATGATCCATGTGCAGAGACGGTGTGGAATTTAGGAAAGCCCCAGTGCAGCAGGAAGCCAGTGCTGAGGGCAGGGCAGCACTGAGTGTGGAGAGGGCCTGGCAGAGCTGGAGGGGTGATCTGGGAGAGCTGCCAAGGCAGGCCAGCTCTCGTGGAGAGACAGCAGGCAGCCAGGAGTGCCTCAGCCCTGGAATACCAGGCTTTGGAGCATGCTTTGGTAGAGGAAGGGTCAGATATCTGATGTGGCTTAGTCACAGAGCCATCCAGGAGCAGTGGCTGGCTGCATTCCAGCAGAAAGGCAGCAAGGAACCCACTAAAAGGGTTTCAATTAGGAGTAGAAGGTAATTTTTTAAGTGACTGGATAAAATCTGTAATGTATCCAGCTGGAATGGAGTTAAGAAATGTTGTCTTCCAAAGAAGCTTACGGATAAATGATACTTTGTATCATTTATCTGCTGTTTCAGTTAAAGGAGAATGCTTGGATGTGGCTCTGGTTCTGAGACTTTCTGTGGTGGAAAACCCCAAGGAAACTTCCATGATTACATTTTTTCCAAAGATACTTTGTTAACTGTGATGTTAAGGACTTGTTATCTTCTGTATCATGCCAAGTAGAGATCGGGTTGGAATGCATCATCCTTCAGTTGTCACACTAAAAGCAGCAGCAGATGTGATTCCCAGTGTTTACACTGTACTTACAGCTGGCTTGGCTTTGCAGCACATGGAAGCACTAATATCCCAGCTGCCCAGGCAGTCTGTGACACACCAGGTGTTGGCTCTGACAGTCATTGGAAAGGGAATTCACAGAATCTCTGCACGAGCTTTTGAACATTTATTTCTGGGTTTTTTTTTTTGTTGTTGTTGTTTCCACAGGACCTGAAACTTCCCCTGATTCTACTGCACTTGATAATTCTTTCAACGAACAAGAATCCATTCAGAGTCAGAAAAGTCCTTTATCAGAGTCCATAGATGTGAAACCCTCCGAGATGTCTTTAGCACTTCCTCTCCCCATTGGGACTGAAGACCATCAGATGCTGCTCCCCGTGACAGGGAGCCAGTCCCCTTCATCAGAAACATTACTGAGATCTGCTGTGACGGGATATTCAGAACCTCAGTTCATTTTCCTGCAGCAGTTGTACTGACAGAGCAGTGCAGAGCCATCCAGGTAGTTCGGTAGTGAACTTGGAAATGTTTGGTAAGATGAACACAAACAACCAGTCATGCTCTCTGAATTGGACATGTTCTTTGTTTTCTTCTGTGTAAAGACACCTGTAAGGCATTTCCATTGTGCAGTGCTGGATTGTGCTAATCTACAATCAGATTCCTATTTGTGATTAACACTGATTTCCAGGAGATGATTCCGGCAACACACCTGCCTTAAGAATTCTCTGTTACACATGTTAATGTACTTTGGAGTTCTCTTCCCATGTTCCTGCTGATTTGATGTGTCACAGTGTCATTTGAGAACAGATATTTTAAGCCATAGTTGATAGTTTAGGAAGATTAACCCAGAGGTGTAGGGAGAAATCATAATTTGGATGTATTAGTAAGCCTGCACTCCAGGTGCTAGAATGGTCAATGGGGAAGGCAGGTCAGTGCTCTGCTGAGGTCCTTGCATAGATTTGCTGCTGGCTGCCAGAAGTGCCATCTTCAGGTGGAGCCTGACCAGAGGGAAAGGTTTGGGTGTTATTTTCCTGACAAGAAAAGTAAAGGAGGGTTAATTTTTGTCTGAAGTGTGGCAAGTGGGAGGGTCCTAATGGCATGGATACTCCTGGGTCTTCTTTTCAACAAATTGCCTTTGTTAGTTTGTTTGAAGTGAATCCAACATCGTTATATCTTGTCCCAGATTTATTTTTCACATCCTTAAAACACTGTGGGTTTGGCACAAATAGCAACAAAAGGAGAACTGGGACATGCATGTTGTAGATGAGGCGAAAAGATGCAGCGAGTTCATTAGTGAGGCATGAATCAGAGGCTGATAATCCTTTTCTTTTTGCTGTAGTGCTGCTTCTTGTGCTAGACAGGAGGTACAGAAGAGGAGATAAATCCCACCCTTCACTGTGAAAATAATAAGTGAACACTACATGAGGAGGCATTGAAGAATAATACAACAGAGCAGATTGATATTCTTCCAGGAAAGATTTTGTTAGACTTTGACTGATTTGTTTTAATTAAAGTTTTTTGTATTGCTTTACCTCTCATGTTACTTGCCCACAGTAACTGCACAAAACTGGTACCTAGCAAGGCCCAGGTAAAGACAGGCTTTATTACTAGCAACAGACATACATAAAAAGCAACATTTTAATGTCTTGGTAGGGTCATAAAAGACTAGGTGACAATAGAAGTACTTTTCTACTCCATTTTGCCAGTTTGTGCCATTAACAGTTGTAAGCATTATTTATGTAATCATCAGACCGTAATGAAACAGTCATGATACTGTACCAACAATGCATTTAAAGCTGTCCTTTGTTGGTTATTTACTTGGTGCTAGCATTTATTTCCACCGATGCCTTTGTCCAGACGCTGATAAATAGAAGAGCGTAGAAGATACCTCTTAACTGATTCCATTCTACGTGGAGTAATAATTAATCTGCACCTTAATTAAACAGACTTGTGAAAAATTTCTTGAAGGATTTCATTTAAAGAGTCTGAAAAATGTCCCTTGACTCCTGAGTGTGACTGTAATTTTTTTTTTCTCTTCCTCCATGTTTGTATTTGTAAAGTAATAGATCTTTTGCTGCTTTGTGTTGATCATTTTAGTATGGGACATGTCTATAACCTGCTGCTTGGTCACATTTTATGCTTTAATATATGGTAGATTTGCTGATGAAGCCTGCCATGGCCAGCAGGAGTACAGCCATGTTCAACAGGAGCATCCTTAATGCAGGAATCTCTCACACTGTCCCCATTGGAGATAGTTATTGCAGGCCCTGCTTGTTTGTCCCACAGTCCTTAAGAACAGCTGATGTTCATATGCTGGCAAAAGACAAAGTTCTCTGGTATTTTATTTTTGGCATTTCCCTTTGTCTTCCCTCTTGTCTCTTTCAGTTCTGTTGTTGGTGTAGCCCCTGAGGGATTCCTCAGCCTTTTAAGACTGAAGAACCACAAAATTGGGATCTTGACTGTGTGTAGCTTGTACTAAGCTTCCTCCTTGCTGTCTCTCTCTGAAAGTAGAGCAGAAATCTTGGGATAGACATAGGTTTAGTCATGAAAACTGAGAAAGAAAATGCTGTACAACTGATAACTTGCATATTTAAACAGCTTTGGAAGACAAATTAATGATATGCTGTTGGTACCTGAGGAAAAGCAGCTCAGGATAAACATCCAGGATATATGACCAGGAGAGAGAATAGCTCTGGAGAGAAACCTAAACAATAACTACATTCCTACCTAGAAAATGCATTCCATAACAGTGTTTGTTTGGACTGGTTTTATATTTCTAAAATTATAGCTTATTACTGTATTCTTAGATTTCAGACTTTTTTAAAAAATACAGTGCTTAGATTTATACAGGATTTGTTTAGATACTTTATAACAGTAACAGTTGCTTTATTAGTCATTTAGTTTTCTTTATAGACAAGAAGATATTCATTATTTTTTACAAGACAACAATTTTAACCTTTCTTAATAGAATACACAGGCTTGTAGTTTTGTCTTGGAGCAATAATTTAGTGACCTGCACTCTTGAGTCCCCATCTGAAAATCTTGCTTTTTATCCTCATCTTTCATGAAGATATCTCAGCTGCTGAGGTATGATCTCTACCAACTGTATTCATTTACTAGAATATAGATTTTAAATAAATAAATAAATATAAATATATATATATATTTGTAGGTGTGTTCAGGCTGTAGGTCTGAACCTACACCTGTACCTTTTGCCAATAGATGCATGGAAATCAGCTGCACATGTAAGTCCTAGGCTTAAGGGTTCTGGGTTCATTTTGAAGTACAAGGCTTATAACAGTATTGCTAATTTCTGTAAGGGATTAATATGGGAGAGCATGGAATCTTTTTAGGCATATGTCCTTGCAAAAGAAAAGAAGGAACTTCAATAATTCTATGAAGAGTAATACAAAGAATATGACATGTTTTGTCACACTGCTGTTTCAGTCAATTTTGCGCTGAAGTTGGTGCAAGTTTTGCCTGAATAGCTTATCTGTATCTCTAAGTACTTTGGAAGTACTTAGGTGAGAATAGCTCCTTGTATCAGATTAACTTCTAAATTCGTGCCTCTAGGTGGGCACAAAGCATGACATCCTTTCTGAAATCATGTGCTACAAAACAATTTTCAAGTACAGACAAGTCCCACATGAAGGATTTCAGGGCTGTGATCCCAGAGAGGCTCAATAAGCCTTGCAGAAACTAAGTTCAGATAAAGACTAATAACTGATTTTTTTGGTTAAATTATTTTTAAAGTATCTGCCATGTATATACAATTTTTCCTCTGTTATTTGTATATACCTCAACTCTCAATTTTATAATTCCCTGGGAAGGGAGGGAGTTGTACATATTTAGCCTGAAGTGTTTTATGTTAGACTTTAATAAACTTGTTTTATAATTTTCCCTCACCTTGTGTCTCCTGTTTATAACTACAAGGGGTAGCAACAAAAGCAGGAGGGAACCAGTGAGACACAACCCCTGTCCCTACCGTGGCACGAGGACCATGGGGGCCCCTGGAGCACACAGTAAGATTTGGGGGACCTCTGCTGCATCCCTGCCCTGCTGGATCAGTCACTCCCCTCTAAGACTGAGGGAAAATGCTGCCTTTCAGCAAGGTACAGTGAGGTCTAAAAGCTGAAAGAATGGTTTTCAGAGCAGGATTATGCTTGCTTTAGCCTTTGAATAACTCAGAAGAATATGGCAAAAATAATCTAGCCCAAGTAAATTCAGTCATTCCAAAGAACACAAGATACATCTTCTAAGAATTTCAAGGTCGGAGGAAGGAAGAAATAAAACTCTCTGGCACAGGCTTCTTTAAGCAATACAGGGTTTTGCACAAATAATTGTTTTAGTTTGCAGGAAGCTGTTTGTACAGAATTTGGTAGGAATTACTCTGCAGCCCTTTCTTACAAAGGAATATCAAAGAAAACTGTAACACATGAGCTGTTTTTATGGATATTGTCAGTAATGAAGAGGGCTTTATGGGCTGAACAAGCTGCTGTTAAACAAGGGTTCAGATAGAGTGCAAATACTTCAAACACATACACCAGTACTTTTAGATGCCATTTTACCTGATATTTTTTGACTGTGATATTGTTGCCATCTTATCACATCACTAATACCAAAAGACTGCTGTTGGTAGAGCTGGGTACCTGTTACCACCTCAGATGAACAGATGTCATTCATACAAGTAAATTAAGACTTAATTTGAGCAGTGAAATTAGACTGAACTTCATATACCTGACAAGGGAAAGAAAGATACATAGAAAAAAATACCTGTCTGAGTCTTGTAGTGGTGTTTTTAGCAAGAAATTCTGTCACCAGTGGGTCAGTACTGACACTATCAGGGTGTCACCTGCAATGATCAAGAGCAGAAGCACTCAGAGAAGTACCAACACAGGCTTATCTAATTATTTCAAAATTTAGGAATTTGGAATTATTTTAGGAATTTAGGAAAAGTCTCCTCATAGCAGATTCTTCTCAAACCACCTTGTTTGGTGTATCCTCAACTTTAGTTCTTGTTCTGCATCCTTCCTGCCAAACAAGAGTTAAAATACAAGCTCCTCTCTAGAGCTGGGTGTTCACAAGGTGATGTACGGACTTTGTGCTCAACAAGGTGACTGCAGGCTGGGAGGGCCCTGTGCAGGTGTGCAGAACAAACATTCCTGCTCTGGGCTTATCCCTGAGGATACCAGGGGCTCTTGGAGCAAGAGCCTGAGTAATTCGTGTTTGGGGGCAAGGGCAATGAAAAAAAAAACAAACAAACAACAAACCAACCAAACAACAACAAACCTCCACCTACACCAGCTCTCACAACTGCTCTGGTCATTTCAGCTGGGGAAGAGGTGTTCAAATGTCTTCCTGTTCCTACACTACCACAGTGATAATGCAGAGACAACACTGCAGCAGTTTCCCAGCTATTTGTACTGAAATTACTTTCTTAAATTTTTCTCCTCATGCTTTACTCTTGTACATACACTCACAGATCATTCTGGTACTCTATGCCAATGTTTAACAGGCACATTTAGAGCGGCAGAGAATTGCATTCGTGAAAGGCTTGGAGCAAACCTCTGCTGTCCTGTTTGGTCACTTTTTCTGTTTAGGAACATAAATCACTTCTACAGGAATGAGCAAAGTGATTCCCAAGCTTCCACAAACCATTAAACAATGTTTACCATTACAGGCAGATGTTGTCCTATTCATGTGTAGGAATTGCCTCAGGGCTACAATGACAGAAATGTTTTTAGGCAGTTTTCATGAGATGAGAAGAAATTACGGCATCAGATTTGGTGGTGATTTCTATTTGTTGTATAAGAAACAAGTACGTGCTACAATTTAATCAAAATTCTATGTATATCCCAGCAAACTGGGTTCACCAGCTTAAAGTTCTAGCATGGCTGTGGCTTAGTGCTTAAGTTTACTTACCTTTTTAAGGTTTTAAAAATGTCACTGCTGGAAGATCAAAAGGATGCAATTGCCAAGGAAAAGAAAAGAGTTCATGGAGAACAGTGCTAGCAAATGGATTTACCCAAAGCTCTCAGCTTCAGTAGGAATCTGACTCTGCAGGATTCCTGATCTGCTGCCCAGCGGTCCTGGGCATTGCTTTAGTTAGTGTCCTCTGCCTGGGTACAAACCTTTTCATAGTTGCAGACTTTTAATAGATGTAGCATAACATAGTAACAAATTTTGAGGTTATTTTCTTTGATACTTTCTCTCTGTTGCCATTTCAAGCAGGTGTAGATTCCTCCTAGACTCAAACCCCAAAGAAACAACATGCAGGAAGTGTGCTACTGATAAAACCTATTTTACTAGAAACCAGGTAGGGAAAGCTCAGGCTCCGGGAGGGCTCCGGGAGGGTTCCGGGGGTGCCCCGGGGTGCAGGCTCGCTCACAAATACTCCGAGACAGGGACGATTTCCAGGCTGGCGTTGGCGGCGCCGGGGGCCACGGCGGCGCAGCGTGGGCTCCAGTAGCGGTGCTTGGCCAGCCCGTGGGACAGCTCTGCCAGGAGAATCTCCCCGTCCACCTTGTAGGGAGCCACGTCTGTGCAGTCCGGCTGCAGGCGCTCCAGCGCGAGCAGCTCCGAGAATGCCTGCAATGTAGGAACCCGGGGATTTAACGCGTGGCGCTTCCTTTGGACTGCGGTGAAGGCTCTCACATGGCACTTCTTCCTTTCAGAGTGCTGATCTCCAGGGAGGCTCGTCCCAGCACCACCATAGTATAACCACATTTAAAAGCCCAGATAAATCAAATGTCTTGTTTGCTAATTGCTGGAGTCATCCCAACAATAGAAAGACAAATTAGAACAATTGAACCCCAGCCTTATCAGGTGAGATCAGAGCCAAACACTTACTGCACAGGTGCTTCTGTCAAGTTTGTTCCCCCAGATGTAAATATGGGAAAGTGTAATGTTGGAATGCAACGCCTGTGCAAGAGCTACAAGTCCTCTGCCAGTTATATTGTTGCTTACAATGGACAACCTAGAAAACAGAAAATGTGTGCCAAACCATAGAATTCCCATCTCTAGGTTAAAAATAAGAATTTAACCATGAATTAGTCTTATTGTTATTTATAATATATAGAAAGAACTTTTTATTTATAATATAATAATTTATTTGTATCAAAGCCAGTCCTACTCTAATAACCTTTTCAGGTTGCCAAAGGCAGCTGGCCTCTGGACTTATTCTATTTCTCAAAGCACTTTCCTGACTCTTGCAGCCAGGTTGTTCACTACTGAGTTCTTCAGTGTCAGTGACTTTGCTGCATGGTGGCCAGGTCTCATCTCTAGTCTGCTTTGAAGCCCAAGCCTTGGCATTTATCCAGGCTAAGCTTTGATCTTTGTGGAGTGGCAGTTATTTTTATATTAGTGAACCTGCGAGGCTTTCAGAGGCACCTCGCAGCCGCCACCTCCTCAGTCTGCTACTTAAAACCAATGGCTTCAGGTAACACCTTTGATCAGCTTTTATGTCCTGCCGGCGGGGGTTTAACGCGGCTGCAAAAGACACCCTGTTGGAGAGATTACAGCTCTTCTGGGTTCACCCGGAAGCGAACTTAAACAGAGGATTTTCTTAAGTGTTGGAAGATCCGAACCAACAAATATAGTGCCTTATCCTAGCACGGAATCTGATTATCTCAAAATTCTGAAGGCCTGCAGCTCTTGTTTTCGTTTGCGCACCGCAGGGACCTGCACTTCAAAGACGCAGAAAGAATGAGCAGATCAATCGCCTCACCCCTCTCAGAGTGACTGTGAAAGCTGTGAGAGCTCTGAGCACACCTGGGGCTCACCTCCAGCACTCCAGGCTGTCTCTCGGGTCTTGGAGCAGCTCACACAGCAGCAGACACAATGCTTAGTAAAGAAATCCCACCCAATCATTCATGGGCTTTTTTTCCCCAAGAAGGAAAAAATGTCTAAAACATTTGGAACTTCCTGACTTTCCTATTTTGATCAACATGCAGACACAATGTGATGCATTTCAGGCAGTGCAAAGTGCATGTTTCTTACCTGCAGTCTCTGGGGGAGCTGTACCAGTACTTACGCCTTCAGAGTCTTGTTCCGCGTTGCCAGGGCCTCGCTCAGGTAAATGGCTCCAGCATCTTCTATTCGGTTTGCATCAAGATCCAGGATCTCCAGGGTTTGGTTCTTTCTTAGGAGCTCTCCCAAAACTTTAGCACCATCACAGATTATGTTATTACTGAAAGAGAGATGCACATTTTAATTTTTTTTGAAGTTGCTAAGAAAATGAGTTTCTAATGTGCCACATTTAATCTCTCTCACCAGCTAAGGTCAAGGTATTTCAGGGTGGAGTTTTCATACAGGGCGTCACACAGTCGCTCTACACCAAAGGTTTTCATTTCATGCTTGCCCAAGTGTAGTTCCACAAGAGAAGAATTACTCCTCAGCATCCGAGCTATATGAACTGTGGTCTCTTCCTAGAAACATACACTCAATTTTATTAATCTGGACTTTAGGATAAGATACACTTGTGCTTCAGTAAAAGGGAATTATGCAACTAACTGCAAGATCTGGTCATCAATACCTTGATCATTCTATTCTGTATATTGTATAAAAATAACCACAAACCAACATGTTATGATAAAGCTAAAAATGGAAAAAAAAAAAAGAAAAATACTATAGAGATATTTGAAGTTTTACAGTACTGTCTACATCCCTGCAAATATCAGTGAAGCATCAACACCTAATTATGTCTAATCAGTTTCCCTCCCTGCCATTGCTCTTAAAAAACTGAGTCAATCTTTGCTAACATTTGAAAGTATTTTGTAATGATGCTAGTTATTTAATGCAAGAATGAATTGGTCACAGTTTTTACTTGATCTTGGAGATCTTTTCCAACCTTAAAGGTTCTATTAATTGTATGCAAAAGAAACAGGACTTCTATGGGAAAAAATATGTCCACTCTAAGACAAAAGAAGTTTGTTCAAAGTTGTCCTGTTTAGTTCAGAAAAAATGTCCATAAATACATCAGTACTGGCTTGACTTATGCCCCTCTGTCTGAGCTGACTCCACAGTCACTCACATACCTGTTGAGTGGATAGCAAAGGACGATTGAGGTTTATGGCTTTGAGTGATTTGTTCTGAGTCAGGGCTATGGCTGTCGCTATCAGACACCGCAGCCCCTGGAAATGAAAATAAATTCTTTAGAGAAACATGTTCAGTGTATAGATCAAGCTAGCAAATTGCTATTACTATTATTTCTGCCTTCATCTACTCTGGAGGTAGAGAGATGGGACTACTGAAGGCAACTGCTTACAAACACATAACAGATTTTCTGATAATACCAATGCCAACTGCCTATGGAATAGCAGAGTGAAATTAGACTAGGCAGTAACAATGACTCAGCAACTCAGAGAATAAAAAGCAAGAATAATGGATCTGAAAAATACTTGTCCATTCAATTGATCCTGTATTTTGATTTCCCTGATTTATGAGGCAAAATCAGCTTATGTGTGTTACCCTAATATTTATCCACCAGGTAAATTCATATTTAGTATGAATTGGGCAAATTTAGATTTTTTTTTTTATTATCCTTCTAATTTGCCCTCTATTTTATATTTATGCTACTTTTCAAGAAGGCTTGGCTGTACCCAAAGCCATCTCATTTTAAACCGGCTCCATCAACCCCATACCAAGCTTTTGAACAAATCCTACACTGCCTACGCTTCCCTTGTTCATGTATTCATAACACCTTCACACTTTCTGAGGGCTATTCCCCCTTCTGGCTCAGAAGCAAATTCTGGATTTCCAGGAGACAAAGGCAGGCTTTTAAAAGCAATCCACAACCTCCTGAGTCTCCCTGTGCACTGTATAGGAAGTCTCAGTGCCTGGCTCTAGGAGGAACCACGTTGTCCAAGAGTAAATTGGGTGCTTTTCTACTCAATTCAGCACTGCTGTGCTTATGTCCTTTATGGGTCAAGCTCTGAGAGGAGCAGCAGAGCTATGGGATGAGTGACTTTCAGGGGCTGCAGCACTGCTCACTTTAGAAGGAAAAGATTCTCCAGGGAATGAGAAGTCCATTCTTCAAAATGAATTATATAGGACTTAGCTCAACAGAAAGGAGCAGCAGAAAAAAACCTCAGAAAATGTGCAAGCCAAGCACTTGAATTCCTAGAGAGACACAGTGGCTCTAAAATATCCTCAGTTCTGACTTCACAGGTGCTTTATGCAATGTGCCTTTCCAAGCACACATTGCAATATTATATATTCTGTTACCTCTGGCTGTCACAAAAATCAATGACAACAGATGGCATTTCCCCCTAATTAAGCACTGTGCAGGACCCTTGTAATACCCTTGAAAGACTTATGTCTTATTGCTGATTATTTTACTGGGTTACTCACCACATCACAGTCTCCAAGATCCAACTTCTTTAAGGCTGAGTTAATTTTTAGCATTGAAGCAAAAAACATCCCACCTTGGTTTCCTATTCTGTTTCCAGTCATTCTCAGGTGCACAAGACTTTGATTGCTCTAGACAAAATTTAAAATATATATATATTCCTTTAAGATGACCTGGAAAACAACATTGTCGTGTTTTTTAATGTGGATTCTGCTGATTATCACACAGAGACAAAACAACCTTCCAGAAGAATTGTGTCCAAGTGATAACATTGGCTCAGCTCTTGGCTCAGGCTCCCCTCAGTGGCACCAAATATGAGAGTCTGCAAGCAAAATTCTCCTATTTGAAAACTTCTGGTTTTCCCAAGTTCATGAATTTCATAATATTCATGAAAATAACCCAGGCAAATATTTCTTCCTAAATTGGCATCTGAAATGCAAATTGCCTTAATACTAATTTAAATCTGGTAAGCCTTGTATGAGCCCAGCATTGTACATCTACTGCACAGCCTTAGTGTTTTAGAAGCCTGTCAAATTTAGTTGAAATCAGTTCAGGGTTCAAAGACTGTGAAGGAGGAAGAAAGAGCTCATGAGAGTCTCCTTTCACAAACACAACAAATCTTACACACAAGCCTCATTTCCTTGGGAAACCACATTAAAAATAACAAACTTGGGTTTGCGGTGCTGCTGTAAGGCAAAGTTTTGAAAACATGTCTCAGACATCTTGAATCAAGACAAATATTGATGCCAAAGTACAGGCAAATTTCATTTAGTTTTTGGAGGAAAAAATGATGGCATTATATATCTTGTAGCATAGCATTTTTCACACAGAAAAACGCAGCTACAATAGTTGTGCTTTTTATAGACAATTATGTCTTTTTATAGATAATGAATTGTTAATGGCAGCACAGTGCAACTTTCTCTTGTGTGAAATCTGATTTCTGTAGTGTGCCTTGGGAAACCAGGCAATCCCTGTGACACAGCAACATGCTGAATGGAGCAAAGACAGAGGCTCCTTTCAGCCAGCTCTGATGTTGGCAGCACAGCCAGTACTGGTCATCAAAAGCAAAAAGATTAAAGGAGATGCCATTGCCTAAATCTCCCAGGCAAATACTCACATGGAGTGCTCCTGCTATCAGCTCTGCCCCACTTGTGCCAATGTCATTGAACATCAGGTTCAGATACTGCAGAGTGGAGTTTTCCTTGGGAGCAAACAAAGCAGGAAGCAATGAGAGGTTTTTCCCAAAACACAGCTGTATTTTCCAAAAAGGAGATACACATACAAAACTCTGCCCTTTGCAGCATTTCAGGCAGTTCATGAGTTGGAGAGGTAGTTAAAGAATACTGAATTATGTCAGGTGGTGACGGCAAGGCATAAAATCTGCCATGTTAGAGCCCTCATGGGGCCTGAGGAACCACCCAGGAGCCCTGTGCATAAGGCAGGTGGCCAAGATCAGATGCACAAATTCAGGCATTTTGTGAACCTAACAGTGCCCCTCATATTCTAGGAATACAGGCACAGGGTGACAATTCACTATTTTCCACCTGTATCCCAGTGCTTACAATGACAAAGAGGCTGCATTAAAATTCCCTATGTTTAGGTCTATAAAAAGGCTAAGAGAGATTATAAAATAGCTGAAACAAGGGCACAACCAATACCCTCTTTGTTGAATTGAACTGTGAGCCTAAAAGCCCCATAGTTTATTCCATCATTCTTTTCTCAGGACACCACAGCCAAATATCCAAAAGCCTTCTACCAGAAAATAAAATTCTCCCCAGAGAATACAATCTGCAGTTCTAGTGATAGTCCAAGTTATTAGAATTTTGCCAAACCATCTCATTCTTGTCCCCAATATAAATATTACTGTAGACAGATAAATTACAAGTTGCTGAAAGATAAACATCTCTTGGCACCTGGAGGAATGTTGCCACGGTCTTTGCTCCAGCATCAGTCAATAAATTATAGGCAAGATCCAAACCTGAAAAAGATGAAGAATAAGGAACGTGACAGATGCATATCTACATTGAACTGATCTCTGAACAAAAAGAAACAAAGATGAACTAAGGCTGAAATCAAGACTGCTCATGTTTTCTTGTATTAGCACAGCAATATCAAACACACAGGGAAAAACCTTACCTGTGACAAAGGCAGCTTGGCCTAAGACAGAGACAAGAACAGCAAGATCAGCATCTGTAACTCTTGGCACAGGCACCAGGTGATTATTTCCAGCTAATTTTAATGTGATTCCTTTTGTACTTCTGCAGTAACATAAAAATGGAAGCATATGAGGAGAAGTAAAATGATAGAGAGAAATAAATTCTCTCTCCAGATCAGAGGTGTGCCCATGCCTGCCCTCCCTGGAGCTCTTGCACAGGGTTATCTGCTGCCTCTGTGGTGGTAACACCACCACAGGTGATGTGATCCAGGCAGTACCTCAGCACTGCCCTTTCTGAAGGCACTGCTCAGCACTGAAAGCAGGAATAACCAAGATGAGGGGAAGGCAGATGGAAATAAAGATTATCTCAGAGGTTACCTCATCATCTTCTTTTTACTGGCCCTCTTTCCTTTATTTACTTTATCCTGCCCTTAGGATCAAAACCTGACAGAAACCATTTCGTTTCCCCAGTATCTTCCCCAAAAAGGACAATTAACTTTGATCCCAGCACCATCCATGAGAAGAAGCTCTTTAAGGGTTTACCCAGACCCTTAAAGAGAGAGAATTTAGGTGGTTAATAAGTTGGCAGGATTCAGAGACAACTCAGGGAAGCACAACCAGCTGGAAGGTAACTGAATGCAGCTGAGGTTTTTTAAACAGGAGTGAGACACAAAGAAGGGAGTTAGGATGACTAAAGACTGGGTTTGGCTTCTTTAGGGGACAGAAAGGCACCTTCCTGTACATTTTTCACTTCTTTTGATTTCACTGCTTGTAAAGCTGCCCAGAAAGGATATATAGCTACAAACTTCTGCCAAGATGATGTCAAGATGAGTCAAACCAGAACTTCAGCAGTAAATGTTAAATTTGATTTGTGTTTAAGCCTGAAACTGCATGAACTTTGTCATATTTCAATTCCTCATCCTGCTACCCCGTTTAAGGCTTTCAGAAGCATCTGAAACACCCTGTTTGTTATTTTCTTACATTTCATCATTTTTGTCAGCTTCTTGAAGCACACGAGCAATGAAGGGGTTTTCAGGCTGCCTCAAATTTTGACAGGCCTGCACATACTGCAGGTGAAGATCTGCAACAACCGACATGACCTGCTGGAAAACAAAACCAAGCGTTATTGTATCATTTTGGCAGCCTAGCAACCAGGACGGATCTGCATAGCAATACAAATGGACTCGGTCTGGAAAGGGTTACAGCTCGTGGTTTGGAGTAACAGATACAGGAAAAGCATGAGGAAAACGGTGGGTGTGTTTTCGATGTGCTGTAGTTGGTTAGAGCACCGTGCTAATTATACCAAGGCGGGCCATTCATTTCAGAGTTTAACTTGATTATTCTTCTTCCAGCTCAGCCTATTCTGTAATAAACTCAGAACTAAAAGTATCTGAGCTAACAGAGAAGTGACCCCTGCGGCAGCTGAGCCCCGCAGGCCTTACCTGAGCCATGCCCACCTCTCCCCTGCTCAGCCCGCGGTGACCGGCCCGCGGTGAGTTCGGTAACCGGGCTGCTCCGAGCTGAGCTCGGTAACGAGCCCGTTCTCAGGGAGGGTGTCCGGAGCCCGTTCCCATGGAAGGTGTTCCCATGGAGGGTGTCCCCAGCCCGTTCCCATGGAAGGTGTCCCGGGCTGGCAGCCAGGAGCCCCCGGTGCTCCTCCCCTGCGCGGGGCTGAGCCCCCGGTGCTGCCCAAACCCTGGGCTCTGAGTTGGTCTCCGAGGAGCCTTTGCAAAACTGTCCATGGTTACACGGATCAGCTGCTCCTCTAAAGATTCCTGCGTTCCTTTCCAGCAAATAAATCCCTCTGGTGATTTCACTGCTGCCCTCCTGGGCAGAAGGGGCTGGGCTCCATTTTCCTGCACTGCAGCACTGCCAGGAGCTGTCTGTGCTGCGTCTGTCTCGTAATCTCCTGCACAAATTTCCCCAGGTTTGAAGAATCTCCCTGACACAGGGCGCTCAGAATGTCTGGACAGCCTGGAGGAGATCCCACACCAGCTCTGCTGCTGGCCCTCCCTTTCCCGTGCTTATGAGAGGAGCACCACGTTACACACTGCACCTGCATCCTCCACCAGGTTAATCAGTGCCAGGATGCTAGATCTGACTGAAAAACGCTTTGATGCTATTCCTAAGGGAATGTGCACTATGAAAAATGTATTTGTTCCTTTGCTTTACTTTATATTTTATTGATATCTCCCTTTTGCACAATCCAAGTTCTCCATTACAACCAAGTGTCACTTTTCCCTACCACAGTGAGGAGGGACATTTCACCTGTACACACCCAAGCCCGTGTTCCTCATTATTGCTGGCATGTCAGTATTCAGGCAGAAAAAAGCAAGAACGTGGAAACACTGACCTTTGTGTTGAATGGAATCCTGACTGGAGGGACTGCTGCAGTTTTTCACATATTTTTTTTTTTCTGGGAAAATAAGAGCTGCATTTGCACAGAATCAATATGTCACAAAGTGAGCGAAGGGCAATTTAAAAATGGATGTGATATTGTTCATGTCTTTAACTCCATAAACATTTGCTGTTCATTTGATGATGAACAATTATGCACCCTTGGGCTATGGTAAGTGTAAGAGTATTCACAGACATCCTTATTTTAGGGCTCAGAATACACTTTCCTTTTTGTTTAATGCAATGCTTTTTTCCCAATGTTTTTTTTTCACTGGTGCAGTTTTCTTCTTGAAGGTTACATTTACAGAAGTAGCAATTTATGCAAAAGACTCACTTTTAGATTTCGTTAATTTAAATTGTACTCTGCTGCACTGTGCATACAAAGGAAAAGAAGAAGCAGACTAATGTTTCTGCTAAGAAATAAAATTAAACCCATAAGAAATCTTTCCAGCACAGGAAACAACATAGATGTCTTTGCCAAAATTTCCACCATACTGTGAGGTATAATGTGACATTAATGAGCAGAATATTCTGTGTTCATCTATCAACAGCAACGCAGCTCCACAGAATTTTCTTAGGAGATTTCTTCCCTAAAAACAAAATTCCAAAGATTACTATTTAATTGACATAATATATCTTTTTAATGGCTGTGTCTAGATACCTGTAGAGGTGAAGGAACTGAAAATTTTAAATGCCTTAACCTTTCTGAAAATAAATTCAGTATCTTTCCAAAGGAGATGTTTCTCCTGGAGTTATTAGAAAGATTATAGCTGGGACAAGATAAAGGAATTAAATGTCTGCCAGAAGACATAAGCAAATTGCAGGCAGGAACAATAGAAGGGGCAAGATCTTGTTCTGCTGCTGCATAGAAATTCCATGGACTTCAGCTGCTCCCAAATGCAGGACTGAAATGACTCTTTATCTCTTTATGTACATGGTGCAGCATCAGGCCAGAACTGTGAGAACAGGAATAAAATCAAAGCTCAGTGTTTAAAACTCCTGTTGTCTCTGTGTTTAGCAATGATCCAAACAACATCACAGTTTATAAGCCTTATTTATGCACTTTACCTCCAGAAATGATCAGTACCTTGGGAATATGTTTGGAAATATGGAGTAGGATTCCAGACAGGCCACACACTTCTACTAGGACGTGCATTACCATCCTGTCTTACAGAGCTGTAAAAAGCTGTTTAAAAGTATCTCCACACTTTTGCAAAGCTGTTCACTGATGTTTTGACAATCTGCAGTTACAGCAGCTTGAATGATTGCAAGCTGTCACTGCCTTAGTGGTACTGCTCATCTCTGACATGGCTTGGTGACATTTGGGATGTGTCTCTGTATGGCAGACTCATTTGAAAGCAGTGGGTCTGCAGGATGCAATTTCTGCCATGATTCTGGTCCTTAACCATCATAACTCCTTTGTTATTAAAAAGAACCATGACAAACATAATATTGCTACAATTCTTGCATGCCAAATTTATGTGCAACCATGTCTTTCCACAGCACTTGACAGGCAGACAGCTGTTTGTCCTAGACACAAGATGTCCTTGTCTAGTTTTCATTCTGTACTGCTCAGCTACCCTTTAAGCCCCTGAGTTTCATGTGCAGTACACACAGAGCATCGAGCTAGACTGTGCAGGTTCAAAATGCAGAGTGGGTGGGAGCAGAACCTTTTGTTCAGTTCACCTGGCTGGTCAGAACTGCAGTGCTGCTCTCCCTCCCCTTGCCACCACAGGGAAGGTGGTGCACCCTGAGGGAGTTGAGGAGGAACCAGAGTTCCATCTGCAGGTAGTGCTCTCTGAATCTGCATCCTGGGCATGGGACTCATTTTTGTTTGGCTCTTGATTGATAGTGAAACCTCATTAATATGCTCACTGGCAGGAGAGAGCTGGGACTGCAGCAAAGTGGGACAGCTCTGGTCTGATTTTCCATTTCACTGGGTAGCTGAGGCTGTTTTGATTGTTTGGAAATGTTTAATGAAATTTTTTCACCCTAAGTGAAAGCAAAGAGGAACAGAGAGAAGGATGAATCAGAAACTGCCAAGGAGGAAATCATTGGAAGAGAGATTTCTGGGCAGATTGGCAGATTTAGAAGATTTTTAGTAGTGGTGATAAAAGGAACAAAAGCTTTTGAGTGGCACAATTGGCATGACAGAATAATAAGAGGGCAAAGACTGAGTAGGGGGATCGGGGGCAGGGGAGAGTTTGCCAGCAGTGAGTCTGTCCTGAGAATGAGGAATCCAGCTATAAAAGAACAAGAAACCCCAACACTGAATTTGAGTTCAGTTAGGAAGATTTCAACAGAAAGTGGACATTAAAGGTAAACTGAAGAGGTTCAAGAGGGAAAGGATTAATTCAGAGAAATTCTCACAGAACAGATAAAAGATCAATTTCCCAGTTGAATCAAAGGTGGATTTGAGGAGGAAAATCACATGAAGGCAAGTGATAAATAGAACAGCTTGGTGAGATGCTGTCAAACAGACATATGGCCTTTCCTCATTAGAACAACTGTCCTAGCTTAACTCACTGCTTGAAAATCTCTCTTGTCAGCCCTAAATGAAACAGGAACTCTTTGCTTTATTTCAGAGGTTTAGGATCCCACACAGCAATTCCCTGCTGCCCCTGACCAAGAGACTCCAGTTCAACTCACATTTCACAAAGCTGGGGGAGCCAAGTGCACTTTTCAAGTGGAACTGAAAGTGGAACCAGGAAGTCCAGGGTGACTCTCACATGAAATTATGGATTAAATGATCAATAGATATCAGCACAGTCAGCTGCTGGTTATAGCCCTGAACAGGAAAAAGCTGATGTTGGAAGGGTTGCATGGACTGAAAGCTGAATATTGATCAGCATCTGCAGGGGAGAACTTGCTGAGGGGGGCCTTAGCAAGTTAGGAAGGTGCCATGGAATGATCCTGTTGTGCCTCTCCTCCAGGAGATTGCTGCAGCATGTAGAGATGCTCAGAGCTAATTGAGCAGTACTTTATCCCTCAAGCTGCCTCAGGATTTCTCTAAGACTCCTCACTCAGTGGGCAGATCTAATATCTTTACTTCCTAAAATACCTTACCGATGAATAATCCCAGTGCAGTCCTGGAGCTCACGTGTGGGTTAACATGCTCCATGACACAAGTGACTGTGCCAGAATTTGGCACTTATTGATTGCTCTGTATGCAAAATTCTTGTTAAAGTAGAAGGACATATCTTTGATTTAATGTACCATAGCTTTTTCATTGCCTCTAAGACTTGCAAAGACACTAATTAATTGTTTCTTACCTTGATTTTATGCTGATTCTCTACACAGGACTCATCTACACTATGAGATGGCATCAATGGCCAGAGCAGAGGCAGACCAGCTCCTTCTGCGTTCTCCTTCCTGGACTAATCTATAATGTTGAGTTGTTGGGATGGATGCCAAATCTCCCACTTAGGTTTTAATTAATTCACAAAGAGGCAAAAGTTTGAGGGGAGAAGAAACTAACATATAAAACATGGAGGTTTCAAGTATTTTCACATTAGAGGTATTTTCTGAGGCCACACTCAATCACTGTCCACCCTCCTGCATCAACACAAACTCCAACCCTTCCCTCCATGGCCAAACCTGCAGCAGGTCCCTCTGACCCAGCACTGCTCTGTGGGGAGTGGCCTTGGCAATATTCACAACATGAAGATTGAATAGTGTAAGCATGGCCCAGAGAATCTGAAAGGACATTATGAAATGGAATGGTCTATGTTGCAGAAGGCCAAATAACAGTTTTCTATAACTGTGAAACTATTTCAAGAGATTATTAAAAACTGCAGCCTTCTGAGACACATAACTCTTGGTTCATGTGCTGCTCCCAAAAGGCCTTCCACACACCTCCAACCTTCATCAACAGTCAAAACGAATGTTTCTTTTGTTGTCTTGATTAAAGCCTTCCATTTGCTTCCTCTGGGACTCTGAAAGGGCCCATCTTTGCATGGCCAGCTCTGCCAAGGCTGGCAGCTGTGTCAGTGCTGCCAACAACTCCCCAAACCACAGCTCACAGTCCCGGCAGGACGATGGACTGAGGCTCACATCCAGCTCTGAGAGTTCCTTGAATGCTCCTAAACCTTGGCAGAAAACAGCCCAGCCTTCATCAGAGATGGTGTTGTTATAACTCAAATCCAGCTTCTGCAATCTGGCCAAGTGGCCATTTTGCCTCAGGGATGCTGCGAGAGATGACAGACACAAACACAATTAATAAATCCTGGTAACTGCTTTAAAAGCTTCTCAGAAAAGGGAATGGTATTTTAATACCTCATTTCAGCAGTCAAACAGCAAGATTTAACTCCTCAGCAACATAAAACCACTTGCTGCTGATCTCAGAAAGACAGTTTTATAACAGCTGAAGGAGTTTACAACATTTAAAGCACAGGCACTTCAAAAGGAACAAAGTACTGAGTTAAAAGTGCGTGGCAACCTGAAAACCTTGGAGTCAGTAGGAAGGAGGTTACATCAAGTGCCAATTGTAAAAGGCAGACAGGCTCTACAGGGAGATTTAGGAAGAGGAAAGCAAAACTAGGTGAGGCTGCATGACTGACTACAACAGCCACCTCTCACTGTGGGAGGGCCAAATATACCCTAAAGGGGTCCTTAACATATGATTGGCAAAGGAGACACCCATCAAGGGTGATGGGTTTTGAAGTGAAAAGTATTTGGGCTTCACCTCACCAGATTTTATATTCCAGGGCCTTACAGATGTCACACAGCTGTTGCCAATGTCAGACACAAACCCCTGAGTCAGGTCCACAGACTCAGAAGGATGAGTATAAAATTAGCAAGTTTTTAAAAGGATCCTAGAATTTATTCCTTTATTGGTTCCCATTTTTCAGTATTTCTTAGCAGCTGCTAAGAGGTGGGTGAAAACATTTCTGGTTTAATTCTTCCCCAGTAGTCTGACTCCAGAAACCCACCTAATGGCTGGGAGCTGGTAGTGCCTGTATTCCTGGCTGTCAGCACAGACATTTTCTCTGAAGTACTGAGCCATAAAACAGCATCTGAGCAAAATAAAACTCCTCAGATGCAGCTTTAAATATTTGATATAAAAAACAGATGCAAACTCTACATTTTCTAAATTATTCTGCCTTTTTTTTAATAGATAAAAGTGCTTAAATATTCTTTGCATTTTCAGCTTTTCCACTGAGCATGTCCAGGACACACAGAAAAATGAAAGCCCTTTGTGGGAAAAATACTCCTGTATTTTCTATGTTTTCATTTGGTTTATGCAAAAACGTGCTCAGCCCATGGAACAAGCCCCTTCTGAATTGTGGTCTAAATGCCCTAGTTCCTTTAGTGCTAGTAAATACCATGTTATACTTACTAAGAAGTGCCAAATCTTCAGCCACCAGGTTACAGCTGCTCAGTCTTAACACTTGAATCTCCGTTGCAAGCTTTAGTGCTCCCAAAAGCAGCTTTAGGTTCCCACCAACGCACTTATTCCAAGAAAGGTCTAATATCTCCAGTTCAGGAAGGTGAAGGGCAGCCTCAGCTGAAAAGATTAAGACCAGCAACTTCTGCTTACTAAGAGAAAACAACATGGCCTCAACAGACACCTCACCTGCAATTCACCCGTAAGTAAGATCCTGACAGCCTGATTGCTTGTGCTTAAAATGAATTGTTTTATCCCAATAAAAGTCAGACAAAAGAAAATAAGAAGGCTCTGCCTATAGAATCTATCAGGACTCTATGGAGAGGGTTTTTTTGTCTTTCTATTCACATTATTGCCTTGGCCTTGTTGCACTGAATTAATTTAATTTAATAGCTTGCTTTTGAACCATTTTATATCAATTTAAAGACAGTGATTTTTTTTGCTGTGAACTCACTGTTTAAGGTGAGATGGTTTGTATCTTTTGACAGCTCTGATTTCCATGGTGTCACTCTTACATAACTGTAGTGATATAAACATAATACTCTTTCTGCAAGGACTTCTGACCAGCTTAGCTTGCTACTGCTTCTGCTGGAGGCAGTCAAGTCTTACTCCTGGTTTAATGAGTACATGAGTATGAAATACAAGTGCACAAGGCACAGTAACTGAGAGATACCTCTGTACTAAGATTTCATGTGCCATATGGAACACCTATCAAAGGCCACTAATCCAGAGATTTGCAATAAGTAGGCAAAAGAAGCTGAATTTACATATCCTGTGTTAGATTAGACTTTTCTTCATAGCTGTGCAGTATCTTTTCCACCCCTGCAGTCATTTCCTCCACTGCCTCATGCTGAACTCTACCCCAGAAAGTTTCTACTGAAATTTTCACCTGCAGTGAGTTTAAATACCCTCAGTCAAAGCTTTACCCCACTGAGTGAAGTGTTACATCCAGACTACATTACAGCATAATATAAAATCATGTTTTTCTTTTTTCCCCAAAATTAAGGGGTATATAAAAGCTCACTATCAGACAAAGGACTAAGAGAACTTCAATCCCTCAAGTATAGTAGAGGAAGTCATACAATTGTCTTCCCTTGCAAGCTGGTCCCACAAAGCACTGGTTTCATCACAGGCATTTCATTTAGGACCTGAGGTATAATGTAACCATGATCCTTGGAGTTCAGCCAAAGGAGAAGGGAATGCTTTGTCCTACAGGGATACACAGAGAATGGTCACACTTTAAAGAAACATTCCTACCTAGTGATGAAAGGGACTCTTCACCTAAGCCACAATTGCTGATGGTCACAGATCTCAGCTTTGGTAAAAACCTGAGCCTGCCCAGAAGAGGATCTGATGAGAGTCCTACATTTTTATTTGAGGATAAATTCAGCTCTTGAAGATTGGAGAGTAAAGGTATCACCTGGGCTACAAAAACATGAAATATTTATTAGATAGTCACCGATCCATAACAAATGTGTAGTTGCATAGCCTGACATAATTGTTTTGTAGCCTGACATAATTTCTTTTCTTTATAAATCAATCCAAAAGTCAAGGCCAGCCAAGTTTTTACACCCAAGTTCATGGTGAGTAATGTTTTAGACCATAAATAGCCTTGTCATTTTCAGTAAAACTGTTTCAGAAGTTAAGTATTCCATACTATATAGAAGGTTGTCAGAACATGGCTTCCTGGAAATTTTCTGGGTGAAGTAGAAAATTTCCAAATGTCTTCATCGCCAAGTGAAACTTATTTGTCTTAATGTTATATTTTTCTATTATAAAATAAATTAAAAATAAATCAGGATTGATATTACTAATACTGATTATTTCCTAAAGCTTCTTCATCATCATCATCATCATCATCAAATCTGCAAGTTATCTTCTTTGTCATGGAAAATAGGATGTGGGCAATATAGGCTTTGAGTCATGGGATTTTTTGTTGTTAAGAGTAGAAACAAAGTTATGATAATGGAGAGAGAGAAATAAACTGTCTCACAAATTGATTGGGAAATGCCTTTTTCTTCACAGTAGTGTTTATAGTTGCACCAATTCAACCTGGAGAAAGCACACAGCAGCAGCAATGCAAGATCTCCTAAAATCAGCCTCTTCTTGGTATGCAGCTCACCAGGGGGGTTTTAGGCTGTTATATTTCCATGCACATGCCCACCACAGATCCATCCAACTTATACCCCTGGGGGATCTGCCCCTGGATGTTTATATATATGTTATAGCTCTAAATTACCAATTATCAATAAAAAGCAGTGTTTGGTGGCAGTTCCCACATTCCCGTTGTGGGTCTGAATCACGGCAGATTCAGCTCCTTAGTTCCACACGGGATCAGACACTGAAATTTCCTTTTGTTCAGCAAAAACCCCATTCCATATTGATCAAGAAAGCTCTCCCCCACACTGCATTTTCAGAGCTGCCGAACAAAAAAAGTACTGAGCTCAGCTCTTCTGCCAGGCAGAACCCTTTATGTCTTCGAGATATTTTCAGAAGACAAAACCAAGATCCTTAATAAATTTCCTCAACATGTTCTTACACAAAACAGTCATGTCCTCTTCTGTGACATAGCACTGGTGAAGATCAAGGACTTCCAGATTTTTCAAGCTGGCCAAATGAGCTGTTGATGCTTTAAAGCCACCACCAATCTCTCTGTTACACGAGATGTCTAACTTCCTTAGCTCTGCAAGGTGCTGTAAAGCAGTGTCTGAAATGCAAAAGGGAACACTCTGGTCACTGGCTGCCACAACAGCCCAGGTCAGGGCTTTGGCATTTATTTACTTCAACGTCAAAGTTTGCACAAGGTATTGCAGGCAAAGCTCCTGGGCTAAGCTCCAGTGTATAATCACAGCAGACATTCAGTAATGCAGCAAAGCCTCCCTGTCCATGCAGCTCCATTCTTCTCTGGGAGAGCAGGTGAAGGTGAGGCCAGCTCATCCCCCACATCCAGTCAATCCTCAGCCTTTTGCAGAAATTACTGCTGGATGTGTTCATTAATGCCAGGTGTTTTGCCATATCCTCTAGGGAGAGACACAGATAACAAGACCATTTCATGTGGCTTCACTGGACACTTGAAGTGGTAATGGTGAATTTGGATTTCCTTAGGAAAGCAAGATTAGGTTGTTAAAAGTTAGCTGGCCTGTCTGTGTCCTTGTCTATGTTCTGTCTGGGGAAAGAGGAAGCATGTCCAGGGAGCCACAGCTCTGAGATGTGTCTCAGATAAATGGTGTGGAGAGTGACTCTCCCCACTGACTTTCACAAGCTTGAGCTCAGGGGAGATAAATTCAGCTCCTGCTGAAAGGCCCTGTAGTCTCTTACCAATCCTCAAACAGCAAATCATGATTGCCCATTAATACTGCCAAACCATCAGCAAAATCCCACCTCATTGCCTTTCTTAAATGGTTTTCAGATGTACAATATATTCAGAATGAAAGTTTTCTGAACATAAAGTCTAACCTAAGCCCTGGAGGCTGTCTTGCTTTAATCCGCACATGTGCAAGTTTAACTCCTTCAAGCCTGGCACATTTTTCAGATCCTGAGCAATAATCTTCATGCTGCAGCCAATGTTTTTGTTGATAGAGATGTCTAATACTTCGAGGTTTGGGATCACATTTAGAAGTTCAGCTGGGGAAAAAAAAAAGAAAAGAAAACCAGAATTGGTAATTGTCTAGAATACATACAAGATGAAGCCTAGAAAAATACAGCACCATGATAAACAGGAAGACGTGGCCAGGGTTTGCCTGTCAGTGTGGTTTAGACTTGCTAAGTTCCTGTTATACCTAAAAAACACAGTAAATAAAGACTGGGTAGGAATCATAAATATCTGTGAAAAACATTTATAAAAATAAAAGAGGAAAGAATACAGGGACTGTTAGGAAAATACAGTGGAACAAAAAGCTGAAATACAAACAGAAATAACATTTTCTAATGAAAATACATAGGAATGTCTGCTACATATGGGACTCCTCCTGCAGTGGAGATGAGAGTTATGGGGCTTCTCTTTACTGAGCAAACACCTCTTAAAACACACAATGAGATAAAAAGACCACACAGGATTAAGCTGCTATGGTGAGAGGACAGAAGGGAAGGATGGTCAGCGGTTGCCAACTCAGCCTAAATTCCCAATCTTCAGACCTTCTTTCCAATCCCATGGCTAATTACATATTCAGCTGCTTAATTTGAGCAATTAGTGCTGGAAATTCTGGCACACATTTTTTGCTGAAGGTCCCAAAAGATCCATAACCCCTGGTCCAGTGAGGCAGCCAGACTTCGGTTTAGGTCTTCTCAACCCTCCCTCACATGATTAGAGAGACCAACTTTCTTCTTTGGAAGGAAATGCACTAAATCCCCACATCATAAATACTGTTGTAATGCAGAGCTTGAAATAAATTAACTTTTCACTGATATTGAGCTCAATACAGCCACTATCTAAGTCAAATAAGTTCCATTTTTGTGAAGCCAGCCTCTGCCCAGCTCCATGGACATACCAAGGGATTCTCCATCCTTTGCTGTCAGGTTACAGTCCGTCATTTTCAGACATTTTAATTTGCATCCTTCCTGAAGTTTTTTTGTCAGCAGTGATAGTTTTCCACCAATGTTACTGTTCCACGATAAATCCAGTTCTTCAAGCTGAGAAACAATTTCAAATGACTCTCCTGCAACAGAAGTCTAGAATGATTCATTCCATGTATCAATTTCAGTGCAAACAAAATACAGGTTTGGAATATATTAAAGAGGAAGGTTAGCTACTTAGTACTCAAGTTGCTTTATGATGAATGTCTTGCCAGGAAAATTGTTAAACAAATGAATTATTGCTTCTGCAGCAAAGTTGTATAAAATCTCACATTGTCTAAGGAGCAACATAGATCACAAGTCATTGTCACAGTGCACACAAACCTGAAATTCATTCAGGTTCCCAAACCCTCATCAGGCTGTTTGGCCTGTGCTGGGACCAGAAAGTCCAGTCGGGAGGGAAATCAATACAAGCGACAAGTCTGAATTTTCTGTCCTGTAGAGTTCTGTTCTGTTTTATTTGGCAAATTTCCAACATCCTCTGTACTGCATCCACAGGTCATTTTGGAGGGAATGAAAGAATTCTTCTCACAACTATTTCTGAAACATGAAAGTTTAATTTCTGACAGGAATTTCTGAATCATTTCATAAGAAACCAAGATGAGCACTGTTTTGACTCAAACTAACTTTCCCATGATTTCAAAGCAGACAGAACTGACTTTTACTGCATTCAGAAAAATCAGCATTTTCAAGGCTTGACACACCTGTCAATGTGAACTGTGTTAGTGCTTATTTGAAATACTGACATCCCATTGTAAAATCCAGCTTCCTACCTTCCTTTGTAGAGGAGGGAGGCAGAGCACATTTGCATAAACTCATTCCCAAGGAAGATCAATTAATCAGACCATATGCAAACACAATTTCAAAGTGTCATACACAATTTTTTGATCTAAAGTCTAATAATTGAGAATTGTATTTTAATAATAACATCCTTTCATGTCTGTGTGGTTTTCATAATTAATTTTTCACAAAAGATTTATAATAGAAAATAATTACTTCCATAAGTGAATATCTTGGTTTGAGAGGAAAGGCCACATTTTAATTCTTATTTTTGCATTTATTTTAAATTATTGCCTCGGTGTTGAATATTGAGCAATGCTCTAAAGCTGAGAAGTGCAGCATAGCCTGTTTCTGTTTGACATGAGGACTATAGATTTCTAGACACATTTTCCTCCCAGAAGATAAATAAAGGAATATAACTCCAGGAATTGTTTCCTATCACCTTTCACAGTCAAGCTCTGAGCAACTACACAGAATAGGTTGATATTATGGTTATATTTCAGACATTGATTTCTAAGCAGGATGTGCTGAGTCCACAAAAGGCCACATTTCTGCAGAGAGATGTGGACAAGGTCACACAGCCAGGATTGGCCTAAATACACAAGTTGTTTTCAAAATCACAGGCAAAATCAATGCACACTGACTGTTGCTATTCCACGTGTCAAGGGCATCACATTTTGTCTGAAAATTCAAGTTCTATGATCAATTTTCTGTCTGTCCCAGCAGAAGCTAAACCAAACTGGGAAGGAAACAGCACTGAAGAACCTGGCAGAAAGAATCAATTGCAAAAATAACCAATAAAATTCAGAAAGAGAAAAAAAACCCCAACAAACAAAAACCAAATCTATGAGAAGGGTTTGGAAAAGAATGAAATAAATTTCAAAAAAATAATAGAAAATTAAATACAGATTTCACACATCAGAAACAGAGCAGTTATTTTCACCAGCTTTTGCAGAGATGTTTATTTCCTCCCCAAGAGATTGCATGATTCACTTTTGATCTACCACCATATATGTAATTTTATTTCTGAATCCTTCCTGGAAAAGGCTTGGATATGAATGACATAAACAAAGCCCAGCTTTATAACTCAGACACATTTTACAACTTACAAAATAAGCAATAACTTTTATAATTTCTAATTGATTGTGTTTGCCCCTCTTTTAAATACAAACCATAGATCCACTCTGGAGTAAACTCCAGGCCCAGAGATGACTCCGTGGCAGAACCTGAGTGTGCAACACCACCATAAAAACCTTTCCATCTCACACTTTGCAGAAAGCAGGGTGCAGGCTCTCCAAGCAAAGAAGTAACCAGAGGAATAAAGTTCTCCCAGACTTGAAAAAACACTAAGTCATAAAGCTCTGAGGCAGCACTTCTGGTTTTAAGTCTTCTCCCAAAAGATCATTGGGGTTTTCATGGTGAGCGCTCACCTGTCCTGCAGCTCCAAGACCTAAGCTGACCCTATTGTGATTGACTCTGCCTCAAGGCAAAAAAAAGGAATCCAAAGTAAAAATATTCTTTCCTGCAAATTCTCTTTCCTGGATTCTCTTCCCTTCTGAGTATGAAATCTTCACTCCCTGAGGAATGAACTCTGCAGAGTTACCTAAAGGTGTAAGGTCACCCATAAGCCCAAGTTTCTACTGTTTCACAGCAGGAGTTTACTTTGCCCAGTGTGGAAGCAGCAGGAGTAGGATGTAGGAAGAGATGAGATGGATTACATTAGCCTCAAGCTGTCTGGAAGTAAATGTAAATGCAATCCTGTACCTAAGGAGATGACATCCTCAGCTGTCAGCCTGCAGTTGTTAAGTCGGAGGACTTTTAACAGGCTCGTGTGGTGAAGATGGACAGTGAGAGCTTTCAAAGTCCCTCCAACACAACCATTCCAGGACAGGCTGAGCTCTTCCAGCTCTGGGAGAAACGGCAGTAAAGAAGCTGTAAGGAAAGGAAAGAAAAAGGTTTTCTGTTTGCACACCCTGTGTGAATCTTAATATTGAGATATTTTCTACAACCAATACAGAATTATAAAGCCATGACAATTTGTACCTCACTTTTCTTATCTGTAGCTCGAGTGTAAGGACAATCATCTACTTCACAGACCTGCATGACTTCTGTATTTATATGTATTACATAATTGACATAATTTATTAATTAATATTTCTCAGGGACCTGGGACCATTAGAAGAAAAGTTAAAATGGCCTGTATAAAAGAAAGGGAAGAGAAAAGAGGAGAGGGAATGATAGAACAGGCAAATAAAAATTAAAGAAACATATGAAGTGATTAGTTGAACAAAATGTGCATTTACCTAGCTCTGTTATATCTGCTGCACTTAGTGCACAATTATTTAGATCCAGATTCTTGCTGCTGGGTTTCTTTCCCAGTTTCTCCATGAACTGGTTAAATCTCTGCTCACCAGATGGTGACTCTGCTTCAGAAGTGAGATGTGAAAGTCCATCTGAGCAACAAAGAAATAGGGCCCTGGTTACCTCTGCTAATAAACACAAGGTGTAAAACCTGCCTGAGGCTGCCAGGTGAAGACTTTGGGAAATGAATTAAATCTGACAATGAAGCAGACTCTATTTTTCATCAATGTGGACGAACAAGCTGACTGATAAGATCACTATTGATCAAATCAACACAAAAGTCCTCCTGCATTTTCATACAACATCTGTGTAAGGTTGTTCCTGCTTTTCTGAGCTTTGCAAAGCAAAAAACCACAGAAAATAGCAATCCACTCTCAGTAGCTGCCCTCTTATCATTTTCCCAAACTGACCCAGACCCATTAGGACTAAGGATGGGGTTCTAAGTTTCACCTTCCATCTCCTTTTGAAAAATAGTTCCATTTTCTCTGGAGTGGATGTAAAGAGTATCCTTGTGTGTGCAAAATAACATCCATGAGGGATTCCCATTCCCTTCCCCTCCTCCTGCCCAGTGCCAAGTGATAGGAAACATCTGCTCCTGCTGTCTTCAACCTGCTTTAGCAGGACAGCAGGACAGAGACCCATCTTAAATACAACAGGCCAAGCTACTGCTCAAAGCTTGGCTCTGAAACAAAATAAGCTCTGGAACTAATGAGCTGACTTCAGCACTGACTCTCACATTGCAGACCAAGAGAGAAGTCACCCAAAAGCTTTACCCTTCCTCAGCAACGTGGATCTAACTCCTTGCTTAGCACCTATCAAATCAGAGGATACATCCTTGATAATTTTCCAATCAGAAGTAAATCTTGGCTAGAGGATAAACTGTGGGGAGCAAATACAGGATTTGGGCTAGCAAGAAAACGGCTGATTTTCTATGAAATTAAAATATTTACACATACACATGTGTTTCATTATTGTACCAGCATTACCTTCTACAGAGAGATCTTGCTTTTCACTCTGATCATCAGCTCCATCACTGCTTATTTCTGTTTCTTCAATTTCCCTTCTGTCCTTGCCTTCAGATTTCCCAAAGTCAAAGCCTTTGAAGAATTCTTTGATGGCTGAAGGCTGCTCTTTCCTTTTTTCAGGAGCATACTTCTTTCCTTGGAATTGTTTTATAACAAAGTCAAATGGGGAACTCTTTGGGTTGTCCTCTTCATGTCTATCCTGGAAGTTCTGGTCATCTTTCAGGGGATCAGCAGAAAGAATAAGTGTGAGATAGAATTAGAATTTAGTAATGTTTATTCTTGCTTACCTTTTTTCATAACGGCAGATGCACTGAGAATTTGCCACCATTGCCTCCACCCAACCATGTATCATAGCCAAGTGTTCAAGAGCAGAGCACTTACTAACAATCACAAAAAGCTGAGGCAATGTTTAAAATCTGTCATTAATGTGTTATCACAGCTGTATTCCTTAGAAATACAAAAATGGTACAAACCAATGTACCTTGATGTACATGCACGGTTACTGAGCTGTAGAGCAATCCTGCTTTCCCTGGCTGTGATTTCCTGCTGTAGAGAGGCATTATTTTAAACAAAGAGCATACCTGTCTTTTCCATGGGTACACCTGAGGTTCCCTGTCACACTTTTCAGTTTTTACAGCACTTTCAGGCTTTGTGGGATAGGTGAGCCATGGCATGCAAACCAAACCTCACTCCTTCCCTTAACAGGAACTTTCCGTGCTGTTTTCTCTCACAAGTTTCTGTCTTCATCAGTTTGACAGCAGCAGCTCTGCACAAGTGGTTTGTGGGCTCTTTCCTGATATCTCTATTCCTCTGTACTGTATCCCAAAGTCTGCCGGTCCCGGGGCTGAGAAGTCCATTTAAATGCTCCGATCATGTCCCAGCTTCGATCGCTCTCAAGGCAGAAACCAGGAAGTGGCAGCAAAATCTTCCCTACTGCTCACAAACCACTGCATGGCCCGAGACAGCTGTTGTTAGGAGAGGCTGAGTCACCGCAGAGATCAGATTACAAGAGTACCTGAAGAAAAGCTCTTTGTTTTCCCACCCCTTTTGTCCATACTGGTCAGCAGTAGTGCTGGAGGCACAGCTCAGTAAGAAAAAGGGAGGACTGACACTCCTGATCATTTTAGGAGACACAAGAGAAGTCACAACCATCTTCTGGGCAACACCATGGTACAACATTACAATGCAATCATTGGACACACCTTATGTATACTTCCAACTCCACTACACCTTTTTTTTTTTTTGTCTGTCTGTCTGACCTAAAGTCTGATTTCCTCAATGGTGAACATCACAATTTCTCTTTACCCTACTCATGGCCATTTACGCTGAATCTCTTTAGCCTTGATAAGCTTTTTCAGTCTATAAAGTCTTGCCTTTTGCAGGCTAGACCAGCCAAATCTTTCTCCCCTCCTGTGGCAAACTCTCCATTTCCCTTATCATTTCCTGCTCACCTTTGTCTGCACCTGGTGCAGTATAATTTCTACTTCCTTAAACACAAGGGACCATTCACTGTCTGTACACACTAAAGACATATGCGAACTGGAGTGATTTTCGTGGGGAATGATAAAGCTGGTAAACAAAACCAACAATTCCTTTGCAAGCAGCTGAGCAGACACCAGCCTGAGGAAGAGCTCGACTCAGGGTGAAACTAGACAAAGGATTCAGACAGGGTGGAACGAGGCACAGGGTGCTGCAAGGAGTCAGCAGGGCAAGATGAGAAGAAAAAGTGAACATCAGGAAAATCCTCTTGCCCATGAGAGGTACCATGCTGGGAAACATTTACAGCAGCTAGAAATTCACAAAACCATTGTGATCAACCATCTTTCTCTGTAGAAAAGGAGGGCACACTTCTATTTCCAAACAGAAAGGATCTCCAAGTTGACTTTAGGATTTTCTGACACCAGGAGTGGCTGTCCTGTCTCTGTTTCTGAAATCAGCATCTCACTACAGGGCTGTATCCACATCAGGAATTTGTGCTAATTCAGGTGTCCAGGCATCTCAGCTATGCAGAGAAATGAAATTAAAATCCCAGCATTTCTGCTGGTGAAGAACTGAATTTGACAGTTCTTTGCTTGTGCTTAAACAGCAGAGTGACTGGGAATGAAGCAGAGACCAAGCAACCTGTGTTTGTGAGCATGTCCTGGGCTCTCCTGGCCCAAGACTTCTCAATGCCCACTGCAGTTCAATGAGAACAAGGAATGGGAATATTTGATAATCTCTGTCCTATGGAACTGGGGAAATCTTTGAGCATGTTGAGCACTGATTAGAGTGGTTAGGCTGGGGTAACTCACATGCTCTGACATCAGTATTTCAGGTGATGTGCTGTCAATTCAGAAGTTCTTTCACCACTTGAGGCTGCTGAATGACAGGGACAATACCCCAGGGCACTCTGACAGCATCCCCATAATTCAGTCAGAAGGGAAACACAGTGACCCTGTCTCCTCTTCCTAAAAAGCAAATCCTTATCTTTTTTTACATCAGCTATGAGAGAAGAGGTGCCAACAGGATTATCCCCCCCCAAAAAGCAGGCTAAGGAGAGTGAGGTGGCTGCACTAGGCTGCAAACCTGAGCAGCACTTTGCAATAGGCCCAGGCTGCTCTGTGAACCTGTGAACATCACAACAGCCAGGCCCAGCCATGCCCCGTTTGCTGCTGTGTCCCTCTCCTCCCTGCCACACTTCTGAACAGGTGTCCTGCTCCTGTCAGAGCCCTGTGTCTGCTTCCTGCGGCATGCCATGGACAGCACAGGGCAGGCTTAGCTTTTGGAGTTTAAAAATAATAGACGCCTTCCCCTTTCTATCCAGTTAAATGGCCTGTGACCATCTGCCAAGTGCTCAGTGTCACACTTGTTTATATCTACTCTTCCCTCTGTCTAGACCTGGGGCAAGGTTAGGAACAGAACCAATTTTGGAACAAAATAGTTTAAGTTGCATCCCACACAGCATCCATCGGGGAGAGATTAATGTGGATTTTTGTACTTTGCCTCATTGTGACTCCTTAATCCGGCGTATATTCCAAAGAAATAATGCCATTAGAGGATTAGTGCCGCAAGTTCATTTGAAAAAAAGGATTTGCAAACACTGAAATCCTATATTCTATGTGCTTAATCACTGAGTATCATTTTGGGGATTTCCTCTCCCTTTAGCAGTGTCTCTTTCAATGAAACCCAAGCAAATCAGCAACTCTGTTTTGGATGGCCCTTATTATCCACTAAAGGAAAACAAAGCCCCAAGCATCTGGTTAAAATAATACAGAGTCTAAACACACTGGGCTAAACCCATCCTTGCTATCTTACAATCACAGTTACATCAGGGAGGCACTTGGCCCAACATTTATATAGAATGTTATGATTTGGGATATCTATCTGTTAGAGATTTTTGATAGTCTGAGTGCTGCAGCACTTGACAACACTGTGAGCCTTGTTTGCTTCCATGGCAGTTCCCTTTCCCAGCTTTGCCTCCGCAGGATTCTCTTGTTTGGCCTGATTTATTGGGGGAAGTTGCATTGAGCAAGGAATTGGTGGAGCTGGAAAAGTGTTCATTGCCCCATGGCTGACTTTGGCAGCTCCAGGTGTCACACTCTTGGACACATGTGCCAGGAGCTGCTGCCAAGGGACAGTAAGGGAAGAGTGGCCTGGTCCAGCACCAGGTTTGCTGCCCTCATCTTTCCCAGCCACATGCATCACACCATGCTCTCCACAGCTCTCTCCATCCTCTCTCTCCTGCTCTATCCCTTCCATTCATCCTTTGACTTTGACCCCTCATAACTGAGGCAAGGGAATTCAGCCTTGCCCACACAGCTGGGAATCCCTCAGCTGGCACCGATGCTGTGCTGCTTGTGCCAAACATTTGTGTCACCCACTAATTTGATGTTGACTTTCTTTATAGCCAGGTGATCCACAGAGTCAGAGGGACTGGCTTTAGGGCCAAACAAAATCCTTCAGAACAGACTGCACACACAGTGGGCTGGAAGGACCATTCCCCAGGGAATGCCTGCCTGACCTGAAGGGGCTGCACAACTGGCAGGACAAGGCCAGGTTCAAGGCCAGGTTGGACAGGGCTTGGAGCAACCTGGGAGAGGGGAAGGTGTCCCTGCCCATGGCAGGAGGCTGGAACTGGATGAGCTTTAAAGTCCCTTTGAACCCAAATCATTCTGGGGTTCTGTGATAGTCCTGCAAGGGCTAGTGCTGGATGAGCTGGTTGTGTGCAGAGCTGTGTGACAGCCCCTGTTGTCACTGATTTATAATAGCTGTAAGAATCCCAACCTTTGCATATTCCAGCATGAGCAGCTAAACACGAACTGTAGAATTCTAAACCATGTTCTTTTTTTCAAAGCCAGAATTTACATTACCTCCTATTAACTAGTAGTGATAACAAGTAGATTTTTCCAACTACTAAGTCATACTGGATATGCATTTTGAATTCCATAAAAAGCAAGACTTATAGATCTATTGCACAAAATGTACATTTATACACACAGTGCAGATACTTTTAACACTCAGATATCAAATTACTCCTTTTAAAATGGAGCTACACAAATGCAAACTTAACTTTCAGTCTCTATTACAAGATACTAGACTGATAGAGGTGATTTTCAGTCTGGAAAATTCTTTTTGGTTGAACTTCTGCCAGGATTAATCCCCTTTCAGTTAATCATTTACATGAATGGGCAATCTGCAGAGTTCATGCAAGGCCTGCAAACTATATTAATTACTAGAAACCTAATTACAAATCAACAGAGTCATGGGATCAGTGTTACCTCCATACGGTACCATCTGGTACAATGGAGCTGGATAGTTCAGCACAACTCCCCATTCCATTCTGTGGAACCTCAACCTAAATGTGTGTTGCCAGAGAGAGCAAGTTTATGCAGATATAGGAGCTGGTTATAAAGCATTTTTAGGGTCATCCTCAGTGACAGCATCCAATCCCTGTATTCTGGTTGCTGTTTCAAAAGTTACTTCCAAAATGTATTTGTTCAACACTTTTTTGAATGTGATACCAATGCTGTCATAAGTAGTCTTTCCACATCCAAAAATACCCTAAATCCATACAAAAGGTAATGAAAAAAATCACTAAACAAGCAAATATGAAAACATGTCTACCATAAAATGCTTTCATTAAAGGTATTACATGTACTGTGATTTGCTTCACTAATTATTACTCCAATTTAAAAACTATGTCCAGAAATTCCATAAATGACAGGAACATGGCACAGTGCAGCCTCCATCAAAACTTAATTTTACCAATACATTTTATATTTCAGTAAATGGTCCGTTTGAAAGTTTTGACCAGACATGTTAGCCAAAAAAATTCAGGTTTTTGAAATCTCAACTTGTATGGGTTTATATCCAGACCTTCGAAATCATTTGGCTCCAAGGTCACATAAAATCCAGTATTCTTTCCACAAACAATGTTTGGTCAATTGACTTTTCAAAGGAATTCAAAGGAATTTTCAAGAGTTAGCTATATTTCACCCCTGAGGTTCACTCATTGGAATTGAGATCAGCCACACTAAGTAAAATTGAGTAGCTTCAGTTTTACCCAAAGTTTGGCTCCAGTTCTCCCTGATTAATTCCCAGATTTCCCTTGGGAATGAGAAATGAGTGCTGTGTAATCCACCTAGTCTCTCCAAATTCTCTCAAGAACAGTAGTAAATGTAATGCTTTTCCACTAAACAACCAATCAGGTTGCAACCTGTTCCCTTTGCAGTGCCTGCTGACTGCAGTGCTGTCTGTCAGTGTGAATTTGGTACAGGACAACACCAAAGGTGGGCACTTTTCAGTGTCCTGCAACTCAGGAAGGAGCAAAATCATCTACTCTGCAACCAAGGGGTTGGGGAAAAAATTAACTCCAAAGGAGTGTTCCAGCTTGAAGGACATTGTGCACAGCCAGTCCATTACAGTGACACTCACACAGCTTTGCCTGTTCCCTTCTCTGATTGTTTTTCAATTTCTTGTGGACCAAGGCCCCATTTCTAAGGCAGAGTGTCACTGTGAAATCTGGTGTTTGTTTCTAATCCTAGGACACAGCTTCTGTTCAAGTTCATTCTTGAACTGGTCCCAGACTTTCTAACCCATCAGACCACCCTCTCTTTATTTTGCTTGTGACAACTGTGCTCTTCTAGATTAGACCTTTCTGGGGGAAACATGGAAGGAAGTGAGGTTTAGATAAAGAATCTGTCCAACAGATTTCATGTTGGAAAAGGCAGACTGACCTGTGATAAATAAGCCATTTATCAAGTTCTGTCTCTGTCCATTTCATGGTATATCTTCATTGAAGTGGAGATAAGTAGATTTTTATCTTGCTCCAGTAAACTTGATAAGAAGAAACAGGGATTATCACTCTTTCACAGATTCTTCATTTAGGACAGACAGCATTTAGAAAGAATGGATTAAAGCCTGCTTAGGCTCTAGTTTAGCAGGTTCACTACTTCTACAAATCCATTCCAGCACTGCATTTTGGTAACCAACATAATTCTTGAACTATTAATTATTAGACAATTATTATCAGACAATAAAATTGTCTAACACAATTTTTACCTTCTGTTTTTGAAGACCATCAATCTCATCAGCTGAGCCATGTCTGCCATAGATTTTGTCAAAAGGGAACAAAAGGGCACATCCTGGTACTTCAGGAATTGAGAAAGATGGGTAACAGTTGACATTTCTTAATTAATTGAGAGAATCTCCTCGTTCTTAATTCAGCTTTAGAGTAATACTCAAACTGCCCAAAACTCATTAATTTCTGTTCATAACTAATTTCCTACATGTCTCTCTGCCCCTCCTTTGGTGCTGTGCCATTTTTCCTCAGGTGAAGACACCCAGCAGGAACAGGAATGCTGAGGGACACACAGACCACTGTGTGATACAGAAATGCTCTCCTGCCTGCAACATCCAAGCAAGAACAACTTGCTCTTCTCTGGAGAGGAGCCACTGAAGCATCTTTATGAACTGTGTTTGTCACAGTTCACTACAGCACACAGCAACCCTGCTTCTGTGCCAGAATCCAAGGGCTATGTGCCAGAGATCTTGTGAAGCAGTGTTTCTCTCTCCAAATCCCCCCACTAGGTAAAACAGGAGAAATAAATATATAGCCTTACTATATTGCTGAGTTTGTTTCTACCTCAGGAAGTAATTTTTTTCTGATAATGAACTTTTTGTGGTTTTCCTGAAATGGGATTCACATGGACTAAAACATCTGATGAAAAAATGGGTGCTGATGCAAGTTTTTACTCTTATTTATTTGCCAAACCCCACATCTTCACAGCATTTGCTTCAGCCTCACCCAGACAATCCTGAAAAAAATTCCAGTAAAAAAACCTTTTTCAAGGCTATCTACTCATTACATTTCAAGTCACAGGCAGCTACAAATTGAGTGGACTGAACACAAGGTGAAAATGGTCTTTAAACCTTGCTCCTTTGCTTCCTTGTCTGCCTGCACATGAAAAGATTTGAAAACTATTCTCAGTTTATTTTAACTGGTCTCTAATAATTTAATTTTTTTAAAGGAAGACCTAAAATTCTTTTTTTAAACCCAGTAGTAGATTTTTCAAGCAATATTTCTGGGTGTGATTTTTTTCAGTATAAAGAAAGTCCAGGCAGCAACAAAATAGCCACAATGTGAATTAAAACAAAAATACTTAGAGTCACAGTCACTTTAAAAAATTAAAATAATTCCACATTAAAACCAATGCATTTTGTGTTATAAAAAATAATGTGTTTTCTGTGAGGTTGTGCAGAGGTAGAGCAGAATTACACCCCTTTGCTAATGATAACACTTCCCTGAGAGTAATTTCCAATAGGAATGAGCCCATTTGCCCCAGGTTCAGGCACTGTGTCAGTGTTTTAGGAAGAACAAGGGGCAATAATTTGTTGTTGCAGCGAGCACCTGATGAATTTTAGGCAGGTGATTAAGGATTAACAAACATCCCATCAATTGACACAAATGTTGGAAGAAACTAAGCACTCCCTGACATTTCCAAGACTTGCCATTTCCAGGCATTGGTTCTGAGAGCCAACTTGTGGCCAGTGAGAATTAAAGAGTAAATTGCCGGCTTGAGCAGTATAACCAACTGATCCCTGTGTTAGCCTCACAATATGCTTAACAGGATTTCCACCTTGCAGCTCCCCCCAATCCCATCAGGCACACAGCTCTGGGGTATCATGCTCTGGGATGACTCCTTGCCAAGTCAGAAGTGCACCCTTTCTAAAAACCAGTAAAAATAGGTAACACAACAGGAGAGAGCCAAACAATTCCAAACCTTGTCTTGTATTTCTTGTTGGAACAGGAAGATTTTAAGTGAATGCATCAAGCATCTTAAAAGCTAACAACGGCTTAGCAGGTTAAATGTGAAATAGGTTTATCAGCTCAGTGTAGTGCTCTTCATGTAATTATGTTTTTACAGCCTGGTTAGGGGATGGTATTGGAGAAGAGCTTGTGATGTCAGAGTGGGGAGGGCTTAGGAGCAGGGATGAGAGCTAATCAAGACAAGTTCAGTTTGTATTTAAAGTAAAGTCAGCGTTAGTTAAGGCAGTTTTTGACATGTTAATCTTGATGTGTTTTAAAAGCTGCCAAACACATTAGTGAGGCAGCCTGGAAGGAAAGCTCATAAAGAGGGGACACACTTGGATGTTCATGGTGGCTTCACTGCACCCAAAACTAACATCTGCACAATAGATGTAAGTATACATGACATAAAAAATGCTGGGTTTTTATGTAAATGGTGATGGAACACCTGTTAAGTAATACCAAAAGCTGCATGATTTTTCAGATTAAATAGAAAAGATTTGTCTCAAAGCAGAAACGGAGCAGATCAAAGCAAACTTGTTTGTGATGACTTAATTTAAGAGCAGCGCTTGAGCGCACAGAGTAAAGTTAGGAATGGGCAGGGTGGTATAGAAGAAGTAATGTATGTGATTAAGTCTATTCTGATTTCTCAGCAATCTGCTATAGATATTCTTAAGGGTAAATAATTCTGCATATTCAGATGCAAATACCGTATTTCTTACAACATAACTTGATCATTTTAGAAATATTTTAAGATTTGTTTTGCAAACAGGATCTTACTGTGGGAAGGCTTGTCCTTGCATACTCAGTATTTTTTCTAGAAGACTTTAGATTCAGATTGCATTGCTTGTTATATATGTACAAATGTTTCCCTGTCTTGTCTATCCATAACATAATATTCTTAAAAGCTAAGTGGTTGTTAATATATTTATCTTAATCTTTGCTCTAATATATCTTTTAAAGTAAATCAGAAAAATCTCAATATTTTATAGTTATTTCCTGGTGCAGCAGATTTTCCAAATTAGCATGCAATCAGAAGTAATCAAGGCCATCATCACAAGATATATTTGGTTGCTCCAGTCTGATGTAACTGCATTAGATTTAGCCAGTGAAAATTTTGGCTACATGTGTATAGACATCATAACAAACTCCAGTGCTGGCAGCTTTGTGGAATACCAACGTACACAGTGGGACAGATTTTTTAAAATATCTTAAGGTAATAATGCTTCCTTAGATTTTGTGACTATGTGGGCAGAATTAGCTGTAAACTGAGAAAGGTTTGGGCACTATTGCATGGTGTATGGAGTAAAAAATTCAAGTTCCTTAGTTAGAGAACATGTAAATTTCCAGACCTCCACAGTGCAGCAGAACATAGAAAGAGTAAGAGAGGGAGGCAATCCTAACTCAAGTAATTCTCTCATGGTCTGGTACTTCAGACTGGAGCTGAAGATGTTCAGTCTGTTTGAGCTGCTGATTTCTGAGCCTATTCACAGGGTCAGGTGTGCAATTTTACATGCTAATCTCACAAGGGGAAGAAGTTTGTATTAAAACCTGTGACTTTATACATGAATTTGGATAATAATAGTGGGTTTAGTATCTGACATCTGTTACATAGATATATTCTAACATACCCTCAAATATTTTTTAAGATGCATATATGCTGTATTTTGCTTTTTAATAAAGCAACCTGACCTGCAATGATTAATGATGGAAACCCACATAATCTTGATTTACTTTAGTTGTGGAAGACTCATCAAATGTAGGATTTTGGAAAATTCAAGGGATACTGCTGCAGTATTTAATATCCTAACTGAAAAGGGCAGGTACCAACAATTCAGTACAAATTTTCTGGATTCAGACTCTTAGTTAGCCAGTTAAGTTAAAGAATTGCTAAATTAAAATAGTTTTAAATAGTCTAACTAAAACTCATTCCTCTTCCTGGTTACTTTTGGCACTGAAAGAATTGTCATTTGCACTGATATTTCATGTAAAAGTGAGACAAATCCCACTAAAATTCAATTGTGTTTCATTCGGAAATACCAGCCTGGCCCTCCAATGGTCAGAAAGCTTTCTGTCCCACAGTTTCCATTTCCAGTATTCAAAAATAAAATTAAAAAGCAACACATTCCTTTTTAATACTTTAAAAGTAATAATTATCAAAAAGTAAAAACCAGAGAGTTTAGTTTCCTTTTAACTGACCCCACTTTTGCCAGATTTTGCCATCTCTAGGCTTCTCAAAGAGTCAAAGAAAGAGGATAATGTTTCAAGTGTCATCCCTAATTATGAAATAAATCCACAAGGAAAACAAATGACATCATGCTTTTATCTCTGTGTATATAACTGATGTAATAGGAAGACCCATCCCTTGTAAACATCTCCCTGTGCCTGTTTGCCAGGATCCAGGGTGGGTGCACAGTGTTCTGAGTGCATGCCCTCACTTTCTCCACTATTTTCATTAGTTCTTGCTTAGCTATTGTACTTAGTTTTTTAACAGGAGTTGTTAAAGCCCTCAGAGTGATCCCAGAGGAGCCTTTGGCTGCTGCCACAAACACAAATAAATCTCAGCCCTGTGCTGTGCAGAGACCAGTCCCGTGGTCACAGCGCCGAGCTGGGAGGGAGAAGCGGCCGGCGCTGTTCCCACCTCAGCTGTGGACTGTCCTGGATCTCTGTGCCTCCAGTGCCACATCAAACAGCAGGAATTCAGCTCCCTTTTCCTCCACCACCTGTCTCTGTCCCCTCACAGGCTTTGCAGGCCCTCTCTGTGTGTTTGTGCTCAGCACAAAGCATCTCCACCTCTGGGTTTAGCCCATGCCTCAGCCTGAGTGCTCCCTTAGTGGTACACAGGAATAAGTCTCCCCTTGCCCACAGCCATTCCAAGGGGAACAAGATGAGCTTTTGTTATGAACCCAGCTTAGTTCCTGAAGGATTGAGTTTGCCAGCACTAAGCCTTGACTACTGCCTGAGAACAGCATGTTTAAAAAAAAAGAGTGACTTGCTGGCCACAATTTTACCAAGCAGCTGGCTCAAGGATGGGCAGGTCTGTGTCTCCCAGCCAGTGTGAAGGCATGCAACACAAACTCTGCTGGCTGACACACACAGTATAAATAGAGTTATTTTCCTTACTTTAGGGAATGTATCGTTCTCAATCCAGTTTTAGGATTACACTCTAATCTCAGTCTCTGAGCAGTCTGTGCCCGCATACCTAGGATTAGAATTTAGCCCCACAGCCTCTTCAATGGCACCTTACTCCAATTAAGAAGACATATTTCATGCTCCTGTATGATGTAATGCTAGCATAACTGCTTTTTTCCTTTCCAAAGTTATTTATTTTGCTGACTGTGGATTCTGGAACAATTACAATCTCTAGTTTTATGACCCTCAGCATAGATTCAGATCAAGAACACTTGATCCAATAACTAATAACATTAAGACTATTAATAATATTGGAATATTTATCTATTTTTAAAACAGTATCTGATTTCTCAAGCAATCAGGTCATCTTTTTCTAAAAGGGAAGCCAATGGAAATGCAAAGAGATTATGTATGTCTTCATTCACATGTTTCTCTCATAAGCATGAATACATGTTCATATTGTGTGTTTGACTGATTTAGCTGACACAAATTTACCTGAGCATTTTAAACAATACTCAGCTTCTTCCAGTCTGTGGAGACACTGCTGTAGTTCACTAAACATGGACTTTAAAGAATGCTAATTCCATGTGTTTGATGTAAATAAAAGCATATTTGTAAATGAAATCTCAATGCATTTAACTACAAAAACAAGTCTATATTATATATGACTAAACCATATTTTGCCAAAGCAATTGATAACATCAACACATAGACTGCTATAGACATTTTGAAACTGTTGCATGATTAGATTTGCAAATGCTCCTTGTTCATGAAGTTCGTGTCTTGCCACTTCTCATCTAATAAATTGAGACAGAATTAGTCCTGGGTGGGTGGTTCTGCCTGCTGCCAAGAAGGGTTTGCTAAGGGTAAGACTCTAAAGGCAGAGATTAACTTGTCTTCATCCCTGTAATGTGCTGTACAGCCAGGATTTGTGCAATAGGATCAGAGCAGAGCCATATATGAATCTAACGCTGGACAGCTGGTGTGTATGAATTTATATGAACCCTGATGCCAGATTTTGAGCTCCTCTCAAATCCCAGCTAATAAATGTATCAGAAGTGTACTTTCCCTGTTCCCTCACAGATCCTCCTCAGTTGCTGTGGTTTCTAATATGCGACTTGTTATGAAGATAGTATGAACCTAAACTACCCTAAATTTGACCTGCAGGTCAGAACCCCAGCTAAGTAACTGCAAAAGATGTTTTTCCAAATGGACTAACATGGATTAGTCAGGTTCAGTACTTCCTCCTGACACAGAGTTACATACAAATCTTTATATTAGGTTATTAAGCTATTTATCCCACCTGATCATTTCAATACTTCACTAACAGGAAATTCAGGGAAATAAATAAGCAATTTAATACAGTTAACACACACACATACAAAACATGTCCTTTAAACTAAGTTTGAACCATATGGATATTTTGCCATTCAACTTGCAGAAAGAGATTAGAATTCTGGTAGAAATAACATCTCAAATTTATATCACAAATACCACAGTTATTTTTATGAATCTGATAAGAAATTCAAGATATGTTAGATAGGACTGATTGGCACACTAATGAAAACCCAGAATGATTTCATGATGCAACTCCAGTGAAAACCTCACTAAGGAATCAAACCTTCCTTTTGGCTTATGATGATTCAAAAACTGGGTCAGTGGAAGCAGTAAGCTACAGCTGTAGTGGAAGATCCCAAAGAACTTTTAAATCATATTATTCCATGAGCTTTTCAATACTATATCTTTTCCATGTGAAACCAAAAACCGTATTGCCTACCTTTGCAAGGATAAGTTTTTTATCTGATGCTCATTGTCTGAAATGGTGGTCTTGTGAATCTTATCTGGTGGATGATAATTATCAGTAAATATGGATCACTGTGCTTTGGATGCTGCTGTAATCATTGCCCTACATTCTGGGAAAAATGCCAACATTTAAAAGAAAACTTCATATTTAAATAGAAGTTTTAAAGAAAGTTCTTACATAGTTTCTGCTTAATCTCTGAAAGGAGGCAGTGTGAGACTGCTTATCAACAGCTGCTGTATCATTCTTCACATCCAACACAAAATTCAGACTTATTTTGGGAACAACAGACTACACAGACAACACCACAGTGATACTGGTGCTACTGGTTTCTAACCACTTACTGCTGCTTGCTTTTGGATAGATATGTGTCAGAACAGGCAGGGTATATGGGATCCCACAGGAGGGATTTGGGCCAGAACAGATGGCTCTTTTACCACCAGGTTTTCCACGATTCTACAATTTAAAGTTGCATCATATAATTTCAGTCACTGGTGTGACTTTAGGGGAAAATGTAGAAGTCCTAGGAAGGCCTGATGAAGAAAGTGTCTTTTACTTCTGTGTCTTTTTCCCACAAAGGGACATTTCTCCAGAAAAAAAAAAACACATTCACAACTTTGATTTAAACAGGAGACTGACACTTTCTAGCAATTCCCAAAATGCCAAAGTGGTACAACATGTCAGTCATCTGAGAGACAAAAATGTGTCAGTATTAAAACTCGCTATTAATTATATTTTTTTCCCTGATTTACGAGAATAAAAAGGTTAAAACTTCCTGGGTCTTTTTTCCATTATGCTATCTGAACCTCTAATGGTTTCTTTGCACCTTCACAGAATCACAGAACAGTTTGGAATGGAAGGGACCTTTAAGGCCATCTAGTCCAATGCCCCTGCAATAAGCACTGACATCTTCAGGTAGATCAGGTTTCTCCAGAAAAAAAGAGCCAGATAAAGGCCAAAGGCCAGGCTGTAAGAAGGGCAGCATGAAGTTTAACATTTCAGTTTGTTTTGCAGAGCATTCAACACAGATTCTTTATCCAAAAAAGAAAAACACCTAAATGGCTTGCTGAACAATATGGTGTGGCAAATACCATCATCCCAGTTACCACCTATTTTTTGAGCTGTTGAAAAGTTTAGTCCAGCACTAAATCGCTTTAGTCCTGAGCTTTAAAATGCTTTAGCAGCTCAGAAGCACTTTGGCAGCTCAAATGCTCTTCATGAGGCGCCCAGCATCCTAAACCGCTTTAAGTCTAAAGTATCCTAAAAAAAAAAAAGCAAATGGAAACATGTTCAGATACAAATGTCAAGAACAAAGGCCGTGGTGCTAGTCTGGGATTTGACAGGTTTGTCTGTTGCCAGGAAGACCTGAATCTTGGCCAACAAAGAATCCAACATCTACTCTTACAAATGTTAAGTGCTTTTCATTTTGAGGGAACACCGGTGGCATGGTCTAAGTTCAGCCTCTGCTTTCAGTGTAAATGGCTGAAATTAGTCACTTGTTTACCTTTTGGTAAACTCATTTTGAGACTAAGTATCTCTCTCATACCACAGAAATGATAAATTTCTTAGGCACGTGAATTAGATTGATATCTATCACTTAAATTATTTTAAACTCATCAATAGGTCAAAAGCAATAAAGTTATAATGATACATCTATTTATAAATGGCTTGGGTAATGAAAGACAGGACCTCACTTTTATCTCATTTTTGGATAAGGAACATTGTTCCTGTCTTTGCATTTCCCTCACTGTTACCTCTACCAAATGCTGGCTGAACTCCTGGAGCTGTAACTCTCTATCTGCAGGATGAGAACACTTCAGCAGTACATTTTCCTTCTTTCAGAAGACAGAATGAATCCACTTCATCAGAGCTAAATGGGGATGGAAATTCAACTCCTTACTTAAAGAAAAATTTTAAATCTAATCATTTGTTGTGCAAGTCTAGTATGAGATGAATGTACAGATGCTCCTGATGCTGCCTTCGGAGCCAGTCTGCTCCTTCTGCCAACTCCTCAACTCAAAGCATTCCATACAGGATAGCTTTTTAACATCTAGGCTCTGGGTTACAGGACTTGCTTCCTTTACAATTATTAATTAATTATTAATTACATATATTAATTAATTAATAGAATTATGTAATGAATCTGAGTGTTACTGGTTTTATCACTGTTTTCATCACTACAAAGCATGTTCTTTTACCTCTTTTACTTCAATTTGGCAGCCTTAAGGGGCTGATGTCATTTGGAACACATAATTTCTACAATTTCTTTCCATCTGCTTCACTTAGTTTACAGTAGACAGGGCTCCAAACTGCTACAATTCTGAAATTAAACCAAAGACACTTGCCTTCCTAAGTATAAGCACATCACTGCTCTCAGGCACACTGGGGGTGAAGGCAAAGGCTTGGGCTTAATTACCTCCTTTTGAGCAGGTGTGATTTTCTAGCACCTTGATTTTCCTTGCATTGTAGGATCCAACAAGTCAGTGTAAGGAAGGGCAATATTTGCATTGTCCTGAAAACTGGAAATTTCTACATGGAAAACACTACAACCCATGGGCATGGAAGAATCCAGCTGTGACCTGCTTAGCTGGGAAACAACCTGCATAACCTTCTCTGTTTCTCATTGTTGAAAGTCTTATTCCTTTCTTTGGTGCTGCTGCTTTGGTTCTTTACAGCAGCAGAGTTGTTGCTGTCTCCCTGCAGCATGACTCCCCGGGAGCACATGAGGAAGATGTCCATCCTGGGGGAACAGGGATCCCTGGAGGAAAAGCACCTGTACCGGCTGGCAGGCGGCATGGCAGCAGGAGGTGAGCAGCAAGGAACCCCACTGCACTGGGGTTACAGCACTGCTGGCATCTACCACCTACAAGGAACAGCCAGCAGCACGTTTCGTGTCTTTAAAAGGTTATTTCAAATTTATCTTAGGAGTAACTGCAGAAATAGTTTGCTTAAGGTAATTAAAAATTAACACAGAGGGCTCTTGAAATTCAGTATTTGATTAAGAGATGCTGAGCATCTGGAAGACAAGCAAATGGCACACAAGAACTCAGAACAGAAGCCACAGCTGGACATTATGATGTGCTGGTTCACCATTGTGGGCTTTCTCATGACAATGCAGGTTCCACCAGTATGATTTTTCTTGAAATGAACTTGTATTGGGAATGAAAACTCTCTCAAGCAGAGAGCTTAACATCCATGGCTATCTTCTGTTTCACAGTATTATGTAAATTACAATTCATTGTAATTTGTCCTTTGATACACTTGACTGAGCACATCCAATTTATTTTCACTGCAGTTTGATTGAATAAATCTACATTATTTAAACAAAGTAGTTCAGGTGTCAGTGAAAACATGTTTTCAGTTGCTGCTATTAAAAAAAGGTGTGAATTGCACTAGAGGAAACAAAACAAAACATTTTTTTCTGGTAAGGTTATACCGCAGCTAGAATCACTTCCTAACTTACCCCACTGAGAGCAGAACTGTGTGTGCTTGGCAGAGCTGCGGCAGCGGCAGGAGATGCTGATGAGGAACCAGCTGATGGCAGTAAACCCGCAGCTGATGGGGCCGGGCCAGCAGAGGATGCAGGCGATCCCCGCCCAGTTTGAGCCGCGACTGGTGGACAGGTACCGGGCACCAGTTTCTGTTCCAGCACTGCAGTTCATCACCGTGCGCTGTCCCCGAGCTTGTAAAGACCTTTGGTTATTCTTAACTAAGCGATATCCTCTGCATACCTGAATGGGTTTTTTTTCCTCTCAGAGATCTGCTGCCTTCAACTGAAATGATGGCCTCAGCTGACCCCAGGCAAATCCACATAGCATCCCACCTGGGACCCACAGTCCCACAGCACCCCAACATGCCAAACCTGCTGTCCAACCGTGTCTACCCAGGCCCAGGTAACAAAGTGCCCTCTGCATCCTGAAAAGTGGGACCATGTGGATCAGAAAGCCAGGTGCACCTGCTAGTTTCCCATGGGTTTATTGGTAGTGTCAATAACAGTTTAGTTTATTTTATTTAGAAAAACAGTGTCACTAAAAGGAGGCAGCCTGTGCCAGCTTAGGTCTATGCATGTCCATTTTATCCTTTGTTAAGTACAGAGCTCAGTCCTTAGCATGTTTTTCTTCCCTCCTTTTCTTTTCGTATTTTCCAAGCGTTGTAACACCCAAACAAAAGGATATAGCTAAAAAAAATAGCTCCTCACCAACACTTTTACGCTACATTTTACTCTTGATCTTATATGAATATTGGCTGCTTTATACTGATCATATTCTCTGATGATAATACCACATGCCACTTAATTCATGTAGGGCAAATACAAGTCCTTTTAAATAAAGGCTCAAAATTAGAGGGCACAGCTCCAAGGGGAAGGCTGGACATCACAACTACGGCATTCATATCATGCTGCACAAAAATTTACATATTACTTTATACAAAATTAGCTCAAGAGTTTTTCTTTGACATGAGTGAATGTATTTTCAATGTCACATCAATACAGCAAGAAAAGTTTCTGATTTCAGCTTCTTTCCCTGCCTTAACATGGATCTCAAGAGGAAATGTAATTTAAAATTACACAGCCTCCAGGCTGAAAGCAGTCTCGAAGGAGCAGGTTTGCTTTGCTCAACTGAGGGCTATTATTTTCTGAGCAGTTATATGTACTTCAAAGGCATATGTCACCAAATAAAACCACCCTTTATGGTAATGACAGGTATTCCTAACTACAGATCTGATCCTAAAAAACCTGATGATGAACTTCAGGTTCTTTATACATATTGCCACCAAAACAATGACAACAAATAGGATTTAACTTGAAATCCTATCACTTTCCTGGTGAAGCCCACAGTTGAAGACTTTACAAAGTCTTTAAAAGTGTCTCTGCATTGCTTTGGGGGTTGTGCATTTGCATGAGGAAACCAGAGAATTTTAAAGATTTTTTTATTCCCCTTTCCTCTAAGGATACAGCTTTCTGCAACCAGAATCCATGGAAGCTGTGGCCAGAAGACAAGAACTGGTTCAAAAGCAAAATATTGCCAGGTAATCAATATCAAGCTTTGCTCTGAGGTGAAGGCCAGGATTAAAGCAGCAAAGTGATTGAGATTGTTTTTCAAGTCACCAAAAGAAGCAGAAGGCCCTTATCAATTAAAGCCTGAAGCCACTACTTTCTGCTTGCCTTATTTTGCTTTTATTCTTAAAATGATGTAACAAAAATAAACAAACCCCTCAGCTTGGTTAAGGAAAAGAACAAGCTACAGCCACAGCCCTTGAATGCAGATCCAAAGACCCTGAAGTTACAAAAGTTCAGAAACAAATTCCAACTTTGCAGCTGCGTGATATCACACACAACACTTCAGGGCCCTTGGAACAAGCAGCTGTGATTCCACCCAAGCAGGGTGGGCAGCTTTCCTAGTTTGACCATTGAGTTGGAATAGCAGAGTGACTGTATGAAGTCCAGTTATTTGTACCAGTGCCCCTCACACAGTGAGAGTAAGAGCAAAGAACAGCCAAGTTCTGTACATTCATCTGAAAAAATTATGATGGAAGTGTTTTGAGCTCTTAAGTCAGCAAAGCTTGATTACTGAACTCCTCCAAGTGCAAGTTTTGCATCAGCAATGCATTTCCTATAGCTCTTGCCACATGGCAAAAACCCTGAGAAAAACAAGTGAAATAGCAAGCAGCAAACATGGCCATCTCATACACCCACAACCACATCCGAGCTGGTCCTACCTGTTCAGTCTCTTCCCTCAGCCCCTAAACAGCAAAACTCCAACATGAAACAGCTCACCTACAACTTGAAACTTTTTACCCCAGCTTTCTGCCACTTTGACAATTTCCACTGTGTTCACACAGCTTTCTACAGCACAGGTCCCCTTTAGGGGTGCACTTGCTCCTTTCCGCTGTTCCAGAAACCAGGTGCTGACAATCTCCTGCACTGTGTTGCTGAGCACCTGGGTTCAAATCCTTGTTCTCCAAGGGACTTTGCCTCATCCCAAAGCTCTCTTTGCTGGTCCTGACAGGAACAGATTATCTCAGCTGGAGGAGAAGGCAGGAATGTAATGCTTTCTGCTGTTTATTGTCACCTCAAGAGCTGGGTGGGAGTAATGACAATCAGGCAAAACATACAAGGACACGGTACATAGACAAAACACTTCCTTTGTATCTCTGAAAGCAGAAAGTCAATAAGTTGGAGGTTGTTTCAAAGATTAAAAGAAGGCAGAGAAAAAGCCCTGAATTGTATGATCAAATAATTCCTCCTCATACCAAAAATCTGTATAGATAGCTTTTGCCCAAACTGTTTTCCTGACAATTTTACACTCTCCTGAATATCAGACTCTCTGTGACCTGTTGTACTCATTGCAGTGCTAAGAAAGCTATCTTGCCCTTTAAAGTGCTTTACTTCACAGGCTCTTTTCCAAAGATGCAGAAATCCCACTGAAAGCTCCTCAAAGCTCCTCTAGGAGCTTTGCCTTTCTCTTTGATCACTGGCCTGGCTCCAGAGAAAGGTGATGCCAGCAAAGATTGGTACAGCAGAGACAAATACTACTATTACAAATACAATACAAATACTTGTATTCTCTGTGTCCCACTGGCAAGACCTTCCATCCACTATAACAGGAGCAGGAAGCTGGCACAGACTCTGGAGCACTCATCCAGAAGGAAGGAGATCAGTTGAACACTTCCCACCAAGATCTCACCCTTTCACACTCTCAGGCACTATGTTCAGGTGCCAGGCACTGTGGAGGGTTCCTCGAGAGACTTAGCATTACCTTACTCTGAATAGATGCATAGGTTCCATAGATCATGTCATTCTTGTTCTTTATAATTTACAATATGAATGGAATTCTGCAGGTTTTGGTACAAATTTCTGAGGGATAATATAAATAAATTATTTTCTTTAGTCTTCAACCCCTTGACTCTGGAGACTATTTACCAAATGTGAATATAATCCTCATGTCTGGATTGCCAACATACAAATAACACTTTTTTGTCTGAAGTGTTTTTCAGAGCCATGACATGGAAGATGTGATTTCCCTTTCTTTTAGTTTACTCTCTGTATCTGACAGCACATTAAATACAGCCAGGTTTGCCATTCCATCTGCAGTTTGTACCCTCTCACACACAGCAATATAAGGGACAGACAGAACAAGCAGTACCTTTGTCTATTCACTTATCTGAGTTTTATTCTGCTGCTGAAATAAAATAAGGTGATGAAGGAACCGAGCTGCCCTAACTGCTCATGCTCTGTGTGTCTCTTAGAATGGAAATGGAGATGAGTGCTATTTTTCAGCAAAAGGAAATGGAGAAAGCCCATCGGAAAGGACTCCTGGGCCTGGAAGCCCCTTTCCTTTACCACGGGATGCCAGCGAGTCCCATCGCTTTCCGTGGCAGGCACAGACTCCCTGAAGGGCACCTTGCCAATGACCTGTATGTCCACCGGACCACCCTGGACGAGATCCATGGCGACAGCATGCTCATGGCAAGCAGCCCCTACCCACCAGTCACCACCCTGCAAAGGGAGAGGGGGCGCCGCCCAGGGAGAAGAGCTGGAAATCACAAAACTGCCGAGGGCAGCGCCAACAGCACAAAGAACCAGGCGGATGACAAATCCATGGACTCTGCCTCAGCTGCAGTGGATGAGGAGAAAGAGGACAAGAAGGAAGTAGAGGTGGAGACACCAAACAAACATGAGCAGAGCAAAAACCAGACTGAGCCAGCTGTAGTTGCTAAGAACTGCAAAGAGTTTGAACAAGGCTTGAGAAAAAACTGTGCTGCTCATGAAATTCCTACTGAAACCACCGGCTGCAGCAACACAAATGAGAAGGAAGCCAACAGCTCCTGTGCTGCTTTTGATGACAAGTACCTGTACCCTTCTGCAATCCCATTCTCAGCATTACCATATGGATTTCCAGTGCCCAGCAACCCATTGCTACCTTCAGGTTTGTCAGATCTCCAGATTAGAGTGGTATGTTGATATAATCTGGTTTTACTGATTTGGTCTCTCAATTGCTCCTTCTATTTTAAGTGAATTTTTGATATGGTAGAGTCATTGCAACTAAAAGTAGAATTCTAATGTTGCAAACAGTAATATCTGTATTCAGTTCATGTCTTAAAAAGGAATTTCAATTTTAAAAAGCAAAATTGCTGAATGAAGTTGTGAGTTAGCCTGTCTCTTCAGCCCACAACTATTCTCTGTGTCCTAATTCACAGTAGGCACCATGGACTAGCAAAGACTTGGATCTGTTCTATTGAAATATTAGTCAAATTAAAGTAACAGTAAAGTCCAAAGAAGAAAAAGCACTGGATAATGCACTCATTAGAGGAAGTCCTGCAGCATGATTTTTATGTGTAGTGACTGGTAGGTACAGTGCCAACAGTAAACAAAAGAAGCCACACAAAAATCCCCTTCAGAACCAGATTTTGCTCAGTACCTGGTGATTTTGTGTCTAGGACTCCTGTATCTGCAAGTGACTGCAACCTGCTGTTAATACATCAGGTTCTGAAAAAGTGCAAAAATTCTCATGATACCAATCATTTCCTCCCGATTTGCCAGCAAAATTCTACCAAGCTAACTTCTGTGTTTCCTCCTCAAAGGAGCCCATGGCCTGATCCTGAATGGAGAAGACATTTCTTCTGTTGAAGACATTCGCAAGTGGACAGTTGATGATGTGCACAACTTCATTGTCAGCCTCCCAGGCTGCTCAGATTATGCCCAGGTGATTATAAACATTCACCACATTTTCAGGTCTTTAAGACCATCTAGATATAAATGTCAGCAAGCAAATGAAAATGGTGGGGGGTAGTTGATTGTCCCAAAATTACAAGTATAATAGTAGTTTTCTTTGTGCAGTTAGAAGATAAATACAAATATAAAACAGTAAAATTATTATTTCTTCTTTTTATTGTTTATGCTTCAGGGTTAAGCATGAAAAATAACAACCAAAGTCTATTTTAGCACACTATGATGTGTTTTATCATTTCATTAGATATTTAAAGACCATGCTATTGATGGAGAAACCCTTCCACTGCTAACAGAGGAACATCTCCTGGATACAATGGGATTAAAACTTGGACCAGCATTAAAAATCCGCTCTCAGGTATGATCATTAAATGTATGCCAAGACAGTGAGTCACAGAGGCATGGAAGTGCCAGAAGATGACAGGAGGGAATTTTTCCGAACTAAAGCACTTTTTTTTCACTGGTAACTGCCACAATATTGGGAAAAAATAAATTACTCCAGCAAAGTTTTCTTTTGCTTCCCTGCATGTTACCATGGCACACAGAGACACAGTAAGGAATATGATATTTTTCAGTAACAGACTCTCCCTCTCTTTTTGCAGTTTTCTGCCCTTAATTTCATGCACTAATATCAGCTCTGTGTTTCTGTTGCTGCTGGTTCTTTTCCTTTTCTTTAACCCCTTGTACTCTCTCACTCTCCTCTCATTCCAACCACCTGTCCCAGTCCTGGCTGGCAGTTTGCCTCCTCTCTGTCCCTGGGTGCTGCAGCACCTTAGGAACTAGAGAATCCTGTTGGGCTGTCAGGCCCAACAGTCCTAACCTGGGTATTGACAAGCTTCCACAACCTGGGCCTAGAAAAATATAAAATGGAAAAGATTTTTTTTCACAAGAATTTGATAACCCTGTGGGATGCCTGGGATGTCCCTGGTGCTGCTGCACCAAAGTCAGGCCTGATTTTTAATGGCTTTAACAGCAAGAAGTAACTGCAATTGTGCCTTTGTCTTTAAAGGTGTCCCGACGTCTGGGCAATGTGTTCTACATGATGAATGTCCCTCTGTCCGTGCCCCTGCCTCCTGCTGCAGGGAAGCCCTCAGAGCAGCCCTCTGACATGGCCTCCCCTCTGCACTGCAACAGCAGCGGTGACACCCTGGACAGTCCCTGCTCCCAGGACCCAGAAACCTCCCAGGCGGTGGAACAGATGGTTTCAGAAAGCAGAGAAAATCCATGTGACACAGCTGGATCCCAGGCTGACTTCCAGATGATTGCTTTCCAGAAAAGTTGAGCTAAATCCAGGACATAACGTGTTTTTAATAATCCAGGAACCTCTAGTTACAAAGTGTTTGAGAAGAAGCTCCAGCCTGAAACCTCAGTAAGGCTGGGGCTGAAGGAAATAAGTTGCCAATGCAGCATGAGGAAATATCTGAAAGGCATTCAGAAATGCAGCTACAGGTTAGTGCAATTACTTTCAAGTGCAATTCATTGAAAAGAATACCAGAAGAGTTAACAGGTAAATTGAATTTTTCATTGAAGTCCAGGGTTATCACTGGAAGCTGTCAGAGACTCAGAGCACACTGTATGTGTGTTCCAGTGGGCAACTGAGAAACTATATGGAAAGGTCACAGCTTCCAAACATAGCTGACTTCTGCTTCTGTTGAACAAAATTTATACAGAACATTCATATGGAATTCATTGGGACAGTATGGAACTGCCTACAGAATACAGACAAATATACCCCAGACTCAGCAGTTTGAGTTAATCCATTGCTGCTCCAGAACTAAGCCTTTTGAAGTGCCTGGCAAGGGTATGCAGCTTATAAAGATACACAGATTGAATATGAAAATACCATGTGCGACAGCAATTTTAATTATTCCAAAGCACTCTTATCACCAGGGCTGGAATTCGCTTTTCGTGACTGCAAGCTGAGATGAGTCACCAGCCTCAGCCACTAAGGCCAGTCACTGGGACAGTGACACTCCCTGCAGGCAGCAGGCTCAAAGCCACCTGGCTCCTGTCCAGAGCACCCTTCCCATCAGCTCACCTGGGTGAGCATGGAAAGCCCTTCCCTCAGCAGCACGTTCAGCGTTCTTCACTTTCAGAGAGGCCATCAGTTTAGCCTGAGAGCTCCCTTTTCTCTGGAAGAATATGGTTTCCCCTCACTTCTGCTACTGATGAGTCATTATCTCACAGCAAACAAGGACATGAACTAGAGCTTTTAGCTAAGGACAAATCCCCAGCATTTATTGTGATTCCTGTGTAATTTATCCTTGCTCCCTTTTTAGGGGTTTGGTCCTACATTGGTTTTCCACAAAGAATTTGGAAGTTGGTACACTTCCACTCTCTTCCCTCAAGAGCTCTTCTCTACTCCAGAGGACACACAAATATCTTTGACAAAATCTAGTTCTGAAATTGAGGGTTGATAGTTTGTGGACCTGCTGTATGTTGCTACTTTAGATTCTCTCCCCTTAATTTAGCTTTTGTGGCCTCAAGTACTGAAACCTGAAGAGGTATGAAGCTGTTTAGGTGGTGAGTGGCTAAACATGAGGAGGGGAAGTATTTCCATATTCTATTTTTTTTACTTTAGCCAGAGATAAATTGTTTTGTGTCTTTGTTATATTTGTGCACTAGATAATGTGTGATTAGATGTTGCAACAGCAACCTTAGATGTCCATCTTACCATGCTGTCCAAACTTTGTAGCCTTTGGAGAAATGGCAAATATCTCTATTCTTTTTAGCATATGAAAACAATTTCTAACTTATCTTTTGTACAATTGACAATCATGTTGACAATGTCACTTATCTGATTAAACAGAGGTAATGACTTGGTTTTTCTAATGGCATCCTACCTCCTCTCTGCGAGAAATATTCGACTCAATCCACATGAGACCTTCTCCACCCTGGGAGAGGAATCTCTGACACTGTTCAGGGGAATCAGGCCAGGAGATGTCGCTGCAAAGCCACTTGGTCACCCGCTGTCCCTCTGAAGGGAAACGCGGCACACCTGTAGTACCGGGGATGTGTTAAGGGCAACGATATGAAGAAACTTTACTTGTTTTTCTAAAGTAACAGCAGAAAACATTGACTTCAAGTCCCATATGCCAGAGAGGAAGGATTGAAATGTGGTTCTGAAGGGTGTGATTATTTTTGTAAATGGGTCAGACATGAACAATGCCAAAAGCTGAGCAAGTTGGGATGCAAATTTTGCAGTCTTGCATTACTTCTGCAATTAAAAAAAAAAAAACAACAAACAAATCACCAGACATACAATCCTTCGCACATATTGCCCAAAATGACAAAAGGAATTACTTCATAGCTTCCTGTACTGGGGGAGATGTGCTGCAGCAGCCAAAACGCAATAAGCCCTGAACAGTAAACAGCTGTGAAGTGAAATAGGAAGGAAAGGGATTTACCTAAACAGACATAATTCTATTTCCAATGGAGGAAATACCACTGGTAATTAATGTTTCCTCTCCTAAAAACAATTTAGAGAAAATTAAAATAAAAGGTAAAAATAATTTAAAAGTACACAGAATCAGTAGACAGACCAATATTTCCAGAGGTTGATGTGTTTTCAGGAATTGTGTTTATATGTAAACATTGGGGCCTTACTGATTCTCATGTTCTTTTTTGGACATTTATTGTTTATTCCAGCTGCAAAGGGGTTCAGGTAGCAATCACAAGTACCTAAAAAAGCTAGCAGAACTCTGCTTCCTAATAACTTTCTGGTGCCTGTGTCACCACTGCATTAATTTTTTCTGCAATGCAACTAAAATCACAATGGGATGCAGACGATGTGTTTTAATACATGTTGCATCATTAGAAATATTTCATTTACCATCTATTGTTGTATTAGTCCATAGCAGTGATGCAGTTAACAAAGAAGAGAATGTTTTTAAGAGGTGTTGTAGAAGTTCCTGATTTTGTCAGTATCTACAGTAAATGTGTGGGATCCTAGGGTTAGAGATTTCCATTTAAATGTATTTTTTTTAATAGTGCCAACATTAAAGACAAGATTAATAAAAAGATATAACAAACATATTGCAAGATCGTCCTGTATCATAAAAACAGATTTAGAAAAGTCTTGAAGAGGAAGAAATGGTTTGTCTTTCCTACAACAACCTGGGTTTCTGGTCTCATGTAGGTTGCTGACGATTATGATGTGGAATACAAACTCACATGGACCTAAATAGATAATTCTCTGATCAATTTCCCAGGTGTAGAATCTCTAAAAAATTCTATAATATTACAAAAGTAGTGCAGAATTCTCACCAGGTCCAAGTCAGACAGTCACTTTAATCCAGCACACAAACAAAAGAACAGGCACATAGTTTCCCAAGGTGATGGTATTTCAAACTGACCCATACCCATGCCACCCGCTACTTTATAAAACTTTATATTCCAAGACTTTATACAATTGTGATTCTGCCACAGAACAGTTTTCAGAATGTTAAATTATCCTTTGAGTGTGAAACAGAAAGAATAACCTGCTCTGGTTTTTAAAATCAATTCTAGCTTTTAAACTCTCTAGAAATTTCTTGTATTTTCAACTTTCCAATTACCCTCACACAGTGTTGATTGGTTGCGCAGTGTTTTGAGTCACCTTCGACATCAGCAATTTTACAGGAAATCATCCAAAACTAGATACAGCTCTTGTTTTGGTACCTTGCCATGGTAATGTTCTCCCTAAGCCTTTTATTATTCACTGGAAAATAACAAGTCTATTTTATGAGGCTGAGTGTTCATAGAATTACAGAATGGTTTGAGTTGAAAGGGACCTTAAAGATCATCCAGTTCCAAACCCCAGTGTTCATCAGGGTTCAGCTGCCTCTGATGGTTGGTTTTGATTAGCTCTTCATGCTATAATAAATAGCTGTAGCTTTATTGCTATGGCAATTTCAGTATAATAATATATGCTCTATTGAGAGAAAAGCTCACCTCTCCTTTCTCATCTGTTTAGGCTTTGGGGGGTTATTGCAGTTGCCAGGCTCCTCTCTTTCTTTGGGAAGGCTTTGCTCCTCCTATCACCTGTACTGAGGCCACAAGAATTACTCTGTTGATTTGGCCCTTATGCTGTCCTTTCCTTTGTCCATTCCCAAGTTTACCCAAGTCTGTTTTTTTCCAGACAAACATTAGTTCTGCTACTATTCCCAGACTCTTCCTGAACCACTGATTTCCCTGTGGATAAGGATGCAAATCTTTAATTCAGTCCAGAGTAAAGAAGAACCTGTTGTCTATGTTATATGGAGAATCATGCAGTATTTTTCCCTATAGCACAGCAAAGGCTTGAATAGACATTTTGATTTATCAAAATTTAAAACCACATACAGCATCTGTGTGTGTGAATTACTGACATACAGATCAACCAACCAAAATGGCAAAACAGAAAAAGCACCACTGACCATGGAAAAAAAAAGAAAGCACCAAACCAACCTGGTTCTTTGCTGCAGCCTTGGCTCATCAGCCAATCTTTGCTGATTATCTTTCTGCTCCAAGGTTCCAACAGCTTTGCTGGAGGAGCACTGTGCAGCTGGGATTCGTGGGACTCCAGCAGTCCCTGAGCACTCTGCAGTGGAAGGTGGTCTGTAAAGCACTCCCTGGCTTCTAGTTCAACCTGTTAAATGGAGGGATGGAAACTCAAGACTTGCATCCTTACATTAAAAATATTTTTAACTCAAACACTTGTAATCATAACAACAAATTTACGATTTTATAAAACAATAACAGGTTGTGTTTTTAAGGCTATACCTTAAATATCGTAATTCTTATCTTCTCCTCCTGCCACTGGCAAAAACAGAGATATAAGCAAAACCTCAGCTGGTTGTTCCAGAAAATGTATTGATGTATTTTTCAATTATGTGTCCATGTACATCCTCACTGACTCCAGCAGGGTCTGATTGACAGTGGTCTTTAGAAAGAGCTGATGTGCCAGCCCATATCAGGAGAGATGTATCCAGTTACTCACCAGTTACTGCTTAGAAGAAATTATATTCTTACAATGAACAAAGATGATATTAGAAATAGGTGCAAATTACAGAAGAATCAGAGAAATTAGTTTTTAGTTCAATTAAAATTTTTGTCAGTTATATGTACCTAATAATTCTGGGTTGTATAGAAAGGAAAAGGAACTTGCAAGAGTGGAAGTATTTAAGAACTTTCTTAGTGAAAGATAATTATGGACATTTGTCTAATAAACCTTTGTTGTTCTGCTAAATTAAAAACTAAGTGGCTAACTAAATATTTATAAGCTTTTGAGATGGAAGTGACTCAGGATATGTTTACATTGGAATATGTTTCTGAGTTATGACTCATGTATTTGTGGGTGGATTTTATCTGAACCTTTCTTGACAGTATGTGATGCTGTGCAGTACAAAGCCCATATTCTCTATATTCTGAGCCCATTCAGTGTTGAAGCTGACTGGATGAAAAGGGAGGTCACCCCAGAGCCTGAAGCATGCTACCATCTCTAGATAATCAAGGAAATGGCTCCTAACATTGCTGGGGAGTTTCCTTCCTTTCTTTCCTTCCTTTCCTTCCTTCCCTTCCAATGTGCATTCTCCCCTCCCTCCCTCAAATCCTTAAGGATTATCTGTGTGTCCAGAGGAGAAGCTCCTTGCAAGTTTGTTTGTTCAGAACTGACACTTGCTTTGCCTTTGAATGTCTCTCCAGTCTGTTTTGCAGAAGGCCCTGTAATTAGTGACCTGCTTCCAGTAATTCCATTGCCAGCACATGGCCTTGTCTTTCTGGTGTAGCTATAGCTGTGGTAACCCCACATCATTTTCTGGATCCGGGATGATTGAACCCAAAGCAATCAGACATAGCACAAAGGCCAGAAAATTGACAGAAGTGAATATAAGGGTATAAGAAAATATGTACTACAAAGAGTAAAACCTAACTCAGTGTCCTGCCCCAGGGCCCAAAAGCAGATACCTAAATTAGAGCACAGGAACAAAGCAATAATGAATTCAGGATAATTCCTTTATTTCCAGGGTTCTATCTCCCAGGGAAATAGGAGTGATGTCTATATTTAATGGTAGCTCATTAAGTATTTTTGTTCCTTCAATGTACCCAGCTGGTTTTTGAGCCAAGCTTCCAGCATCCATACTGCTGTATTAGATCACCCAGCTGGGGTAAAGAAGAGGGAAAAGAAGTTAATGAAATGCTGTTGGTTTGGCTTCAGTTGAAAGAGGAAACCACTCCACTTGTATGCAACATCCTTCTCAACAGTAATTCTGAATCTACAATCATCACAATGGCAGTTGGCCTTTTATGGGCTGTGTCTTCACTGCCTAGTTCTGCTTCTTTTTGCAGCCTGCCCCACAGCTGACAGACACACTAACCTTAAACACAAGCTGTATGAACCTTCACTTCCACTCCATGGCTTTCTTGGAATTCAGCCACTTGCTGCTCTGCCACTCTGATGACTGAGAATAAACTTGTTCCATGTGTGACTCAGTCATGATCTGCTCTGTACTCCAGAGTGGTAGGAATTCACCATCCACAACCTTACACATTCCCTTGCCCATTTTCCATCCCTCAGTCCTTTCTTAGATATCTGCTTGAAGTGATGGGTTTGCTCCCTGTGCTTCTCCATGCCCGGCTGTCCTGGGAAGAGCTCCTGCAATTTAGTGTTTCACAAAGATGAATTAAAATTTCTATAGGAAAAAAAAAAAAAAAGAAGAGACATTAACCAGATATCCAAGGTGCTTTTCTGGCAGCAAATAGCTTGATGTACTGCAGATAACATACCATGCCAAAAAAAACCCTGCAAAATGAAGAGCTGAGCATCAAAGGTGGGTTTGTGAATCAGCAATAGATTCAAAGAGACAGAGGGCATAGGAGAGTAAGACCTAAGACCTTAAAAGAGCCCAAGAGTCGAAGTATGAGGGATGATGACCCTTCAGGTGATTGCACCCTTCAAGAGGAGGCCAGAGTGCATCTCCCACGGAGCAGGAGAGTTTCACAGCTGAGGCTCAGCTTGTGCCTGTGCAGGGAGAGCAGAGGGGTCAGAGCTGCACCATGGCAAAGCCCTTGCTGCAGCCATCGTGTATTATTAGCATCTGTAGGTTACAGATGGCTGAAACTTCTTCTGCAAGAAAGCCTCCATGTCAGATGTGCTTTTATATTACTGTAAGTCAAGCACATGAAATCACTGTTAAAATTATTGCCAACTTAAAGCATGTATTTTTTAATAAATGCAGTCTGCCTGCTTTTTACAAGGCATTGTTTTATTGTAACCATAAAAACTTCAATTCCCTCTACCTAGAAGTTCATCTTTTGAATTACACTTTTCTAGTTCACTTACTCTGCAGTCAGTCAGCTTAATTTGTAACTTGTATAGATTTTCTGCCCAGCAACAGCAAAAGGAAAACATTCAACAGAAAAAGATGTTGTACCAGAAAGAGCACAAAACCTGGCACTGAAACTGAGGGGCAAATATGCTGCTGGAAGCTTTTTTAGGTTCTTAGTTGCCCAGTTTTCAATCTGAGAGATCCAAATCACAGGAACAGAAAGGGGCAACAAGATTTGAGGGGACTGGACAAGACAATGCAGCGCTGCACATACTTTTCCATCCCAAAGTGCCAGGGTGTGGTTTGGAAACACAGAGCCAGGATAAATGATTATACGCTTTGCTAACTCCAGTGACCTCATAGCACAAGTATGTGGGACAACCTCTGGCAAAAGGCCCTTCTGCTTTATATATGCTGCTTTCTGAATCTAATTCTGTAAGTATATGGGGTCTGAGTAATGAGTTCGTTTAAATGAGTACCAGTTAATAAAGGTGCTGTATTGAGCATCTTTAAGGCCTTACATACTATTTCAGTGTATCAAAACTTAAACAGACTTTTACAGCCGGAGCTGGAGCAAGGCCAAGGACTGAGGGGGGAGAAGGGCTGAGGGGCTCTCAGTGATGCCCTGTGACAGGACAAGGAGCAATGGCCATTATGTAAAACACAAGAAGTTCCACCTCTACATGAGGATTAATTTCTTCGCATTGAAGGTGGCAGAGCACTCGAACAGGCTGTCCGGGCAGTTTGTGGAGTCTCCCTCTGTAGAGACATTCCAAACTCACCTGGACAAGTTCCTGTGTCACCTGCTCTGGGGAGTTTGACTGGATGATCTCCAGAGTCCCTTTCGGCTCTAATAACCCTGTGATTCTGTGGAGGGGCGTCGGTGAGGGGCTGAGGAACCGAGGCGGGGTGGTGAGGGCTGAGGGGCTGGGCGGGCTGAGGGAGGCGGTGGGAGGCTGAGGCGGGAATAGGGCAGGGGGAGGCGCTGAGGCGGCATGAAGTGAATGAGGGACCCAGTCAGGGCGCTGCGGGGCGGTGATGGACCGAGGCGCTGAGGCGTGATGAGGCGCTGAGGGACCGGGGTGGAATGAGGCTTTGAGGGGACAGAGGGGAACCAAGACTGGTCGGTGACGGACCGAGGCGGGTCGCTGAGGCGCTGAGGGACGGAGAGGGCACTGTGAGGGACCGATACTCGCTGAGGAGCTGAGGGACGGAGAGGGCACTGTGAGGGACCGAGGCGCGTCGCTGAGGCGCTGAAGGACGGAGAGGGCACTGTGAGGGACCGAGGCGCGTCGCTGAGGCGCTGAGGGGCGGAGAGGGCACTGTGAGGGACCGAGGGGCTCGCTGAGGAGCTGAGGGACGGAGAGGGCACTGTGAGGGACCGAGGGTCTCGCTGAGGAGCTGAGGGACGGAGAGGGCACTGTGAGGGACTGAGGGGTTCGCTGAGGCGCTGAGGGACGGAGAGGGCACTGTGAGGGACCGAGGGTCTCGCTGAGGAGCTGAGGGACGGAGAGGGCACTGTGAGGGACCGAGGGTCTCGCTGAGGCGCTGAGGGACGGAGAGGGCACTGTGAGGGACCGAGGCGCGTCGCTGAGGCACTGAGGGACGGAGAGGGCACTGTGAGGGACCGAGGGGCTCGCTGAGGCGCTGAGGGACGGAGAGGGCACTGTGAGGGACCGAGGGGTTCGCTGAGGCGCTGAGGGACGGAGAGGGCACTGTGAGGGACCGAGGGGTTCGCTGAGGCGCTGAGGGACGGAGAGGGCACTGTGAGGGACCGAGGCGCGTCGCTGAGGCGCTGAGGGACGGAGAGGGCACTGTGAGGGACCACGGGGCTCGCTGAGGCACGCCGACGGCTCGGCGAGGCACGGAGGCGGGTGGCCGAGGGGCGGGGGGCGGTGACGGGCGGAGGCGCCGCGGGCGCGCCCCCTTCCCGCCCCTCCGCTCGCTCCCGCCGCCTCTCGCGAGGCCACCGCCCCCCCCCCCGCGCGCGTCACCGGCGGAGCGGACGGGGACAACATGGCGGAGCGGCGGAGGCACAGGAAGCGCGTCCAGGTACCCGAGACTCCCCCTCCTCTCTCTCTCCCCCTCCCCGCCCGGTGGCTCTCCCTCTCCGTGCTTAGAGCGGCTTCCCCCGCGGCCTTCCCGCCCGACGCTGTTGCGAGGTGGCGGCTGCCGGCGGCCCGCGGTGAGAGCGCCCCAGTCTCGGGGCGCCGGGAGCCCCTCAGGCCGGGGCCGGAGCTCGGGCTGGCAGGTTCTCCTCAGAATTTTCTAGCAGATGGGTAAACACTGTGAAAGCAGAATGGTGGAGCTCAAGTAGGAGCGCTGAGGGGCTCAGGGGCAGCCAGCGGGGCCCCTCGGCACATCAGAGGCGCCCCCGCTCCATCCCCATGGGCTCTGAGCCCTCAGAAGTTCTTCGTCTCTCCATGACCAAAAAATTACATATGGAGCCGTTCCCAGTTTTTAATCGCCGTGTTGTACTCAGAATCTTCCCGGTTATCAGTGTCGAACAATAGCTTAGTGCGGGTAACACCAAAACACCCGGGAGCTGCACCTTCACCCAGCGTGTCCGGCCCTGCGATTGTGAGCAGAAGACGTGGGACAGATGGTAAAAGCATCTTAAAAGCAAACGTGCCCCAAGCAGGAAATGATGCGGGAAGGAAAGGAAATTTGTGTCTGGAAAACATAAACAAACAGGCACGCCTATAAATAGACCTAATCAGCTTTGAGATCGTGTTAAAATGTAGTGATAATTGTGTGGTGGCACTGAGAGACAAACTGAGGGCTGCTTTGGTGTTTTCACTTACCTGGGAGCCTGGTATGTCGAGGTGTAATTTTTACATGGAGTTCTACAGAGTTTTTAATGCATGTTTTGAGCGTACTTACAGTATCAGTGACCATAACGCTTGTTACTGTTATGTGTTATCAACACTCGGCCCTAAATAGTGTTTGTTTGGGGTTTATTGCTCTGCTGTAAGAGCAGATAATATTCACGGGAGAGATCACAGAGCCATTCAACAATGTAAGCTTCGTATGTCACCCTTCTGCTTGGCTGCCCTCTCTCCTTTCTCAGCCTTCCCTTTCCCAGCCCACTTTCCCTTCCCCCAGGAAGATGAAGATCTGCCTATACCTGTAAAGGTTCCTTTTTTTCCTTTAATTCTGATTAGCGAGGCAGGGGGAGAAATGCAAGGAGTCATTAATCAAAATCTTGTTGAACGAGCCCTATCCATCACAGCATTGCAAGGAATTATTGCAAAACATCACAGAATTATTCTCCTTTTAAGATTTTGATAGGCTGTCCCTTTCCAAGAATGACAACAGCTCAATAAAGCACCCATCAAACAAAATCTGAGCGTAATTTAATGTTTGTATAATACCCAAGGCTGTGGTCTTGCAGGCAGTTAAGCACATACTTAATTTCCAGCCTGTTAGCAGTAAAAGTATTTCCCAGATTGTTAGTAATTAAATTGATGTCTGGGTTTTAAAACTTAAGGTCATGGCCTATATTTGTGATATAATTATGCAAATAAATGTGTATCATCACAGGTTCCTAGTGTAGGTCAACAACAATGGGAAGACAAGACAGTGGACAAAGAATACTGGTGAATGCCCAAGGGGTGTTCTTAATTGGTCAGTGAATAAAACAACTCATATTTTTCTTGGTAGTGGGTTTTGGATTTCATTTTTCTTAGGCTTTTTGAACTTTACTGGTGTATTTGCAGTATGATGATCACGTTTTTCAGGCTCATGCTGCAAGTGTCTTCTTTTAAAATCAAGTGTGGGATTTTTATTCGTAGGTGCTTCAAGTGTTTTAGCAGTGTGTACTTAATTTAAGGTGATGTTGCCCCCCTAAAGAGATTATTTATTGTGCTGCACACAAGTCTGACATCAGAATACCCTGTATTTCTTGACAGGAGTGATGTTCTTGGGAAAAGTTGGTGGTTTTAGCTGTGGATGAGGCTGATGTAATGGAGTCCAGTTCTAAAAAACCATGGGTGCAGAACCTGGGTTTGGAAGGAATTTTTGTAGGATTTTATGCTTGCCATCAAGATTAGAATCATGGTAGTTATGTCACATAGCTAGACATGAAAAAAGGCTCAAAAATAGTTCAAAGTTGTCTCTAGCCTGCCCCACGTTTCCCGTCGGAAGCAGTCACAGGAAGGATGTGTTTTATGGAATGCTCTTTCATCAAAAGACACATTGCCCAATGTGTGTTGCATAGCTTAGACTCTTCCTCCGAAAGTTACGAAAGTTGCAAAAATTTGAACTTCAGAAGTTTGAACAAAGATATTTCGGAGGTAAATTTCTCCAAGTGTCATTCCCGATGGTAATTTAGCTGTAATCAACAGGGAGATTAATTCAGACATGCAGTGGTGAAGGGAGACTGGTCTGTAGGATGCAGATTGCTTACCCAGTGGCTCCCACGTGATTCAGATGTCTGAAATCAAGAATGCTTGCTGTGTATAAAGGACTTACTGACAGAAAAACAACATATGTTATCTAATGGCTAGTTTAATCTTTTTATTTTAGACAAAATACATCTCAAAAGATGGGAGATGCCTTTGAATGCCTGCTACTCCAACAACCTGATCAAAGCTACTTCATGTCTTGGAACTATATTTTTTTCCTGAAATATTCACTTAACCACAGACTGTTGAGTGTTGTTTCCTTTGGGCCGGGTAACACGTGGCACTGTGCTGGCAGCTCTGCAGTTTGACTGTTAAATAGGCATTAAGTTTTCATTTCCTTGGCTGCATTCCACGGGCACAGTTTTAGTCTGCCCGTGTCAGGTTTTGGGCTGATCTTTGCGTTGGGTTTAACAGCGCTTGGGTCCCACCGTGTTGCTATGTCCTGCACTCCAGAAATGTTCATGCACGTAAATGCTGCTCCTGAAAAGAGAGAAAGCAGCTCCTGGGCAGTTTGGGGGTCAATGTCTCACTGCAAATTGATGGCTGAGGTGGCATCAGTACCATTAATGACAGGTACTTTCCTTGTTGACTTTTTTCTTTGATTCAACTTCTGAGATTCTCCTGATGAAGGACATCTACTAATCATTAACTCTTGTAGCCTACAGCTGGGTCCTGTTATGATTTGGGTTCTGCTGGAAGGAAAATGCACGGCTGCAGAGCTGCACTGCTGCTCCTGTGCTGCAGTTTTGTGTGAATGACTCTGAAAAGGATCTGCAGAAAGGACAATGCAGTGGCTTTCCAGTAACGTATATTTTGCTCCAGCTTGATCATTTGGCCTTATTTTCTTCATAAATTCTAGTGAAGATGAGTGGGATGATAACAAAGGAGACTGGTTAAATTATGTCTTTGAAAGCTGAGTGGTATCAGCTGATAGAGGAGGAAGAAACAAAGATCAAAGGGGCAAAACAAAGTTGAAAAATGGGACTGAAAAGTAGCAGCCTGAGTTGTCATTAAAACAAGAATCAGTCTTTTGGAAATCTTGAGTTACATTTTTGGAGGTGGGAAGGGAAAAAGTCAGAGCAGCTGGCCTGGGGTTGGAAGGGGACTGAAGCTGGTGTCTTTTGGCTTCAAAATACTGTACATTGCTCCTTGGGTCTGTTTTAGAACTCTGTATGCTTACAGAGTTCTGTATGTTTTTGCTCCAAAAAATTAGCAGTGGTTAAAAAGAAAGAGGGAAGAAAACAGATACTTCTGTTTTCACAGGATATGGACTGCAAAACATCTGCTAATCTTTTTCTGTAAAGAAAAGTTAATGTTTTGTGGCCAGCACATGGCCACGGTTATCCAGAAGAACTGGTTTCTCCACATGGTCTGCCACAGTTTCTTTTAAGAGACCTGGGGCTGTCCTTGTACTGGTCATCAGTGCAGGAGTCAGACAAGTTTGTGTTTGTTAGTCACTGAAGAAAACTGGGATGTCCTAAGAGCAACTCCTAACACCCTGGTGTGTTTGTTTCCCCCTCCCCGCTCCACTCATGCCAATTTCTGTGCTTTTTCTTTGTCTATGGCATGTTGGTTTATTTTAGGCAAAGTACAAATATCTCAGCAGCAACCAGTAGCCTGCCACAGAACATCCACTCTGAGATCCTGACAGTCAACAGGGAAGGGGAAAAGATAATCCTGCAGTTCGGCCCAAGCTGTGATGTGCTCAGCACTTTCAGAGAAGAGTAGAGTGGGCTGATGCAGCTGTAGAGTCTTTGTAATGAGGTGTGTGCAATGGAACCTGGCCTGACACAGTGTCATTTTTGATGGAGCCTCTCAGCTTGAAAAACAGGCACCACATGATAAATGTGCTTAAATTTCTTCTTTTCCTTATCTGAAAACTGTGTCAACTATTAGGCTTCAGCAGCCTGCTTTGAGGGATGGTGTTCTGAAAATCTAAGAGCAAAGAAATCAACTGGATATTGTTTCATTGAAATAAAAGAATTTTGATGACCCTTTTGAAACAGAGGAGCATAATTCCTTGTGATGCATTTGGCTGCATATGGAATAACTTGTCTTGCTAGTGACACTCATCATTTACTCTCTTCTGATTTTCCAGAAACCCTGTTTATGTTACCAGGTTGTGGAAGGAAATTGGACTGTCTTGGGTCTTCTTGCAACTGTGACACAAAGAGGGGATAAAATGAGTGCAGTTTTCAAACCAGAAATGTGCTTTGCCCTTTTGTCATCCACTGAGTGTTCCAGGAGTAGGAAAACCTGAATAAGTCATTCTTGGGTAGAGCTGAGGGGGAGAATTCAGTGGCTCAGTTCAGATGTTATTTTGATGTGTTCAGGCCTCTCTGGTGCTGCAGTCCCAGCTGGGGGTTGAATTCACTGGGAACTGCATCCATGCATTGAAGTGCAGCAGGGACTGTGCTGTACTTGGGTTTGGGAAATAATGCTAAGTTTGATTAGGACTTTCCCATCACTTCAGTGAGTCTGGAAGGTCCCTGGGTTTGATTGTCCTTTCATGAATTCATATAGGGCAGAATTGGGATTGAGAATTATTCTTAAAAACTTTAAATGTCTTTGTATTTCTAGCAAGTGACTAGGCTGAGCACTGCTTTTCCTGTCAGTAGGTGGAGTTCTGTCTAGACAAGTAAGAAATTTGGTTTGATTTAATTTTTAATGGCCAGAGTTTGTCACCAGGGATTGTAAATCTCTAAATCTTACATGCTGTCTAGTGACAACACGGGCTACTTTTAAAAATGAACACAAAATTTGGTTAAAATGCAACTTTTAAAAGTTGAGCCTAGGGTCATGAACTTACCATTGCTTTGGTTGATTTCATCTATTGATGGAATATGTTATTTTCTGTCGGTAATTTATTTTCACATTTTAACAGAAGCCTGGCTCTGCAAACAAAGGGATGAAAATAGGATGAAAAATGGGGATTAAATTGCAGGGGACACTTTCTCAGAATGAGCTCAGTTAAACTGTGGCAGTCTCTCACTGGGAAGGTTTTTTTGTTTGGGCTGTTATGAAACTATCCCTCACAAAGCAATAGAGAGAAAGGAGCAATAAAAAAATCTCCTGGTGCCAGCCCCTGCCTGTGTAGTGCATCACATGACCCAGCAGGATCATAAATGTTTTAGGAAGAAGGAGAAAAACCACCTTAGCAGAGGAATTAACACTGATGAGAATATCTGCAGTTTCTCTGTCTCACTGTCCGTGCTGTGAAGAACATTTGCCCCGTGAATTGTTCCAAATTTCATTTGCTGACAGGAATTATTAGAAAAGCAGCATTCCACACACAGTTGCTGCCTGCAATCCCCAGTTCTCCTGGTGCCTTATCCCATTGGCAATGATGGGACACAGTCACTGGTTTTATTTCAGTGCACTGGAGCCCCTTTTGTTGCTGGTCAATAACTCTGGTACCAAGTTTGGTGGCTTGGTTTGATTTACAGTTGCTGGTATAACTGTACCATGTAAGAGGACCTGAAACCACAGAACATAAATTATGTGCATACATGGCACTGTCAGGGAATAGTTTTCTTGTCTGATGTTCAATGCAGATTTTTAAAATGTAAAAATTAAGAAAATGGATTAAACATGCAGCAGGAGGTAATATCCATTTGAGGACTGTTAGGATCACCTGACCTAATTTGGGTACATTTTTGAAACTACCTGGTGACTGAGCACATTTCTTCTTTATATGGAGGATTTTTTAAAAAGTGTCAGAACTAAGGGCCATGGAGTCTTTTAGTCATTTGGATACCTTGTGTCTGTATTATTCTCTTCAAAATTCTCCTCAGACAGGAAAAGCAACAGTCTCCTCTAGAAGGATACTCATTAACCAGTTGGTTTTGAAAGCTAGCTGTTGAAAATTAACAACTCTTACCATCTGAAGCTTTTATTCTGATGTAAACACAGCTATTTCACCTTGCATTTCCATTTAACATGCTGCTTGTGATATTATGATTATGCATCTTAAAAGCAGTAATGGAGGTTGTATATGTTTATTGACCTTTAGGAATATTAGGTCTTTAAATAGACTCTGAGACTTTTATTCCTGTAAATGACCAGTCTGATTTGTGGTTGATACAATCTATTTCTTCAGGCAACACGAGAGGAACAGGTAGAGAAAAGGCACTGCAGTGTGGAAAGCTGTCCCCTGTTTCTGTGCTACTGAGCCACAAGTAGCAGGGGGGAGTTGGAGAATTAAACCTTGTGGATTAAAAGAATTTACAGAAAAGAATTTTGAGGAAGTTAGAGTAAGTCAGTTTAATATCCCAGCCTATGGGTTTTTTCACAAATGTTTTTGTGAAGCAGGAATATTAGAAAGTTCTTCCATTCCCCGCTTGCAAATATTAGATCTTAATTTTACATAACTGAAAATGCCCATCTCCATCCTTCTGCCTTATACATCTCAGAGCTCTGTTACCTCTCTGCAAGGTGGTAAAAGCAAAGCATTTGTCAATGTGTGCAGAATAAGGGCTCCCTTCTCATAAAACATTGGTTTTGATGTTTAAATTTCATCCTGCTCTGCTTTCATCCTGATGTTCTACTCTGTAGATTGGCAGAATCTCCTCAAGGCTACTCTTAAGTCTCATTCTGTAGTCAAAGTGGGCAAAGAAATTTTCGAGCCAAATCTTTCAGCCTCTTTTCAACATGGTTTTCTCCTTCTCATGTGAAATCTGAGCTGCTCTGTCAGAGTGCCTACATTGCTGTCATTTCATGCACACTCATTCCCTCATTCCTCACTCTGCTTTTTCTTTGTTCCCAGCTTCACAACTGTTTCCATCCCAGCTGTGTACCTTTAGCAGCTTCCCATGTGCTGCTTTCCTCTTAGGCCTTCCTTTACTTTGCTCTTTCTACAGATTTGCTAAATGAGTTTGTCCTCCTTACCTTCAGTTCATCTAACTTGAGATTTTCTGCTTTTTTGCTTCCTGTAGACAGAAAGTTCTCAGGAAAAATGACTTGACCTATTTTCACATCCTTTATATTCTATTTGTTTAATGTGCCATTAAATAATAAAGACAAGACTTTGCAATATCTGATTTTTTAAGCCCAAATGGGTGATTTTATTATGTGTTTAAAACTGTATTAATAACTTTTGACTTTTCCCACTGTAGGAAGTTGGTGAGCCATTCAAGGAGGAGAAGGCTGTTGCTAAATACTTGCGCTTCAACTGTCCAACAAAATCCACCAACATGATGGGCCACCGAGTTGATTATTTTATTGGTAGGGCTGCTTTTAACTGGAAAGTTCTGGTTTCTTCTAACATTGCACTTGGAGGGTGGGAGAGGCTGTTTTATTTTTATTACTAGTACTTTATCTAATAAGTACTGATCCTACAGTTTGGTTTTGAAAACTTATCTAGGTATTAGGAAGCCATAAAATGAATCTCTCTAGCCTGGAGTAAATGCAATAAACTTTTCACTCTGTGGTTTAAAGGTGTGTGATGTCAAGAGGAATATATTTCAGAAAAGTGACTAGTTTTACTTGAAAGATTAAAAGGATGTGGAACATCACCAGAACAGACTGGTCATTGTGGTTCAAGGAATGTAGACTAAATGTTAAAAATAATGTTAATTTGAATGCATTTTTAATTCATTTTTTTCCCTCTAGCTTCCAAAGCTGTGGATTGCCTCCTGGATTCTAAGTGGGCAAAGGCAAAGAAAGGAGAGGAGGCTCTCTTTACAACCCGAGAGTCTGTGGTTGATTACTGCAACAGGTATGACCCAGGCTGCTTCTTCAGTGTCACTAATGGCTGCAGCTGTCCAGATGTCACAGTTAGTTAGGAACCAGTGCAACTTGGGCTGTGTGAATCCTAAAACTTCAGGATGTATGCAAAAATAATGAGAGTAATGATTTATAATGCTATGTTTGAGGGGGGAAATAATACAGTTTCACTATTTTTGTTCCCAGAACTCTCCCAGGCTTTCACTGCACTGCTGGGGGCAGTAAGGTGAACCAAAGGAATTTCCTGAATTTTGCCAGGATTTGAAGTCAGTAGGGTCAGAGCTCTCAAATCTCTCTGTCCCTGCTGTCTGAGGAGCAGGATTCTCTGCTGCTCTTCCTGTTGGGAATTTGGCTCCTTTCAAGGATGTTTCTAGTTGGTGACCACCTTAAGAATACCAAATACTACATCCTGGTGCCCTGCTTGCCATATATTTATATCTTTATCTGTCTATACATAAATAGATAATACATGCACCTGAAATAAGATCTGTTTGTAGCTGACAGGAAGGGAAGACTTGGCATAGGTACTACAGTTTCAACAGAGCACTTCTGTTCATTGTGCATCACTTACCAGTGATCTCTATGTCCACTTCCTTATTTTTGCTATGAAATACATTGATATGAACTTGAAAATAAATAGTGCAGGAATTGCATTAATGGGAAAGATAATTAAATGGATCTGGTGGGTTGCTGTATCCTACATATTATGTGTTCATTTAAATGCTGCCTCAGAAAAGTACAGTTTTTACCCAGTTTTGAACAGATGAACCAAAAAAAGCAAAGCAACAGGCAAGACATGGATAAGTAGGTCTGGTGTGTGTAGCTGTAAATAGAGCAGATGATTGTGACCTTGCCTTTCAGTCATGCTGGTCATGATTATGTTAGAGAGATAATCTAGAATGGTGTCTGATAACATAATTGAGTGTAAATTTTGTTCTCCCAGCTGCACTTAAATGAATCATTTAACTTATTTCATTTCAAGACTCCTGAAAAAACAGTTCTTTCATCGAGCATTGAAAGTGATGAAAATGAAACCTGACAAGGATACAAAGAAGGAAAAGGAAAAAGGAAAGGCTGAGAGTGGAAAAGAAGAGGAGAAAAAGAGCAAGAAGGAAAGTGGCAAAGATGAAAAAACAAAGAAGGAGAAAGAAAAGGAAAAGAAAAAGGATGGTGAAAAAGATGAGTGTAAGAAGGTAAGTACTGTGTACAAGAGAAGAGAAAAGCCTGTAACAAATACGTCAACAGATTTTTAACATTGCACTGGCTCAGAAGTTGATTATTCTAAAATATGCCATGCTTTATTTTCCTGTTTTCATCTCTAAATTATGCTGCTGCTTTTTTTTTTGTTACCTTTTGAATTTGTCTTATTTTATTCTAGATCAAAAAAGAGGCTTCAGTTGGCCTTTGTGTACCTTGTCATCTTTTAATGTGGGCTGGTTTAATCAAAACCTGTTTCTGTCCGGTGGCAGCAGGCAGGGAGGCTGTGTGCATCAGTTACCATAGAATGACACATGTGCATGTGACCAAACATCCAAACCAGTGCAGCTGCACCAGTGAAACAAAACAGTTTTGCAGTGTTTGGTAACAGGAATGTTTGGAATGTCACATTTGGTATGTGGGGCCTGTAACTGGCTGTGTAACAGCTTCCATGACTGCCTGCATCCTGCTTCCTTGCACTTGAGCTTCCAAGTTTAAACTACTACTGTGGTACAGGTTTTACTTATTTATTATTAGCAGAACAGAATTTCTAAAATGTTGGCAAGCTGAGGAGAAACTTGATGAGTGAATATGGTGTTTCTTCTACAATCAGTGCACTGAATCAGTGAGAGTTAGTAGGATAGTGGGCCAAAGTTATTCCCATTCAAACATTCCTAAGTGAAATAATGGCACATCTAGTGAGAGTTACAGTCTGTCTACAAAAGTTTGGCTGTCCAGAGAAACCTAAATGGTGAATAAAAGAGTTATAAACAGGACAATCCCACTGCAGTCCCAGCCCAGTGTAAGATTACCCAACCCCTGAGGTAGTGCATAATGCTGATTATGAAAGTAATGAACTCTTCCATTCCACTGTCATCAGGGGAGGTACATTATTAAATGTATATTAATTTTTAAACTAATCATTATTTGTTGAACAGATATTTAGTGGATTATATAAGCCAGTGGGTAGGAACTTGAATGAAACACAGGACCAAAACCACAAAGTTAATTTCTCACAACAAAGTAAGCAAAGAGAAGCAAACAGGAGACAGAGAACAGGAAGAACAAGATCCAAAAAGAGATTGAGGAGGACAAAGAATGAATGGGCAGAAACTGATTCTGCCAGGATGTCCATTTGATAAATATGGCACTAAAATAGCAAATAATTCTAACAAAGTCAGTGATGGTGAAGTGCTGTTCCCTGTTCTTGATCCCTGTACAGATTTGCTGTTAGTATCAGCCCAGCTTTGCTAGGCACTTGATGGCACAGTGTAATCCTGAAGTCATTGTCTAGTCCTTAGACACTAAAAATGAGGGTTCTCTTTACTTACAATTTTCCTTGATTTTTGAGGTACCCAGTTGATAATAAATAAGAACAGGAGGAAATAAAGTATCTTTACTTTAAAAAAACCCCAAAAAGTGTGAACATGATCTTAAGTTTGTGAAAAGTTACCAGATCAAATATATTAACAGATACTATAAATTAAACAAAAATAGATTGTAAAGATCATGTACAATATTAAATATAAAAATTAAAACATTAAACTTTTGTAATTTTATATATAATGGTTTGTATATGTATTTTAAATATATAATAATTTATATATATATATATATTAGATATAGATAAAATATTTATGTTTGTCCTTAGGATGACACCCCAGGAACACCCAAGAAAAAGGAAACTAAGAGGAAATTTAAACTTGAGCCACATGAAGACCAAGTTTTCTTGGATGGAAATGAGGTAGGATTTAGAGGTGCTTTTCAACTTTGGGTGTCACTGTGCTATTGTCAGACAATACTGTAATTTACTGGATTTCTGCAAACTCCTTCCTGACATGTTGAAAGAAAAAATAATGGCAATGTGGTGGCTGATCTTGAAAGCAGATTTTCATATACTTCAAGGAGGTAAAAGACAGGTAAATAGAGGATAGTAACTTTAAAAAAAATCCCAAAGAAAACTTCTTTACCAGTAGTTGAGGCTTTGGTAGCCATGAGGTGAAATGTTTGTCCTCGGGGTGAATTCAGGGGCTGGTGAGGCTGACCCTGCCTGGGACAGGAGGGTGGGACAAAGACTCCTGAAGTCCCTCCAGCCCAACTTATCCCACAGCCCTGCCATGCCAGAATTGTTCTAAGCCTTCCAGGACACCATGTTCAGTCACAGCAGGGGAAATAAAACATACCTGCCTGGCTTTGTGATCTGAGAAGACAGGCAACCCTTTGGCATTCCTGAATGCTCATCCTGGCTTTACCACTGAAATTGTGGCCTTAAATACTTCTGTGTGCTTTGCTATTCTGGAAGACAAATAATTATTTACCAGCTCTGTAATGTACAGAGTCACATTTGTGCTTCTCAAGTTTGGGATAAGTGGTAAGTTCTACTGTGCTGTGTTGATGCTTTGTGGCTGTACTGGAATCTCCCCAGGATTCTTGTGTTCCTTTGGTTATGAAACATACATGGCAGCAAATTCTGTAAATAAATCTGTGCAGAAAATGTGTTTCTCCTTTGTATCTTGATTTTACCTTTCTTAGTTCTTCTACACTTGCTTTGCTCTGTTTCATCCCATCTCGTGTGGACTCACAGCCAGCTCTGATCCTCCCTGTCGTCTTCACACGAGGTGCCCATTCCAAATGAGGCTGCAGCACAGTATCTGCAATACCACATTATTTACTGCTTATCTTAACATCAGTTACTTCTGTGTTTATTAATGAGCTGACATTTTTTAACAACTGTAATTCACAAAAGCTTTTTTTTTAAGTAGTAGCTAATTTAGAGCCAGTTCCTGTATTTGAATTAGAGCTGGGTTTTTCCATTTCCCTCATTATTTTGCACTTACAAACACTGGATATCACACACTTATTGCCAGTCACCATCTTCAGCTTGCTTGGGCTCCCAGAACAGCTGACTGGCAGCAGCTGCACCTGAATACAGTTAACATTGGCACCCTGTGGGAAGTAGAATGTTAAATATTTATTGCACCACACAAAATCACTGCCTCCCAGGTGCCCTTCTGGTAGTTGGTATTGACACATCTGCAATGAGGGTTGCTGGTTTCTAGTAACCAGCAGCTTCTTTTCATTGTTAAAGCTCAGATTCAAACTCTTTAGTTTGCTAAGAAAAAAATCACAGATTTTCTAGTTCAGAAAATCCTGCACTTTACCAAGAAGTTTTTCATTTATGGCTGAGCAGCTCAGATTCAAATGGATCCACAGTTCTGACACAAACATTTGGCTCTGAGAGTTGCAACTGTAGATGTAGAGCTAACAGTGCTGTGGGACAGAGGGTACAGGGCCACTGATCTGAGCCCAGCACAGGCCCTGCAGTGAGCATTCCAGCTGCCTCCTTTGTTCCAGGTGTGCAGTCTCAGTGTTTTCCTTTCAAAACTCAAAAGACTTTTTGTTTCCACTTTAGTGGACTTGGGAAACTTTTGATTTTTTTTTAATTTTTTTTTTTTTTTTTTTTTTGCTTCATGCTGAACAACATTAATGAATAAAGAAAGATACAACCAAACCTTGATTTCAGAATTCTTCATTTTCCCATCAGTTCTGCTGTGTGATTGTTTTCCTCAGGATTACATCACGTGTCAGTTACCCTTCCTAGGAATCACGACCCCTTGCCCTGCCTGGGTGCTGACCAGAAGGCCTTTTGCTCAGCACCAAGCATTGCAGCCTGGCAGTGGGTGTTTGGGTGAGGGAACACACGAGATGTTTATCAGAGAGCTTGTTCTGAGTGTAAACCACATCATTTCTGTTGTAGGTCTACGTGTGGATCTATGACCCTGTTCACTTTAAAACTTTTGCCATGGGACTCGTACTTGGTAAGTCAGACTAGACACAAGTTGTTTATTTCTATTGCTTTAAGCTAACCAGCGAGTTGTCCAGTGGGCAAATGTGGGTTATGTAAAAATGTGAAATATATTAAGTGATACATTTCTAACCCTAGAACTTGTGTAGAATAAGACAAATCAGCTGATTTTATTTTTTTTTTAATCTAAAATAGTATAGATGTTAACTGAATCTAAGGCACTACTTTGAATGAGCAGTAAGTCTGGACCCTCTGTACGTGTACCAGGAAAAACTAATGATGCTTCTCGTGCCTCTGTCCTGCCCTCCCTGCGCAGTGATTGCCGTTATAGCCGCCACCCTGTTCCCGCTGTGGCCGGCCGAGATGCGTGTCGGTGTTTATTACCTCAGCGTGGGCGCCGGCTGCTTTGTCGCCAGTATTCTGCTCCTCGCCGTCGGTGAGTGCGGGCGGGCGGCTCCGAGGGGCCGGAGGCTCAGCCCTGCTCCTCCCCGAGCTCGGGCTGGGCGGTGCCGCTTCCCGGGACGTTGCTCGGCCGCAGGCGGGCGGGTCCTGTGCGCGCTTCCCTGCGGCCAGCGGGTGTCACAGTTGTGCCACGGGAAGAGAGAGGGCTCAGGCTCGTGTCACCTGTCGGTGTTTCCTGTGTAGTGCAGATTCGTTTACTGCTTGTGTTTAAACAAATAAGTGCGGAACAAACCCAGGACTGCACACAGAAACATATTAAGAGGCAAGAATGGTGTCACCAGGATTTTAAAGCTTTCTGTGGCAGAGGGGTTAAAAGTTAAATGAGATAAGATCCATGGTTAGTGGGGTGGAGGAGACATGAGAATAACAAACTACTGCACAGAGCTGTTGTGGAATGAGGGGTTTCCCCCCAGCATCCCCCAGTCCCTGGCTGGGGGTGGGCATTAGCAGTGAGCATCTCTTACAGCCTGGTTGTACTCTGTGTCTGTAACAAAATCCAAACTTTCCCTTGTTTTCACAGCTCGCTGCATCCTTTTCCTTATTATCTGGCTCATCACTGGAGGAAGGCACCACTTCTGGTTCCTGCCAAACCTTACAGCTGACGTGGGATTCATTGACTCCTTCAGGCCCCTGTACACACACGAATACAAAGGACCAAAAGCAGACTTAAAGAAAGAGGAAAAAGCAGAATCCAAAAAGCAGCAAAAATATGACAGTGAGGAGAAATCAGACAGTGAGAAGAAGGAAGAGGAGGATGGAAAGACAGAAGGCACAAGGAACTCGGGAACAGACGGCTCAGGAGGAGAGCGACATTCAGACACTGACAGTGACAGGCGCGAAGATGACAGGTCCCAGCACAGTAGTGGCAATGGAAACGACTTTGAAATGATCACAAAAGAGGAACTGGAACAGCAAACAGATGAAGGGGATTGTGAGGAGGAAGAGGAGGAAGATAACGAAAGTGGGCCTTCACATGGAAAATCATAACTCACTGTGGTTTGGGACTAAGTATGTGCAAATGGTTGGATTTTCTTTGTTGGCTGATCACCAAAACATAGACCATACAGTAGCATCTTTGTTTGCTGAAATATCCGTGTTACCAAACAGTTTTATATCTAGTTCCTTCATTTTTTTTAACCATTAACTTGATTACTCGGTACTATGTTAATCATTAATATCCATTTACGGAAGTTTTATCAATTTGTCAGGTTTTTTTATTGATTGATAGGTTGCCCAGATTGTCCTCAAACATACTGAAAAACATCATTTTCTGGTACTTGCATAACTGGTCAATTAGTTTAGCTTCTCAAACTTGCTTTTGTAAACCAGGTAAAAGTTGAATGACCAAATCTCAGATTATTCCTAGTTATCCTCATCTGATAGTTAGGTAAAGCCCTTCTTAGCCCACAGCCTTCTTGATATTTTTCTTGATTTTGTTTTCAAAAGATTGTGAGAACTTTCCTGAGAAAACTAGTTTTAGCAGAAGTATTTTGCTGACAGTAGAGGAGCTGGTAGTGCTGAATTTGGCTGCAGTGTTCTCTGTTTCTCCAGCCTGTGTGCCAGCAACTGAGGAAATCCAAACTGGTTTTGTGCATCCAGTGCAGAGAGAGATGTCATCTCCAGCAGGTGAAGGAAGCAGCGTGGTTTGGAAATGATGGCTGTTTTCTTTCTCCTGCTCCATCATAATTTAAAAACAAATGTATTCTGTACATAATTTACAAATAAAGCAAACCATTTACTTTAACTGCTACTTATTATTTAGAGATTTGATCCAGCATTCAGTTTGTATTATTGAAGCCATGTTGTGGTGTATCTATCAGAGAAATGCAAGTCGAGAGGACCTCACGGAGTATTTGTGTATGATTGGTAGCTGTTCCACAGAAGCTTTAGTTTTGTGCCAACATTCCATGTATTTGAGTAAATTGATCTTTATTAAATGAAAGCAAACACCAGAGCTGTATGGATGCCTTAATGTTAAACCTCTCTGTACTCTGGAACTGGAGTAGTTTTAAGCAGAAGAGGCAGGAGAGTGTTGCTCTGCATGCAGAGCTGCTGTGAAATGACCCTTTAATGTTGTTTGTAAATCCCTTGGAGGAGCTGCTGCCTCTGGGCAGGAAGGACTGGAGCTCTTGGCTGACTGAGCATGGAAGAAGTTACAACTCAGCCTCTTTCCTCTCAAGGACTTTATAGATTTGATTGTCTTCCCAGCCCACTCAGAGAAGATGAGGGTAAGAGAATTTTTTTTCCTATCCTAAATTGCTTCCCATCATCCTTCCAGCGCCGGCGTTTTGGATGAAGATACCAATTTTTCAGATTGTGCAAATATATACATCATCATGGTTGCATTGACAAACAATTCATGGATATGGTGTATTTGCTTCTTAAATCCTGAATAGTTACTCCATAAGGAAACAGATAAATTGGATCACTTTTTTATTAATATAGCGAAAAAATTAAAGGACCCATTAACTAAACAGATTGACTCCTGGCCCCTTGTGTGTTATCACTGATTAAAGAGCTAACAAAGTCCTGTTGTACCTGAGTGGGGTGTGCACAGTGTCATGGGGAGAGCAGAGCCTGCACTGGGGCATCACAGGGCAGCCAAGCCCTCAGCAGGATTTTAAGAAGTTAATGCAGTGGTTTTCAGTTATTTCAAGTATGTTTCCTCTTCCAAGTGAAATAACAGGGCCACGCTGAGCAAATCAAGTGGAAATGGTCAAATAAAAACTCTAATATTGCCATTTGCTCCCTGATCATGGGGTGTGTGCCACCTGGAGAGAGATGTCTGGGTCTCAGAATTAAGGATCAGACACTTGTGCTCTCACCTTGACAGAGTTCCAGGCTCCTGCAGCCTAGAAATTGAATTGCCCTTAACTCCTCACTTGATCTGCTGTGAGCAGCTCTGATCTCTGAGGTGGGGTAAGAAAGATCTGCTCAGTGGTTAAGGAAAGAACTTCATGACTCATTACTGTACTTATTTCCCCAGAAATATCCCCCAAGTACTTCTGAAGCATTTTGGAATAACTTAAAGAACATTGTGACAGAACAACATGCCAGTAGTCGTAAAATTGTGAGTGGACTCAAGGTATCGTGACAAACACTTCCTGTCCAAAGAGGAAATCACAAAAGAACTTGGCCACCTTTAGATTTTTGTATCAGGCATTTCAAAGTTCTTCTTTATAATTTTGATTTTTAACTTTGAGAGTCTATGGTGACCTCATGAGAAAAAATTAACATATATTTAGTGGAAAATTACTCAAATAACTACACTACTAAAATGTTCTTCCTGCAATAAAATTCAGTGGTCTTACTGATGTTCCTCCCAGTATAATTTTCTGGGGTTTTTTTCTTTGCAAGAGGGTATGATTGCTCCTATATATTCTTTAAAACTAAATAATTACTGGTAAAACACAAATGAGTATTAATGCAGATCAGTCTTTAGTAGAGATGTTACACTCAAGTGTGCTCTGCTCTGGTACAGATACAGTAACCTCGGCTCACCTGTTGGGTTCTGGGGTCCTCAAACAGCAGCTCTTTCTCTAGCAATTAAGAAACAAGTAAAAATTATTATTTGATGAACTTGCTTATTTCTCTGTGGAAAAGTTACAGTAGTGGGGAGATGATAAGCAATTCTCAAACAGTAAAGTTTGTTCATAGCAGCAGATCAGGGGAAGCATTTCTGTTCCCCTACTGTGAATCATGCAGCAGATTTTTCTGGTGTTTTATATAAAAAATAGGAGAATAGATAGATAGATAGATAGATAGATAGATAGATAGATAGATAGATAGATAGATAGATAGATAGATAGATAGATAGATAGATAGATAGATAGATAATAGTTCATTTAGGCCTTTTTCTGTTTGGAATAACACTGGCTGAAGCTCTCTGAGTATCATGCTTCAGGAAGAAGGGCAGATAGAGAGAACTGGAGAATGTCTCAGTTCCTCAGTTTGCTCTCATTACACTTTCCCAGGACTCAGGAGGGGTTGCAGAAGCATCTGCCCCATGTAAACACTAAATGTAGACAATGTAAAATGAACTGGAGAAATGGAAAACACCTGCCAGGCTTAGATTTTATGTTCCTTCCTGCAACCCCCAGCAGTTCTCACTGTGGCACTGAGCCCTCAGAGCCTTGCCAGGGCTCTCTGGAGCTCCTCTGAGGATGTAATTCTCTCCTAATGGGGTCACAGGGACAGCAAAGCAATGTTCCAGCCTCACAGCTGGCATAAAAAGCCCTGGGCAACAGAAAAACATCCTCATCCAGCTGCAGGTGATTGACTGGCAGCAATTGGAAGTCCTGTCAGAATCCCTCCTGGACCTGTTGGCAGAATCAGTTCAAGTCAGCTTAGTTTAAAGAACAATCCCATTTCCTCTCCTGTGCCTCCCTCGGGCAGCTGCTGAGCTGGCCACCCCTTGAAGTCTCCTTGCCAAAATTTCTATAATTTCTAATTTTTGCAGTCTTCTTGCCAAAATTTCTATATCCCACTCCAAACATAAGCAATTTACAAAATAAAATACACCTAAAAAACACCTGGAAAAAACAGAACTGTGGAAAAAGTGTCAGTATGTGCACACCTGTGTCCCTCCCTGGAGAGGCCATGGTGAGGACAAAGACACCTTTTAGGCTCTGGGACACCTCAATGAGCTCTTGGTCCCCCAAAGGGCCAGACTGTAGATGACACAGCCCAGGTGTCTGAAACAGGGACTGATCCTTCCTTCCCTCACATCCCCCAAATTTGCCTTATCCTGACTTAGTTCAAATCTTCCAACAGGCAAGTTCTATCTGTATGATTTCCTTGAGTTCTAAAAGGTTGTGTTTGCCTTACATTTGAGTCTAGACTATTCAAGGAGTTGTACTGGGATAAATTCAGAGTAGATCCACAGATCTGAGCCACCACAAAACCAGAGCAGGAGACAGATTCTGGAGATAATTTCCTGCTCACACTCAGTGCTCAGGACCTGCATGTCCTCCCTCTGCTCCTTCTACCCTTTCCTTTCCCAGCTGCAGTGGGAAGGGAGGGCTGTATCCCTTACTCCTTGGCTAACATTTCATCCAGCTACTTCTGAGCTATTTTTAAAAGCAAACCTTGAATGGTGCATGTTAGAACACCATTCTTTGTTACACTCTTTGTATAAGAAAGTCTGTATCAAACATTTCCCAAGATCCAAAGCAATTGAGATGCAACTTCGCAGTGGTTTTCATGCAAGGCTTAGCACAGACAATAGTGCTGGACTCACCTTTTAGCTCTTGTTAGGAATTACAGTCTGTCCTGGGAAAGAGTCTCCACCTACTCACCAGCACTGCTGTGATAGATGTGTTGACTTTTAAATACAGCAGAGACAGATCAATTCTCTTGGACACCTTTAGTGAAGGAGTTGGTGACATTTAACTCTGCAGCCAGGCTGACCCCAGCTCACTCCAGGGCGTTCCTCAGGCTGCTGAGGTATTTTGTCTAACGCGAAGGACTCACTGATTTGATTCCCAACCTTTCTGATCAACCCCTCTCTATAGAATCAGAATAAACCAGGAGATTTTTAGCTGGTTTGTTACTTTCAAGACAAGCTGATATTTGTAAAGCACTCAGATGCAAGGCCTGGGACTCTGGTTTCTAACAAACTCCTACAAGTCCAAGGTACTGAATTGTTGAGCATCATTTATTACTGACTCTGACCAAATCCACCCAGGGAGAGAGAGCAGACTGGTGTGAGGTGGTCCAAGGCACTGTGCCCTTCTCACTCAGAGCACAAGAAGGGGGAAACAATCCTGTCAGTGTAAGTGAACTGAGACTGAAGCAGCTGCTGAATGTTTTCAATAGACTTCCTGGTAATGGCTGGTACAATTTCATTAGGGCTTCTCATTTTATTTAATAAAGCATTGGATTATTTTATTTGTAATTCAGCAACAGGTGCAGGAAAACAAAAGGCACATTTCCTGATAGTGTCCACAAAGAGTCCATTACTGCCTGCCTGACACAGAGGCATTTGCTTTGCCATGTGTAATTTTTTTTGTATGGGAAAATAATGATCACAGAAAAAAAATGTTTTGTGATAAAAGACTTCTGAGATATGAATTACTTTGGAGTTAGCAACAGCACTGTGCAAACGGTTTCAGTGCAAGTTGAAGGAAGGAGGGAACAGTCCTGGGTAAACACTGATCCTGCTTTAGATAAAGATCAAAGATTTTCTGCAGGTGGTAACAACCATTAATCCTCATCATGTACAACAGGCAAACACAGAAAAGGCTCAGCTTGTGATCCCTGGAAGTCCCCTGGAGCCTGGATCTAGTGAGGGATGGAGGTGCTTAGGAGGGAGAAACCGGCAGTTTATCTTTGCTAATCAATAAAAACACAGAGCAGAGCCCCAGGTGACTCTCACTGGCCTTCACAGGAAATTCTTGTTTTCTCTTTCTGACCGCTGAGTGTTCAACCCTGTTTGTAGAGAGTCAGAAGATGGAGTTTTGAATTCTTCACACTGAAGGTAAGATTGAAATTACATCTCTCCCCTTTTTAGCTTCCTTTTAAATGAAAGTGCCACAACAGAATTTGCTTAAAATTGAAGTCTACCAAGAAGTACTAATATACTAAAAGGTTACAAAAGGTTTTTAGCTCTGCTTTGGTGTTTGTGAGCAGCACAAAGAGACTTTGGTCATGCCCTGCACTCCACGTTTGCTTCAGACTTAATTTTAGTTTTGTGTTACAGTGACCAATAAACCACAAACTGGGCTTTTTAAATTACTGGTTCAGGCAATGCAGCTTTTAGGGCCTTGCTTTTAGTATCTTTCTTCCAGTTCCTTGAAAAAACATTTGTGTCAAAGACAAAAACCCAACACTGCTGTGACATCACGAGCAGCAGGAAAGGGGACACCTTGTGCAGAGACAGCACAAGGCACGGACACAAACCAAGGAAACACCACTCCTGAAAATCCAGCAGGGCTGACACCAGCTCTGTACTGCATTTTCTGGATTTTCTCTGAATAAGCACAATTAGAATTCTGTTTTTTAAAAAGCCTTCAAATTAAAATGACTATGGAAATGTGTTTCTTGTTCCTCAACAAGATCTTCTTAAGAACAAACTTGTTCTTAAGATGAGCACCTCAAGTCGAAATGAAGATCCACTACATTCTGTCTGTTCTTTGAAAAGGTTCTTGAAAAATAAAACATCTTGCAAATGGGACATCACTAAAGCACTTTTATCTTTCAAAGTAAAGTTTGTTAAAAATAAAGTTGGTTAAACAGTTTACTGGTTGCATATTCTATTAATTAAATATTCTATTAAAATTATAAAATCTTCATAAACACTGTCTCTCTGAGCCATGCAGCCTTTCAGGACCAGCAGCTCCACAACCACTGCAAAACTCGGGTTGCTAATCCAGTGTTGACAAGGCACAAACCCTACCCGGGCATTAAAGAGGCTCAGCTGGGCTCCACCCAGTTAAAGGCACAGCCAGGGAGAAGGGGAGCAGGCAGGCAAGGCTGGCAGGCTGGCACTCACCCCACGGACAAATGTGCTCCAGAGAACATTCCAAAGGGACCTCCCAGTGCCCACTGCCCCTGGCTGTGGGGCCATGCTCCTCCAGAGAGAGTCACCCCCAGCTCCTCGCTGGGAGTGGGAATGTTCATCATCATCATCATCATCATCATCATCATCATCATCATCATCATCATCATCACCACCTCTGCAGGAGTTCACAGCGTGCAGCTTTCCCCACATGAGACACCAAAATGCATAAAGATCCATTTATCTCCCTGTCTTTGCCCATGGGGCCTGAGGTGTCCAAGATTCCAACACAAATTGGTTCTAATGCAGAGAGGTGAGGTTTAAATTTCCTCCTCTGCTCAACACAATAAAGGGACTGGTGACAATGAACTTCTAAAGCCCAGCACATCTCAAACAGGAAGAGCAGGGGGAAAGTAAAGACTGAGCTCTAACTGCACAGGAAGCACAGCCCACACCTCCTTGTAAAGGAGTTTGTTCATTATTTGCACCTGTCCCTGTCTGAAGGAAACCTCCTGCCCTGATTCAGGCAGCAGCAACAGGAGGGACTCTGCTGGTCCCTGCTGCTCTTCCTCAGAGACTTCAGGGGCTGCACAGACCCATGGGGCTGCAGTGCTGAGCTCCAGCACAGCAGGAAGGACAGGGTAGAGCCCAACACATGCTCAGTGAGGACAGTCTGTTCAGTCACTGCTTCTTTAAATTAAAATTGAAATTAGAAAATTATTGTTAGATTTGAAATTAGAGGTGATCTTTTTTTCTTGTTGCTTTCCCCCAAGGAAAGGACCAGCAGGAAACAGGAAAGTTTCTTTCCATTGAGTTGAACAACAGAACCCAAAATATGAGCAACCAGCAGCAGGAAACAGCCTTGAAGAAGGAAGGAAGCCTCTATGCAAATATCTTGAACACGCAACACAGAACCGCTGCATGAGCTTTTAACAGACAAACAGCTTTTAGAAGAGATTCTCTGTATTATTTCATGTACCCCTCTCCTCGAGGAGGAATCTCCTGTCTTGTTTTTACACACAGCTGCCTCCATTCAAACATAAACTAATTCCTCAAAGCTTTCTATTGCTGCTCATGGAGAGAAATGCAGCTTCTTTAACCAAGCAGGATGGCTCAAGACATTATTTAGCACATGGTGCTTGTCAAGTACCTGCAAGTTTTCCTGTGAAGGAAGAAGCAGCCATTATCCAACATGGAGTGAGCAGCTCCTGACTTAGCAAGGACCTGCCAGCACCAAGCCCTGTATTTGATTTCCAGGATATCCCATCTTGTACCATCATTTCTCTGGGATGGAAGATGAGATACAGCACTCAGGAGCAGAAAACAACAGTCATCAGTGAGTTAAAAGCAAACTTTCTAGCAAGCACAAGGTGGTGAAGGGGAAAAGGGGAGCTGAGAAGTAGACACAACACAAAAAGGGGATGTAATGTGGGCAGAACTGTGCTCTGTGGTCCCCACTGAGAAACTCCCCCAGAAGGTTCACTGAGCACAGAGCTGACACAGTCTGGAGGTCACACACTCATTAGAATTTTAATCAGCAGAAAAAATATCTAAAGTGTCCCTGTCCCCTCCTGGCTCCCCCTTCCCCATCCAGGCATCTCCTCACACGGGCCTGTGCAGCAGTTGCTGCAGTCAGAAAGAGAGACATGAACAGAAACAAACCCAGACATCCAAACAGTTCATTTGCTCCCACTGGGAAAATCACTTTCATTGCTTTGCCCTGGGTTAGAACTAAGAAGAAAACAACTATGAAAGCACCAGTGTTCAGATACTTGTGGGTGGACTGAGCACTCAGAAGTTGCAATACCTCTGTCAGGTGTAAACATTTTCTTATTATACTCCAATTTGTGCAACGGTCCTAATAAACACTGTGGATAAATAACTATGGTCAGCATGAATGCTGCTGAAGACTACTTTAAGCTGTCAGGTTTTACAGAGTACTGATCATCTTGTTTTTCCATAAAAAAACCCAAACCTAACAAACTGCAGAACTTTTTTCCCCCTCGAGTTCTTTAAGATGAACCATGGAAGGGGAGAGAAGAGGGGCACGAAAAAATATAGGGGGGGGGAAATCACAGCTTACATCTGAATTTAATTCTAGAGAGTTAGTTGATCAGCCACTTGATTCTTTTGTACCCACAGCTACATCAAACAAGGTATGCTTCCCAGAGGGAGCATCCTGTGCTCCCTGCCATGCTGGGGGACCCAAGGGCTCCTGCTGAAGCACCCTCATGCCCCACCATCACCTTTTCTCCCCACGCACATCGCACATTTAGAACCCAAAATATTTATCTGCCACTTTTCTAAGGGTCTGAGCATCCGACTGTGCTGCTCTCAGCACTGGGGCACCACGAGGCTGCTTCAGCTCCCGTTGCTGGGGGATCAAGCACAACACACAGAACCTGCTCCCCAGGGCAGATATTTTGTGTTACATGTACTGTGTGTCATATGTGCCCTGTGTGTTATATGTGTTATTTATGTGTGCTAAATGTTATGTGTTACGTGTGCTGTGTGTTAAATCTATGTTTATGTGTGTTAAATGCTGTGTTGCATGTGCTCTGTGTGTTATATGTGTTATTTATGTGTGCTAAATGTTATGTGTTACGTGTGCTCTGTGTTATGTTTATGTGTGCTAAATGCTGTGTTGCATGTGCTCTGTGTGTTATAAATGTTATTTATGTGTGCTAAATGCTATGTTACATGTGCTGTATGTTATATGTTATGTTTATGTGTGCTATACATTATGTGTTACATGTTATGTGTACTATATGTTTTCTTAATAGCTGTTACATGTTATATATGCTCTGTTTTCTTCTCTAAGAAGAAAACAACAATGAAAGCATCAGTATTCAGATACTTGTGGGTGGACTGTGTGCTCAGAAGTTGCAATACCTCTGTCAGGTGTAAACATTTTCTTATTATACTCCAATTTGTGCAACAGTCCTAATTGTATAGAGCCAACTGTTACGTGTGCTACATGTGTTATGTATGTTGTGTGCTACCTGCGCTGTGCCCTGCTCCCCTCGACACGAGCCCGCACCCGCTCCCCGCCCGCCCGGTCCCGCCCGGTCCCCGCGCTGGGCGGGCGGAGGCGGCGGCCCCGCCGGGCGGGAGCGCGGAGCGGCGGCCGCAGGTGGGCGCCGGGGCCGGGCGGGGACAGGCTCGGAGCCCCCCGGGCCGCCTCCCTCCCTCCGGCTCCGGAGAGGAGCGGGAACCCGCCGGGAGAGCCGGGGGCAGCGGCCGAGCCCCGCCGGGAGCGGCCGGGACGAGAGCGGGAGGCGCCGGCAGCCGCGGGGTCCTCCGTGCGCAGGATGGGGCTGTGCCCGCACGGCCCAGGACAGGTGATTCCGCCTTACTATTACTATTATTAGTAGGAGAATTAATTATTATCTTACTGAACGGGACCCTGTTTGCGTGCAGGCTCCCTCCTTCTGCGTGCCCGAGCGCAGCATCCAGCACGTGAAGACAAAAGACCGGAATTAAGCCGTACTGCAAAGACAGATCAGGTTTCAGAGGATGCACTTGTGCAGATGAAGAGTGAAGCGGCCAGCCCAGGTAGGCTTGTAAACAAACTCCATGGATGCTTCTCAGGTTGTGCTGCCAAGGACTTGTAGTTGCTCTAACTCTGCTCTCAGGACAGACGAACTCCAACGTGCACTAACACAAGGTGTCTGCTTAAATGGAAACAATTCGCTGTTAACACAGAGCCTAAGAGTCAGTTCCTTTTTACAGCTGCCTTGGCTCCTCAACTCTTCTTTGCTCTCACTGGGAGCACAGACACCACCCTGCTTCTTTAAGGAAAGAGAGAAGAAATCAGATAATACTGTCTATGCTCTCTTGCTGACATACACAGAGCCACCCTATGTTCGTTTTCCTTAGGAATTAATATTTGGAAAAGAGTTATCATAAAGAAACTTGTGGACGTCTGAAGGGAAAATCAACTGTTCTGAGGTCTCTGTAGTACTTAGAGAAGAGCAAAAAAGCCCAATTCACTAATGAAGCCCTTGTGCTTTGGATTGTCTTGGAGTTCCAGGATTTTTCCACCAAAAAAGGAGGTGATTCTTGATGCTTTTTCTGCTTTCAAGATATTTCTGCAGTCTTGATTTCCTACAGATTCTACGAGCACAATGAATTGTGTGGCTGTGCTGCAGCATCTCCTGCAGTGTCATGTGCGATTTCTGTCCTGTAATTGTTTCAGAATATGCAGGAGCTCTGAACCCTCCATCCCTCTGGCCAGCTGGACAGAAAGACCTCTCCATGCCTTCAAAAGGAAAGGAACATCGTCTACCTTTTTTCCTAAACCTTTCCTTGGGTCATTAGCTAGAAATGTAAATTATGTTGACCTTATTTTGACAAATTGGGTAGTTGCTATGATGGAACTAATCGGTAGAGCTACACAGAAATAAATTTCTACAATTTTTTTTTTTTTTTCTTTTCAGAGATGAAGCACTGTGCCCTGTGACGTTTATTTTTGCTGTTCTCACCACTGGAGGATGGCTGCCAGACTCTGTGAAAATGGTTCTGGTCAGTACCACTGCACCCACACCAGCCAACGTCTTGAAATCAGCTACATGCTGGTCCTGATTATGCTTGGAAAAGTCTTCCTTGATTTCTTCATGTTGCAAATTAAGCCAAGAGCTGTGAAAGTCAGTTTTATGGGATACTTCTGCATTTCAGTGGCACTTCTCGATTTCACACTGCTGCTGAGCCTGTGTTTCATTTTCTGTTTTGAGGACTTTGCGCTCTGGGGCGTGCGATTCACGGCGTACCACATCTGCCTGTTCACCCAGATCACCTCCCTGACCTACGGCCTTGTGCCTTTCCCAGTGTACCTGCTGGCTGCTCTGGATTATTGCAGCACCGTCTCCCGAACATCCCAGCTCCCGACAAGAGCTCGGAAGTTACTTTATGGATTTGCCGTGGTGGTTATATGGATTGCTGGGTTTTTGTGCACTCTCCAAGTTCCTGCTGTCTCTGAAGAGCTGAAGACGCAGAACGGAGTTTCCCCTTCCCAGTGCCCTGTCTCTGGCAGCTGGCAGAGCTCCTTGGTGTCGTGGGTCATGGTGCTGCTGCTGGGCACGGCTCTCCTGGCCTGCTGGAAGGAGGTGACAACCATGCTGCTGTCTGCCCGGCTCCTCTCCTTGTCCAGCCAGCCTGTGCTGATGTTCCCCTACGTGCCTAACAACAACAACAGCACTTGCTGTAAGTGGCAGCTCCTGAGCAGGCTCCTCCTGTGTTTCCTTGGCACCTGGGCACCGTTTGTTGTTCTGCAGGTGGTGATTCTGCTCCTGGATGTGCAGATCCCAGCCTATGTGGAGATGAACGTGCCCTGGCTGTGCTTCATCAACAGCTTCCTCCTGGCAGCAGCCTACTGGTGCCGGTGCCACGATGTGGAGCTGACAGAGGAGGGGTGGTGCACAGACCCCTTTGTCAGCTGGAAATTCTGCTTTATGCCGTTCAACAATGAAAGCACAAAGCCAGCTGATAAGCCAGGCACAGTAATTGTCATCTGTTAGTGAGCTGCTGGCTGAAAGGGCTGCAAAGAGGCAGAACTCTGATGCTGGGTGGCCAGGTCCTTACAGACAACACAAGGAAACATCTCCAGAGCTTCACTCCACAGAAACAAGTCCAGTGTCCAGCAATACTTCAGTGAATATTTCACGGCAAGCACCGCCAGGCCAGGGAATTCAACTTCAAATTACAGGTTTAAAAAAACACTGCTTATATAGGACAAGTTTTCAGTCCTTTTTCTGACTAGAATTCGACACTCCCTTTAAATGGAATTATCTCAGGTTTTACAGTACAAAATGCAATAATGTCTGGAAGGCTGGAGTTACATACAGATGCTCACCCTAAGGCTCAAATGACTTTTTGAAGTGTATTTTGTTGTTAAAATGTGGATTTTTGTCAGCTGGATGGAAGGTAAGGGTTGCTGTCTGTTTAACAAGAAATAACTTTAGTTAAAGTTACGACTCCTACAGGAATAGAAATTTTTATAGTACAAAACCAGTGCAAGATGTGCACCTTCCACAACCTCAGAAGGGGTACTGTTCCATTGTTTCTTTGCTGCTGCTCCTCTAAGACACATGAACATATTAATAATTAAATAATTAAAGCAACAAGCATCAAGGTTAGCTGCTATACATAAAGGCATGCCCAAGGTTAAAGAATTATTCAAATTAAAATATAGCTCATTTGGAAGCCAAAATTACCTTAAAATAGTTAAATATGAAGTGGGACTACTTCAGCAGGGAAAGAATTAATCAGGCTTCTAGCAAAAATACTCTCAATTTTCAAATTCTTAGAGTTCTACAACAGACTTGATTTGATTTTGTATAAGATAAATAAATGATACACAACCAAAGCAGACAAATGAAATTAGCATTTATTTCTGAAGCACTAAACTCACAATACAATGTTGTATTGAAAGAGAAACTAAGTAAATGATGCTGTAGGTTGGTTAACTGTCCCCCAGACCCACGGGGAACAATGATTTCACACAAGAATACTCATTAAGAAAACTCTGCAGATAACAAAAGGTGCAATTACAAGCAAGTTTAAGCAGCATAGTATAAGGTGCTTTGTTTCAGCATTTGTAGGATGGATTCACCCATTAACAGACAGATTGAAGAAATGTCACTTTTACAGATCATAAATGAGAGAATCTAAAATTCATTCACATGCTAGTTGGCAATAGGAAAGTGCTTCTTAAAAAATGATTCACAAAGTGAAGATCATACTTTTACATAGCTCATTGTGTGCTCTTCAACTGTAAAATTTAAATTTTGGGTAATAATTTATTTTATTATATATCAATTATAGAGATAGATTTAATTGCAGAATTTAATACTACATGGGTTAAATTTTCTTATAAAATAACAATCCAGTATTTCACTCCATAAGAATACACAATAACATCTCGATCATAAATTAATCTTTAATTTCTGAAACATACCAAATCTGATTATTTTGATTTATTACTTCACCCCACATAGTGCTTCTTTCACCCACAATCTGTGGTAAATTTCTTTGAGGCTTCTGTGATGTAATCAAAAGGGGACAAGCATTTTTCAGCAGTAGAAAATGGTTTTGGGGGGAAACCTGGTTAAAAGGCCATCAAAAGGACAGTAAATGATCAAAAACTGAATTTTAAAACTAGTGCAATAAGAGGAGGCAATGCTTAGCAATACAGTTCGAAGTGTTTGGCACCACAAATTATTTCATTTTTTATGCTGGAAAATGTACTTGGAGGAAATTCTATTTCCATGTTAAAAGTAGGAAAATACGTGCAATGTTAACTGGAAAACAATCCTAAGCAGTCTCTCCCTGCTCCCTCAAACTGTAATTGCTGTTAGTGCTGGAGATGCTGTAGGATAAACCATGGCTAAACACAGGAGTTTGACACAGCATTTCTTTAGGTTTTATAGAAACTGGACACCCACTGAAATGGGGCTGAAAAAATATTTACAAAACCTAATTCCATTTAAAAATCAGCAAATACATCAACTATAGGAATGCACCAGGCATTTCAGAATCATGAAATAACTAATTCCTACAGACTTAGCAGGCAGGGGGAAATTCCTCTTTTAAAGTTCATTCAACACCAGATGAAGGAAAAGCTATTTTCAAGTTCATTTCAGGTGTGTTTTGCATGTTCAGTCTCACCTTTCTGAATCACTAACATGCACAGAACTGGAACTGCAACCAGTTGGGTGAGGCTGCTGACATGTTTTATTTATCAGTGTGGTTCAGCTTCCCAAGGCCTAATTAAAGTTTACACAACCCCATCTGCCCTAACGTGCCAGAATTCCTGTAGCTGCTGCAGTGCTCCTAAAGCCACTTGAAGTTTTTAACATTTTTTACAGGGAACCCAGAACAAGCAGCCAAAGCAAATATTAATGGATTGATGTTACATCACTGTGTTACTTGTCAAATTTATTCTTTCTTACTTTTTGTGGAAAAGTGTCAAAGAGCATCAAGTTTTAAGCCGTCACCTCCATCGAGGAGGCAACAGTGGCACTGCAGGTCTCCAGCAACATCCAACTGTGGTGCCTGAGCATGCCAAGGGACTGTTTTAAAACATATTAATGGTAACTCTCTTTGCCCACTTTTATTCCTGGCATTCATGGAGGGAGACACCAGCTGTGCAGTGATCTCCATCCTACTGCCTCCCTAGCAATTGTCTTTTCCTCTGCATTTTTTTAACCTGGTGCTTCTGGGCAGTCCCAACACTGGTGCCTGGACCATCCCTCTCTAGAACAGGGTGACAGTTTCACTGCCAGAGAGGACAGAAGCTGTGCCAGGAAGGTGGAAATATCTGAAATAAAAGAACTAGAGATAACCACTGCTACATTTCCTCTGTACATCACTTGTGCTGTGCCAGCAACTAATGGCTTTACACCATTCAAATACTTTACAATATTGATATTAATGCTAACAGCAGCTAAAGTGTTAAACTTTTATGGGACACTTCTGTACTTTTATCATTTAAAGAATCTCTTACAAGTCAACATTGATTTTAATGAGATATTCCATGTGTTTTCAACTCTGAACAGAGTATTTGGCACTCAATGATAAAACCCTTCATCTTTACACACATCTTTCCTGGTCAGTACTGGCTTGTTCATTCTATAACACAAAGACTACTTGGGAAGTAAGTTGAGTGTGCAGAATCTCTCATTGTTCTTTCCAAAACTGAATTTGCAGAAAGCTGCCAGCATGCTGGCTGGGTAGTGGAGGACACCACAGGCCTTCCACAGGCTGCCCAGGCTTCACACACAAAGCAGATCTACCTCATGAATCAAAGACATTTGTGCTTCAAGCCTAATCCCATAATCAGCACAGATACCCTGATTATTACCCAGCAACACCACAAGCCTGTCAACAACCCCATGTACCCAAGCAGTGCTTCATAAACACAATTAAATGCTCCTTCAGTGTTATGTATTGCACTTAAACAGTGTTTATGATCACAATTCTATGAATGCACAATTGTGCTCAAGTTACAATTACTTCTAGATGGAAAAAAAATTAAATCTTGTTTTTCTAGCTCCCTACTCTACAGAGTTATTTGGATAATTTAACAGGAATACTTGCTGGAAATGTAAAAAAAATCAACTTGAAATATGCTCATTACACTGGCTCCCAGAACTGTGTTTCTGAAAAGTCAAATCCATGGCTACAAAAGCTGGACTATGAGCTTACTCCATATACCTGCAATTACCAGCATATTCATATCTCTGAACTTTGCTTTTTCAATTCCACTTTGCAGTAAGAGATTAGAAAATACTATGCAACATTCAATGAGCAGGTGTGTGTTTTAATGCAGAGGTTACACAAACCTACACAGCAGCTTAGGATGGGGCCTGGAGCACATGTGGAAGTGCTGACCTTGAGAGCCAGGGGTAAGGCAGGACACAAAACTCCCCAGCCCCCAGAGCTGACACCCAGGAGAGCAAAATGCCACTTTCAGAAGTGGGGAAGGAAATGTCAGATTTGCCAAGAGATGAAGATGGCAAAAACAAACCAGGCTGATTCTCATGGACTAGGGAACTGTGTGCTCACTGCCTTGGTGCTCAGTCTGTGTCCCAGGCCCTGACTCCATCAGCTCAGGCCAGGGACAGCTTCCTGAAAAACCCACACAGCTGGCACTGGAGCATCACTACTGTCTCTTTTTCAAATGTCACCATTTGCAAAGCCATCCAGGTATGTAACTACATAGAACCTTTCAGGTCTAAATAACCTTTCATGACTAAAGGCAAATTCTTTTTAAATTAATTTAATTTAGACTCATCTTAAATGAACTAAGCATTAAATGAATTTAAAATGTCTTTCTCCTTACAGCATTTCCTGTCTGAAACTACAGCTTACTATGCAAGAGTGACTTGAAAATTCACTATGAGCAATTAACAGTTTACAATGAAATTATTCATTGATAGCTCTGCTCATACCTGTTCAACTCAGCATTGAATAGGAACAGGGTATTTAAAACAAAATACTCTAAAATATTAGCTTCTCTCCATTTCTAATAAACTAATTCAGGTGCACATAAAAAAACTACCCTAGATTGATTGTTTTGCACAGTCATTATCTGCAGCCTAGAATAATCAATGAGGAAATACCTGGTTAATGATGACAAATATATTTCTAAGTATATGCTAACAGGACATCTCTATACAATACTGGTGAGAGAGCAACACTGCAAGCTTTTATACATGCTGAGTTTTAATATGAGCAGTCTCAGTACAATCAGAACTACTCATGTTATAAATTATGGAGATGTCTAATTATTTGCAAAACCAGGACTCAACACAGCTGTCACTGAATTCTTTGATCACTCAGAGCTGTAGATTTGTCACTGTGTAAGAAATCTGTTGAGCTCTTGAGGTGGAAGTTTCTGCATGGATATTGTGATATTAGAATGACAATATCCATCTGAAACTGGCATTAGGTGTAGCTGCCATGCCAGGCAGTGACACACCACACCCAGCCCAGTCTCACACTGAACTTCCATTCCAATTACACTTCAGTGGTTTTGTACCTGAATAATTCCTTCCACTTCAAGATACAGAAATGATGCAAAAGCTATGACAGATCTGCCCAAAGAGTTGGTTTTACCCTTTAATACTTTCCTCTTCCTACCACATCTGCAGTTACAAAGGAATTCAATCTGTTCTATCCAAAAGTCTGGATTCCTTTTTGGACAAAGCACAGGTGGAAGTCAGGGGGCAAATACCTGCTTTCACAGCAAAAAAAATGAGGAAATGGATGCTTGCAGGACTCAAATCTTGTATTTGAAATGTCTCATTGACAAAAGTCTAGCAAAGGCTTTACCCTCCATCAAGAACTTCATTTTTTTTTTCCTGGAAAAAATATGATGGGTTAATGGGTAAAGAATGGATTTACAATGCAGCCTGTTTAAAACTCCTTCAGACACTCTCTGGGGAGCCAAAACAACTGGCACTTGAAGTCAGTGAAGGCAGCCAAGCTTCCTCAGGGAGCAAGCAGGGATGTTGACACAAGCCAGACGGATCAGGGGAGACTGCACACCCCTCTGATCATTCATGTGCCATTCTTTAAAACCCCAAACAAACCCTGAAGCTGAGACAAGTGTCAGTTCTATTGGATGAAATCCTGAAAGATACCTTCAAGCCCAGTGCTCTGCAGAAGGGCCTTGCCCTGAGCTAATGCTGCAGTTAGCATTAAGGAGTAGGGTAGGATGGAGAGAGTGGAGAAAAAGGAAGGGAAAAAGCCATGAAATGTATCTCCCTTCTGACCTATTCCTACAGAAGCTGAAATACTGCAAACATTACTGTGAGGGGTAGCCTGCAACACCAGAAGTCTGAATACAGAAAGCAAAATCCCAGGAAATAAAGAGAATAAAAAAGACAGACATATCCTTGTAGACATGTCCTGTGGGAACAAGTATTAAAATACAATTCAAATCTTTAATACTACTTCTTTTGCAAGAGGGTACAGAGTACTAGCATGTAGGAAAGCCATGGGAAATGGCAGTATAAGCCTGGGAAAACCTCACCTAACTGAACAGCAAGTGGCCAGTACATAAAATGGTTCTGGAGGACTGTTACTCTAAGTATTATATTGCTTTTTGGAGAAAATTCATAAGCTTCCCAAGGAGACTTCAGTTGCACTTGCAAATTTTCCAGCCTACTTTCACATACAAGTGTGATTTAAAAAAAAAAATATTTTATTGACACAGCTACACTGGCAAACACTCCTGCACAAGTGCACTTCTATCAGTAGAGGATGGTATAGCTATGTCTGCTTTTAAGTTCCAGTTAATTGCCAAAATCACGGAAGAAGAAAAAAAAAAAACTTTCAATATGCATAAGGCCCACATTCTAAGCTGTTGCACTTATGAATATTTAAAGCATAACTCATTATCTGTGACTCTCCCAAACCACAGGGAATGTTACATACCAGATGAACAGGACCAGATGTGCCTTACTGGGGTCTGCTCTGAGCTCCTGGCACCTGGCAGTGATTCTGGCTGAGCTGGACACAAACACTAACTGGAGAAGCTCTCCTGAAAGCTGTCTAATAAAGCAAAATTAAAGCAGCCATGAAATTCTCATGCATGTAACACTGATTAACTACAGGTCTAAACAAGACCCCTAAGTCCACATTTTCTAGACACCTCAAGCCATTATCAAACCACATTTATGTATCCCTACTTTTTACATTGCCTAAGAACGGTACAATCAGAAGACAGATTAAAAATTAGCCAGTGAGATTTCTGTATAAAAATAATAAAACTTTAAGACAAAAGCCAAAGGATAAATATCTAAGATATCTTTAGTCTTCAGTTAGCTCATCAAAACAGAACATATCCTTTAGAACATATGTTACAGATATGCTACACTGTGTATCTTACAGAAATGCTACAAATGGGAACCCACTGTCTCCATCATTTGAATGTCTTTCAAATGAACATTAGCAAACATTGGAACTTCAGCTAAGAAGTTTATTTTACAACAGTAACCAAAAATAGAAAAAAAAAAAAAACCAAACAAATTAGAAAGTGCTTTGCAACTTCCCTCCAAAATAAACCCAGGCATCAATTCATCCTCTAAAGCTTTGGTGCCATTTGGGTAGGGGTTCTCACCACATACCAGCGTGCAACTGCAATGTGTTGTCCTAACTTGCAGCTTCAGTGGTTAATAAAAACATTAATAACATCTGCTATTAGTAAGCTCAAACAGCTGTAATTAAGAACAATGATTCTAATGTTGATCTCCAGAAGGTAATGGTAGAAAATCTGTTAGTGGAAACAAAGCAATAGTCTAATTAAAGGAAAATGAAGCACAGAGTTTTCTGTAATTCAAATTTACTCTTTAAGGTCATGAGTTAAATAATATACATATTAATCTGTCTGTCACAAACCTGCCTTTTAGCCAGTGTATGTGCATTGACTCCTTTTGATCTAGGGCAGCAGTTCTCAAACTTTAGTTCAGTTCCTCTTCTCTTCAGGAATACTGTACAGCCCTCTGAATACCTCCCTAAACAATCATATATTATGCATTAATTTGCATAAAATACAAAAAAATACATTATTTGCAGACACATACACATATTTAATTCAAATATACACAATGACTATCAGCACACATACCCTTCTTTCCCTAAACAAGAGCTTAAGGATCCAGGTCTGTACATAAGGGGAGTGGAGCTGCAAAAGGGAGGGAACAGAAGGACAAAACACATCCATGAACATTCGTGCACAGGTGGTGGGGAAGCAAAGGCCAAGAAGGTGCTGCTGCCTCAGAGCCCAGGCAGCTTCCAAGAGCATCAGTAACTGGGGAAATGTATTTGTTCCACAGAGTGTGAGAGAGGGAAGATGGAGTGGGACACTAAAATCCCACCCCCTGGGTCTGCAGCATCCAAGGCAAAATCTCCTGCCAGAGGGACAAAGCAGGGCCCCTGGATATTTCTCTGTCCTGGTCCTCCCAAATTTGCCCTAAACCAGGGCATTCTCCCAGAGTTGCCAGCGTTGGCATTCCTCCTGCTGCCCTGCAGCTCCAGGCTCCCTCATGGCAGCAGCAGCTGCTCCTGCACAAGCTCTGAGGGGGCCTCACTGCTCCTTCCTCAGAGTACTGCAAGCACAGCTCACACTGGCCACTGGACAAGGAAAAGGTGCTTGGAAGCTTCCAGTGAGGCAATGGGAATGCACTACAGGGAAAGATGTTAGAAGAGGTATCAAGAAAAAGAACATCTGAGTTATGCTGTCCCTTCTCTACCCCCAGTCTCTAAAGCAACTTGTCTCAACATGAGCTGGTCCTGGCTGCAGTTTTCAGCCCCTCACACCCAGGCATTTGGGAACCTGAACCCGGAGAGCTCACACTCTTCCTCAAGGTCCACTCTGAACCCCCATTTGAGAACCGCTGGTCTAGCTTAACTAGCAGCATGTGAAACTACAAACCTAACACTTAATGCCCCCTTAGTGCATAGCAGCATTCAAAGAGTAAAGTAACATGTGCTTCAGTTACCTCTGGCAGGAGTGTCAGTAGCCTGATCATGAGGATTTTGATGAGACATCTACATGGTTTATAGTATTTTACAGACTTCAAGAAAATACTACAGTGGCAGAGATGAGGGTAAGCCTACATGAGGAAAACCAGCTGCCAACCTACCCCTTACAAACAATTTGCTCAAGACTAAAACAAACTCAGAGAGCACAACTAAATGCATAGCATTTTACTGGTACTAGTGCTTCCACAGGGCCTGTGGACACTTCTGTTAGTTCAGTCCAAACACTGCCGTATGTGGGAAAAATCTTTCAAAATACAGCAACACGATTCAAATGGTGTCTAGGTTGGAGTGGGGACTGGGGTGTTAATCATAACTCATAAAATGAAGTGCGTGTTGGGGAATATCTAACCTACCACAGCATATTTCACTTCATGTTTTTCCATGAAAAATTTCAACTCAAAGCATTACTCAGGCTTTACTATAAACTTATTAGTTGTTGAAAACTACAGAGGACTCCTGGTATAATCAAAGGAACATTTTAAAGTCTTTAGGTGGGGAGAGTCCCACCTACTTAACAAAACATCACAGTAACACTCATGCCACAGTGAAGATGTTGGCATATTACTGTTGGTTCTGTCACTGAGAAACTGTTGTTTAAACCTTCATGTTCACCTCCTAGGATTCTTTCAAGGAATTGATACGTGCACAGATTTTCAATGCAGGTCCGAGCTTAATATTCATTGCACTCATAAGGTGATCCTCCTTCAACAAAAGGAGAGCTTGTCCATCAATTTCTTGTGCTCTAAATTCATCTGCGATATCTTGACAACCTAAAGGCAATAAAAAATATGATTACTGGTTTAGAAATGTCCATTCTTAGATCCAATGTCCACACCAGAGCTTTTCAGCAACACATTTTCCAGTGCTCATCCCTTTAGCTTGTTGAATCTAAATTACATGCAAGAGTTCAGTATTATGATGGGAATTCTGAAATAATATGAAAATAATTTTTACTACAGCCTCTAATTACACTGTATTTACTGGAGAACTACTCATTGGGAATTTCAAGTCCCAGCTAAGACAGAATTTTCATTTCATTAAGAGGAACAACCTCTCATCATTGGAAGAGACTGGGAAAACAGCACTGAAATAGCAATCAGGAGCATAATTCAAGTGGGTTCTTTCCAGCAATAAAAAGATACTATTATCTAATTCTATAAATGATAACTATATTATACTGCTCTATGCAGTGAGAACATCCAAATAGCTACAATTTCCAAAAGGAGTTAATTCCATCTGTGTGTTACACCACTGAGCTAAGGAAACAAAGTTTTGATGTATGGGATTTGGCACAACCATCTCATGAAGATATTTATCATTAGTTATCAGAGTGAATATTCTACACACAGCAGTTACTTACTTCACAAGTGCAACTTTAAACTGGTTGGATTTTTTTCCCCAAGTTAAACTTCTTTTCTCAACATGAAATACCAGTTCCAGGTTACTGAAGATCACAACATTAAAAAAAGGACTCTACATGGGTTGAACTGTCCCAAGTAACTGAGGGCCCCTTTCCATTGAAGAACACTGTGGAAATAAAGGTTCCTCCAAAGATATTCTGGATATGTGCTGAGCAGGATCAGCCAGTTATGCCTGGCTCTATGGCAGCTCTGTTAGATGGATAAACGTCTTCTAACAACATCCATGAGAGCACTCACTGTCAGTTGTTTATTTGAAGCTTCTTTCCCCCAGCCATGTTTTTAAAAGGGTTTTTTAATACATTTGTGTTCTCAACCCAGCAGTCTTTCCATCTACCTCAGAGCCTTCCAGATACACTTGAATTTGTGCTCCACCTTCCATTCCTGATGTCAATTATTCCTCAAGGAAGCTTATATTTTGGCATTTTTACATTTTGCCTTTTTAAAAGTACACTATTATTATAGAGATATAAAATTACTGTGAAGAACTTTTCTACCTAGATGACAGCAACTAATTTAATATTCTCTTGTGTGTTCAGAATTAAATTCCATAAAGAACAGATAGCCTAATTTCCTGATGGATTTACAAATGTGTATAAGGCAAACGGAAAGGAAGTGTGGGCGGATGTATCAACATCCAAAAATGAATTCATTTGGATTATTACTGTGTGAAGGTTGTAACATTCAAAGTTGGAAAAAGTTAGCTTTTCACAAAGAATAAAGCACTTTTTTCCTTAATGATTTGTTAAACAGACTTCATGCAACAATCAGTTCTGACATCATCAAAAAGGTTTTCTTATTGAAGTGCTGACAACAGATAAAAGATCTGTAAGTCAAGTATTGAGTATTTCTGGGAAAGGTATCATGGCATGTCTGATTTGAGACCTGAATATCATGATTGTCAGACCACACCATTTACAAAGAGTCTGAGAGATCATGAGAAGTTCTTACTTTTAGGAACAAAACTGGTCCTACTGAAATAGGAAACTGGGTATTTGCTGTTGCCAGCTTTTTTCCTTTAAGCAATTTCCATGCAACTTCTTAAATACTTTTTATCAAAGTCATTTTTGGAAAAGCAGAGCATGGAAGTTGAAGGTATTGCATTTCCCACATCCAAGCACATCTGGGTATGTTCTTAAGCACTTTTGCAATTGCTTGTTGTGCAATAACTTGGCCAAAAGAAAAGGGTGGAGAGTGAGTGAAAGGTCATTTATCTTGCAGCTGAAGACAGAAAGGAGAACAATTCTGCTCAGCTTAAGTTGTTCTGTCTCTTCCCCCAGAAGAAGCAGCTAACAGGGCAAAAAAGTGTCCTGGACACTGACTTCTCCAAAAGGCTCCAGAGGAACTCAGAAAAGCCTGACAAAGACACAAGTTCATTTCAGCTACAGACTGTGCAGAAAGCTGTAAATGAAAACAGATGTTCCTAATATTTATGGAAAAGTGACAAATCACCATCTCCTACAGCATGGCAGATGGTCTGCACAGACTGCACCAAGCAGATATAGAATATAAAATGCCATAATGGAAATCATCTGTATTATTTCCTGCATTAATCAATCTTGGAAGTACATGATAAAATATTTTTTCAAGAGAGTGACTTGAGAATATACGGAAAAGAATAAACCCCAAAATTACCCAAAAACCCAAATGCAGCAACATAGCAACAAAAATTCTGGCAGGTTGTGAATATAACTTTAAATATCTATTTAACTTCCTTTTTAAAAAAAGTATTTGAGAAACTAGGCCTTCATATGGAGAGGAATGAGTAATTATAATAAACTTTCATTACATACAAATAAATATAAGTTTGTTTAAAATCAAAAATCACCTTGCTTATAGAATCCAAAAAATGAAACCAGATCCAGCAGCTGGTGAAATATTGTAAAAGTAATGGTTTCAAAACAGAAACCACATTTTAAGAATAAAATTTTTGGTTTCATACTTTAAAGTGAATTGTGTTTATGTGGCACTTCAGTTATTCTAGCACAGGAACTACCATTTATTGAGAGCCTAGGATTAGTCACTGAATTAACTAGAGCCTTGAATCCATAAAATCAGTAACTGAAAGCAGCAGTGACAGAGCTACACTCCATAACACTGCTCAAGTACAGAAACAGGAATGACCACATCCCAAACCTGAGGAGCTCTGCTTCTTTCTACAGCCATCACTGCAGGTTCTCAGAAGCAGTGTTACTGAATTGCAATCAACTATCAGAAGAAAGGTACTTCAAGGATGACTTTTGCCAATTTTAAACATCTCTTACACAGTTTTTTGCCTGACCTACTACAAAAGACTGTCATAATGCATGTGTACGACTTAGCAGTGAAGATATATTCCTTACAGGTTAATAGTCTAATGGGAATCACAAAAAATGGTTTAGCATCCCAGGAAAAGTAGAAAATTAGAAACAAACCTAGCCTGGGTTTTAATGGGTAAGCAACAAAAATTCTGGTATGACTGCTACTGTTATCTGCCTTGTTATCTATAGGGGTTACAGTGTCTGATCAGATAAAACTACATCCTTGGGAAAAGGTGGGGAGTGAAGCTTTAAAGGTTAAGATAGTTAGGAAATTATAAATGTCAAATAACCTGAAGATGACATAAAGGTGACGGTGAATATTGATCTAAAGGAAAGGTTTGTGAACAAGGAAAAAACCATATTATTTTTTCTGAGAACAAACTGAGACTAGCAGTATGCTGAGTTTCTAGGCAGAAGACCTCTGAGCAAAGCTGCAAAACACATTTTAACTTTATAGCAGAAACTTGCTTATTCTTTTTTAATGACTTGTATCATGCCAGGTGTTTCAAACTTTTCAGTTGTATCAAGGGAAAGAACACTGCTCTTGCTTTTTCTACTGAATAAGCAGCAAGAAAGGAAGAAAGAGAAGAAGGAAGTGAGAAAGGAAGAGAAGAAAGCAGTGTAACAGGGAGGAAGCATGTCTGATCTCTCTACTGACCTCTTGAGAGAAGTCAGACTGAAGGAAGGAACAGCTCTAATCTCCATCAGCTGGGATGCAACAGCAGAAGTGGGACTAGTTCTATCAACATGGGATTTGTGCTGAAGGAACAAGCAAGAGGAAACAAATCACATTCCAGTCTCTATCACCTGCTAACACTGCTGCTGTTACCACACCACCTCCTCATCACAGTGCTGCTATAAAGCAAGGAACTTCATTGTTAAAACCAACAGAACAAGCTATTGCCCCTTCCATACCAGGCAGAGAATGTATAAAGGCCCAAACTTCATCGACAGTCCATACTGAGGGGTCAGTTTGCACCACTGGTAAGAGCTCGATGCTCTCTGGCACTTTCCTCATCCTCAGCTCCCGAAGCTCCCTCTCCCTCTCACTCTGCCTCCGCAGGCGCGTGGTCATGGCCGTGGGAACAGCGTCTTCATGAGGAGCCACATCTTCTTCTGCAGATGGATAAGTAATTGGAAGCTGGAAAATGTAGCAACTCCAGTATTAGGCTTTATTTGCAATTCCCAAAGCAGTGCCATAGTTTTAAGCAAATATTCCACAGACCTGTCTAAGAAAATGATCTCGTGACGCCCCCTCAGGGCCGCTCGGCCGACGCCCGCGTCGCCCAAGACTTTGGCTATCTGACTTCCGATTCCAACGACTGGTCTTGTCTGATGGAAACAGCCCAAATTTCTTAGTGCAACTAAGGCTGTGCCTAAAGAAGTAAGATATATTCAATAATGCACTAGTAGTTTTTTGGACTGAATTCAATCAAGTAACCATAAAATCACAGTGTTGTAGAAATGCTGCTTAATTACAACAACAGCTGTCACAGAAATACAAGAGGAAGGTTATCTCCAAGGCCATTTCATCTAAACCCTCATCTCCTTGTGGGATCAAGTAGATCCAGATTACCCCTGGAAGATGTGTGTCCTTCCCTTTCTTAGAAATATCTTTGCATTTTATTGTATAGTACAGTTCTGCTCTGAAATGTCCACTAAAAACCTAAAATCACATTGTATTTTCTGGTTCCATTTTCTCTACCTAGCTGATATACCCCGGCAAAGGAGGATAGAAGCAAAAACCCCATGTTAAGATTAAAGGACTAAATATCTTTAAAATTATTTTGCTGCTGGTGTCCCAAGAAGTAGCAAATCCAACATATATATTCCCACTACATAAATGGCAACATAGCAGACATATGAGAAAGGTCATGTCCAGATACACTGATGCCAAAAAAGAGCTAAGTGGTGACTAGAAATGGGAAACTATTCCCCATCTCTAAAACTTATGGTATTAAACAACTTTCCAGTGGTTATAATAGAAGCTTATGCATTCAGATGCTGACTGTGAATTCTTCCTCTCTTAACTAGGAGAGATTAATCCATTAGCCAGATAATTATAAACAATAACTACATAAAGTTACCTTTTGGCACAGGATGTGGAGCAGAATCTTTTTGACCGCAGAAACTTATTGGGATATCCCATTTTCCCACAAAATTCACACTTCAGAAGATCATTTTCAATTTCATCCAGTCCCTCTAAAGAAGGAATGAGGAATAAAGTCAGTTTCAATGACACAAAATTATGTTCACATCTCTCACCTCAAGCAGGCAAAAGATCTTCAAATATTTAACACATTCAATTAAATACTTTGATTAACAGACAATTATGCAAAGCTAAGCAAGTCATAGATTTCATTCTGTCTAGAAAAGATCTTGAGCAAACCAAACCTTAATGAACTTTCAATTAAGTTATTCAATGAACTTAATCAGTTTTTTGTTGAATTTCAAGCCACCCATGAGCAGGTCTGCCCTCAAACATAGCAAGCAATTAAAAAAGAAGGGTAACATTCCTCATGAATTGCTTCATAGAGAGTCCATTAAGAGAATCAGGCCTTCCACAGTAAAAGTGTAAACTCTCTGTAATAGCAAAATGAATTAACCTTTTAAAGTACTTTCTTTGAAGAAGCAGCTGCTACAACCAAAGGGACTTGTGAAAGCAAAGAAAACACTGAATCTTGTATATATGTAACATTCAATCTATGAAAAAGATAAAACTGCATGCAACAAAGAAAAGGATTATTGCATCTGTGAATTTACAGCTTATTGTTACAGAGTATTTTTCTCTTATTGATGAGATGGCCCTTTTCCTGCTCTACAAAAAGCACTAGCACAGCAAAGAGCTGGAAATACTGAGAAGGGTATTTCTGCCACACACAATCATACCCTGATTTACTATCAGAAAATCTCCTCTACTCACGTGATGTGTACGTGGATGTGTCTTGATGTTGGATGTTACCTACCAGCTCAACTAATGAGTAGTTAGAAATTCTCTACATAAACCTAACACCAGCTGTAAGGAGCTAAACCAAAACTAAACCCAAAACTATGAGTGTTTGGATAATTCCACAAAACAGACAAGCTGTCTGAAATCTGAGACTCAGCATAGTGTTCATACTGAAAAGAAAATTGAATTAACATCTAATGAAACAAATTATGGACAAAATGACTGCTGCAAAGAGTTTTGATATGGAAGAAGGAATAGAAGTCTTTTAAGAGAATGAAAGAAAGACTTGCATTGAGACTAAATTTACAGCTCTGATGCTATAAGGATACAAGCTGTGGGAATGAAAACCCAGGGGTGGCAAAAAAAAATCTGAACTTTCAAATATTAGATGCATTTATACAAAAATGTGTGTTCACAGAATAACTTGGTTTTTCTGAGCCAGGCCACAGTTTGATTCCCATTTCATAGCACACAGAACTGGAGGGGGGAAATGGGCATTTAAACAAAAACTACAAACCTTCTGCAATCATATCCTCTATCTCTGTGTCTGATGAGTTGTCAGCATGCTTTGTGTTCTGCAAGTCTGATTCAACACACACCACACTCATGATCTGACCCTCCACCAGCAATCTCTTCTCTGCAGGCTGTTCCACCAGCAAAGATGAACGACTGACCTAGTGCAATAAAAGCAAAGCAACAGTGGGTAATTAACATTATTCACAAGAGTGTGTTTTTACAAACAATATTTGTTTTCAATCTTCTCAGTAGAAGATGCTCAGTTTCTATCCTATCAATGAAGTGTAATTATATCGTGACAAAGCTCATTCCTCAAACAAATTAAGACTCACTCCTGCTCTGCAGAGTTTGCAATTATATTTAACAAAGGGAGAAACACATTATATCTACAGAAATGAAGGAATGGGAAAATGAGACACACATTAAATTAGAAAGACAGGCTTTAAATTGCCAGTTTGTGATTTAAAATTTTCAACGGTACCTCTTACCAGACACCACACTAATTACATCTAGCCCAGTTAAGAGCTTGCCAGTGCTTGAAACAACAAATTGTAGCATTTAAAAATTTTAACAGACTCAGCTCTGAGGTTCAAATTAAGGTATCACTTAAATAGAGGGATCTAGGAGGCAGACAAATGTAAAAAAGTTATGACAAATAGTAGCCTTAACCCACTCTCTGTGGTTATCTCCAGATACAGCCTACTACTCAAGTCACAAATCAGTGGAGAGAAGGTCAAAACCAACATCTGAAACATAATTCCAGATCTAAGTATCAACTAGCTACAAGTAACATCATTCTTACAAAGAGTTAATTTCAAAGATTAGTAGTAAAGGATTCCTAGCAAATTTAGACTTACAGGGAATGGCTCCAACCCCTCCTGAATCACAAAGCCTTCGATGACGTGGGTCAGTATCTGGGGTTTAACAATAGCCTGTGGAGGTTTGTTTTCTAGGCTGGGAATGCTATTGGGCATGGATGTGCTGTTGCTCCTTGTCGTTGCTGCTGGAAGCAAAAGAGGGGGTGGTGGAATAGAGGCATGGGAAGGATCAGATGGAGATTTAATTACTGAGGCACTGACTGATGATGTCACTGAAGGCAGTCCCCCATGTTCTGCAAGAAATAACAAAATATGTTATGTTTTATCACTTATGGCCAGCCATTGGCTCAGAATCAGGAAGTAAGGGCTGATGAATCCCCAAGACCCATCTCTGCACCCATCAACCCCTAACACAGGCTCTTTCCTGGGCTTTATAGACTCCACTTTTAAAATAAGATGGTTTATCTCAACAGACTATTCCACAAACACATCCTCCTCATGCAAACATCTTCCTTTACTCATTACCTGCTAGCTACAAACATAGTTGGCCATTAATTACTCACACAAATCACAAAACCAAAAGCTATCTTAGTTTGGCATTTGTCCTCACCTGACAAAGGATCTTCTGAATTAAGAGCCTCTCCATTGCCCAAGGTTATGGCTGGTGGGGACAAGGTGGGTGGTGTTGGCGTTCTTGCCATGTGGACACAATCTGAGTCCTCGGGCATCTCCTCTTCACACACATTCTCCACTTGGTAAATCTGCATCCAACAAACTATTGCTTTAGAGAGATTTCCATTCTATCTTAACACCTTAAAAGAGTTGCATAAATACAGTTTTAAAAATAAATTACCAGGTCAAATATGTTAATCTTCTAATAAAATACTAGTTCCCAAAATGCATACCAAACAATGAACTCTGAGGACATCACAGTATCTATGACAGTAAAATTTAAGTATTTTCTTACAAACAGCAATACATAAAGAAGCACAGTTCTCCAATCAAAGAGAGCAGAGAACTTGACTGTTTCAATATCCTATGTGTATAGTTTACTGTTATTTTTATTTACACATACATTTGATATTTAAATACATCTGCAAAATGCAAGTTTAATGACAAGTCTGTAAATTGTTCTATCTTATACAGCAGTGTAATCAAGCTGAATATTTCAGGAGAGTACACCAAGACTATCAAGCATAAGTGGTTATAAGAGGTTTTAAGGTCTTTCCCTCAAAAGTATTGAAACAAGTTTACATAAATTCCTGACAGCAGATTAAAATGTAAAACACCACCCTGTCAAAAGCAAACCTGGCTCCTACTCTTTTGTCCAATTTCTCCATGAAATAACAGAGTTGAGATTATTACTCTCTTAAAACAAATTGAAAATGAACAGCACACCTCCTTCCTTAACCTGTTGATAGCCTCAAAAAGCCTGCATGAGCTGCTGATTCTTTTGCTCATCTTAATCTCATTAGCAATTTACCTCTAAAGCCCAGCAACGTCATCTTAAATGTCAGCCTTATTCGCATAACATTTTATTTTCCTGTATGTCATCTTAATCTAGTGATTGAAGGCAAAACCCTCAATTACAAATTGCAGACATCTGAGACAAACACTGGACCAAATTAAATGGTGGTGACGGGAATTGCCAAAACAGCATCAAAATTCCCCTATTCTTTTATGAAGGGGATATTTTTAATGTTAGTACAAAATAAATAATCCAGAAACCTATCATCTTAATAACATGATATGCACCTTCTACCTACTATAGATTGTTCTCCTAATCAAAATCTATTTGTATTGAAGTAAAAGTTTACTGTCCTCACATCATATTACCAAAATTCTTTATGTATGCATTGTCATATGTTTACTTACTTTTTTAAACTTCAAATACACTGTAATTTCATTAAGAAACAAGATTTTAGATCTCAAATTTACACTTTCATGATTCCTGGTTGATATTCTTGACTGATGACCCATTACAAAAAAGTCAACCAAAAAAACCCAAACCAAAACATGAAACAGAAGGAAAATGTCTATGATTTTCTTAAAACTCAGTTCTGTAATCAATAGGTTTCTTGTCCCCTGTCTAGCACCTGTTTTAGGTCGCTTTGAAGCCAATGAGCCAGACTCAGGGAAAGAAGAAAGGATGCAATGTTATCACTCACCACTGGAGTTTCAATCGGAACTGACGGCTGCACCTGCAGATTTACTGCGACGGTCTGTGGCGGTGGAAGAGTTTGAAATGGCAGCTGGACCAAAGCCTCTGCAGCAGGAAGTTCCTCCTCAGAAACCAAAGTGTTTTGAACCAAAACCTGGCCCTGGGACAGAATTTCAGGCTGCACTTGTAAAGACTGCACAGACTGCAGGGGCAGCGGTTGAATCTGAGTTGAGGATGCCGAGAGCTGAGGCGGAGCTGCCAGAGGGATGGGAGCGGATTGCAGGGCTGGATACTGCTGGTGCGGCGTGGAGGACACGAGCTGCTGGCCCGGGGAAACCAAGCTGGGCGGCTCCACGGCGCCGATGTGCACGGCGGGCGAGGGCGGGAGCGGCAGGTGCTGCGGGAGGCTGAGCGGCTGCGATGGCCGCACGGGGTTGGCGGCGGCCGCCTGGGGAGCGGCCGGCTCGGGCTGCAGAGCCGCCGGCACCAGGGAGCTGGCCTGGGACTGGATAAGGGCTTGAGGGTGAATAATTATGGTGGGTGACTGACTGGGGGAGTGAGACGGCGGAGGGGACACCACCACCGACTGCTGAGCGGACTGGGACGGGGTAGGGGAGAGCGTGAGTGGCGGAGGATGGATGTGGATGGGGGAGCAGTGGGACTGGGCGCTGCTGGGCGCCGGAGGCAGCGCATGGCTGGGCAGGGGCAGACAGTGCTGGGATGGAGGCGGCTCCTGGCCCGGAGGAGTCTGAAGTGCAATCGGCTGGACTTGCTGCTGCTGCTGCAGGATCAGCTGATGATGGGAAATCTTTGGAGGTGGTGAATGAAGTGGGATCTGCTGATGTTTTACTAGAGAATGAGGTTGCAATGGAGAATATGAAGCTGTGAGGGAAGGGGAAAAAAGTATTTATTAAAATTAGTATTTACTTATTCAAGTTCTGAAAATATTGTAAAATACCTCAAAAATTCTCACTTTAAAGATCAGCACAATATTTTTAATACTTTCGATATTTGTTTAAAAATATCTTCTTTGACAGCACACAGAGTACAAGAACAATTTATTAGGGTAGTATATCAATTTCCAAAGCAAAATGCAGCAATGAATAAATGAATATGGCCATGCTTTTTACATATAGAAAGACACTTTCTATAAAGAAGTATCTAAATTTATCTTTTTGCTGCTAGGTCTAAGATTATTGCTGATCCAGCCTTATTTAAGAATTTCACACAACTTTAAATGGATTTAACCTTTGCTTTGAAACAGACTGGAAGAGAAATGATAAGCACAACAGGATTTGCTGATAACTGTTAAGTGAAACCTCAGATAATACCATGCTAAGAGACTAAATAAAAATCCAAGAGTTTAGTATAAATTTAAACCATTGAAAGCATTTGCCTGAACTTGAGCACAGCAACTGAGAGGCACAAACCTAAAAATAGTGCAGCTTCCAGAGAAATCATCACCTTTAAGCAAACCAGTGAGTCACCAGCCATTTCTTACAGCACACACACATTTTCCTCCACATGCAAACCTCTTCTTGCTTTGTTTTGTCCACTTGAGAAACAACTCATTTATGTAGGTTTTTTTATTTGTTCTGCTAGTAACTACGGGGTTTTTTCTTACCAACGTGAGTTCTGAGAGCATTAGAGCTCAATACCTCCAGAATATCTGCCTCCAAGTCCCACTCTTTCTCTAAAAGCTGTCATTAAGCCAAGCTACATTCCACAGAATTCAGACCAATTGTCTAGACTACCATCACTTTTTCAAAATAAGAAAGCTAAGATGCAAATATTCTGCATGCAGTGTAAGTGCCTCTCTAACCAAGTACAGGTTATTTTGATTTATCTTGATACAAAATACTACAATTTTAGCATGGTTACCTATGCTTTTATAGAAATACTTGATATAAGAACATTCTCATGACACAGACAACACAGAAAAAAGAAACAAACCACTAATAAAATGGATTTAGATGGGAGCAAGAGGCTTGAGGTGGTTTCAGCCCACATTTTGCTGCCCAGAGATGGAATGGCATGTCCTGACAATGAGAGAGACCCGGAATGAGAATCAGGTTTGTGCTGTGACTCAACAGGGTATTGCAGTTGTTATATTGTGATTTAAGAACATCCCTGCTTCTGCTTAATCAAAATCCTGTGCAACATCTAATACCAACAAACAAAACTAATAAACAAATAATGAAATCTGAACTCTGTTCATGTGGAATATCTACAATAACACAGTCAGAGAACACTGAACTCTGACAGAACCAGAGTTGCCCACAGCTCCACGTTGATCCCACCTGGTGTAATGAGGTGGTGGATGCTGGATGTCCGTGTGACGGGCGTGCTGCGGCACTCTGGAGCGGGGCTCTCTCCTTTCCTATTGCTTTCTGAGGGATCTGAGCTGCCCTTGGAGCTGCTGGCTGCCTTACTGGGGCACAGCGACTGAGTTTGACTGCTGCTCTTTGGTGGGCCATTCTGTGAACTTGACAACACACCCAGCTTCTGACTGCGCAGCGTCAAGTTCTGAACCTGGGAAAGGAGCAAAACATGGTAAGACCCAAACTCTATAAATAGCTATGATAAATATCAGGCAAAAACAGCAAAAAAAGTTACATTTTGTAATGCTTCTCATCCTATGTGATCACAAGAAGCTAAAAATCTGCATATCAAAGTATCTTTAAAGCCATAAAATTTAGAGGATAGGGATCTTTATTACTTTAGTGATAAATACAGAAGTCTTTTTTCCCTTATTGGATTTTTAAAAGAAATGTAAATTGTTAATTAATTTGAATTAAAACTTTCATTTTTCTCTTTTATTGTGCCTTCAAAGTAAGTGACACAAGGCATCTTAAGCAAAGGCAATTCTATTTTTACAGACACTGCAGAAGTGCAGTGGTTTGTGAGTGAGCTTCCAGACACCACCATAAACCAGAGCCTTGGGTGGTCAGTGGGACCAGTCTTTTCTGCTCTCTGTATGCTAACAAAACTGAGACCTTTATTTCTCCTATATTAACCTCAATATCAACCAATATTAACCTCTCTTCTCATCATGACGCCTCCAATGTAACATGAAACAAAAGGTTTGCTTTCTGGAATGTACATCAGTCAGGGATCATTTTCACTGAAGGCTGTTACCACACACAGATTCTGCACATCACCATCCCAAATCTCCAATCCTATGTGCTGAGCTAAAATTTCATTTTCAAGGATAATGCCTACTCTTGTAGCACTAATTGCATCATTTTTCACATGAAAAAGAGGACTAATTATTATCACCATTCCCTATTTTGATTGCATAACCCCTTCTGCACTCAACAGTTAGTACCTGTATAAAAACCAGCCAGTTTACATTTCACTTCTAACTGCTCTGTGTGTCACCACAGGGCATATTCAAACCCAAGACAACAGTGCTTGCTTCCTGACTGGCATTCAGGAGCAATTTACTGCCATCCTGCCCCAGTGAGGACAAATCCTTCAGCACACCTTTACAGGTAAGGTCACTCAGCTGGAGTTTGGCAGAGCCACACCAGCAGCTCATCTGCTCTCTGGTCTGGGGTGAAAGTAAAGCAAGAAAAACTAAAGCACAACATTTCCTTACTTTTCAGTTTTGTCCCACTCAACGGGGCAGACCTTTAATACGTTTAGACAAGCTCACCTGAGTAGCTGCAGACTGACAGGAAGATGAGGAGGATGAGGAGACAACAGGAATGTCAGACTGGACAGCAGCCACAGTGGTCGCAGGAGTAAAAATAAGCTGTTAAGCAAGAAAAAAATACATGATAAGAGACTGAAATTTTAAAAATCTGTGAAAGAAATGCAGGATCTTAAAGAGACACCATACTTCCACATACAGATGTACAGCTTCTAAGATTTACTTTTTCACTTTTAGATTGATTTATTTAGAGAACTGTTTGTCATGGTAATTTAAGTAAACCAAGAAAATAATAGAGAATAAAAACAAAGAAAACAAAAGAGAACAAACCAAATATAATAATATAGTTGTTCTGCATGTTTGAGATAAATAAACACATCTATGAACTTTCATACAAGCACTTAAGAGGACTTTCCCTTCAATACTACAAATTAGTGGGAAAAAAAAGACAAAAGAGCAGCCCAATATCTACCATATTTAAGAAAGAGAGCTTAGATCTTCCAAGAGGGACAGACCAAAGGCAAACTTTGGAAGGACTGTAATTAAAACTTACCATCTGAGCTCGTAGGTACATTTGAGCCTGGCTCGCACTCAGGGTGGGAGAGGTGCTGCCCAGCAACATCGTCTGTTGGGTGATGCTGCTGCTGGTGGTGTTGGAGGTCTGAGAACGGCTTATTATCTGTGCAGGTGTAGGAGAGGTGGAGAGGTTAATCTAAGGAAACAAAAATATTGCTTCTGTCATGGAAATTCCATCACCCTAGGGGCTATAAGCCAGAAAGCCCTTGACAGAAATGGCAGGGGCAGTTGGAATCTCTGAACTGTGAAGATATGAAAAATGCATTGAGCTAATCATTACAAAATTGGATTCTGGCAAGATTGTATGTTTTTATTCTTAAACTGCAAGCAACCCCTTTGCAGTAACTAATAATAAGCAGTTACAAGTATAAACAATGATAGGAAGTCTGAAAAATATGTCTCACAGAAATACACGTTTACTGAATATGTAGAATGAGATTTCAATATTTTTAAAAAACCACCTGAACTTTGTTATTTAAGATTTTTAAATGTATATATTAACTGCCTGGACTGGTATCTTCTATTATGCAACCTGATCAGGACACTTCTTTGTGCCACCACTTATGGACTTTCAATCCTCATTTCACATATGCACACTGAAAAATGACTGAGGACTAAAACCTTCTCCAATTTCATATTAAATGCTCAAGAACCACTCCTTAGCATCTTCTTTAAAAAAGAAGCTGTTGTGTCTTTGTTTTTTCTTTTTTTTCTCTAACCAGTCTAACAGGGTTAAGTGCCCAGCTCTTTTTCATCACTTACTTAAAAGATTTCCTTGAAAAACCCCAGCCCAATTATTTTGTTAGTTTAACATCAGACATCTTAATAGAATTTACCTCCAAATTTTAATGAATAAATGGTTTTACTTTTAACAACTGTAAGCCAAGCCAAGCTATGAGAGCTTAAAAAAATACACAGTTAAATCACTGAAGCTATGCACTGGAGTCATGAACAGCTTGAGGTTGTGATTAATAAGCAGGATGTCTGCAGACTAACAAATCCTACTTCAGACAGCTGTAAAACTGTACAGAAATACTGTGCATGTCTGACAATGGAACGTAAAGAAATACAGCATGACCTGAACACAGAGTTGCTCACAACTGAAACCTGAGCACATGCCTAGAATATGGGAAGTGAAACTACATAAAAGATGAATGATAAAAAATGATCATCAATAAAAGAATGAATACTATAAACATTTAATCAGTATCATAAATATATGTGAGCATTGACTTGGATTCTTTAGATTTAGTGCTATTTAATCCCTGATACATAGTTATGATTTTCACCTACAGTAGTGCCCTGAATAAAGCAACTAACATAGAAAACCCAGTAAGAAATCATGTAAGAGATGAGAGCTCAGGGAGTGATTTCTGCAGGAGTTTGAACAGCCACCGGTGCTTGTGGAGTGAGCAGCTGCCCCTCAGAGCATCAAGAGGGGTCTGGGACTTGGGAAGCCAACACTGGCCACCAACAATCACACACAGCACCCAGCACTCACTACACAGTCATCATCCTGCTCACTGTGTCTGTAGTATTAATTTTAACAGTACAAACTGAAATGCTGTTAATATTTTGTGGTTTTCCCTGTAGCCATAGAACAACCAAGCAGGGTTGGGAACGGAGGGAGGGCTTGGTGCAGTTACGTACCGAGGTCTGCGACATGCTTGACTGCTGAGTGACACTCCCAGTGGGGGAAGTACATTGCCTCCCACCTGACAGGCTTGCCTAAATAGCAAGAATATGTGTCAAATAGTGAAATCAGAAAGTGATTAAGTGATGTTCATTTTATTGCATAAACCATCAGAAACATCCCTCTCTACCTTTCTCTGAGTTAACTGTAAGATGCTTTACTCAGTGGAAATAGAGTGCGCTCTGCACTATGGAATGCCACCTGCAAGGTGCTAAGTTCCTTGAAGTCCTACCAGATTTCAGACATATCATTCTTTCAGATCAAGACCTGAAGAAAAATGATCAGAGGTAAAGTCTGCCAAACTGCTAATGATGGAACTAAGTGATCACCTCACTACCTATGGTGCTCAGAACTTAAAATGCAATATCATAAAAAACTGTAATTATTAAAACTCACATCATAATTTTATTGTGATTAGAATCTTGTTAAATATACAAATGCTGTACAGAACAGCCTCATATTCTGGAATGGTAACTTAGGTATGCACATCAAGTGTCTGTCACAGGATGCTATTCCAGCCCTTCAGATGAGTAACAGGGACAGTGATTTAGGTTTCTGTATGAACAGAACCAAAACTTCTCAGCCTTTCCTGACCTGATTTTCTTTGCTCTGTCTCAGTAACTCTATCTCCACATAGAAATCCATCACAACAAAAAAAAGACAAATCAACATATTACCACAATCGAATGAAAAAGGTATAGAAGAAAAAGCCAGGAGCAAAAATGAGTCAGTCCAGCTCTGACACCAAACAGCCATATCCCTGAGGTCCGTAACTCCATTTAGCATTTCCCTGTGTAAAATCATTAACAACCACCTCTCTGCAAGATCATACTCTCAATCCAAGGCAAACTGAGGTCAAAGGAAATCTTGCCACTGCTTTGATTCAAAATGGGTCTCCTCCAGTGATCACTAATGTCAAAAGCTGGGTTTCAGATACATAGTGTCATTTACCTCCTACATTTTCACACTCAGGGTTAAAATTTAATTTTGCCATTACTTATAATGCAGCCAGATGTGAGGCAAAACACACTAAGATGCCAGATGTTCATTATTTTTTATTTCACTAAGATATAATGCCATTCATTGCTTCCCCCACCAACTTTTAGAGAAAATCATGGGATGAAGATTGAAGTAGTCTATTTTTAATATTTATTTTATTACTGCTTGATGATTTACATGATGCATTATAATGTATGCAATAAAGCATGGAATGGTTGCCTACTGGAGCATCTATACCACTGGACAAAATCCTCCAAACAGTTTGGAGGATGATACAATTTAAAATAACAACATCATTAAAATATAACAGTGAATTCTCACGAGGCATTAAGCTCAGGCACTTAAGCTGTTATAACGTTTGACAGTGACTGTAGCCCTGCTCTAGACAATTCACAATTCTTTTTCAGCAATCTTCACTCTCACCTGTGGAACAGTTGCCAGACTCTGAAATTGGGTACTGCTTAAGTGCTGCTGCTGCAGAGCAGCAGTCTGCAGCATTAGATGCTGCTGCTGGGCTGCATACATCTGCTGGAGGTACTGAGCAGCTGAGCTAGGAGGACGATGCAAGGCCTGCTGAATAACCTGTGATGAATCAGTAGGTAATTAATTACAATTACAAAGCACTCACCATGCTGACATGATACTTAAGTTTATCCTTACAAGGAAATAAAGCCAAATAAATATTTTCACGCCAATTATGTCATACTGAACTTGCTCCCTCACTGTTCTTGACCAAGTCACAGAGTATTGTCAACATATTCACATTCTCAAGGACAGCCTGACAATACAGCATCATCCCCAACACATCATCCCAGCCTCTCAGCTCCTTGTCAACACATCCTACATCATGTTCTGCTTTTTGAGAGATCAGAGTAGTGTGTAAGAAACCCACTTATCAAACACAACAGAAATGGACTGTACAGAGTTCAAGGAGACCTAATTTAAAGAACAGCAAGAGGGGGCTGGATCCCAAGCAGGACTTACCCAAACAAATACCTTGGATCGCTCTAGTCAAAGTCAGTCAAAACAAAAACCTTTATTTTGCCAAGGTTTATGTTAACAATCTGCCCCACAGCAAATGGTGAACAAACTGAAAGTCCTATCATAGCATTTCCCTTATTTGGGAGACAGGCCTACCCTGAACTATCCCTAAGTGGTCTGAGACCCTCCAGCAAACATCTCCTGAAAAGCAGCAAGCCAGCTATGGAGAAGGACAACAGCAATAAGGAATGACAAGTTAATCCTGCGCAGTGCCTGTGCTCAGGGCTCTGTGCAGGCCAGGGAGGCAGCCCCAGGGCGCAGTACCTGGACAGCATGTCTGTCAGAGCCGCTGTAGACGGAGATCTGCGGCAGCGGCGTGCGGGAGGTGGAGCTGGTGGTGACGGTCGTGGTGGGTGCAGAACATGTCGTTGTGTTGGGTTCATTCTCCATAGCTGTGCAGCGTTTGTCCAGCCTGCCAGGAGTGACAAAGAAGTTGTTCACAAGCAAGGCCACAACGTGCTGATTTTAATGCAAAAAAATGGTTCACTGAGACAGAAACATGGACTATTTCCAAAAGGTAAGTTTCACAGAATCACAGAGTGGTTTGGGTTGGAGGGACCTTAAAGACCATCTTGTCCCACCCCCTGCCACGGCAGAGTCACCTTTCAATACACCAGGTTGCTTCAAGCCCTGTTCAACCTGGCCTTGAACACTTGCAGAGATGGGGCAGCCACAACCTCCATAGGGCCTCCCCAATCCTACAGTAAAGAATTTCTTAATAACTAATCTTAGCTTGTAGCATTTGCTATTACTTGATGCAATCTCTTGAGAGATGCAGTTGTAATCTTTTAAGATCCATCAGAAGTAGCAATAAAGAACCAATTCAGGAATACATCCAAGATTTCCAGCCAGCTGCACAGGACCAGTAGCACCTCCCTCGCCCCCACAGCCCAGGAATGAATATGCTGGCTGACCCTGGACACCGAGCAAAACCTGCTCTTGGCAAAAATCACCACTGAAATGCTCTGTTTGGGGAGAGAGGGAAAGGATACAGGAAAAAAATCCTTTTAACAGCAATACCTCACACAATACAGCAAGAACCAGGAAGAAACTACCTATTTAAGCACCTCAAATGATCCTCCCCAGCCTTATGCGGCTTCCCTCTGTTGCAGGGCAGAAAATGTCATCTTTATAACTGAAATGAATCACAAACCTCAATATATGTTATGGGGGTGTTTACTGCAGTTTCTTTTTCAATCTTTGTATTACAATTAACAGGAAATCACATAGTAGCTGTTTATTGCTTTCCAAAGGATGCCAAAAAAAGGGAGGGTTGAGAAGATGTTTCCTTCTTACCATAAAGAGGGGCTCAGAGAAATAATCAGAGAAAGCTGCAATGTACTAGAAAAAAAAAAGCAGCTTTGCCAAGTTCTTAACAAACCGCCCATTGGGCGCTGCATCAAATGGGAATATAATCAGGAGTTCCAACTCACACAGCTGGAAGCAGAACAGGACCCCGCCAGGCTGCCACCCTCACCTCCCAAAACACAACTGCTCTGCAAGCAGAGGGCTGCAGGTGATGCTGCAGCTCCTGGGGACCTGCAACAAAATGAACTGTAACACACACACGGTCACCTAAACACCTCTTGCCTACCCTGGTTCTGGGCACTTGCATGGACTTTGCCATGAACGAAAATTTGTGGCAATCAAGGATGCTTTGAACACAGAGATGCCTGCTATTAGAACTGAAGAAAAATATGATTTGTTGTTAAAAATGCAGGTCTGTTGTGCATTACTGATGTCACTCGTGCACCTACATCAGGGCACAAGTGAACACACTTTGGTTCCCACTCCAACCGCAATAAACCCAGCATCGCTTCTAAAACCGCTTTACATTAATTGTACATAATGAAAAGTATCTTAAAAAAAAAATCCCGTCTCTTTCAGTGGACATTAAAAGCACCTCAAAATACTTACAACCTACAACTTGTCTAGCTAGTTTTTGCAGTTATTCAACCAGTTAAATTAGCTTAAAACATTAGATGTCTCATTTCCTTCATTCTCAGCCACGTTTTTGGTGTCTTATAGGCAAGATGTGTAACATATCCCACTTACAACTATTCCATCACAAGTTTACTCCATGAGAGCTGTTAATCCTTTTGCTCAAAATTATTTCAAAAATAGTATTGTCATTGCTCAGGTTGTTCTCACAAAGGACGTACAGTAAGGAGCTCCTAAATTTTTACTCGGCATCTCCCTCACTCCTCTGACCTCACCTCACAGTCATCAGATGCTAATTTGTAAGAAAATTAATTTTGTTTAATGATGAAGACCTTGCAACAATGCTCCCTGAGCAACGTCAATTCAAGACAATCTCCATAAAGCAAAGTTTTAGAAAACACACTGACTTGAAACAATCACTACACATTTAAGTGAGCCCAAAATACAAAGCACAACAGAAAACTCTATTGAAAATACGTATTTATTCAAGCAGTAACAGTACAAGACACCATATAACTTCAAGTTACATTGTGCATAAGGTAAATATTCCAAAGTTTTGTTTCTTTATATTTTTGTTGGTCAAAGCAACCACCTGAAGTAAAAAAAAAATACCTGCTGTCCTATACCAATGACAAACTACCCTCACAGTGGACACACGAAAGTCATTACTCTTGTTTTGGAAAGTTTTGGTAAATGCCATGGTAATAACAAACCCCACTGACAACCCACATCCACAACCATCCACAACCACATGGTTTATTCTTTTTTTTTTTTTTTCACAACCTCTCCCTGCAACTCCAAGAGAACAAACCACAAAAACCCCAAATTAAATAAAAATTTCCACCATGCCTAACCCCTACAGGTATTCCGGTATTTGACAGAGAGCTCCGAAACAATAATAAAATAACAACGAAGGTATGTATGCTCTGTGGGAATACACCCCACGGCAGGCGGAGCACCGGCCCCGCGCTGAGGGACCGTGGTGCCCTCTGGGCGGCCGCCCCCCGCTCAGGCCGGGCTGACCCACCCTCAGCCCCCGCCTCGCCCAGCCCGGCCGCGCCACCGCCCCCTCAGGAGAGCAAAGGCAGGCGGGCGGGAGGGGCCGGCCCGGCCCGGCGCCGGGGCGCGGTCAGGGCGCAGGTTCCCCGCCCCCGCGGCCGGCCGGGGCCCCGCGGCTGCCGCTGCCCGCGCTCCGCGCGCCCCGCCGGGACACTCGCCTGGGACGCGCCGCTCAAGGCGCCGCCGCCGCCGCCATTTTCTCGCCTCCCTCACGGGGGAGGTGCCGCGCGCGCGCGGGGCGCGGCCGCCGCCGCGCACGTGACGGGACCCGCCGCCATGTTGGCGGCGCCCGTGAGGGGCCGGGGCTGAGGGAGACTCGCGGTGGGGCCGGGGAATTGAAATATGCGTTGTTTTCAGCCCAAATAACCTATCGACTTCCCTGCGTAACAAAACAGGGAACTTCTTTCAAGTGCCTCCTCCACTTAGCAGCTGTTGCTTAGACACTGTTAGCAGTGCATCCATCCTAATCACGGTGTGAGCATCTCTTTCCTTTCTGAGACTTTGCTTGCTTCCTTCCACCCTTCCTGCCACTCACCAGCTCAAGGCACTGGGTGAATATGAGTTAATTACCTCTGGTCTCTCTTGCATCATGCCTCGTTTTTTTAGTACCTGATACATACACACCTACAAGTCTTTACTGTACTGTAAGTACAGGAAGGCTGTATTTGGATTACTTTGGGAGGTGCCTTCAGGCTAAATCCTCTGTGCCTACCATGCCTGAGAGAGTTCAAGAAGTGTCTGGACAATGCACTCGTGCACATGGTGGGACTCTTGGAGATGTTCTGTGGAGGGTTAAATGTTGGACCTGATGATCCTGATACTTCTTAGGCCATCAGCACAGAAGCCAGGCAGGGGGATCCCCATGGAAGGGTCAGGGATGTGGGGGCCACACTGGGGGATCCCAGAATGGACTTTAGGAATTCCATTTGGAATGGAAGTTCATTTGATGGAAATTACACAGAGGTGGTGGAGTCCCCATCCCTGAAGGTGTTCAAGGAACAACGAGATATGACATTCAGTGCTCTGCTCTGCTTGACAAGGGGGGGATTGATCAAAAGTTGGAACTCAGTGATCTTGGAGGTCTTTTCCAGCCTAAATGATTCTTTGGTTCAAAGAAGGGGGGAGAAATTGACAGATACTTAACAGCTAGTTGGTATAGCTAAGGTCTTAGCAAAGAAAAGAGACTCAGCAAGTGTCTAACAAAACTCAAATACCTGCCAAGGCATTAGAGATGAGCTTAAACTATTGACAGGTGAAACAGCTGCACTGAGCACAGGTGAGATGCCTGTGACAAGTAGTGACAACTCCACAGGTCTAATGAGGATGCCTTCTTTCTATAAAATATGACATAATTCAGCAGGAGAAAATGAGAATTTTCATAGGTTAAAAATATAGGTATGGGGAGAATGATGACCCATTTTGAATTACTCTTGGAAATCCTCCAGGACTGCTTGCAGTGATAAGGTGGCTTATGATTTGCAGCTTTAATAAAATACCTTTTGTTAACCACCCTGCTTCACCCTCTAGTTGAAACACATCCTTCATGTTACTTTCTTTAAAAATATCTCAGCCATTTGATAAAAGAGAATTAAAGCTTTGTCTGAAATTAACACATTGTCTTGTGGACAGTGCACATCGCAGGAGTCTCCAAAATTCCCACGGAAAACTTTGGTCAGCAGTCTTTGTAAGGAGGCATTGCCATTGCCTCTGAACTGCTCCTCTTGCCCCTCAGCTCTGTGCTGGCTGCTAAAGGGCAGTGTGCTGCTTTTGCCATGGATTTGTGTTAAAATCCTGAATTTTCTATCACCTCCCCAATTGGCTTGGCAGCAACCACAGCAGTGAAGGAGTCATGGTACGAACAGATTGCCAAGGTGCATAGTTGGATGTGTCTGGTGCTGTTTTTCCTAATGCTGGGATGGGTTCAGTTTTATGTTACAGCTCAGATGCAGAGCCTGGTCCATGGGTGGACAGCTTCTGCTTCCTAAGAACGACCACTATGGGCATCTCTGGTTCTTTCAGCCTCAGAACAAGGGCAATTGCAGAACGGTTGGGATTGGAAGGGCCCCGGATGCCATCCACGTCCATAGCCAGGGGCACCTTCCACTCCCCAAGCCCTGTCCAGCCGGGTGAGTCTGGGCGCTTCCAGGGATGGGGCAGCCACAGCTTCTCTGGGTCATGCGTGTCAGGGCCTCATCACCGTCACAAGGAAGAATTTCTTCCTAATATCTAATCTAACTGTTCTCTCTTTAAATTTAAAGCCATTCTTGTTCTGTCACTCCATGTCCTTGTCCAAGTCCCTCGCCGGCTCTCTTGGAGAACTTTAGGCACTGGAGGGGGCTCTAAGGTTTCCCTGGAGCCTTGCTGTCTCTGGGCTGAACAACTCTCAGCCTGTCTCCAGAGCAGAGGAGCTCCGATTCTTGTACCCTCTCCTTTGCCTCCTCTGGACTCGCAACACGTTCTTCTGTGGATGGAGCAGACCGCAGAGCAGGACGCCAGCACTGCAGGTTCTCAGTATGAGGTGGAGAATCCCCTGCTGCCCACGCCTCTGGGGATCAGCCCCATCGGTACTTGGGTAGAACAAGTTTTCCTCCTTGGCGCCCTATGACGGCAGCCACCCGCGGCAGAGGCACCGCACAGCGCGCATCCCGCTCCGCTCCCGCCGCGCCGGCGCCACGGCCGCCCCGCCGCCCGCAGCCCCGCCATGCTTCGCGCTGGGCCGTACCAACTCTGGGTGGGGGACTGACACGCACCGCGGTGTTGCCCGGATTCCGGACGCGGCGGCGGGAGCGGAGGGACCTGCGTGCGCTCTCGCACCCGCCTGACCCGGAGCAGCTCTGCGGCGGCTCCGCTACGGGGCTGCCGGTTACCTGGGTGCCGCCGCAGCCGCCGCTGCCCCCCCTCTGTTGCGGCGTGGAGCATCCCGCTCCACAGGTGTGGAGTCCCGTCGGAGAGAGCCCATGTAGAGCGCAGGGGGACGCGCACGGGACTGACACCCGCATCCCGGGGCGGCGGAGCTGCCGCCCGGCCGCTCTCGGGGCGCTCGCTCCGCCCCGCCGGGGGAAATCCTGCGCTGCCCTCCCGCGCCGCCTCGCACCGCTCCGCGCTCCCTGCGCTTCTGCGCGGTCCCCTCCCGCCCCCGCGCGTGGTGCCGCCCGGCGCGGGCGGGGCGCGCTGGAGGCGCGGGGGTCGCGCAGCCGCCGCCCCGGCCCGCTCCGAGCCTGCGGCTCCCCCGCTCCGAGCCTGCGGCTCCCCCGCTCCGAGCCTGCGGCTGCCCCGGCCCGCCTGGGCGGCGATGCCGACACAGCGGGACGGCGGCGCCGGGAGCACCATGTCGGCTCCGGGCGGCCTCGGGGGCAGCCTCGGCGGAGACAGCGCCCACCAGGTCCGGGTGAAAGCCTACTACAAGGGGTGAGTGCGGGCGCCGAGCCCCCGGGGGCGGCCGGGCGGAGAGCGGCGTCCGAAGCGGCGCCGCGGGTGTTCGGGGCTCCCGGGGCTCAAGCCCTGGCTATGCCCTGCCTTGTAGGGGAGGAGGGAAACAGCGGTGGAAAAACACTCCACGACCAACCGGCCGTGCTGAAATGGGTGCCTAGTGCAGGACTGGTGTCAGGGTTCGGGGGGAAATGGGATCCTCCCGTGTCCTGGGGTGGCCGTCCTGGTGAGCAAGGATGTGCCTGAGCAGCCTCTGCCCTGCTCACCCTGCTTCCCTTCACCCCCACGTCTTGGCTGCCAGTAATAAGTACCTATCCCTTCATAACACACTCCAGGATGTTTGGGATCCAGCTTTCGTCCTGGTCTTTCTATGTTAAGTGATGTTCAGGACTAAAGGAAGAGGATGTTTGAATGAAAATTTGTTTCATGGGTTTTTAGGCTGTTTGCCAGGGACCCAGCGATTTCCAGGGGAGTCTGTGAATGGTAACTCAGATGCATCTACTGTCAATTAAACTTCTGCTCTTAAAAAAAAAAAAACAAACAAAAAAAAAAAAAAAACAAAAACAAAAACAAAAAAAAAACAAAAAAACAAAAAAACAAAAAACAAAATACTAGATGGATTTTTGTGCCTAATTCAGTGGCTCTCCAGCAATAGCACACAGAGTAAAAGAAACGTTCTGGCTTGGATTCACAGCCAGCTATTAAATAGTAACAGTTACCGGACTTACTAAGTTTCAGTGCAAGGGTTGCCAGGAGTTCATTGGGCCATTAAGTTTGAGGGGAGGTGATCTAAGCCGAAAACAATGTAGGTTGCATTTTTGGATTAAGTGTAAACACGATGCTCTTGTTAGCTTCCTTCCAGTTATATGTGTTAAGCACAAGAGGTGTAATACATTTTCAGTATTTACTCTCTGCTATCTCTAGCTGTGTAACTTTAAGGAGAGGTATAGAAACTATGCTGAGCATTTGGAATTTGCTGCTGTGTTTGGTTTCTGGCCTGTGTCTGCTTTGGGGCTTTCCTTGACAGAAGTCTGTTGAAGTTACTGTAGAGACTGGCACAGTCTGTGGCTTTAAAGGACATGTGAGACACTGTCAAAGTATGTGAAATTCTGAGCTCTTTGTTTCACAGTCCCTTTAATCCACTTTTTCTTAAGGAAGGAAAGATGCCCCTGGCTATCAGCTGGTAGATGTGTTCATTTGGTCAGACAGTGAACTAAAACGGGAACTCCTCTGGGTGAAAACCATTTATTTTTCTTCTGCTGGGTCAGTTTTAATCTTGATCATTTCCACATGCAATCACATGGATTCTTGCTTTAGCGCAGGGAGGAAGCAGCCCAGGGTTGTGGGAGTGAGGAAGAAAATCTGCTACATTGGGCAGGAATGCTGGCTCATGACACTGGTAATAATTTCACAGGCACTGGAATGTTTCTTTTGAGTCTGTCCATTGACTTTTTATCTGTTAGTGCAGTTATCAGTTTAATAATGGCATTGAGTCATAGAGGGTGTTGGTTAACCATTGTGAATACCAACAAACTAACAAGCTGAATGCCTTAGTCACGATTTATTTTGAGATGTAGGCAAATTATTCTCTCCACTTTCTTACAACAGAAAGTCTCAAGCCCCTTCTCAGACTTGCACTATCAAGTGAATATCAAAGCCAAACATTTTACCTGCACTTACCCTGAAATGACTCTGAGACTGAGAGCTGAATGCTGATACCAAAGGCAGCTTTTTCCCCGTTCTTCAAATAAACTGTCTCATAGCTGGGTCGCGGAATTAATGGGAAACAGTGTTAATCAGGAAGCGTTAATCTCTCCTAATTTCCTTTTAATGGAAGCATTTAAGTGGGTTGTAGAAGTTATTGGGAAAGTCTGGCTGTGAAGGTCTTTTCATCTTCCAAAAAGGGCTTCTGGTTAAAAAGAAAAAGAAACAAAAAACCACCAAGCCTACCCAACCCAGCCACTTAGAAGCGCAGATTTGTTCTTGAAACGTTTGGGAATCTGATAGTCGGGATACTTGCCTGGGGCAAAGAGCCGAGCCTGAATCCCCAAAACTCGGCTGGGTCTGGCCAGGAGCCCAATTGCTTTTCTCAGCCAAGACAAAGGCTTCACACAGGACCCTTTGAAGAGTCTTTGTTTCATTGAACCTTGCAGTGGTAATTATTTATCTTAAATTCATGAAATATGTTAAAATAGGACGGGAAATTTTCCTAAAAACGAACACAGATCATGAGAATAAGGGGATGGGGAATTCCCAGAGACTTGGGAATTGGGGCATTAAGTTGAGCTTTTCCAGGTATTTCCTTCTCTCAGTTAAACTGTGCTTATCTTCCCCATAGGATTGGTTGTTTAAAATTCTTAAAATAGTGTTACATATTTTAGAGAGTTACTGCGATCTGTGCAGTGTGTGTAACAGAGATCCGTGAGAGGGGTTTTAGGCATTCACTTTGTTACTCCAAAGGTGGATTTTTGTTGATACAATAACAAAATATCGCAGCTCCGAGTGTATGGCACTAATCAGCATCTGTAATTGCGACCATTTCAGCGCTCTGATGATATTCAAAGTTTGCCTTTTGTCTTACCTCGTTTGCTGGAGATGCTTTTTGTCAGGTCAGTACAAGAAGTTGTTACATCATTCATACGTATGTTATAGGAGTAGGGAACAGGTAGGAATAATTCACTGCTCGTGCTCAAGGAATCCTGTAGAATTCATGCTGATTTAAAAAACCAAACAGCTTTAATAACCAATTTTCTGTCACTATTAGATCTGCTAGCATGTATTCTTTCAGTGCCTGACATAGATTTTATGCTGGTTCTAGCTGTGTAGGCTGTAATGTTGGTTAGATTTTTAATAAAAAGGGGTAGATACCAATGCTTTGCTTGCATTCAGTTTGATTTGGGTCAAATGAAGAACACAGCTGACAGTCCTTTCATGATACATAGTAAACTTGCTTCTTTTCTTAATTTTAATTACTTAATTATTTTGTTACATGAGTGGGAAAAGTGTGAGGAGAAAATACATTTTAATTGTAAAATTGAAATGTACTTCCATGAAGATTTCCAGGGTATTAATTTCTTAAGGATTCTTGAATTCTTGCATAATTTCTTTTTATTTTTCTTTATCATGGGCACTTTTTTGATCAGTTCTTCAGTACAGCATCTTCTGTTATCTGTTGACAATCAAATTGTTTGTAGGAGAGCATTCAGTTTAAGAAAAGTTTGAATTAAGCCTGTGAATACATTTTCCCCTCTTGCTGTTTCAATATTTATTTAGCTTTCTGGCAATATATTTTTTTCCAGAAAAACAGACTTGCACGGGGGAAAGCAATACTTTAAATGGCTGTGAATGGCAGTGGCTGCACCTCATGGTACAGAAATGACCCTGACACAGCAGAATTCCCCAGGAGTCCTGTGGGGGTTCATTGTGGGGAGCTCTAATTAGACCTTTTCAAAAGCCTTAATAACTGGCCCAGGTGTGTGATGCATGTGTGGATATGTAGGTAACATGGATAATGTGTCTGTACATTTCCCCATACATAAATAATATGGGATATATGAGGCTGCAGGTGGAAAAGTCTAAAGCAGTAGTGTCTGTTCTTACAGGGTGTTCTCTCAGGAGAGTTCAAGATAAGAGTGAAAAATGAGGTACAGATATTGAATTGTATTTAATTGTTGCCACTGGTTTTGGGGCTTTGTTGGTTCTGGTTTTGGATGGTGAGGTTTTTTTTTTGGTAAAGGATATTACAACTCTTGGATGATTTGTAAAAGAAAGTGAGGAAAGCTGTTTGATCTCAGGAAAGGTGGACAATATGGTCTTCTATATGTATTTAAAATATGTTCCCTAGTGTGTTTAGGTTTAACATTTGCCTTTTCTCAGTCTTCCTAAGATATATGTTTTACTGATTCTGATATTTGCAGGATATTGACTCAGACAGCCCTTCTGGTAGTGTGAATAAATGATCTATTAATATTTATGAAAGATAGAAGTGATAGCATATTCAGTGAAAGTAATTCAGGACAAGTTCTGTCTTGTATATTTGCATGTTTCCTGCTCACAGGTCCCTGATTAAGACCAACTACAATAGTGCTAAAACAAATTGTAAAAAGTCTGGTGCTTCCATACTAAGAGTTAATTGGCACCTCCAGATGTGGTGGTGCAAAAGGTGTGCTTGAATCAGATTTTCCTCTGATTTCCTATGTGTGCCAAGAGGGGACAAACAAAAATACTTATTTCACCTTGGGTAGCTTTGTGACAAACATGCTTATTCCAAGCAGTGTATAACCTTATCTTCAAGGAAAGGCCTATTGTCAAGAACATTTTCCCCACATCTCAGTAAAAGAAAACATTTTGTATCTTTAATGCAAGTCAGCAGGCTGTGGTCCATATTCCCTTTCCTTTGTCCCTTCATTTGGCCAACTAACTTTAATTTAAAATACAAAATCTTTTCTTACTACAGTTTAGCTTCTTCTTGGCTTGACTGAATGAGCTTTTTCCTAAGGAAGGCATCATCAGTGCTGTGTTGGGGGCAAGAAGTGTGGAGACACAAAGGTGTGACAGCAGAACCATTGTGAAAGTGGGACCTGTGCCAGCAGCAGTCAGGGTCATCAGGGGAGTTCAAATAGCAAAATAAAGCATTAGGGAGACCTGTAACCTTTCAGTTCCTGTAGATATTGCTTGTGGAACCTTGTTTATACTTGACATCCTCTTTCTCTTTTAATATTGCTGTTGGCTAGAGTTCTCTGAAAGACTGATTAGTGTCTGCTGTAGCAGAAGAGATATTCCAAATTATTTGGTAACTCTTTGATACATATCCTGCTAGAGGTATTAGAGTAGTAATTTAGAGAGCATGCTTAAATTCTGAAATAATTAAACTCTTCTTTTTTTCTAAAGGAAGACTGGTGTGCTACTTAAAGGTGCCAACAAGGAGTAAGAGTTTGTTGGTTTTTTTTTTTTTTTTATTATTTGGTACTGGCTTTTACTTTGGAGATATGAAGAGATTACAAGGCTGTTCAGTACATCTTAACATTGTGATTTTTCCTTTTTGCTGCAGTACAAATAAGTCTATTTTAAGTGAACTTGAATCATCACATTTGAAAATGTGCTGAACAGATTTTCCTAATATATATATAATTTAATCTTCAGTTTTTGCTGAAGCATCAGTGATTAATCTCAAAAAGTGTGGTCTGTAGCTTTCTGCTTTTCTGGCAGTAGTAGTCATTTAACAAACTCTACTGGTTAGTTCAATCCCAGAAAGCCCTGCAATATAAATATAAATACTTTGGCTTTTCAGCACTCTTCAGAACTATTTTTTTTTTTGTTTAAGAACATATTCCACAGTGAATATAGCTGTGCTAAAATATGAATCAAGGAAGGGATGGTAAACTTAGTGGAGCTGCTAACCAAGCAGTGCCTGATTTCCTTCCTGGAAAAACAGGAAATACAGGTTAAGGCTTTGCCTGCTAATCCAGGCGTGCTGTGTGGTGGCTGCCATGTCTGTGACAGTGACACACTGTCAGATCCTGTCAGATCCACCTTGTTGGCATTGGGCTCCCAGCTGGTGTTTTGGTAAAAGATGCAAAGGAAGACCTTTGGGTCTGAGAGGAGTTTGCTGGGTTGGATGGATGTGACTGGGGCTTTCAAATAAAGCCCCATTTGCTGTAAGTGACTGTGCTGTGTCTAAATACCAGGGTGCAGTTGTTGTTTGTTTTGCATTTTGTCTCACGTGGAAAGAACAGGAGCGATTCCCCTCCCAAATCGTGTAGCAGCTTTTCGACTGCTTTATTCAGATTATCGAGGAGATGTTGTGTTTATCCTGGGCACACATCTGCTGTATTTCCTGGAGTCTGTCCCCTAACTAAACCTAACCCAACTGATGATGCTCATAAATCCAGAAGCTGGCTCTCTGTTCTTCCACAGTGCTTAGAAATTGCCAGTTGATTTTATTCCTGCTGCTGCTCTCAGAGGAGCCTCAGGCAAGCAGTTTGGTTTTTGTGTGCTCTCTGCCCCTCCTGAGCACTGTTCCGGTTCCATAACCACAGCATTTTATGTTAAGTCACCTTCTTGATCTCAATCTGTCCATGCACACGATGATTTAAAGATATTTAACTTGCTGCATACTACACTTCAGTCTGGTAGGAACCTTGATGGGATTTCTGACCAGATAAAAACTCTGTTGTTTCAATTATTTTTCTTTTAGCTCCCCCAAGCAGTCCTGGGCACTGGCACCCACCAGAGCAAATCCAGCTGGGGGAGGTTTTTATGGGAAGATTGAACTGGTAGCTCAAACACGGAGCTTTTATGCTATGTTGGAGGAGGGTGTTGTAAACAGCCTTCCTCCTTCCTCTGTGTCTCCCAGCTCCTTTGGTTGAGGGTCTGAGCCCTGTCACCTGTACCCCTTCAAGACCCAGCCAATACAGTGGGCCAGCATTTTTTGCTAACATTAAAACCAGGTTAACTCACTTTTAGTTATCACAGAAATACCCATTCTGCATAACAGTAAAGCAGTACATTTCAATTCTAAGGATATGGCTCTTTGTCAGCCTTCCCCTTCATTGTGTGAAGCACCACTCATTTTTTAAAGGCACTTTAAATATTTGCACAATCTGCTAGGAAATCTGTTTAGTATTTGTCATTAATTTTTCGTAACATCTGCACAATGAAAATTTAGTTGGTGTAGATGTATGTGTTTTTACATTTTGATACTATAACTAAATAACTGTTAAAGCGGAAGTAAAACCAGAAATATGTTTTGAACATTATTCAAACATTTGCAGCATTTCATTCTTGAGTTTCCACTGGTGTAAGAGATCTGATTTCTCTGTGTGGTTAATGTGTGCTGCAACTCACTTTGTTGTTACTTGGGCATGAAATCTGAGTTTTTCTGAAGCAGATACCTGGAGGTTAAATGTCAAGTAATAAAAATCACTTGGAGCCTGACTTTGCTATAAGAAGGGAACTTAGGTACCTTATTTTACTTCAACATTTTGGAGGAAGCTGCATCAGAGACAAGGTTAATATTAGTGGTGTATGGAAGGTGTTAGAGATGATGATCAGTGTTATGTTTCGTGGAATAGTTTCTGAAGTTCATTTTTCTCTTTCCCAGGGACATCATGATAACCTATTTTGAGCCTTCCATCTCCTTTGAGGGACTGTGCAGTGAGGTTCGAGACATGTGCTCCTTTGACAACGAGCAGCTTTTCACCATGAAGTGGATTGACGAGGAAGGTAAATCAGTGCTCATCAATGCATTGCTCAGCTTCCCAGCTTTTCTGTCCCTTTCATCTTTTCCTTTCCCTCTGCCTTCATAACATAAGCTTATAAAACATAGAATCTGACTCCAAAAATAAGTTATCCAATGCCTTCTTAAGTAGAGCTTAATGAAGAGATATTTGTTTCACACTACTTAGTGTGTGGCTTGCTCTGTCTTTATAAAGCAAACAAGACCTCAGTGACTACGAAAATGTTAATTCAATGTTAGGATTTCTTATGAAGGCAACCGAAAGGACTCCTTTATAATGATGAAGATTCCCTTTATATCTTATATTTTTGAAAGAGTTAAACAGACATTAAGTTACACAAATTGCAGTTTTTATCTAAAATATTGATATCATTTAATGTATAGTTGAGTTGTATGTGTAACCAAAAACATTAAATCTCAAGTGTTATTATCAGCTGTTACTTCAGCAACCTAAAATCTATTAACATATAGCTAATAATAAAACTTCATCCAACTACTAATGATGTGTGGCAACTTTTCATCAAAGTGCAGTGACAACCTTGACTGAGAACTCCTCTTTAGTGCTTACATAATCCATCTTAAAGTTTACCTTGGATGAAAAAAGTCCAGAGTCTGTTCTTCCTGTTAACAGATGTCATCCATTGAGCTGTCTGTGTACAGTAGTAATTTTTTTTTAAGGTTATTTGTAGGTTCTGTTTTCTCAGTGGAATTAGTTCATCCCACACATAGGTTTTGCGCTACAGCTACAAGGAAGAGCCCTCTGAATTATGAGATTGCTGTGGAGTTATTTTAGCTGATGCAGTACATAAAAGGCTGCAGTGTGCAGTGATTTGTTGGCTGTGGTTGGTGTTTGCATGCAGCCATCAGCATAAATGGTGCTTATGGAACTGTTTCCTCCCGTTTCAAATTGGGCCACTGCCAGTTTATTCAGCCTAAAGCTAAACGTGGAGCACAGTTGATTTTTGGAAGTGCCATATAGGCAGGTGTGTTGAAGATTATGTAGTCTTGGGAGTCTGAGCAGGTGGGGCTTTTCTTCTCCTCATCATTCCAAAGTTATTTATGCCAGGCAGATGCAGTACAGTAAAATAACAGTGTTTATGACTGAACTGTGCAGCAGAGCTGCTGGGAGTTGAACATTTACTTTATAATATACTAGCTGTGTTGTTTTATCATCAGGAAGATAATGGACTCCTCACTGCAGTGGAGGATTCTGCAGTGTCGCTCATAACAGGAAATATATATATATATTTTAATAAACATTTTGTACTGATTCAATAATTTACTTGAAGCCACAGTTTGTTCTGTCTCAATTTCAGCTCTTTAATTAGAGATAGGTTTATTTTAAAAAGGAAGGTTGTGGTTTGCCTGAACTATTTTCATGTGTAGGATTTGATTTTCACAAGCAATCCGTGTTTGCTTTAATCATTGACTTACAGTTTAATGTCAGTGGAGAAAAAGTTAATCTGCCAATGAGGAATGTGTTTAAAGTAAATCCTCCTGTCTTTATTGTGAATAATTCCTGCATGTACAGTACATGGCTTCTTGCCAAGCTCCCTGCCTCTTCTCTCAGTGCCACTCTGTAGTGTTTTCTGTTGATATTCTTTCTAGAAACCTGTTTTGCTTTACTGGAAAATGCCTATATCACATCCTCTCCACCAGCCTGAGGTTCGCTGTTAGCATGAGGAAATGTGTGTGCTGTTGGCTGGTACTTGTTACACTGTTACTCATGGTTTTTATAGTCTGAGAGAAGATAAGGGGTCTGGGGCATCACTACTTCCTGACTAAACTGGATTTACCTGGACACTGAGGTTTTAATTTGTCATATAGTAAATGCCTTTGCAAGATGAGGGCTTCACGTGTAGCTACTCTGATTTCATAGAGGTAATGGCACACAAAGATATAATTTGAGTGGAGTAATTTCCAAAATCTTCAGATACAACTGGAAAATAGAATGAACTTGATTTGATTTTAGACAAATTTCTATTTTTCCATATATGGTCAGTTCAGCTTTACTCTGCCTTATGAAACGTCCTGTGGGTTGGACACCCACAGGTGTGTGTCTTCAGTCTGTTGTTTCTCACTATATAACTCAAAAGTAAATATTTTCCCATGTATCCCAGCTGTCTTTAGCTGCAAAATTTGTACTACTCAAGCCTGTTGAGAGAGATGTCTGTAAACCTTCTGTTCTGAGTTTGCTTGTTCTTGAGACCCTCTTTTGCTTCTGCCAAAAGGAAGCACAGAACTGTTTGCACAGGTGTCGGAAACAAATGAAGAAAAACTGGTTTGTTGATTCTCATAGTGAGTCTGAGTAAATACAATTGTTCCTTCTCCTCCCACCCTGCTCTGCACAGTGTAAGTTTGTGCTGTGGGTGGGCACTGTGATGTCCAGGTGCCCAGCTGTAGGGGGAAGTGGTTTGGTGGAAAATGACTGGTGGCTTCAAAGACTCATCTGGAGGATTTTGATGTGCAGGAAACAATAAAGACAAAATTCTGAAAATGAACCATTTGCATGTATTATTTATATTTTTTGCAATAGCATAGAATGCATAGTACTGCAGAATGGTTTGGGTTGGAAGGATGTTACAGATCATCTCATTCCACCCCCTGCCATGAGTAGGGACCCCTTCCACAATCCCAGGTTGCCCAGAGCCCCATCCTGTCTGGCCTTGGACACTTCAGAGATAGCATGGCCACAGCTTCGGTGGGCACCCTGTGCCAGGGCCTCCCCACCCTCACAAGGAACAATTTTTTCTCAATATCTGATCCAAACCCACTCTCTGTCAGTGTGAAGCTGTTCCCCCTGTCCTGTCAGCTCCATCCCTTGTAGACAGTCTCTCTCTTCACATTCCTTGTTGGCTCCTTCAGGTCCTGGAAGGCCACAATTAGGTCACCCCAAAGCTGCTCCAGGCTGAGCAGCCCCAGCTGTCCCAGCCTTTCCTCATAGCTGAGTCCTCCATCCCTATAATCAACTCGGTGACCTCCTCTGGGCTGGCTCCAGCAGGTCCGTGTCCTTCTTGTTCTGGGGGAAGATACATTGGAACAAATGCATTGTGATACATTAGAAACAAAACAAATTCTCTGGAAAAGCTTCTGTGGGGTGAGTTGAAATACCTCCTGCTGCTGGGTGTGTGGTTGCACTGAAAAGCTTTAGCTGTGGCTGTATTAATTTAGATGCCTTGCAGTATAAAACACAAAGAGAATAGTTAATGGTCTGTTGCTTGTGAACTTTCTGACTGTGGTATTGACTGAGGACTCAAAGCAGTAAAACTTCCAGATTGGATCCAGTTTAGCCGGGATGGAAATGATTCTGCCTTCCTCCAGTTTGGTTACCCATAACCAGTTTGCCACTTAAAGACATGGAAAGTACTATTTCTGTTAAAAATTAGGAATATGGAAAGGCAGACTTGCTGTATGATATTTAGGCTAAAAATTAACTGCTCATGCTGGAGGACAAGCAGGCAGAGATAAATCCCTTGTTCTCGCACAGAACATCTTGTGTAGATGAAGGGGGGGGGAAAGTTGAGCTAATAACTAGAAGTATTTTCTTTCTTTGGGGTGGTGATCATTGAGACTCAACATTGTTTTTAAAATGTCCCAGTGACAGTATTATTTTGAAAAAGGCTTATTCTTTTAGGGGGCTAATTTTTTAAAAATGTTACTAATCTGCACCCGGCACCAAAGAAAACAGAAAAGTTTGAGAAACTTTATCATCAAGGATTTGGTATGTAATTTAGTCTGCACCATCACAAATGGTCAACAAAACTGCAGTTGTTTTATTTAAAAAATAAGAAACAAACCCAGCCAACTCCCACCTTTCTTTTGCCTTGGTGTCCTTTGTTTAAGGAATTTTATTTCAAATAGTTGTGTGAGTGTGAAAGTAGTAGTTACAAATCAGAAAAATGGGGTGTTGCACTTAGATCATGTTATTTGTCAAAAGTTTCCATTGAGGTTTGTGGAGAGACTCGAGCTCTAACTGCTTTTGCAGCTCCTGGTGCAAGTCTTGGCAGTGCTGAAGCAGCTGTGAAAATAGAATTGACTCAGTTTTAATTAAAAATCCATGAAATAAAGGTAATCTTAGAAGGCTTTTAGTGCAGGAATATAGCCTGCACCTCCTGTACTGGAAATAATGTGTAACCATGCTTGTAGCAATGATGTTTTGTTGTTATGATCTGCTTGCCTCTTGGGAATATCCCATATTTTTATTTTTCCTGAAAGAACTCAATATGACTCTATTTTCAGATGTACTCTTTGAACAGTGCTAAGAATAAATACTTCCACATTTGAGAATATTGGATTTTTTCTACAACAATTATCCTGAAACCAACTGTGAACTATTGTGAACTGGGAACTACTGAATGGTATGGAACTACCTGGGTTGAGTTTTGTGCTATTTTCTTTCCACAGGAGATCCATGTACTGTTTCCTCTCAGCTGGAGTTAGAAGAGGCCTTTAGGTTGTATGAACTAAACAAGGATTCAGAGCTTCTGATCCATGGTAGGTGAAATTTACTGAAATTTTTCTGCTGCTCATGTTTGTACCTGTGAATGAGTGGAATTCTTACCTTCCATTCCTGTGCCTTTCAGACCCTTCTCCCCTCAGGTCTGTAGCCATCCTGTCAAGGGATGCTGATGACCATTCACTGTGCTTTTAGCTCTTCTTTTTTTAATTAAGGGAGAAAAAATATTTTGCTGTTAGTTTATTAATGAAATCCAGCCTCTGTTTCTTCATTCATTCAGCCTTCAGACACTTACTGGCAGCGAATGGTAGATGTGATAAAGTACAATTTATTTATTTATTAGATAAATACATTATCCTGAAGTTGATTATGAATAAGTGCTTTAGAGCAGCATCTCTATTAGGGAAAAAAGTTAATGAGCTCAATTTGTGATGGCAGATTAATGAAAAGTTTGACTTTTCTAACATTAAGTACTTCAGTTTTAAACTTAATAATATCATGACCCTGTTTAATGTGTAGCTGCTCAATTTTTGCTGTTCAGGGTTATATGCCTATTTTGGCAGCTTCTCCAGAATATTTTTCTAGCTATTTGTAACTTTTTATCAGTAGAAGGTCGATCTTGGTTTATCAGAAATGAGAGCAGAAAAGTAATCATTCTGAAGTGTTGGTGTGTTACAGTAGAGTCTCAACAGGCTCCTTTTCTTAAAAAGATACCAAATATCTAGTTCATCATCGGCCCATTTGAAAGGAAAATACAGTTTTCCAGCTTCCCACTGCGAGTTTTAAAAAGGGGAAGAATATAATCCATTTGTAGATAGATTTCACTGCTTCTGTGCAGATCAAATTTTTCATCTGCCCTTTCTCCATTAATTTTTGTGTTTGATTGTTAAGCTTCTGATTAAACTGGCAACAGGGCTGTCTGTCCACATTTATACTTCTCTCTGATGGCTACTGAAGCCAAATAAATTGTAGAAGATGGGTGGTGTTACTGAAGCTAAATAAATTGGGAAAAAAATACTTACATATTCAGCATCCTCTCTGACAGTTAAGACACTGTCATATAAGACATCTATAGTATTTAGAAATCTTGACTTACTGAAGATTGGCCACATGAAAAACCAAAATCATTACTTTTTCTAGTTACTGTCTTTAAGAAATAGCCTAATTTATTCTGCTTTTTGAGTGTATTTCTCATGTATGTCTCTGCTATGCCCAGCAAAAGGGATTTGTGGTGGTTTGCAGCTCACCTGTTCTTAAAGAAGGTTTTGTTGAAGTGCAGTCAGTGCTGTTCTCTAGATGGTTGAATGCCTTTCTGGGGTGTTGTATTGAACCCAAAGATCTATTTTCTATCTGAAATGAAAGCTAATCAGAAGTTAATGTCTTTCTTGCAGTGTTTCCTTGTGTCCCAGAGCGGCCTGGCATGCCTTGTCCAGGAGAAGATAGTAAGTAGACATTTCAGCTAAGAAATACAGAAAATCAGTTCAGATTTCCTGTCTTAGCAGATTTTGATGTTCTTTGGTTTGGCATCCTGCACTTATGAATATTAATAATGCAAATCTGTAAAAATTAAATATTTAAAAGCAAGAGGAACTCTTGCTAAACTTAAGGTTTTCACTTCTGAATCATTGTTAATAAGCATTTCACATTCCTGTTAACTATCCATGTCACTCTGCTTTCCTTGCTTTTGCCTCTTCATTCATGACAGCCTTTTATCCTTTTCCTGTCTTTTGGGAATTTGCCAGATTGCTGGCTGACAATTGTGAGCAGAGGCTTGTAATCAATGATAATGACTTGTCATGTCACTATTTACAGCTCTGTGGTTAATTCATTTGAAATTGATGTTTAGGTATCAGGAGGATTCTCCAAAAACCACTAGTATGTTAACTGTTCTAGACATCAAAGAGGTTATTTTCCCCAGTCTTAAAGTTTGATAAAAAAGGGTGTGTCTGCTATGCACACAAGCATCTGTCAGCTTGGCCTCCAAATCTCTGACCAATCCAATCTACAAGTGCATGTTTAAAAGTTAACCTGGGCAGAATGGGTAATACTGGTTATCTGAAAAATGAGGCTGCAGACTAAATGAGAAAGAGATTTACAGCTCAGTGTAGTTTTTCATATCTCAATTTTCAGTTTTGGTTTCAGACATGCCTCAAGTAATGAAAAATAAAGTAATAGTTTAAAAAAAGAAACAAAATTAATAGTGGCAGCTGTGGATTTAAAGCACTGGAGGATTTGTCAAGCAATCTTATAAATCAGGACAGGCTCCCAATTCACCTCCCTTCCTCCTTTCCCTTCCCCACAGCTTCCCCCCAATTTGAGCTACGTGTATTCTTTGCACACAAGTGCTTGTATTGTTTGGACAGTTTACCTTCTTTTGACTCACTTTTCCTTTTAACCTCAGAAAAATCAGAGTTAATTTTGAGTTGATCAGGATATTTTACTTCAAATGTTCTCCAAATCTTAAAAAAAAAAGAAAAAAAGAGAAAAAGATACTTGGAGCATTCCTCTGTTTCTGTAAGGAGCAGGAGTGAAACTTTACTCTGTGAGTTACTCTGCTCAGAAACCTCCAGGAGAAGATGCTGTAGCTCTGTGTTTGTATTTGTCTGGATATAATCCTGTGTTTTTCCTCTTAGAGTCCATTTATCGCCGAGGCGCCCGCCGGTGGCGAAAGCTCTATTGTGCAAATGGTCACACTTTCCAAGCCAAACGATTTAACAGGGTGAGACTCTTGTTGGATACTTAAAGCCATGATACAGGGATGTCTTATTTTCATAATGATGATGCCACTGCATTGAAAAGTTTTATCAGGTAGTTTTATTCTCATTTTTGTTGCTTGTCTATACACTTCTGGTAATCCCATATCTTTAGGAAACTTAAGCAATATTAAATCATCAGGATTGAAATAGAAAAAAAAAACCAAAACAAATTGGTTGCAATTCACTTTAAAAATACTCTGAAAGCATAATGTCAAAGCTCCTGCATTCCATTAAAAACTTCCCAGAGGGCAAACTGGAATGTATTAGATAAAAAGTAGATATTCAGTTTTTCAGCTTCTGGGAGTAAAATGGTCAGAACTTCTTATGATGCACAGACTTTTCTTTCTTGGCTTTTAAAGGAGAAAGCTGAGATGTTTCTCCAGGCAGCCTGTTTCTGGTGCCATGTAATCAACTGAAAAAATAACAAACCATTCAGAATGTTTTCAGGAAGCAGGGGTCAAATATAATTAGCTAAGGACCAAGAAGGCTCTGCTGTGTTTAAAAACATCAACAGCAAAAACCAAACCCAAAATATTTGAGTGAGTCAGGTCCCTTGACAGCTTCAATAATCTTTCCTTCTTCTCTAAGCTTAGTGTATGGTGTGCTTAATGCTTGAGATCGTCTCCACTAAACTTCATCTTGAGCATCCTCATGTCTAACTTCAGCTTTTTTGTTGTTTTTTGACCTCATCTGGGTTAAAGGCTGTCAAGGCACCACAGTTAAATCAGTTAAATCCCCTCTTGCCTCCATAGGCACCCTGTTTTCATGGATCTTTGGAGTTGTTTTGTGAATGTCCTTCAGCGAGTGGTGACCTTCCCATTCGCACTGTCTGGTTGTTTAAGGTGTTGAAGGTTCTGCTCTCCTGCCTTCCTCTGTAAGGACTCACTTACAGAGAAAAGAGGAGATGAACTTGGTTAATGCACGTGTGGCTGGCCAGTTTTATTCTTCAGTGTTGCTCTTTAGTGAGTTTGGTTGCTTTCTGGTTGCAGAGAGCTCACTGTGCCATCTGCACTGACCGGATATGGGGCCTGGGGCGCCAGGGCTACAAGTGCATCAACTGCAAACTCCTCGTGCACAAGAAGTGTCACAAACTTGTCAACATTGAATGTGGCCGACACACACTACAGCCAGTAAGTACAACTGACCTCATAAATTGTCTCAAAAAAGCAGCAACCAGCCAATCAAACAAATAACCCCCTCCCCTCATTTTATACTGCTGGTTTTCAAACTGCAGTCTGCAAATAATCACAGTAGTTGAAGCATAATTTTTATGGTTATCATGACTTTAGAAAGAAAGTTTGGGGTTCACTGAGCAAAATTGCAACTTCTAGCAAGACAGGAGCCTAATCTGAACGTCTGACATTATTTCCATTGTCACATATAAGGGACATTTATCCCATCCTTCACAGGGACGTTGCATAGCCTGTATATATGTACACACTGTCTTACATCTTCAAAATGGATAGGTAGAGTAAATTCTCTAAATAGATGATAGATTATTGGATTATTTCCCAGTTACAGCAAAAGAATAGGAAGAGCAGAAATTTTGACTTTTATCCCATGAAATTCAAGCATCTTCAGCTCTTAAGTTCTGAGAAAAATTGCGATTATTACTACTCCTGGTTTAATAAAGCAGACAGCTTCAAGTCTATCTTTTGGGAATTCTTTTGACTAATATATATATAGTGCTGAAAGACTTGAGTTTTTCTATCTCACTTCTCATTTGCTGTATTTCTTTCTCTTTTGTCACTTCTGCAGCTTCTGGAAACATGTCATGACTTCCAGAAAAGAGGGAAAATAAAGAATGCAGTTTTTTATTTCATTGTGTATGTTTTAGTAACTATGTTGACTAATCAAGTTAAAAAGTAGCTAGATTATATTCCTCAGGGCTCATTAATTTCATTTATTGATTCTAAAGTAATGTGTCTGACACTTGGACAGTGTATTACAAAAATCCTGTTTATGTTTGCAGGAGCCAATAATGCCTATGGATCCATCATCAGTGCATTCAGATAATGTAGAAACAGGTAAGATAAATAATGTTTTTCTTTAAATTACTATAGGTTGCTGAAAAGTAAACTTAGAAGTAAAATTATTTTTAAAACCCTTCCTTATTTTTTAATAGAATAAAAAAATAAGGCAACTTCTCAATGCTAAGGGGGATATAAATATAATAATTCCAGTTTTCCACATCTTACCAGTTTCAGAAACTTGACTAAACAAAGAAAAATTTATGCTGTCAGTTACATTTAGTAAACTGAGTACTTAAAATGCCATGATCAGGCAAAAAACTCAAAACCAAACATGTTTATTCTTATGGCAATCAGAGTGATGGTCCTAATGCCAACCTTGCAATAGAAGCATTTAAACTGTGTTTCTCTGACTAATGGAAGCATTTAAACTGTTTCTCTGACTGCGGAAATTTTAAAGCAGAAGAAAATCCTGTTGTGTTGCATCAGTCTAATACATTTTTCTTGCACCTCCAGTGATACCATACAATCCCTCGAGTCATGAGAGCCTGGACCATGTTGGTGAAGAAAAAGAGGTAAGAAATCTTATCCAAGCTAACTCTGCACGTAGAATCACAGAGTATCTGAAGCTGGAAGGAACCCATGAGTATCTTCAGAGATCTTGAAGCCTGTGTGTTTCAATTTCAAGAAATTAGTAGTTTAATTTGCCACAAACTGAAAATTAGCACAGAGGACACATTTGCGTTGCTCCTTAGATGTGTGCATGTGTGGCTTGCATGCTGCTTTATTTTGAAATAAAATAAGGTTGATTTGAGATGTGTTTTGATTGAGAAAGTGTTCTAAATTCTCCCAGTTTGGTTTGTTTCTTATCTGCCAAGACTCCTTTGCCTCCTTTGTTTCCCAGCACATTCCTTTCCAGGACAGTACAGTCTTAAGATAACAAGTGTTAATTGAATTACTTGTTTATTTTAATTTTGAAATGTTGTTTGAAACGCTGACTTTTGCAGTTGCTGACACTGGCAAGGCTGCTTCCTCATTTCAATGCATCTTTATCCACAGGCAATGAGCATTAGGGAAAGTGGCAAAGCTTCCTCCAGTCTGGGCCTGCAGGATTTTGATTTGCTGCGGGTCATCGGAAGGGGCAGCTATGCCAAAGTGCTGCTGGTTCGGCTGAAGAAAACCGAGCGCATTTATGCCATGAAGGTGGTGAAGAAAGAGCTCGTCAACGATGATGAGGTGGGCAAGGTGTTCTCAGTCAATTGGGAAACTCTTCCAGACAGCTCCAGTGTCCCCCAGGAGGTGGGAGCCAGGTCTGAGCTGCAGCACTCAGTGAGAATTCTGCATGTGGCTTCTTGTACTGCTCTGTAGGAGGTTCACGAGGCAGGTAGCCAGGTGGAGTCTGATTTTCATTTGTTCAAGTCTGAGTTTTTGTCACAAAGAAATCTCACCATGTTATTTTAGTTGCTTGTTAAATCAGACCCCCATCTCAGCAATTTGTGCACAGAGATTAGTGCAAACCTGTCAGAAACTGCACTATTATACTGCTAAAAAGTTCTTGTTACTGAGGCTTTCCCTTGGGTTTCTTTAGACTATTCTGAAAACATTGGAGTGACTGTAGCTTGCTGTCCAAGAGCTTCTGCATTTATTTCTCAGTCTACCGTTGATTCCTTCTGCATTTCTTGGTGCTACTTTACATTTCCCTGTACCAGTTTATCTTTTATAGATCAGTGTGTTTTCATTCCCAAGGTGCTTACACAGTGAGGCTAAGAGTAGAGGACATCCAGGAAATAAAAAGTATGCTATCAGCTATTGCTTCACATTTCAGAACTATAGAATATTTCATTTCTTGCAAGTAAAACAAGAACAGCAAAGCCCTTGAATGTCTTTGTGCTAATTGTCATTAATACTTGACCTAAGAAGTGCAACAATCCTTTTCTAAATGTCACTTTTCTTCAAAAAATAGGATATTGATTGGGTTCAGACAGAGAAACACGTCTTCGAACAGGCCTCAAATCATCCCTTTCTGGTCGGACTGCACTCTTGCTTCCAGACAGAAAGCAGGTAAAGGTCAAAAATTAATAATAAAATAGTCTTATTAAAAACATTTCATCCTACCAGGCACCTCAAAGGCCTAAATTTACAGCATAAAGTGTTAGGTAGCAAAGTTAATGTTTTGTAAATCTTTGTAGTATTTTGTGATCCAAGTGCTATGTGCATCTAAGATTTCAGATGGGGAAAATGTAAAGTACTGGTAAATGTGGTGGGAAGGATTCTGGGCAGGAAGAGAAGTGCACCTAGTAGGAAAAAAAGGGATCGAGAATATGTGATAGAAGAGAATGTAGAATGGAAGGAAAACACGCTTGAGGGGATGAAAATCAAAAGTACAAAAACCAAGGAATAATTGTCTCAAACTTGCCTGGATTCTTTGAAGACAAATCTGTGAGCAAGGCTCAGAAAATAGACTGTGAGTTTTCAAAAGGAAAACCAAGTAATAGAGATGAAAATTATTATTTTTCTATTCTGTACAGTAATAGAAACTGATGTGGCTCCATACAGCCACGTGTGTGGTAATAACAAGCAGTACCTGTAATGGACGAGGAATATGGGAACATTACATCCCTTTAGCAATGAAGGAATTATCTAGAGAAACTTTGGGAGTTTATTCAAAGGAGGGGACAATGGTAAAACCAGCTGTGGTGCCAGAGATGGGAGTGGAATGGGCCTTGTTCTATAGCAGACCTGCAACATCTCCCACCTCTTTCAGCTGTGCACACAATCATTGGTAACAATCCTGTGTGTTCCAGGTTATTCTTTGTTATAGAGTATGTCAATGGAGGAGATCTGATGTTCCATATGCAGAGGCAGAGGAAGCTGCCAGAGGAACATGCCAGGTGTGTCTCATTCCAGATTTCTTGCATCAAAACAGTGGTTTTCTGACACAGTGCAGCAGTGCAGAGATTATAAGGGATGAGCCAGCAAATCCTCTCCAGATGTTAAGGATTTAAGAAATGTGAAACTGCATCCTCCTTTTGCTGCTGCCAGCCGCCGTGTTTTTGTTTCAAGAAAGAGCTGTAATAGGAAGCATTTAGATGCTGTTTGCATGGACATTATTCTATATGACTTCAGTCTGCTATTTTTTTCTAAAAGAACAGTTTTGTGGTATTTTTTTTCATATCTAATGATATCAATGTGTTTCTTGTACAACCACCACTACCAGCTGTCCAGGCAAATGCTGAGTTCTTGGTGCATATGCTTAATCTCAGATGGTGAGATAAAAGGGATGATTGCAGGAGACATTACTATTAACTAAAGACAACTTTTGAAGTGCATAGAAACATTTGTATGATTAAAAACAATTTGCCACTTCTTTGTGTAAAAAGAATAGAATACTTGAGATTATATATAGAAAATATCATACTACCAAGACTGTGTTATTGTGCTTTTGGGTTTTGATTACTTAATCAGTATTTCTTTCTACACTAGGTTTTATTCTGCTGAAATCAGTCTAGCACTGAACTATTTACATGAGCGAGGGATAATCTACAGGGATTTAAAACTGGATAATGTGCTCCTAGATTCAGAAGGGCATATTAAACTCACAGATTATGGCATGTGCAAGGTAAGATCTAGTTTCTTGCCAAACAGAAAAATCAACAGTTAAGAAATTGTTATAAATTAAAAGATGTGGAGACTTTAAAAAGTGAAATGTCAAGGTCTCTCTTTGTACACAGTGCATACAGGCTATATATTCATTTCACTTCCACATGTGGAGAAAAGGCAAATGCCAGAGTGCACAGACTACACCTACATAAAGCTCCTGGATCAACTCGTCTGGGAGAGGTTGGCTGAAATAGTCAGGATAAGGTGATTTCAAAAGAGGTTCAAATTATCAGTCACTTGCTCCTGTTTGGATTCTGTGGCACTGCCCGTTGCCCCTGGGAAAACTTTTGTCACTACAAATACACTGGAGCACAGCTTTGACTTTGCCATGGAATTGCCATAATGCTGGTTATTCAAGACTTAAGTAATTCAAAGTGAAGCTCTTAGCAGAGGAGTGTGGGATCTTCAGTTAACTGTAAAGTATTTTCTCCCCATCTTTTCCTAAAGGAGGGTCTGAGGCCTGGTGACACAACCAGCACGTTCTGTGGGACTCCAAACTATATTGCACCTGAAATTCTCCGGGGAGAGGATTACGGTAAATGGAATTTCTTTGCTACTCTCTAACTTTCCCCTTATCTCTTCTTATTGGAGTTGTTTAAGCAGTAGAAAGTAAAACTCTCCATTAGACACATGATCCATCTTGATTCCACATCCTGTCTGAAAAAGTAAATAAAGCCTTCAAAGGAAGAGCGGAAAACATCACACAAAACAAATGTGATACTCTGCATTACACATTTTAAATTCTTTTGAACAGTCTTGAAGAATAGCTTGAGTCTTCCAAATTTATTATTGTTTATAACTATTTTAGATACTACTGATGATATACTTGCAGTCTGGAATTGTATTTGATTTTGGAGCTTTACATTTGGCAGCAATGAGAGATTGGATACAAATTCATTGCTAAAAGGCCTAGATAGTAGATGTCCCTTTACATTTGTTTTTTTTTTTTAATTTACCATCTTATTTCAATCAAATATTTCTTTCATGCTAACTTCAGATATTCCTGCTTATCACAAGCTGTCTAGGCCAGCCAGACTGTATCAGCCCCAGCCTGGCTACTGGGATTTCCTTTAGCAGTGAATAGTAGGGGAGATATGCTTTGCTCCATGAATGACTGACTTGCTGCTATTAAGACTCACACAGTTCCTCCTTGGCCTTATCTCTCACCCTGGATAATGCACTGTTGGTTAGTAATGATTAGGCTTAAATATTATATAAACCTTGGTTAAGGGCTTAACACCAACCTTTAACCTCTTTGCATTTCCTCTGCAGAGCATCTCCTCCTGTTGTGTACATAATGATCCACGTAATGTCTGCTGTAGTCCTTATCTCCTTTATTCAGCTGATTGGAAAGACTGGCAATACTTACATTTTTAACTTCTCTGTTTTAGCCCCAGAGGTGTTGGTATTTTCGTTGTGCAATATCTCCAGTGGTGTTTTCTCTCTTGAATTCCAGGCTTCAGTGTGGACTGGTGGGCCCTTGGTGTGCTGATGTTTGAGATGATGGCAGGCCGGTCGCCGTTCGACATCGTCGGGAGTTCTGACAACCCTGATCAGAACACAGAGGATTATCTCTTCCAAGGTAAGTACCATCAGTGTTCCTGCACTTCAGTGCTTTGCTTCTACTTAGCCTTTAAACTAACTTCAAAGATGCAAAGGCTGATAGGAACCTTGTTTTCTTGCAGTAATTTTGGAAAAACAGATCCGAATTCCCCGATCCCTCTCTGTGAAAGCAGCAGGTGTTCTAAAGAGTTTCCTTAACAAGGTAAGAGCTGATGTACTTTGTCTGTCATATACAAAAACAGGGTAGAAAAGGTGAGAGCCTAAAGCAGAATTTTAGTGGGGCTGGGTGCCCTATTCTAGAAACTTCTCTTAAAATCTGAAGCTCCTGGTTCTCACGCTGGGATTATGAGTAAATTCCAAAGTGAAAGGCACAGAAATGCTCCAAGCGATTTCTTTAACCTGGAGAATTGAACAAATTTACCATATTTAGTTTGGTTCTGAGAGAAGCAGCTTAGCAAATCACTTGGACAGCTTCTGATGACTATCTGGAGGGAGATGCAGAGGCAGTATGTGCTCACTGCTTGCTGGGGGCTCTCTAGCCTGAGAGCCAGAAGGTGCACGTCTGGTAGTGGATGATGAGTCCAAGCACTTGCTGGCTTTTAGTGAGTGTTATGTGAGTGGGAAGAAAGAGATAGAGGAGAAACCAGTTCTGGATAAATTATTCTAAGGAAGTCACACCATTCACTGCACACTGTACAGCTCCCTGGTAGTGTGTGCATGTTTGTACCTGGAGATGGAATTATCTTGTTAAAATAAACTTCTTTCCACAGTATTTACCAGGAGGTGCAGTTACTGCCCCAGTGTGATCTCCTGGCATAATCTGTTCAGTGAAGAGCAAGGGAAGGTTGGGGGAAAGAATGAAATTCATTAGTAATCTAACCAAGCCTGTTCTAAAACCTATGGAATGTTTAACAGGTCTGAATGAAAATGAAGAAAATCAGCATAGTCAGTTATATAAAATTCAGTTAAGGGCTTCCATATATTCCTCCCTATTTCAAAGGATAAATTTGAGCAGTTTCCAAAATAAATAATGCTAATTTAGTTCTTCAGCATTCCTTGTAACTCTGGTGTTTCATTTCTCATGGGATTTGTAACATTGGCATTTTATTCATGTGTAGGCTGTGGCATTCATTTAGAAATATTTTCTCCTTGCACAGGATCCAAAGGAACGCTTGGGCTGCCATCCTCAGACAGGGTTTGCAGATATCCAGGGCCATCCCTTCTTCCGCAACGTTGACTGGGATCTGGTATGTGAATGCCCTGCCTTGGCTGAGGTTCTTTGCATACAGTGACAAAGTTGTTTTGAGCTTGACAAAATTGTTTTGAGCCTAAGAGAGGACTTAAGCTGAAAAACATTAAGCTCCTAATTTATGTTGTACCAAAATTACAATACACGATCTTTTTCCCTTTTACACACAGTAAATGCAGTAGATTATTAGAATGATTGTAGAAAGTATAAAAAATAAACTTAATAGTAATTTCCGGTCTTATTTAAAAATAATTCAATAGGTTGTAATTCATTCTCAGTGTGACTGAGTGCATTTATTCTTAGATGGAGCAAAAGCAAGTGGTGCCTCCATTTAAACCAAATATATCTGGAGAATTTGGTCTGGATAACTTTGATTCCCAATTCACCAATGAACCTGTGCAGCTCACTCCAGATGATGAGTAAGTAATGTAGAATTTAAGGAGTTCAGAGAAGAGAATAAGCTTTTTTTTTTACTTGTTTGGGTGTTTTATATTGATCATAGTCAGGTGAGATTATCCTGGCTGAAAAGCCTTTATAAAATGCATGATAATGTGCTTGATTTTGGTAGTGGATTTGTGGTTCCTTACTCTTGAGAGGCCCTGATTTGGGATGAGGAGGGAAGGACCTTTGTAGTTTGATTGAGCTGCTCCTCTTCAGATTTTAGGAATTTTTATAGGGTTTTATATAACATTCATGTAGTATGTAAACATAAACAGTGTATGTTAAATGTTACCTATGCAATCCAACTTCCTTCCTCATCCCTTTCTAAATGCAGACTGTACAAATTATGTTTAGAAAAGTTGCTGATGCAGGTGCAGTATCAATCACATCCTAATGTTTTCAGGTCCTTACAAAACTGACTGTTTAGGGCAAGTTTTGAAACTGCAAACCTTGCAGACTGCTTTGTGATTTAGTGAGTGAAGCCCAGTCACTGCTTTTGAGGGGTTTTGTGTTTTGGTACCATTATTGGGGTTAAAAGAACCCAGTGGTAACTGTAGAGGTAGAGAGGGACAAAAGAGGGAAGGGAAATTTTCTCAATTGCAGTCTACTGAACAGTTTAAATTTTAAGTCCAACTATCAGTTAATGTTATCTTTTTAATTTTGCTCAACTAATGATTGTTTTCTAATCCTAATAGTGATATTGTGAAGAAGATTGACCAGTCTGAATTTGAAGGCTTTGAATACATAAATCCTCTTTTGATGTCAGCTGAGGAATGTGTCTGAATTCTCCATTTCTGAACTGTGCCAATTGTTACTCCGTTTGTTTCTGCATGGATAAACAGCTCTCCATTTGGATGCACTTGCATAAAATGAGTAACTCAACATCCTGCCCTTGCCACCACCTAGTGTGAATTTTCTTCATGTATTGATTATTGTCCAGGACAGTTGTTAGGCTGAACCTTCAGCTGCCAGATTTAAAATGTTAGAACTTTCTAACAATTTTGCCAAATTTGAACTTTAATGCAGGAGTTGGTCTCTGGGGCTCCTGACTGAACAAAGGGTCTGACTGTATAGTTTGCCAGTACAGTGTTCTGAGCAAGGAAAGGTTTTCAGTGCTTAATGAAAACAAATTGCATTGGGTGATGTAATAAATTATCCTTCAAGGATTTCAGATTTTTCAGCAAGATGAGTAAGAACTTATCACTTCTGTAGTTCCAAATCTCTTCTCTCTGAACATCTGATTTCCCTGCTCTAGACATAGAAATTAGAGCTTTATTTGTGCCCTTCAGACTGAAATGACAGCAAGGAGAGCAGATATTTACACTGCATAGGTCAAGACTGGCTGCTTTTGTGGGGAATATTGATCCTACCCTGAAGGAGACTATTAACTCCATATCAGAATTGGTAGACTTTGCTCCAGCACTCACACTAGGACTTGTACACTGATACAGAGAGTGCCTTCCTAGCCTGGCCCTTCCAGCAAGGGTTGGACATGGCATCAAGTGTCAGTTTAATGAAAGAATTCCGTTAACTCTTTGAGAAGTTAAAATCTGTACAGAGTAATTCAGCAGTAATGGGCAGCTAATACTGAACCTCATCCTATTTATTGCTTTTATACTTGCTGTCTTAACTGCATCAGAAGTGCACACGGTACAGCCACAGCCTGGAAAAGGGCATTGGTTCCTTTTTAATCTTACTGCCACACTGCTGAGAATGAGTTCCACTTTGCCAGTGGAAAAAGCATATCTAGAATAAAATAGGTGCTGTCCACAATGACTCCCTTAACTTCTGCCCTTAGAGATGGTGATGTGTACTCACAATCAAACCTGAAATGTTGGTAGCAGGCTCAAGGAAAGCAATTGAAAGAATGGATGGAACTAAGGCTAAGAGGTGTGTTTCTTACATTTCATGTTAGTAAGCAGTGTAATATACAGCACAGATAATTCTTATTTTTAATGCTAAAGCAATAGTTATGAATGTGTTGGGCTGAAGAAATGCCAAATGTACCACTTTTTTTATTATTATTTTGGGGAAAAGGGATTAAGAGACACTGAGGGAAGGAATCTGTGTTCTGTAAAAGCTGTAAGAGAAGATAAGCGTCACTGGAAGCAGATCTGAACATTACCTGAAGCTTTTAGTAGACTTTTGCTTGGCCAGTGTCTTTCTGTGAAAATCCTTGTATGGCAACACTAATTTCATAGCACAAGTTTTCTGGTGTATGTCTGTTCACTTCCATGTCAGCTGCAAGCAGAGAGATTGCACAAATCCACACTGGTGTCACAGTATGAGATTTAGTTCATGTTTTTCTTTGCAATGTGAATAGGAAACTCTTTAGTATTGGGCTGAGTTTCCAAAACTGAGAAGTGACTTGAGGGGCTTCAGTTTCAGGGAAGCATTGAACCTCCTCACTGCTGAAAATCAGGTTTCCTTAAATTCAAATTGCATCTTTTCAAATGTAAAATATCAGAATGAGCCTTCCTTTAAAGAGCAGCTAATGGGGTCAAGTGAACTGCCTTACATGCAGTTGGAAAATGGTGATTGTTTGTCCTCTGACTCCTGTACCCACATAATCAGTTTAGACATCAGGGCATAACTGATATTAAACCTGGGAATCATTTAAAGCAAACAAGAAAAGCCTTGTCTTTACAATGGCATAATTTCCTACAAGGTATTAAGGGAAATGGCTTCATGTAAGGAAGGACATTTCTGCCATTCATCACAGAAGAGTAAAGCAAAAGTAAGCTTTTTTTAAAATGTCACAGAAAAAAACCTTTTTCTATTTACATATCTAACCAGTAAGAACATTGCAAAGTGACAAATATCTTAAATTACAGTAAATCCATTTTTACACTTTAATTTTCTCCAAAGTGCCATGATATTAACTGTTATTTTTCATTGTTAAGCATACAGCAACTGTCATAAATATTCAGAAGGGACATTGAGTGTAAACATTCCAGTGCAGTAGGTTTTGTTTTTTGGAGAACGTGTCTGCATCAGAAGCATGATGTATTTATGTGAAGTAACCTCTTTTTTGTACACGAGTTGGATTCCTATGGGTGCTCTGCTAGTTAATATTGTCACTACTATTTTCCTGTTTCATGTGGAATATGGTCTTGAACGTTGTTGTGTAATCATTTCCTTTATTTGTGCACACTTTTTACTTTAAATAAAACATTTATATTAGACCTCTGTGTGTTAAAATCTCAGAGAAATATTGTGAAATGCTGGTCTTTTCTTGGGATCATCATCTGACCCTTTTAAACTATCCATATCCCATGGGAGCCTTGTTCTAATCTTTTCATTTCTTGTAGAAAATTGCACTGGGATAAGCCACAGCAACCCAAGAAATGCCTTTCTCACCTGCATTTACCAAACGTGTCTCAGAATGCAGGTTCTGCTCCAGCATCATTCCCCAGCCTCATGCTCATCTTGTCCTTTGGAAAAATACCATCCTTGTAGGTTCTGTCTTTCCTTCCAACACCAGTGATGAGACAAAAGCAGGGAGGCATCAGTCCTCTGCACAGAGACAGAAATATTAAAGGAAAACACAAAATGCTACTTCAGCCTGCTCATCCAAGGGCTCTTTCAGCTGGAACTCGTACAACGTCATCTCAGCTGCCAGAGCTGGGATTTGGAGTTCAGAGCAACGCTCTCATCTGCTGCACTTATTTCTGCATGATTTATTTCTTTGTTTCTTCAACTCCTCCCCTGCATTCTCAGATTTCTGACACCGAGGGTGACGGCACTTAGCTCATACCCTGCCACAGATGCAGTGGTTTAATTTCTGTATTTCAGTATCTTTTAAAAAAGATTCTGTCTTGCCTGTTAGCACGGCTGTGCGTCGGCAGTCCTGGCGAGCGCTGCAGATGGCTGCATATCTTACAAGCTTAACCTCCCCCCACGCACGCTCCCTGTTTCTGTTCAGTTGGGTGCCCAGCTGCTCCTGCCTCAGTCTGAGCAATTGTTTATGCTGAGGCACTCTATGGAGGAAGCTAATAGCTTGGATAATCTATACATACACTTGGTAAGTGCTAAGCAGGCGTCCTCACTTCAGCATGGATGGTGTAAGGCGTTGAAGCAACAGAGGTATCTGCAACTGCCCACAGAATAATGATGCTTTCCTGGGAAGAGAGAAGGTAGGCATTGGCGCCCCTTTGAGAAAAAACAGATTTTATCATATCTTGCATTTTTTTGCAGAGAGATCCTCCATGGGTTTATTTTATTTTTTTTTTCTGCTTATAATAAAGGGATCTGGACTGAATACTTGAAAGGTGGACTCTTACCATTTAATCACCAATAATTGAAGGCCGAGCAGCATCTGCATCCCAGGTCGGTGCAGCTTTTGTGGGAGGTGGCTTTTTCAGGCATAAATGGAACCAGGAATCTCTTGTGTCCACACTGGACTTCTAAGGATGAGTAAAGTGTTTGGGCTTATCTCCTCTTACACCAGAGGAATAGTTCAAGTCCTTCAGGAGCTGAAGTGTTTCGTGCACTGTCCCCACTGTGACTTGTCCTGCAGGATGTAGTGTCTGCCAAAATCTATCAACTTTTTGTGCTTAAAACACAACCTGTAATAGGATATCTATTTTAGTGAAACCTCCTATGACAGATTAGCTAAGAGTCTGAACTGTTACAACTGTTAAACATGACTTCCAAAGTGATTTTTTTCTTTAAAAACCACAATATAATCTCAACAGAGAAGAAAATGCACATCTTTGTTCACAGTTAAATTGTGCTCTCCAGGGCATAGTTTATAGTTAAATTGTATATCTTCAGGGACTGTGTATCAGGGAAGTTTGTGAGCTTCCCCAGAGCCTCAGCACTTCTTGAAAATTCAGACACTTTATTAATCAAAGCAAGATTCCTCCTGTGCTATTAGTGCACTTTATTACCTCTTGCAAAGGTCTGTAACTCAGGTTTTAATTGTGCAGTGTCTTCAGAACTGCTTTTCACAGTCCACAGTAGAAATTGTAGGCAGAGCTAACACCTTTTTTTAGACAATTCTCTACCTACAAACTTTGTCTTCCATCGCCTGATTATTGTAGCTCTATAGCAACACTATCATTACAGCACAATAGTTACCAAGATCTGTAACCTGAAATGGAACATTTCTGCTGCAGAACCTGAAAAAAAACCCCAACAAATTAAACAATGCCACTGAATTCTAAGCTTCCATGACATCAGGAGGTCTAATAAAAGATGGAATATCTGCCTACATATGTTGCCTTCCTCACAGACATTGATCAGTCCAGCTCCAATGTTAGATGTTACATTTTCTTCAGTAAATTTGAAAGGGATTATTACATAGTGCATTTCACTGATTGATATTTGAAGAAACTTTTTTTTTTTTAATCAGGTCATAAAGTCCAAGAGGGTGAAGCAGACAGGAATATCTATAATGTCTAGACAATTCCCTCATAGTTTCATATCTTTCAGAATAGGCTCCAAAAGCTGGTGGATTCAGAAATCCTGTTTAATTCTGCCATATTGTTGTGGCTTTTAAGCAGCCCTCATATCTGCTTAATAAATAAGTAGTGGGTGTTAGTATTCTTTGCAAAAATGTTTGCTTTTTTCTAAAACCTTGGTGGTTTGGGTTGGAAGAGGCCTTAAAGATCACTCCGATCTAAAGATATTGTAGATATTGTTGCAGATAGTGCAACTGATGCGGCGAGTTAAGAGGTTTGCAGTGATGCTCAAGGGCCTCTCCATCAGCGAGGCAGCCCGGAGGAAACCTGAGCATATCAAAGGTGCGAAGTCAAGGATTAAAGAGCACCAAACGCCTCTCTCAGGTTCTGTGGCTGTGCCATAATCCTCCTGGGACGGCTTTAGGGCAGCGCTGGCCGGTGCTAAGCGGTGCCTGGTGGTTGTACAACCGCTCCATTTTCGTGTGCTGCGCTTTTGTGCTCGCATCAAAATATGTAACTGTGTGGGATGAAAGGAAACGGCAAATTGGATTGCGCCGTAATCCCAGTTGAAGCGCTGTCTTCACAAAGATGTAAACTGAAAAGCTTTGGGCTTCTTGCAGGCAGAAGAAACTTGTAATACATGAACGAGTTGTACAGCGACTAAGTTGTCCCTGAAGAGCATCTTCCCCGCCTCTCCGCCGTTTGATCATTTCGCTTCCCAAAACATCTCCTGAGCTTCAGCATCTCCCGCGAGCCCGTGGCGGGAGGGAGCGGTCTGTGACACTGCTGGGGGGACAGGCAGCCTCACACTGTCCCGTGTCTCCCTGTCCCCAGCGGCGGGCCGCCAGAGCACAGCCCACCCTAGTGGGGACCCTCGCTGGGGGACAGTCACGGTGAGACCCTTGCCGAGGGACGCTCTTTGACAAGGACTCTCACTGAGGGACCCTCTTTGAGGGACTCTCAGTGAGGGACCCTCTTTGCGGGGGCCTCGCTGCGGGACAGTCACTGAGGGACAGTCACGGAGAGCCCCTCGCTGGCGGCCTCTGCCCGCCGCCGCCGTCGCGCCTCAGGCGAGCGACACGCCCGACAGCTCCCCGACAGCGCCTGGCCCTCCTCCAGCCCGGCTTTTCCCCTTCTGCCATGGCCGCTCTCCCTCCCCCGCCCCAGCTGCCGCTCCGTCCCCGTCCCTCAGCCGGCCCCTCTCGGCCGCCAACGGGGGAGCGGCGACAGGGCGGCGCGGGGCAGGCTCTGACCGGGCAGGCTGAGGGGAACCCGGGCACACACAACACTTTTCCCTATATATTCACTTTTTAATGTATATTACACATATATTTTTTTTTATTTTATTTTTAATTTATCTTCCTGCGCTTTCCCCGCGGGCGGCGGCGGCGGGGGGGTGGGGGGAGGCCGGGCCGGGTTTCCCGGCGCTGAGGCGGCGGCGGGCGGGGGAGGGGCGGGCGGGCGCTCCCGCCGCTGCCCCAGACAGTGGGCGGGGCCGGCGCGCGCCGCCGGCGGGTTCGTGCCCGCGCGCCGCCGCCGCCGCCGCCGCCGTCTCGGTCTCCGCAGTGAGGTCACGGGTGGGCGGCGCGAGCGCGGCGCCTGTTCCGCTCCCCGCGGCCGCCGGAGCCCCCGCGGCGCCGGGTGAGCAGCCGGGGAACTTACTGCGAACGGCGGGGAGCGGGGCGGCGGAGCCGTGGGGGAAGGGCGGGAGCGCCCGCCGGGGGATGGGATGGGAGGGAGCGGCGGCTGCGGAGAGGCGGCGCGGGGGCGGCGGGGAGAGGGGGAGCGCGGTACCGGGGATGGGAGGTGGGGCAGGGACACGGGGGCGGCGGAGCGGCGCGGTACGGCTGGGGACAGCGGGGAGCCGGGCAGGGCGGAGGGGCGAGCCCGGCGGCGGGAGGGGGAAGGGCCGAGCCGTGCCCGGAGCGGTGCCGGCGGGGCCGGGGTGAGTCACGGCGCGGGAGGGAGCGGCGGCGTGCGGCGTCCCGGGAGGGGCTGCGGGGCGAGGGGTCGGTGCCCGGGATAGGGGGCCCGCCGGAGCGCCCGTCCTTTCGGGCGTGCGCGCCGGGAGAGCCGCTCCGGACCGCCCCCTCCCCCGCCGGTATCGCCCGTCGGTCGGGGCTTGTCCCGGTGTTCCGCGAGTTAGCGGGGAACGCACCCTGCCTCTGGCAGGGCATCCCGCATGGATGCACGGAGGGCTTTAAAGCTCAGCTTCTTCCGACCCCCACCCCCGCCGTGGGCAGGGACGCCTTCCACTATCCCGGGCTGGTCCCAGCCCTGTCCAACCTGGCCTTGGACACTTACGGGGATGGGGCAGCCACAGCTTCTCTGAGCAACCTGTGCCAGTACCTCACTGCTGTCACAGAGAATAATTTCTTCCTTGTATCAAATCAAAACCTTCCCTCTCTGCGTTTAAAGCCATTCCCTCTTGTCCTGTGACTCCTGTCACACTTCTGCCCTTGTCAAAAGTCCCTCTCTAGCTCTCTTGAAGCCTCTTGAGGTACAGAGCAGACTCTGGGATCGCTTGTGATGATGGCCTCTCTCTCTTTCACAGGTTATCAGGAAGGACGGGCAGAACTCTGTGCTAGCACACGGCATGCATTCAGCCCATGGCCTGGATCTCACCTCTATTACTAATAACTTGGGCTGGGAAAATTCTGACACACGCCAGTGACATCTGTGCGAAAGGTGACTCTCTAGGGACGTTTAGTTTTTGCCGTCGCTCTGGATCAGCCTTTAATTTCAGGATTTATTTTTGAACTGCCATAGTAGCTGTCACGGTGGTGGTGGTGAAATCATAAAGCTGGCAGCACAATAAAGCAAGCCCTTAAGATTGTGTTTGATCTCTGGGAGCTGAAAGTGCTGAATAAAATTTTCACACAACTTAAACTACGTTTTGGATCAGTTTCGTTAAGATTGACATTCTTCTAACTGAGCCCATTTTTCTATTTTAATATTTAAATAGAGACTTATTTGAAAAGACAGTATATTTTTTAAAGGAAAAAACGATTGAGGATGAACACACGTCAGCACATCCTTTTTTACTAAATTGCTGGACAAGACTACTGTGTAAAGTAGTGGCTAGGCTATGAAGAAAACCTTTTGTATACATATTACATTGGGGTTTTTATATTATAAAATTGAACAAATAACTAAGAAAATAGTGTAACCTCTCCATTAGTAATTTTATGGTATTACATGCAAAATGGGTTACAGTTTTTACTGTTGGATGCTGAAGAAGTAATGTTTTAATGAAAGGAGCGTGCAGCTTGGTGTACCTGAGGTAATCCAAGAGCACATGAAACTATTTTTTATATGAAAAAGCAAGAAAATGCACATTCAGGACTGGCTTAATTAAAGCTCAGTATTAAGCAATGGAAAGCCCACAGATAAACTTCCCTCTAGGTCTGGTCTCAGACCAGAAAAGGAGCAGGATCCAAGAGGATGGAAGTCCTCCACTGAAAAAAGCAATGACAGAAATGCATGTAAATAACAAAGTACAGGTAGTAATAAATAAATTGCCAACAATAAAGAAGGAAAACCTGGATGACTATGACGAAACTCCGGTGGAGGCTGATGGGGAAACCACCAAGCCAAACAGTGCTTCACTATCTGAGCCTTTGAGTTTAAATCCAGGTTTGAAACACACGTTGGCACAGTTCCACCTAAGCAGCCAGAGTTCTCTGGGTGGACCTGCAGCTTTCTCAGCTCGGTACTCCCAGGAAAGTATGTCACCCACTGTCTTCCTGCCTCTCCCATCACCACAAATCCTCTCTGGTCCGCTGCTCATCCCTCCAGACAGCTCCACAGAACTCACGCAGACCCTGCTGGAGGGGGAATCCATCTCTTGTTTTAAAGTCGGAGGAGAAAAAAGACTTTGCCTGCCCCAAGTGTTGAATTCGGTTCTCCGAGACTTCTCCTTGCAGCAGATCAACACGGTGTGCGACGAGCTCTACATCTACTGCTCCAGGTGCACTTCTGACCAGCTTCACATTCTGAAGGTTTTGGGAATTCTTCCGTTCAACGCTCCGTCCTGCGGGCTCATCACGCTGACGGACGCTCAGAGACTATGCAACGCTTTACTGCGCCCTCGCACTTTTCCCCAAAGTGGCAGCTTCCTCCCTGGTAAGAACACCTTGGCCCAGCTGAAAGAGACTGGCAGTGCCTTCGAAGTAGAGCATGAATGCCTGGGCAAGTGCCAGGGGTTGTTTGCACCTCAGTTCTACCTTGCCCCGGATGACCCGTGTATCCAGTGCTTGGAATGCTACGGGATGTTCTCACCCCAGACCTTCGTGATGCATTCGCACAGATCCCCGGACAAGAGGACCTGCCACTGGGGGTTTGAGTCGGCCAAGTGGCACTGCTACCTGCACATTAACCAAAAATACCTGGGCACATCAGAGGAGAGAGAGCTGAAGCATCTCTTGGAGGAAATGAAGGAGAAATTCAGCGAGAAAAATCAGAAAAGAGCTCGGTCCAAAGTAAGTTCACCTGGTGTAAAACTCCCAGATCTCTTTCTGCTCACACATAAGCACTTGTTTTAGAAGCGCATTACTTGGCTTTTCTAAGTGGGAATACTTGTCACATCAAGCCTAAGTTAAATTTGTGAGAGCTTCACCATGGAAATAACATTTCTCATTAAGAGGGGTGGTAATTTCTTTCCTCTTTGGGCTGCAGTAACCATTCGAGCTGGCTTGGCTTTGTTGGTTCTTGTTCTGTCCTAAGGTATACAGACTCTGGAAAATTCAGGCTATTGTGAAAATTTTCATTCTCCCATTTGACCTTTGAGTAGGTTTTATGCAGCATGTGCTGCAGCAGCTGAGCAAAGCAGAAAGGAGCTTGAAAATCAAGTGTTACGAATGAATTCTTCACTTGTTATTTGTACTCCAGCATGCACACGTGGGCTGGATGGCAACCTGGCTTGCTGGCCACCCATCTCATGACTTGTGTGCAGGGTAATGGTGCTTTGCTAAATGGCTATTTAGAAGCCCAAAGTCTGCTTGTTCAGCAAGAGCTTTCTGTTTAAACCACTTGTGCAGTGAAATATGCCAAAAAGAGGGAGTTTTAAGCAGCCCAAGTAATGAGCTGTGGGCCGGTATCTTGACAATAGTTAATAATAGACATCTTATTTTTTCCTGAAATACTGCTGCAAGTCTGTGCTGTGGTTCCAAAATACAGAGCTTATTTGTCCCTTGGAGAGCTTCTACTTTAAATAATAGGACAAGCAGCAGAGAAACATTAATATCATAGATGTTCCCATTCATGGCAAACACAATTTTGGGGTATAAACTTTAATAGGCTTTTAATGGTTTCTGCCCCATGACAGTTTCTTTTCAGTGAATTCAGTGTTTCTATGTCTGTTTGATGGCTGCTGGTTTGATAAATCCATGTTGCCCGTTGGATGTTTTGTGGTGGATTTCAAAATAGCAGCAGGAGCAGCACAGATGGTTGAGCCCAAAAAGGGGTGCTATGAGCTGACACCTTTCAGCACAAATTTCTGAAAAGTTGGTGTTGCAGGAAGGCTGACTGTAGTAACAGGTATTGTTACAGTGGTGCCAGTCTGCAGGAAGAGATTTTACCAGCAGATTCCCATGGAAGTCTGCAGTATGGCATGCTTCCACATGCTGAATTATTTGAAGATGCAGTCTCCTAGCAAAGAGACTTTGCTTTTCAACTGATAAAGACATGTCAGTCTTTATTCTTGCAGTGCCAGTGTAAGAAAGGAACTACAGCATGGTGGATGCATCAGTGAAAATATTCTTCCATGTTCACACCTATAAATGCTGCTTTTCTTCCCACAGCAGCAGATTTCAGACAATGAGGTCTCTCAGTTTCATCTGGAAAGATGAAAAAAACCCAGCTGAAATGAGCAGTGGCAGTAATTTGGACTGGACTGGTGCAAATTAAATTGTAAAACTTGCTGCAGCCTTCTGTTGTAGACCTGTGTAGTTTTTTCTTACAAAGCAACGTGTGAAAACAGAGTCAGAAGCTGTGAAAACCTGAGCAAAGTACAATGGTGAGGGAGGTTTTGGGGTTTTTTCATCCTGTGGATATTCATCTGGGAGGTAGAAAAGGGTAAAAAAGTTTAAGAGGGCACTGCTGGAGTACAGTTTCCCTTTCCTTGTCCTGGGGGAGCTTAGGCTGCTTCAGAGAATCACAGAATGGTTTAGGTTAGAAGGGACCTTAAAGATCTCTCATTCCATCCCCCTGGCCTGGACAGGGGCACTTTCCACTAGACCTGATTGCTCACAGCTCCACCCAGCCTGACCTTGAACAGCTCCAGGGATGGAGCAGCCACCACTTCTTTTCCTCATTTCAGGTATCAGGTGCAACACGTAGACATTCCCTTTCCTTACACTCCTAGGGGAATTTATTGCAGGCTGTTCTGTTTGCTGTTCTGTCACCTCTGCACCACCTTTGCTGAGTCAGTCCTCAGAAGTGCTGACACATCCTTTGTGCTTGTCTTGGAGGACCCAGGAAGAACAGTTGCCCTTGGCTAGGTCTTTCCCCATCTAGGAATAATGAATTAATTAAATCCCATAGTCCTTGGAGCATCCTGGATGCCATGCTTTGCCTTCCTCCTTAGCATTTCACTCTGTGAATTTATTCACCTCACAGTGCAAATACACTTTTGTTTCAATATTTTAAGAGCAAAGTACTCTTGAGATTAATTCTTTTCTGTTCTTTGTGCTAACAAGAAAGCTGTAAGCTGTGTGCTTGATTGTCACAATTTTCTGTGGCGTTCTAGGCTGCAGTGCAACATCCACCTGCTCTTCATGGAACAGCTGTCACCGAGTCTCTGCTGATTCCTGCACTGAGAGATCCTTGTTCCCTTTGACTTTGCGACAGTTTCTCATCATCTCTGCACTAAAACTTTGCTTTCCTTCTCAGGCTGATTCTTTGAGCTGGTCACAGTGTGGGGGTTTTATAAATCCAATCTCTGCTAAAAAAAATACTGGCTTAATAATTACACTGAAACATTCCTTACCTATATATTTATTTTCCTTAAAGAACAGCTTTGTCAAACTAACCTCTAAGAAAAATAAGTAATTTTTCATGTAACCCTTTTTGAATAGAAGAAATTCAATTCAACTTATTGTGTTTATAGAATTATTTAAGAGCATCTAAAATAAACAAATTGTTGGGTGATGAAATGGAGATATATATATATATATATATAAATAGATGCCTTATTTCATTTACCTGAATGGTGAGGGAAGAATCCTGTTAGAAAAAGACTTTGTTTATTTATGGTAACATTTCATTTTCTTTCCTCAGTAAAAATTTGATTACATGCTATGAAATTAATTTGCAAGATTCACACTAATGGGTAGATAGTAAATTCAGTTTCCATTTGAAATAGGTAAAAAAAAAAGGCAAAAATCTGACCTAATAATTTGAAAATATATAAGCATGTTAAAATGTGAGTGCTGAAATATGGACAAATGTGATCTGAAGCTAAAATCAGATCACTGCATACTAGCTGCAGTGTAAGTAGATTATATGTGATTATTTAAATTATTGGAATTATCTGAGTAAGTAGAAAAAAACTTGGCAAGTGTCAGGATGAGGCCGTTTTTCTAGAGATTATTCCAATCTCTTTTATTTAAAGCCTTTTTATGACTTTACAACTCCAGAGCTTCTCTTCCTTGTGCCCTCCCTCCTTTCTGTCTATGGAAGTGATCTGAGGACCTGCAGGGGTGGAGCTGAATTTCAGTTTCATTGTGAGAGCTGAGTTTCCTGGGGTGGGAGTTTTGGTCAGGATGGGGCGGGTGGGGTTTGGTCCCTGCCAGGGTTGGGGGTGTTGGATTGTGCAGAGCGTGGCTCAGCTCACATCAGTGTCACTGCCAGGGATAAAGTTCTCTAAAGGTCTGTTCCAGGCTGTGAAAATACAAACTTCTCTGATTATATAGCACATAAGAAGTTGTGGAGATTTTAGAACACTACATAAATGTTTCAGTACAGGATTATTTAACTTTTTTAGCTTTATGGGTTGTTTTTTTTAATTGAGCAGCTTCTTGAAGGTACTGGCTCTGGTTGGAATGATGTTGACTTACTTTGTAGCAGCCTGTGTGGTGCTGGGCTTTGGATTTGGGGCTAAAACTGTGGCTAACATACCAATGTCCTGGCTACTGCAATAAAACCTGGGGTAGAAGGAGGAGAAAGAGGGTTTGGCATCCAAGGTGGAGGCTGTTTAAAGGTGGCTGGGAACTGAGCTATGCCCTTTGTTTCACTTGTGTTTTTCTCTTTCCTTCACCTCTTAAACCAGCTTTATCTTCATCCAGGAGCTTTCTTGCTCTTTTTCCTTCCGTGCCCTGGGGATGGTGCTGAGGGAGCAGCTCTGTGGGTGCCTGGCAGCTGCCTGGGGTCAGCCAACCACACCCTACCCAGTAAAGAGTAGTTCCAAAAGTGTTTCTTGAGACACACAGAACAAGAATTGCTTTCCAAATGCAAAATACACAGAAGTTTTAAAGATTATATATTCTGATGCACCTGAGCAAATTTTGTTTGCTACTGCAAAGGGAATGGCATTTTCATTCTACTGGGAGCAGCTTTGCCTACTTGTGTAATAAAAATTTGTGATGACTGAAGAAAGTTCTGTCCCTGGAACACCAGCACACTGTTCCATTTAATTTTGAAATAAAGTATCTGGCAGTTCCTTACTTTATATAGAGACATTAGTACCAAAGGCTCCTACAACCTTTTGGGAATCCTAGTTTCTGCTTTTCTCCCAGGCTTGTTTAGTAGAGTTTTGGAAACTCAGCAGAGCTTTTAGATAGGTCTGTAAAGACATTTTCCTTTCCTTTCATTGCTCTTTTGCCCACAGTGATAAATTTGAGATCAAAGAATTCTGTGGCTTGCGTCACCCTGCACCTTTGTCAAAGGCACCCCATTTCCCAGTGCCCCAGTTTCTCTGGTGTACCTGTATTAATGGTGTAAATGCCATTTCTCTGAGGAGTGCTAATGAGCGTGTAAATAACCTGTATCCATGTTTCAATTACCAGTTTATTTTAATTCCTTTAGGCAGAGCCACAGCAGAACCTGGAATTATCGCAGTGGTATCCAGTTATAAAACAAGAAGCAGAAACTGATCCTCAACCACCTTCCTTTTTCCACCCCAGGTAATTGAGTTTCCTATGTAGAACTATAAGCACTGTCAAGTGTTCAAATACTTTTGGCTATTTAGGGATAATTCAAACGGAAAAAAATGTATTTCCAACCTGAACTGTTAGGAAAACTCTTCAGATATCACACAGGAATAATTTAACCCTAAATTTTTATGCATTTCTTAATGTAAATACTAATGAACTGCTTATGAGTGTTTTTTGGTATAGAATTCAAGCTGTGACCTGTGGGTGTTCTTCAGCAAGCAATACAATTGAAATGTAATTAAAATTTCCCCTTTCTTAGTAGAAATGACAAAGGTAACTTTTGATCTTTCATATTGTAATACAATGCATACATGTGGAAAGCTGCTCAAGGCCTATTTACCACGAGGACCACTTAATTTCCTTCCAGAAAAGACTTCCAAGAGGTGTTTGAAGCCTTTCTCCCACAGTGGAACAAGGGCTGCAGCTGAATTGTCTGTGGGCTGGTTTCCTGGTTTTAGAAACTAAGTGCATTTCTTTGACTCCTTACCAAATTTGTGACCTGCAGCAGTGAGGGAAATGGTTTTTCTTGATACTCCCCTTGCCCTCACCCCCTGTGGTTGCACAGGTCCTGAATTTGGGTCAGAGCAGACCCTTTTTGGTGCACACACATCACACTGGTTCCCACGCAGAGAGGGGAGTGGAGGAACTTCTGTGATGGGCCCTCATGTTCTGTTTCTGCCAGTGCCTTCCTTCAGAACCAGGAGAAAGGGAAATGTTGAAGACATCAACTGGAACTCCAGTGACACTGGTGATCTTGGCACTGACCTGAGCACACGTGGGGCTCTCTTCCCTCTGTACTAGGCTGAGGTGAAGGTGGGACACAGGGATGCTCCCAGGAGTCCAGGAGCTGTGAAAATCCAAATGGGCAGCTCAGTGTGCCTGGGAAGGAAGGCCCAGCATTGGTCTCAGATGTGCCCCAGGACTGTCAGAAAACAGCTTTGGAACTTCAGTGAGGTGCTCATTCCCACTTCACTGATCACCTCCTCCATTGCTCATATAAGGATTATGAAAGTGCTGGAGAGTCTGGATTCAGTGGCATTCTAATTTCAGTCTTTACATTTAAATGAAGCCTTCATATGATTTACTGTAATTTTTTAAAAATCAGCCATTTTGAAAAATCTACTTGTTTGATAGCCTCAGAACCTTATCTAGATAATCTGCTCAGTAAAGATTAAGAAGATTAAGTGGGTTGTTAGACTTTCCTTTTGCATAGGAAAAAATTCAAAAGGAGGTGCTTATTTTTCATTGATGCTTTCACAGTTTGAACTCATGTTAAATTAAACTTTCTGCTCTCAGCCAGCCGTCTTTTATTATGTCTTAACTTTCACTATGAATTTTGCTCTTCTTCTGTTTTTTCAGTTACTACCTTTATATGTGTGATAAAGTGGTTGCCCCGAATGTGTCTCTTGCATCTCAATATAAGGATGTTGCAAAAACATCAGTAAAAGCTTCAGAAGTTAATAAATCCTCACCTGGGCAGTCAGAGAAGAAGCTCAGTAGTGGAAAGCACAAAAAAGCTGCCTCCTATCCAGAGCTTTCTCTTGAAGAACAGGAAAAAATTGACTTGAAAACTGGAGTGGAGCAGCCAAATAAATGTTTAGGTGAGTAGTGAGAATTATATTGAAGGCTTTCATTTTTATACCACAGAATTTTGGAAAGCTTTACACCGAGCTAGAATTTTCTGATGTCATTTCAGGTTTCCAAAAATTCTCTCTACCTTTTTTGTAATCTCAGTTTTCTTTGCATTTTTTTCACTCTGGAATTTGAGCTGTCTGTGATTATTGTTCTCTTGTTTTCTCCTGTGTAGATCCTCCCGTGTCAGCTCGTCCTGCGAGAGGGGCAAAGTCTGAGCGCGTTTCTTCCAAAATCACCAGGGACTCTGGCCGTGCTGAGGGAGGTGCTGATGCACGAACCTTGTCCCCCACGCTCATGAAGGACATCAGCTGCGAGGATGACAAGGGAAGGATCATGGAAGAAGTCATGAAAACCTACATCAAGCAGCAGGAGAAGCTGAACACGATTTTGCGGAGGAAGCAGCAGCTCCAAATGGTACCGTGGCAGTCTGAGTGCCTTTCCCCCTGGGCAGCAGGGAGCTGCTGTGGGCTCGCTGGCTCCTCAGTCAGCATCACAGATTGCATCATTTAGAAACACCAGAGCACACTGATGATCTTTCTCTCAGCTTAAATCCAGACACCAAATCTTCAATATCCCTTATGCTCATGAGTTTTGAGCCTCTTTGGTTTGCAGCTGCTGGGTCCAAGGAACACCTGCTTTTGTTGTATCTTCTGAAATTTCTCAGTTTTCAGGTTTTTAAAGATGCACATATCAGTATTCTAGGAATGGTCTTATCACTGCCCTGTATAAAAAAGAATACCACTTTCCTATTCCCATTTGCTAAGCTGTGCTTTTAGGGATTTTATTTTTAGTCTTTTCTTTAATAATGGATTATTTTAGAAGCTGGTGTTCATTTGTGACATTTCTGTTTTTTGAATTCAGTGCAATACTGTCTTTGCTTCTTACATCCATGGAACCGAGCTAATACTTTAATTTATTTTATTTTAATTTAAATGTTAATCTTAGAATCTAAGAGCTCAGGTAGGGCCCTAGAGCTGCTACTTCAAAGTTGTTCTGCTGATGCAGGTAAAGCTTGTAGAAAAGTTTAAAAAAATACGAGTTTAAAAATGTCAAAATGTCAGTGGACAAAGAAATGAAACATTTAATTTTGTTTTCTTTAATTTTGTTTTATTGTCTTCAAAGTATATTTTATTGAATCAGTGCTTCTGCTTCCTGACTTTCACTGCTGGAAATGCAAATTTGTTTCTGGAAGCTCCATGTACTTGGAAGTAAAAGTAATTTTTTAAAAATTAGAATACATGTTACAGAATTCCATGCAGTCATTGATAAGTAGATGAATACCATTATCAATCAGGCTGTTGTTATTGGTAGCTACAAATGGTCTTTTTGGCCTCATTGGTTATAGAAACACTTTTAAATTGAGTTTTTTTGCTTTTCTGATGTTAGAAGGAAGGAGTATGTGATCTTGATCTTTCTTTACAGGAAGTGGAAATGTTAAGCAACTCTAAAGCTATGAAAGAACTGACTGAAGAGCAGCAGAATTTACAAAAAGAACTCGAATGTTTGCAAGCAGAGCATGCACAAAGAATGGAAGAATTTTATTTTGAGCAGAGAGACTTGGAGAAGAAACTGGACCAAGTGATGAAGCAAAAATGTAGCTGTGACTCCAATTTGGAAAAAGATAAAGAAGCTGAATATGCAGCACAGGTGAGAAGGGAAGATTTATTTCAAACAAAACATGTTTAGTGTATCAGGAAATTGTGAAGGTGTTGTTCAGCCACCTTAGGGTTTCGTTTTCTCTGTTTGTTCTGACACCACAGACAGATACCAAAATAGGTCAGTGACAGCAATATTTATTTTTCTGTTCCTTGATTGAAACTGAGGCAGAACGTGACTTACAGGAACATATGATATTATTGATGAAATATTAAACTTAAACATGAGGTGTGTTACATCCTCATTTAAAACAAATTCTGTTTTTAATGTATATGGGGTTGCCCATGATACAGACTTAAACATTATTATTATTTTATATAAAAAAAAAAAAATCCAAACCTCTGAACCTTCTTTTTGTCAGAATAACAGCATACCTTGCTGCTCCTCGTGTTCCTTGGTGGTAGAACCTTCTGCAGTATCTGATGAGCCCCTTCTGGGCTCTGCCAAAACATTAGGCCAGGACTTTTCTTGGAAATGAAAATCATTTTGGTGTCTCTCATTCTGGCCTTTGGATTCATATGTCAAAACCTATGGAGTTTTTTCCTCTCACTTTCCTTTTAGCTTTTACTGTTGCTTCTTTATGTTGGAGGCTATTCCAATGGGAAAAAATACAGTTAATGACAAAGGGAACCTTGGAATGCCTCTTTTAAAAATCAGGTGTAGTTATGATTAATTTTTTTCTTATTTTGCACCGTATCACAGAAAACTAATCTTAACAGACTCATTTTTAAAGTGAACAAAATCTAAAACTTGAGCTCAGTAAAGCTCTGTGGTCCTTTGTTCACAGCTGTGTATATTTCCTGTTCAGACTGACTCAAACTGAGAAACAGGCACTACTTGAGAGACAGGTTTTGGTATTTTTGGTGAGCAGGGCAGAGACTCGCATCATAAATCCTTCTCATGAGTTTAATTTCATGACATCCCACTCCACTGATTCCTGGCCTTTGCTGCCAGAAATAATCCTCTCTGACTAAGGCCTGATTTACCAAACATCTGGTACAAGCCCTGTTAGTGCAAGTAACAACGTGTTCTAATTTATGGAGATCATCATGTACAGCATGTTTTATAGGGCTTGTGCAGCTCACTCCTTTCGGAGGGTGAAAACTGTGGATTGTTCCCCAGGGAGATTGGTTGTCTGTTCCTTTTGAAGTTAGACTTTGAAAACTACATGCATTCCTTGCGTCAAAGTTTACTCTGTTATTACCTCTGTGGTGGATCTATTCACAACATATAATTTGAACCTTTTTTTCCCATTTATCACATCTTGCAGTAGATTCTGGTTCCAAGAAGCACCAGAGTTAAACAGAAGTCTTGGGAACAGAGAACTTTCCCAAGCTGTGTATACAGCATTTTAAAAAAAGCCTTAATCTGATGTGTTCTTGAACCAATTGCCCAGGCTGCCTTTTCTGTCTGAGAACTGTGGACTGGGAGGAATCCTTGTGCATCGAACAGAATTAAGAATTTGATATTTGCAGCTTGCTTAAAAGTCTCTTCTCCTTTCTAGACCTGTCTGAATATGCGCTGTCTTGCCCCCTCTTTGGACTTCTTTATGAAATACTTGCTTCACCCTGTCAGTCACAGTAAGGCAGAATAACCAGTCCTGGAGCCTTAGAGCTGAAATCAGAGTCAGGCATGTTGCAGCATGCAGGCAGTGGGCACTGTTGCACTGCAGCACTTCACTGCAGCACTTGTGCAGTCAGCATTTACAGCATTAACTGCCTGTTGTTGGCTAAGAACTGCTGAAATCATTCTGATTAAAGAAGTGGGGATGAAATGTAGTGTTTCTCTAAAACCAGCACAGCCCTCCCTTCACCCAGTACATTCTGTAGCACTTGTTGAACACCATTAATACTCTGCATGTTCCTGCTCTTTCCTTCAAATGACTTGTCTTTCAAATTCTCAGTGAGAGGGATACTTAGTAATGATGTACATCAGGTAGATACCTATCATTATAAAGGCAGATGGGTTTTTTAAGATGCAATTAAATTATAATGAATTATAAATAAATTGGATGGTCTTTTAGTAAGAAATAAGCCCATGAATCAATGGGAGAGAGGATAGCTGTTTTCCAGTCTCCTGCCTGTTTTAATTGCTGGTAATATATTATAAGCAAAAAGAACTTTCCCACACTTGAAAAGATGTTTCCAGATGTCACTGTAAATAATTTTGGTGACATTCTGGCAAGTTTGAGCCTTGCTGTATTCCAGAGTGGAAAAGAATACTTAACTCCTGTGTTTAAACACAAAATATATGACAAAAACACTTGAGTGGACTCAGGTTTATATTTGAGCATATACACACACAGATGGTTATGTTCAAGATTTTCTGAATATTTCATTTATACTAAGGAATATCAGAAAACAGTGTTGGTGATTTTGTTTCTTCTAGAAATACATTCAGGCTTTGAAATAAGGAAGTAATATTTTGTCAGGTAAGGGAAATGGACTGGGAAATGAAAAAATGCAGTTTATTCTGGGATTTGTGGCACATCCAATGCAAACATCACAATTTTTCCCAGTAGATTCTGTGTGTTATTCACACAGTCTGGTGTGACAGTTCATATAGCTACAATTTATATGGATTTAAAAATAAGATTTTCTCATTTTTTAATTATAGCGTGATGTTTATGGAACTTTGCACATTGGCATTGTTTGCTAATGGTGTAGCAGGTAAGTGTACAATTCTTGATAACTGCACAGTTCTGGTGGACTGAAATACTTGGATGCATAGTGTGGCCATCTGTGACCCTTTGATGTTTGCTAAAACTTACTCTGTGTCTCTTGTGTTTCCCAGCTGGCAGAGTTGAGGCAGAGGTTGGATCATGCAGAGGCAGATAGACAAGAGCTCCAGGATGAACTGAGACAGGAACGAGAGGCCCGGGAAAAGTTGGAGATGATGATAAAGGAATTGAAGCTACAGATCCTGAAATCTTCAAAAAATGGCAAAGGAAAATAGGAATTGGAAGAGGAAGCATGACTGTGTCCTTCAAACAGGGTGTTTTGGTTTTAATGATTGTGAACAATTTTTGTGTGCTGAGAAAAAGTGTTCTCTCTGGATTTCTATCTCCCAGACAGGTCCAGATGAAGATATACATAGCTATAAATAAATAGAGATAGACATTTTTAGATTTTCCTAGTCAATGAAAATCTGCATTGATTTGTACTGGTGTTTTTCTCAATCCATGAAAAATATGAAACTCTTGATTTAGAGTGACCAGTTTCTGTCTATTTCTAATGCAGTCTTAAGGACTCTACACCTTTTAACATTGTCTGTTAAAACATATGTGGGTATCTTTATTTTGCTATCAATTGCACATCCACTTATAAAAGTACATTAAAAATATCCACAATTCTTCAAGGTCTTAAATAGTTTGGGTTTCAGTGAGAATTAAATATTCTTGAACTGAGGAAAGTAAAAGCAGCTTTTTGTCTGTACGACAGAGCTCAAAATTGCTACAACTGATTGATGACTGAGCATCAAAAGTGATTTACCAGCATGAGTTTTTCCCATAATTTCATTGTGTGAAGTCAGCTGATCTTTTCAGTATTGTCTATTTAACATCTCATTATCAATCTAAGGAGTGTTAGAGCCAGCACTTGCTTGCTCTGCTGGAAAACATTAGGGGTTGGTTTTTTTGTTTGGTTTTGGTTTTGTGAATTTAAAAAAATTGCAATTACAGTGGAATCTTGGGAAGTTAAAAATTCACAAGTTTTCTTCTGTTTTTTTTCTGTCCAGTACATATGAAAGAAACATTACTAAAAGGCTTAAAGGTGGGGCTTTTCCTTTTAGAAACTGAGAAAGCTTGACTTAACTGTTTTTCAGATATTAATGCTTTCAAGAAAAAGAATATTTATTAAGGAATATGTATTAATTTCTTCAGTACCCTAAGCCTCCACACTTTGAGCTTCTTGCCAACTTGTGGATTTTTCTTTCATCACATAGAACAGGCCTTAACTGACATTGTGATCATAGCTTAAAATATAAAATTCTGAGGTATGGCACTTTGAAAAACCATTTTGATAGTCTCTGTATTTGAATGGCATGGTAGGGTTACCATGAAATAAGAAAATACAGCATGTTTGTTAAGCTATAACATTGGGAAATGTGTAATTGTACAGAATTACTGTTTTATGTATATATATATAATGTCTGAGTACTTCTGAAGTCTGGTTCCTAGTGGGTTAAATGCATGGCTAAAGTTGGATGAAGAAAAACTTTTTTGCACTTCTCTCCAAAAAATTGGATACAGCTGGCAGATGTCAGCTGATCTTGTCAGTGATAGGAATATTTTAGTAATTCTAGTGTTTCACGACATAATTTTAACTTATACTTTTAGTTTCTGGTTTGAGGTACTTAAATTTAATATTGTCTTAATAATTCAGTTAATTTTGGATTAAACCACTAGTAAAAGCCTACACTGATTTTTTTTTCCCCTCAACTAGTGAAACTGAAAACTCCTGTTCTTTTTTGTTTCTCTGGTAGTGATATAACAAGACTGAATATCACGGAGAAAGATAAAATTGCACATATCTTTAAATTGAATGAGAAATGAGGTGGTAAATTAAATGACACAGAGTATTAGGATGATTTTTTTAATTACTGTACAATTTTGTTATGAGCTCTGTGTCATATTTACACTGACAAGTAAAGCAAGTTAGATGAAAAAAATATTTTTTTTCTTTGTCAGTGTTGAGAATCATAGAATGGTTTGGGTTGGAAGGGATCTTAAAGATCATCTAGTTCCACCCCCTGCTGGAAAAGAATACCAGGATTATATTTTTCTCTTCTTCAGCTCCCATCTCCAAATTTTTCCTTTGGAAAGAAAACCAACCAAAAAAAAAAAAAAAAAAAGAAAGAAAGAAAAAAAGAGAAAAAAAACAAACTAAAAAGGAAAAGGCCTGTCTTTGCAGCTTGGTTTGGAGGGAAAGGAGCTGACTCAGTGGTTCTGGTTGTGTGTGCACCATTGCTTTAAAACACCAGGAATGCTTTGTTGTCCAGCCACCAGACCCGTGGGCACAGGGAGGGCAGGCAGGAGCACTGCTGGAGCTGTGATGGCTGGGGGAGCAGAGCTGGAGCCTGCCCAGTGGGATGGGCAGATCCTGTGTTGGATGAGCTGGGAACTGGGGAGTCCCACCTGGGTGCTGCTGAAGGATGGACAGAGTCCCTTTGTGCTGCTTCTTGGGGTGCTGGGGCCAGCTCAGCCTGTGGGTGTGGGTAAAGCCACAGCTCCTTCTCACAGCTGCAGTGGCTGATGAACCACAGCATTTATAGCTGAGCTGTTGGATGTTTGGAACCCTGCTGGGATTATTCTATTGGTAGGATAGTGAATATTCCATTTCCATTCAGGTCTTGTCTGTGTTCTTGTCCTGCTCAGATGTTCCCCTTGGCCAGCAGTGGCCATGGAGGGCTGCTGCAGCCCAGGTTCCTGTGCCTCAGCCAGCACTTGGGTCACTGCTGGAGGCTCTGGAAATGCTGTGGCCATCCTTTGTACCACTACAAAGGGGGCCATCCTTTGTACCAAAATTTTCACTGTTGCAAGAGCTCCAGCATCTATAGGAAGTTTCACCAATTCCAATTGCAGATAAGGCCCTCCTAATTATCTTTGAACATCTGGCTGGTAAAGCCAATGGGACATCTATTAAAATGACCTTAAAAGTAGCTTTGTAAATATTCCATTTAGTTAATCTAAAGTTAGAATGCATTTTAAATTATTATAATCCTCTTAAAATTCTTAAATACTACTTTCAGGCTCTTGACGTAACATAAACAATTTTCATATGTGTAGACTTAATTTTATACTGATTTTAAGTAATAATGTATACATAAATGTGCCATAGACCTTTGTGTGCTCACAGTCTCTGAAAGATAGTTTTCTAGTAAATTGTAAATAATGCTCTTAAGTTTTAGAAAAAATATATGTTGACCTTTTTTTTGCTACCTTATCCTAATTCTGTTGAACGGTTCATTTTACAGCCTGACATAGGAACTTGGAATGCACGCTTGAGGGCCCTCACTTAAGTGCACACTTAATGGTAGAGACTAAATCGGTCATTAGGTCTTTGCTTTTAGTCACAGCTGCTCATTTTATGTATTATTTGGTTTGCCTTCAGTCATTGCTTGCTAACCTTTTCAGGCAAGAAGTAATTTTCCCAGGTAGTTGTGACATGAAACCTGTAGAACAAAGCCCTAAAATTGTCTATAATTTGAAAGTTGCTTTCTTAAACACCTACCCCAAGATGGAAGTTGCCTAGTGCACCTTTTGGAATAAGTAGGATTAGGGGTAAATACCTGATTTGCTCCTATACTTTTATAAAAGAGAAATTTAACAGGCTTTGTATACTTTAATCAATAAAATGTGAGAGCTTAGAACGTAAAACGTAATTTTGGCAGTCTGGAAACACCTCACTCACAGTGTAACTAGGCGTCCCTCAACGAAAGAGATTTTTATCTAAATCTCCAAACTTAGTTAAGTCTGTGTTTTAGTTTTTGTAAAGCATATCGTTCAGTTGGAGTATTTAGATGAATGTAGTTATGTTTCACATTCTTAAACTAATTTTATTCTATATTTAATGTATTGATAGCTTAGATGTAAAACCATCTGTACATAGTAAAGGCATAATGCAATTAGTGATGTAGGAAAAGTTGGGTGGGAGCATAAAGCTACTGGTGGCCTGAAAAGAAATAAGTCTTGGCCTGAATTTTAGAAGTCACAATGTTTTATTCATAAATCCTTGTTTTGTACTGGGGGAGGGGATAGCTAGAATGTGTTATGAAATTTTTGGAAACCTTTCCTAGCATTAGTTGAGAAGTTGGCCTCAAAATGCTGTCATGGTCAGCTTCCTGGAATTCACTTGTTTGTAGAGTATATATTTTGATTGTCAGTAAAGATAACAACTTTGTATTTTTTCTGCACTTAATTCATGTAATTAATCCACATAACAGAGTTTTCTATAACATGGTGAAGTCTACAAAAGACATAATTTCTCCTACCTATTAACCTGTGCTTGCAATATTTCGGTAATTTTATTTAAGCCATTGATAGTAAGCAGCAGAAAGCTGCAAATTTCAATTTTCTTTTTGCTCATTACATTTGTAGTGTGAGTGTTCATTGGTTTTCTTTACAGAAAGCTTGTAGAATTTTCTATTTGCTGCATATATCTATTTAAAAATGCAGTCATTTTTTAGCTTTTGTGAAAGCAGTTATTGCTTACAAATTGCACGATGATTTTATAGTGTGTCTCCATTACTTAGCAAATTGGTTTTTTCAGGGTTAGTGGTTCAGTTGGAAAATGCTTGAAAAATGAGTTTTAAGCACTTCATCAAGCACAGCAACACAGTATAAAATTTTGCTATTTGAAAATTAATTAAGTGTAACGATGTCAATTGAATTTTTTTTTCTTCTAAGAGATACCTCACTTAAAGGAAAGCACAGCTGTACTGTATTTAAATGAATTCTAGGAAATAATAAAAAGTTGGTCTGAAATATTTCGTTGCCATCACGTTGCTTTCTGTGATTGACAGAACGTTTTTTGTGTTTTCATCCTCACTCTCTAAAGTATTTATTGCTGTTGACATGCCAGTATAATTCTCTCAAATGACAGAAAGTAGCTGCAAAACAGCTGAGTCCGTGTTAGCTCAAGGCAACAGGTTGAGTGACAATTCTGAAACCATAGAAAAGCCTGTGAAAAATGATCAGTGCATTCAAGAATTTTTAATACTTTGCCAATGATGTACAGTCTTATTGTCAGCGTTGCTGTGGTTGCATCACATGACACACAAAACTGTCCTCTACCTCACGTGAGATTTAACAGATATTTTATATGGTTTTAGTAGACAAGATGCATCTATCTGGTCACTTAGTTTACAAATTTTGAATTATATTTATTGAAACATGACATACTGTGCTCTTAGCTTATACCTCAATTGTATTTTGTGCTGTTATCCATTTCCATGCCTTGTAAATACCTGTATAGATCGTGGACTCAAAAACAAATAAAGAACTGTAATGTCAGAACACTTGTCTCTGTCGTATTTTTGAACATTGACTTCTAAACTTGGCTCTGTGAAGGTTTAACTCAGTGCTTTTCTAAGGACAGAGCCTTCCTTGCCTTGATTACAGTAAATTAAAATCTGATTACACCAAAACTTGCTAGAGCTCCCACAGCCTGCAGCAGGTCCCCAGTTCTCTAAAAGCAAAATCTCCAAGATCAAAGCCATCCCTCCCCATGGATCCACTTTCTAAAGCTCTTAAGATTCTGTAAAAGTATTGGCACCAAGCTTTTTATGTATCTTGGCATAAATTTGGTGTTTATACCTGAAAATAGAACTCCTTGCATACTTGGCAAGTTCTCTGGTGCCCAGCTTTGTTGCTGCTTGACTGCTCAAGCAATGTGTGAGTTGTTCACAACTCTCTTCCATAGCTCAATAATAAATGAGATTAAAAACACACATTGCCAGATCAAATGCTGAGATTATCCAAAGTTAAAATCAGAAATGAGAATTTTATTCTATTTGCTGAAAAAATAATTACTGCTGATGGTGAATGACTCTCAGGAGTTCTTAATTTTTGTAAACTGTGTGATTATATTACCTTAACTTTTGATACAAATCATATTTTGGAGATTTTCTGGGGGATTTTATTCATACTGAGATTTTCTTGACACATAAGAAAGCACATTCACACACCTTTTGGTATTTTTTCTTCCCCTCAAATCAGTGCAAAAGTACTTTGTCCTTGTATTAAGGAACTGCTCTCCTATATAGGAGATCCTGATGATGTTTCAGATAATTGCAAACGTGTATTTTACAGATAGAAAGGAGCAGTATGAACCAGGATAAAGATGAAAATTACAATGATGAGCTCAGCCTTCAGTATAGAACAAAATTAAGAACTGACTGTACCACTTAAACTTGTTTATTTCTGCATCCCGGCTTGCTTTTGTATACTGCTGTATTTCCAAACAGGGAAGAAACAATGAGGCTGAAAATGTAAAGAAATAGTTCAAGGTGAGTCATTTGAATGAGAAAGCCCTGGGTGTTGATAGCTTGGGTAGCTGTGACTAATTGCAACGCCTGTCTTTTGTCAGAGAGAACAATGCGGATCAAGGAAAAGCTCTGGGATTGAAGGGTAAAAAGATTGATTTTTAAGGAGTTCACACTGTTGCTGGAATAAATGCCTGTGTAACACTTGCTTTTAAAAAGGCAGCTTTTGAGACTATTGCCTAAAGTGTATCAGTTTATTTGGCATATAACTGGCAAGTCATTCTTGTTCCTTCTTTTATTGATCTTGTAAATCATTGTCCACTTGCCTTGTATGAACTTAAATTCACTTAACTGTTGGTGCTGTGATTTATAACACTGACAAAATGGTAAATGCCTCCTGTCTCTATTAACATGAATGAAATAATTCACACTGTGCCTTGTGGGCACCAGCTCGAGTTCTGTTGAACAGTGCTGGCTACCAAAGTGTCAAATTTACTCCTTGCTCCTGCACACTCCTTGATAAATACATTTGTGAAGGAAAACATGGAGTTAAGAAGCTTTTGTGGTTAAGGAAACCAAAAATGTAGGAGACTAAATCACAGAAGGATGTATTTGCCAATGAATACCTTGCAGCATTTAAAAAAATGCTTATATTGTGCATTAGGATGTGCCTGCACTATCACTGTGTAAAATGATTCCAAACCTCAGCTTTGGGGTGAAATCTCTCATCTTTTGAATTCAGGAGGTGACACAAGGTCTGTCCAATGCAATTGCTCAGTCCAAGAAGTGGAACGCCACTTTCACCCAAGAGATTACAAGTTTATCTCCTGAATAATAAATAAGAAGAAATGTTTTTTACGGGAAGATTAAGTCCATCTAGAATTGAGCCCTAGACAACATAAATTTGTGTTTGGATATCAGTAACAGCACACTCCACCTGAGGTGTCTGCAGTAGAAGGATAGGCCATGCAGGAAGGTGGAATCACATCAGGAAATTTCATGGAAGGCCAGCTGGCAGCTTGGTTTCACAGAAATACCGTAAACCAGGTATAGAAAAAACCCAAAGAGTAATCAACAATATAAAACAAATGTGAAAACAACTATTAAATTTATATTTATTAGGAAATCTTCTCTTGAAAAAGAACTTTCAACTATACTGGTAGTGTTCTCGTGTTCAGATAAAGCTTTGACAGAAAACTGTGACCTCATGTCCTTGAATTTTGGATCTAAGGGGCAGGTGACAAATGATAGTTAGGATGCTCTCCTTCGTGTTTTTCTTCTTAGTTGTAAAAGAACGGCAAAAAACACCCTTGGATGAGGAGCAGGGTATATTTAATCCCTAGCACTTTAAACTCGGAGTGGCGTTTCCCGTATTTCCTTCTCACTGACAGCTCTAGGAGTGAATGGAATTCATTGTTGTGTCACTTTCTCGTCCCCGTTCCCTGTCCGTGCACCGCAGACAGCTCTCCACTAGTGGTCTCTCCAGGCATGCAGCATCCGCCTGCTTCCAACCTTCCCTTCCCAAAACCAGCCGCGCTGGAGGAGGACACAGCCACGAAATATCCTCAGGGATGTGCTGGCACGCGAGAACATGCATATGTGCTGTGAAAATACAGAGCGAAGCTAGGAAAATGTCCTGCCCGCCTGTTTCTCCTGATGCAGAACGGGAGGATGTGAAGTTTCTCCACCTCTGGCATTTTGAAGTTGGCTGCTCCTGTTTTATCAAATGTACTAAAGTTCATACAGTGAATTTACTCCGACTAAAAGTCTGAGTTTAAAACTGCTCATTTTAATTTGAGGATTCAAAAGTGGGACTATGGTGCTGTTAAACGCGTATTTAATACTCAGTGAGTGTTAGCTAATAGTTCTGAAAGCCCAGGCAGAGCAGAGAGAGCAGTGGTGGGTCTTTTATATTTTTACAATTACTGGAAACATCAGGAAAGACTCAGGACTGATTTTGTCCCTTTCCTGCAGCTGTGCTGATGGCTTTGATGAGGTAATCAATTCCACCTCTTGAGTAACTCTCTCCACCCCATTTCTCCCCTTACCTTTCCATGAGGATGTACCAGTCAGTGCGACTATTAAAAGTTCAGCTGACAGACACTGCCTCAATTTTTCTCCCTCTCTGCTAAATTTCGAATATTCGGGCTGTTATTTTGCATCTGAATAAACCCCTCCGGCTTGTTTTTCAAGCGCGCTTGGGTGCGATCGTGCATCTCCTCCTCCGCACAGCCTCCTTCCCCTCGGACGCTCCGGATGCTCTGGCAGAAGTTGGGGCTCCCCCCTCGCTCCTCCCCCGTGCCGTGGGGCTGGAGGCAGCTCTGACCCCTCCCAGGGAGGGAGCTGGGCAGAGGCAGCCGGGTGTTCGCAGCAGAGCCTGACCAGGGACCTGCTCCTGCCCATCCCATCCCATCCCATCCCATCCCATCCTCCCGCCGCAGCAGCCGCGACCTCGCCGGGCGGCTCCGCTGACCCCCGTGGGCTCTGTGCTGTCACTGTCCCCAGCACAGGACGGAGATGGTGGCCACCTGCCTGCACCTGGCTGGATTTGTCTGCAGCTTCGTGGGCTGGATCGGGGTGGTTGTGGCCACGGCCACCAACGACTGGGTGGTGACTTGCGGCTACACCATCACCACCTGCAGGAAGATGGATGAGCTGGGATCCAAGGGGCTGTGGGCAGACTGTGTCATGGCAACAGGTCTCTACCACTGCAAGCCCCTCGTGGACATCCTCATACTGCCGGGTGAGTGTGTCCCATCCTCCCTTCCCACCCCGAGTGAGGGCTGAAGCCTTGCCCAGGGCAGCGCAGGTGCTGCTGCCACAGGAGGTGATGGGGAAGCTCCTTCAGCTTCATCAGCACAGGAGATGGTCCATGAAATACTAAAGAAGTTGAATGATAGCTCTTAACATGATTCTCATTGATTTACACCTGGTTTTAATCGTAGCCAGGTCTCGTGTTTTCTGTGGCTGCTAAAATCCAGTTAATGTTTAATCATTGCTCGTAGTAAAATCTCACTGCTCCTCTCCCATCTTGTGTCTGGATTGCACTGCAAAACATTCAGAGCACTTCAAGGCGATGGTGAACTATTACAAATGTTAAGGTTTGATTCCTTAAAGTGGTTTGGGGCATAATGAATCTTTCAGCATCTATTATTAATGCTTCTATGGCTTTCAATCTTTCAGAAGATCATCATTAGTCCTCATGGTCTTGTGCTTCCCACAGATTCTGAGGCAAGACAGAACTTTTACACAGCAAATGGATGTAACTACATTTATCTTGATATGATACATTTAACTTTTTAATGATATAGTGACTTTCATCTAGATTACTGAAAAGCAAAAATCAAGCAAGGTGTTTAATCAGCACTAATGCATCTTTTGGGCTAATTAAACCTGCCAAAGTCTTGTGAGATCTGGTCCCTGTAAGTTTAGTTTGTGGTCTTGCCTGTTTCAACCACTGTTCGCTCTGTAGCACTTCATTCTGCTGTGTTTTAGATTGCAACTCCTCTACCATGTCAGAGGTGCCTCTCTCAAAGCTGACAGGGCAGAAATGACCATTCCTTGTCATTTTCTTTCATGTTTCCTTGTTTACTGGTTTAAATTGTCGCAAAAATAATTTTACAAGAGGTTAAAAAGATAATTCCTGGATTTCTCTCCGTTACAGAGCTTGATCTGGGACACAGAGTGCTTAGGAATGTTGAGTCTCTCATTCTCCCCTTCTCTGTGTGTGCTTACTTTTATTTTAGTAAGCTTGCCTTCCTCACTGCTACTGTTGTTAAATCTGATCCAGCAGAGAAGACAGAGGAAGGTTTTGCCCCAAAGAAGCATTAGTGAATGCAACTGAATAAATAAATGAATGGGTCTTGCAGTAGCAGAGAGCAAAGCTTCCCTCAAGCAGAAGCAAATCACAAACCAAGATGTTTCTGCTTGTAGCCTATTTAAGAGGTACAGCTTGACATGAGAAGGAAATTTATCCTGGTGTGTCCAATATTCAGAGCCTTTCTTTGTCTGAGTCAAGTCTTTAAAATGAATTGGTTTTATTCTCATTTACTTGGGATTGGTTGCACAGAATCCACACTGGGTACAGCCATCACCTTTGTTTAGGGTCTGCTTTTATGACCTGAATGCCTCAGGTAACAAATTGTTTTAAGTTTCCTCTTGAAAAAAATCAAGGAAATATTCAATACATACAGTGTCTACATTTCCAGGAACAGTAAGATCCTCATTCCTGGGGTTGTACCTGTGAGTCAGTGGGATGTGCTCAAGGCCCCTCTTTGCTGGTGTTGGTTGAAGCATCTTGAAATTCCGTGTCTGCATCTGACAGCTTCTTTTTAGTTAGTAAGAGGGGACAGAGAGCCAGCACATTCACTTACTGAGAGTGTCCTGAAAACTGGGGAGGGCACCAGGCACTGGGGCAAATCTGACATTTATCCTTTTCCTTTTGCATACTAGTAATGACCTGGGATAATTTACCTATATGTAATTTTTGGATAGTATATATACATGATCTATAAATTATATATTTTAAAATTTAGATATACATATAGTAAATATGTATAAATATTTTTAAATCATATATTATGATACCTAGACCCTCCCAGAGGCAGAAAGGTCATGGTCCTGCCCAGCACCCCCATAGCCCCTGGTCCTTGTTTTTTGCTGTTGCCTCGTGCACAGGGACAGGAAAGGGAGGAATGGGATCTCCTGGGGTGCTGTGCTGAGGTGTGGCTGTGGGTGAGGAGTGTCTCTCCTCTTCCTCCTCCTCCTCCCAGGTCAACAATACTCATTGCCTTGGGGCAGCTGCTGGCAGCATTCCATGGACCTGCAGTGTCAGTAATGGGCCTAGCCCTCTGAATGACGGGAGAGTCTTTGAGACTTTAAATTACTGTTATTTAATTTTGAAGATTTTAAAATCTTGTTCTTTAATCAAAGTCTCGCTCTAAAAAGATAAAGGGTAACTCCCTCCTAGAGAAAAATTCCCCTACCTTCCCTTCCTGTATTTTCCAGCTCCATGATTTTTCAGTGTCTCTCTGGGAAGAACTTGTGTTTTCCAGGCAGTGCTGTTTGTTTTTTGGGAAACTGTGAGCCTGCACATCCCGTGTCCACGCAGTCCCTGCTGCACTGCAGCCTCACTGCCCTGTGCCTGGTGAAGATTTACTGTTTACACAGGCTTGAACCCATTTCCCATGCTCCATGCACGTCTTGGGCTCTAACCCAACAGGAGCTTTCTTCCAAAGTCTCCTTTTCTGGTGCCAAATAACAGAATCCTCCTCCCTTGCCTTGCTGCAGGGTATGTCCAAGCGTGCCGGGCGCTGATGATCGCCGCCTCCGTCCTGGGCCTGCCCGCCATCTTCCTGCTGATCACGGTGCTGCCCTGCATCCGCATGGGCCACGAGCCCGGCGCGGCCAAGTACCGGCGCTCCCAGCTGGGAGGGATCCTCATCATCCTCCTGGGTAAGGTGCCTGCCAAGCTGGGGGGCTGCAGCCCGTCCCCCGCGGGCTGGTGGGGCCTGTTCTCCTGGGAGGGTTTGTGCTGGGCCGGCCTGGAGCTCGCCAGCCTGGCTGCAGCCTGTGCGTGGGCAAAAGGCAGGGACAGGAGTGGGGGGACAAGGACAGGAGGCAGGGATGAAGCAGGGTTAGAGGGAATCCCTGTGTCTTTGCCTCTGTGTGAATCCCTCTGTCTTTGCCTCATGGAGTCCTCAGGCACGGCTTCTCCTGGAAGGCCATCGCACAGGGCCAGTGCCTGCAGGCACGAATCGTCCTGGTTCACTGTGGAAGTGATTTTTTGGGAAAGGGCCTCAACTTCCAAGCTACTTATAGGGAAGGCAGAGCCTCCAAATTTCCCTGGACATCCAGGGAAAGTAAGCTGAGGCACGTGGGAGGGGAAGCCCTTGCTGTGGCCTCCACAGGGGAAGGAGTGTGGAGGTGGCACAGACATGGGAGGAGGGATGGCACTGGCACAGGGAGAGGGCTGGCATTCCCTCTGTGGTGGCACAGAGCGTGGAGGTGGCACAGACATGGGAGGAGGGATGGCACTGGCACAGGGAGAGGGCTGGCATCCCCTCTGTGGTGGCACAGAGCGTGGAGGTGGCACAGACATGGGAGGAGGGATGGCACTGGCACGGGGAGAGGACTGGCCTTCCCTCTGTGCCTCCCAGCCCCCTCTGGCCAGCCTCCCCCTTGGCCTCCAAGCTCCCCTGGGAATTTCTTCCCGTCCTTGGTGCTTGTGGAGGAGATTGTTTTGAGCAGCACAGACTGTGGAGCTCATTGTCCCCCATGCAACACCTGCATGTTCTTGAGGCCTCGTCATCTCAGCACCAGCCTGCGGGGCCTTGTTTTCACCCGTCTGTGGCAGAGGAGGAGGGGAGAGGCAAAGTGACCTCTTTGTGTGGCTCTGCTGCTCGCTGGCAGCCAGCACTGACATCATGCCCGTCTTCTTTCTTCTTCTTCTTCTTTTTTTTCAAGTGGGTGCTGAATATAGCTGCACACTCAGAAGGGCTGTCCTCTGGATGCTCCTTCCATGCAGATCAGCCCTCCTCTATCACCTTGTGGTTAGCACAAGTCCATACATCCCAAATCTGAGGGATTGAGTCCAAGGGGCTCTATTGGTGCCTGTGGAGTTTAAGAGCACAGCTGGAACTCCTAACATCAGCTTTATAGGGCAGGTCTAGGACATCCCAGTCATGAACAGCCATGTTGGGATGTGATCTTCATCCCTGTCCTGGAACCTTGAGTCACATATTTGGGCTTGGAGAAGTGAAAGAGAAGGTGGAGGTTTTCTGCCTGTGAATGGAATTTTAGTGCCAGAGTAGTCTGCTCTGGTGGATTTGCCCTGCCCAGCAGAGCTGCACTTTGCCACAAAAGCCACAAGATTTTGGGTTCAGTGGAGGAGAGCTATGCTGCAGGTCAGCCCTGCTTGCATGGCTGCAGGTGTGGAGTCAGGAGGACTGTCCCTAAAAATCCCAAAGGGCAGAAGGATGACAGGATCAGCTCAGAGATGACAAATTGCAGTGACAGTGTTGGGTATCACTGTGTTAGAACAAGTGAAATCCTTTATGCTGCAGTGTCCCACCAGGTTTGGTGTCTGGTGTGCCACTATCCCATCCCAGGCATGCTGCAGTGGGACACCAGGGAGGAGAGCAGATGTGAGGGGATGATGAGGAGTTATGGTGCTCCATAAACCGGGCTCCCCTTTGCCTCAGAACAGTTTTCCACCTAGGTAGATCCTGTGAGGAAAGGAAGTGTGAGAGATCGTATCTCTCACATTTGTGTCACAGAGACATTGGCAGACAAATGATCTTTGGGTCAGATTTGGACAACATCTTATTGATTTTCACCCCTGTGAGCTCTGAAGCACCTACAGGTGAATGATTTACTGGTGTCACAGATGCCCTGAATGATCTGGGCTGGGATCAGCAGCCTGGTCACAATGTTTTAGTCACAATTACAATAATGCTCTTTTTGTCAGATCACAAATGAAGAATAAATAAGCTTCTTTTGCTCCTAGGTTTCTTTTTTTTTTTTTTTTTTTTTTAAAAAAAGAGCAAACCAACCCACATTTATATTTACAAAGCCCATTTTTTTCCAGGCTCATCAGCAAGACAGTCCATTTGGAAGAAGAATAATGTACAGAGTTTAGGACTTTGACGTTATTTAAGCTGATTAATGATCTGTTAGCTGCAAGATGAGGTGTCACCATTCCAGAGCATTTAACAAGCATGGATCAGGCTCTGAAAGATACAATGCTGAGTTAAAATCCATTATATTCTAGAAGTAACATGCCCTGGACTGTTTTTATTCACCCTCCAGCCGCTGAGCTCTCACTCATGGTTTCCACAACCTCACAGGCTCCAGATTTTTCCTCTTAGGGGAAAGCAACACCCAGAGCTCTGGTTAAAAGAAAATGTCCCCCAAAACACTCCCTAATGCAGCAGAAATAGGGAGTGGGGATGCAAACAGGGGAGCTTGCCCCAAAGCAAACTTCACTTGCTGTTCAGGGAAGGGATGGCAGTTTGTCACTGAGATTTGGTATAAGGGAAAACAGGGATTGAAACACAGCTTGGAGCCAAAAAGAAAAAAAAAAAGTATAAAAAGCTGAAATGTTGCCAGGAAAACAATGGGCTCAGATATTCCATTGATTTTTCTATCCACTGATAATCACAGGCTGCCGGAGTGCAACCTGTGTGCACGCCCTGCTATTCTGCTGCTGTTGTGTTTATGGCTTTGTTTGATCCTGTCTGACTGAGAGAATTGATTTATGGCTGAAAACAACCGTCAGCAGAGGTTTGCTCTGAGCTGGTATGAAAACATTTCACACTTTGGTGTTGATGGAAAAACCCTGGCCCAGCCCATGTTGTTGATACTAATTTGGAGCACCCCTTGCTGGTAACCAAAGGGGCATTTTCCCAATGGAGGAGAAGGAGTCAGACACTGGAAAATAGATTAAATATATGTTAGTGGGAATTGCTACTACAAAAGAAGCCATTGTGTACTAAATAAAGGATGTTAATGAGTTTTTCTGAAGACTGCATGAGGCTTACTTGTGAAACCATAGATAAAAAGATTGCCTTGAACACAGAAAAAATATAGTATCTATTTTTTTCAACTAAATGCTTTGAAAGAGAAATCCGTGTGACTTTGAGTCAGCAATTCAAAATAGTTAAATTTAGATGTGAAATAAAAGTATTCTTTCTTCTGCAAAAAGCCTTTAACTTACTGTTAAGGAATTTGGCAGGGACTCACTGTCCCTTGAGTTAGAACAGTCCTGTTCCCTCTCTCCCAGCTCCCCAAGCACCTTCCGTGCTTCTTGTCTCTGAGCACGTCCTTCTGACTCCAGCACATCTCTAATGTTGAGTATTGAGGGTTTCAGCTCAGCAGACTGAGCTACTGCAAATCCACAGCTAAAAAAGACTTTGAAACACTGGGAGCTGGGATGCATCCCCGTGCTTTCACAGCAATCTGATGGAGCAAGGACATTCATGCCATGCAGTGCTGAGAGGAGTTTTTAGATAGAGGCAGTGGCTTTTACAAGATTGCCTACTTCAGCTGCAAAAAGCAGCCAGGATTTCCACACATGTGCCCCAAAACAGGCCTGTTTTCCCAACTAAATTGGTTGCTCTAATATAAAATATTCCTTCTCTTTTCCGACCTTATTTTTCTGCTGGACTATATTGGCTACAGCAGCTCTACTGTCTGAAGATTTCTTGTTTAGAGAGAGGCAAAGGGTGTCTTGACATTAGCACAAAAGAAGGGATAGCAACTACTACCTGCACTTCTTTTCCACATGGGCAGCCATTTTAGAACTTGAAACTTGCCCTAAAACTCCTCTTTCAATCTCTTTGGGCTTCTTGTCAAATCACATTTTTTTCAGCCTTTCCCTGTGGTACAACCAGAATAAAATCGGAGCCCACAGAGAGACATTGCAATTGCTGACTGTCCTTTTCCCATCTCCTCAGAGGATTTGCAGCCCAACCTAATCTATGCAGGGCGATGAAGCCCAGTCCTGTTCCAGGGCATCCCTCTTGCTCAGCAGCAGGGTCACTGGCAGCTGGCAGCCTCTGAGGACAGAGAGGTCAAGTGAACCCAGGCAAAGTCCTTGGCTTGTGTTTCACAGCTTTCTGCTATTGTCAGCATTAAAATAAGATGGTTTTACATGTAGTGGAGCCACATGCACAAGAGATGCCATTGTGTGAGCATCCCTGAGAGCTCTTCTCACCCCAGTGCAAGTGTTTTCTTCGGTCCTGTCTTGTGGGGGAGGGTCTGGAGAGATAAGGCTCTTATAGTCTATAGACAAATATATATATATATATATTTACTGCTGACAGAGAAAAAAAAGATGATTGTGTTTTTTTGGACAACAAAGCAGTTTTGTTCCCAGAGCCCATTAGAATGCTTTGTGGATTCCCAACTGATGCATTTTTGTTTTAAAGCGTTGGAGGTTCACGAGCTGTTTGCAGGACCACTCAACAAGCAGGAGAAATGCTCTTCTCCCCTCCCTGCCTGCTCCAAAATTCCTTCCAAAGCTGCGGGGCCCTTCCTTTGAGGAGGCCCAAAATTATTTCTGGCTTTATAAGCATCCTTCAAATGTTCTTCTCTTTTCCATAAGAAAATATTTTCTCTCACAATAACTGCAGCTTTGGGGATGGGTTTTTTGCTGTACCGGCCAGGAGCTACGGTTTGTTCTCTGCTTTAACTAAACAATTTTATTTTTACTCTCACCCCTTTCTTTTTCCCTCTTGCAACCTTAACTTTCTGACACTGCCTCCAGATACCTTTTAACACGGTCGGTGGAAATCTGTAACGCTGCCATGGTCCTGTTATTGTTTTGCTCTGATTCTCTGATAGCCACAAGGATGGAGTCCTGCACAGCTTGTCCCGGAGGCAAGTAAATATTGACAGATTAATTCTCCTCAGATGTACGGGCCATCAAGGAGTATTGTTTTAGGACCTGCTCCTGGGAGGTGATTAACACCATCAACTCCCGTTGCCCTCGGTGCATGTGGGGACTCTGTGGGGACTGTCTCCCTCACATGCCACCTCACAGCACCACTGCAGCTGCCTCTGCCTTTTTGTGGAAAAACCCTCTATGGAATATCAAGTAAAAGGTAAAGCAGTAATTTTTGACCCGCTGTAGTCCCTAGGTGAGATCCTGTTTTTGCTTCTGCAGACTCTTCAGGTCCCATTTTTATTCAGTTCAGTAAATGTCTGGAGAGCTTTGCTGGGTTTGTCCCCATCACTTGATAGAAATTTTCCACGGGGAAGTTGAATCTGTTTTCCAGAGCTGTGAGACATTTCCCTTTCCATGAAAAAAACCCAGCAGTGCCTAACTGCTGCTTATTTTGTCCCTGCTCATTTTCTGTTCATATTTCATAAACCCTACTCTGCATTAAAGTGCTGGGAGATTTTGGTGAAGTTTATGACTACTCAGTAAAGCAATGATGAGGAGGGACAGGGGCTGAGGACACAGCACGTGAGTCTATGTGCAAATAGGGATTTAAACCAGTCCACACTGGTCCACAGATTTTATTCACTTGCTGATCCATATGGTTTTCATGGCCTCTTCATTTCTAATCTATTCCTAATTCTGCAGTTCTCCAGCACACCTGTTTCAGGAATAACTCTCATTTTTCCCTCTCAAAGATATTTCTAGGGAACAAATCAGTTTCCCTTCTAATAAATACATTATATTGTGTCAGGCAGCAGTTGTTTTTCCTTCTTGCTGGTGCCTGAGAGCGATGGCTGTTTTCTCTCCATCTCTCACTCCTGAAGCTCCCATGTTGCCTCCTGCTTGGAGATCTCCTGGACCCAGCCCTAATGCTGCTGCTTCTGGAATTCCACTGTGGGACTGGAAGGGAACAGAGATGGGTTTCCTCTCTATCCCCTGTCCCCCACTCCAGCTCAGAACCCTAACGCTGTCCTTCCCCCCTGTCCCCAGCCATGTGCGGCGTGGTGGCCACCATCTGGTTCCCGGTGTGCGCGCACCGCGAGACCACCATCATGAGCTTCGGCTACTCGCTCTACACGGGCTGGATCGGCTCTGCCCTCTGCCTCTTCGGCGGCTGTGTCATCGTCTGCTGCTCGGGGGACGCGCAGACCTTCGGCGAGAACCGCTTCTACTACGGCTCGGGCTCCACCTCGCCCACCCACGCCAAGAGCGCTCACGTGTAGACACCGCGGGGACGCCCCACGGCTGCCGCCGGATGCTTTGGCTGGTGGGTTCGTGCGCCCTGGGTTTGCTTCTGCTGACGCGCTGTCAGGCTCCCAGGGGGAGATTTAGAAAAGCAGCACAAATGTCTGGTAGTTTGAAGCATTATTGTCCCCGTCTCTTCCCCCCCCTTTCTTTAGAAAGACAGCTCCAGCCAGCCCTACCTCTTGGTCCTCACCGTTTTGTCCCAACTGCCTGCCCCATCTTCTTCTTTCAGCCAGGATGGGTTGGGGGTGTGGTGTGGGGTTTAGGGATTTTAGTTTATCTTCTAGCTCCCCTGATTGTAGGAGAGTTCAAAGCAATAAAACAGAAATGAGAGAGACACTTTCCCATTGTTAGGAGGACTCTGACAGCTTCTCCCCCATCCTCACTGTTTGATTTCCCCCACTCAAGGTCACGGGTCTGGCACGGCTGGGGAGAGAGGATAGGGAGAAGGGCTGTCCTCTCCCACCGGGCAAATGTTTCTCTTTTGGAACAAGAGGAGGGGATTTTTCTGCCTTTCTCTGTAAATACTTTTGTACAAGTCTGATCATTTTAGTAACAGTGGTTCCCCCACCCCCACAGTCATCAGTATGAAGGAAACAGAACCCAAAGGTCCTAATGACATGGTAGATAACAGTGCCTTTTTAAATAGTTATAAATGACTTTGGGGGCTCTAATCCTTGCCCTCTGGTTCAGTTTCTTTTTTTTTTTTTTCTTTTGTACATATCAGTTACTAAAAAAATGTATTTTTACATTTTTTTAAACTCCTTTCTTTCTTCCTCTAAGTTTGTGTTCTGTCTTGCCTCGTTAAAGCAGCACATTTTAACATGCAGTATAATGTACCTGTTACAATACAATTCTGGTGAGTACTGATGATGCCTTTGTACTTTCAGTGAAATACTGTACAATAAATAACAGTACCTGCAACCCCTGACTACTTTTTTTTTCCTTCCTTCCTGTGTGTTTCCATAGCCAGTTTTTCCATGACAGGGATTGCCAATGACTTTGAAGATTTTCTTTTTTTATACCAGTTCGGGATGAAAAACTGCTCTGCTGTGGCATTAAATGAAGAATATTTAAAATATGAGTAATCTTCCTGCATGTGACTGTCTGTTATCATATCCTTTGGTTCTTTCAATGTTCCCAGTAGCAGCTCGTAGCAGTTGTACCCACTAGTGGGCTTCTTTATATTGGGAAGAATTAGAAAGCCCCTGAAGTGGTGGAGGTGATCCCGAGCACCATGAAGTTGAAACCTCATGTTGCTGAAAGTGCTCTCAGCTAAAGTAGGGGTCTGATCTGGGGTCATTGCTCTGATCAAAACTGTGTAAGATCAAGATCTAACTCTGTCCATACCAGAGCCTCTAGCAAGTTAATTACACTGGTACAAAATCCCATCTGTTCCCAGAGATGTTAACTCAGTTCAAACAATTTGTGTAAGCCAAGAGAAGGAAAAGAGGAATAGCTGCTGCTCAGACATGGGCAAGAGGAGAGCCCCAGTGGAGAGGCAGCAGGAGGAGAAGGGTCTGGGCAACCAAGTTTTTTGGGATGATGAATAATGGGAAAACAGGGCTGTCAATGCATTCTGGACTGTCCTTGGTCTGCTCCAGCTGGAGAAACCAAACCGAGTGATGCAGCCACGGGCAAGGATGCTGCAGCTCCTACCTCCCCTCCTCCGCGTGGGAAGCTGGAGCATTTAAAAGGAGCCAGAGGGAGGCTGGCTGTGCTCCACGGGGACCCTCTGCCTGCCTGGCCCGGCGATGGGCAGCAGCCCGAGCATCTGCCCTTCACACCGAGCGCCCTTGAAGGCGGCTCTGTTGTGCGAGCGGGGCATCGCTGCGCAATGTCCCCAGGGCGGGCGGCGGTGGCAGGACACTTGTGCCCATGACATCACAGGCAGGGCACAGGCGGTTCTTGTGCAGCCCGGGGACGCTGTCAGTGCTGCCATTGATGTGCGGGTGCCCCGGGCGGAGGGGGGCACAGACGTGCCAGCTTGTGCAGGCTGCCCGGGGATTGTGGATTGTGCCCGCGGGTTCACCCTGCTAACCCCGGGGCCGACTGCGGCGTGGGACACCTCGGGGCAGGGATCCGATGGAATGCTGCCCGCAGGCGGCCCTGGAGCAAACTGGGAGGGAAAAGCACAGGAACACCCGGGTCGGATGCCCGGGGCAGGGTTTTGGTGCTGCGGGAGGTGCATGAGCCCTGCCAGGCAGCGCTTAGGGGATTTTTTTCTTCCCACCCTGTTAGGATGCACCCGGTCCCTTCCAATCTCACCCATTCTGTGATCCTTATGGTGCTGGGGACCCTTGGCAGGGGATAGTGCTGGGGCTCTGTTTGCTCTGCCCACAGCCACAGGTTACCAGCATCCGACCCCAAATCCCACTCTTGAAAGGCCCTGGGAGTGCTGCTCAGAGGGAGGAAGAAGTTTTATGTCAGGGAAGAGAATTAAAAAACAAATAAAGCAAAGCAACCCCACAGCAGCTATAGGGGAAATGCACATCTACAACCATGGGGTAGTAGGAATGGGGCCAGGAATGTGATGGGGAATTAGTGCTGGCACAGGGGGAAAGGGTTCTGAGGAAGCACAAAGAACATTAAACTTTTCTAGTTTTTAAAGGATCAAAGCAGAAACACCTGCTTTGTGCCTGCCCAAAACACCCTGTGTTCCCCTGTGGAGCTCTCTTGGTCTGGATTGGCCACAGCACTTCTGGCTCATGAAGGCTTTTAGTGCTCATTTGCTGACCCAAAGCCTCAAAACAGGATCAAATGTAATTCTGAATGAAAAATCTGCTCCACACCAAGTGTGGAGTGGTGGCTGTGAGCCATGGTGGTCACCCCAGTGTGGAGGTCCCTGATGCCCAGCAGAGATCTCTGCAGCTCCACCAGGACCAGCTGGAGCTCTCCATGCCATGCCCATGATGGGGAGAGCACCTGGCAGGCTCCCCACTCCCCACATAACAGGGACAGCGGGAAGGAGCCCTTGGGGGGACACTGGTGGCACTGAGCACCCCAAAGGGGACAGGCAGCTGTGTCTGCTTTCTCCACAGCCCCGCTGCCCATGCAGGGAGGGGACAGTGCTGTGACACCCCAGCTCCTCCAGGGAAAGGTGAGTGCCAGCAGATTGATGCACCCCAGGCCTTTGCACTGCAATAGTCAACCTGTGGTCATTGGCTTTAGGTTCTTCCTTCTTTTTTTTTTTTTCTTCTTTTTTTATTGCATAAACAGATAACCATTTTCTCTCACAACACTACAAGTAAATAACAAAGTCAGTCTGCTGAAATGGATCTTCTAAAATGGAATTTTTGAATCACTTAAAGCAAGATTTTGTTAATTTCAAGCTTCAATTTAGCACTGAAATAATATCAGAAGTTCAGGTACTGATTGGCTAAACAAAATTTACATGGGAAATTTTTTTTATTATTACTTTTTGGTTTAGTCTTTCATTTAAAAGATTTACATTACTATGGAAACTAATTCTAAGACACATTTGTCTCTGGCTTTCTTTACAAATCCCTTAGTTCCTCTTTGATTTTTAAATGCAAAGGCACACAATAAAGCTTTATGCATTTATTAAAATATACAGATTTTGGTAAATTTAGATTTTTTTTCTTAGTATCTCGATTATATATATGTATTATATGTATAGTTGTCAACAACACAGTCATTTGAAAATAAAAATCACTCCATAACATATCTGCATATTTTTTTTTTTCTTTCTCATGACACACTACAAGACCCCATTGTACAATGCACCAATGGGCTTCTGGAAACCACAAAATAAAAAATGGATAGAACAAACTGCTTTTAACAAATACACCAACTTCATACCAGAACTGCAGAGAATTGTAACACCAGAAAGTACCACCTGCAAAAGAAAAGCAAGATATACATCAGAAAGACTGAACAAAACAAAGTGAAGGTCATTTACAAGCTGGATTTACAACATCCCATGTTGCTGGGGTGTGATTTCGCTGCCATGTGGAGGATGCTGGAGTGCTGGACCAAGGGGTGGTGACCATGTGGAGTGAATTTGTGGAGGGGCTGAGATCTTACAGAGCCGGCCTGGAAGGTTTGAGGTATTTATGCTCCATCTGTACCATGCATTTGGCCCCTCAGGGTGTGTGCCCTGTGGAGGGCAGGCAGGCACGGAGGGGCTTTGCGCCTCTCACCAGAGGTGGGAGCAGGATGGTCCCGCTCTGCCACGCCCTCCTGACGGCTCAGGGATGTGAGAACCTCCCTCAGGGCACCCTGGGGAAACGCTGGAGTTGGGGTTACAGTACCTCTTCCCAGCCCCCTGGCCAGCAGTGCCCAGAGGTGATGGGCACACCTGGACATTTTGCCTTCTCAGCCTTTGCTCGTGCCCACTGAAGAGCCCAATGCTGCTACAAGAGACAGCGCGTGAGTTGCCAGAGGCTGAACCTGCACATCTCCCAGGAGCTGCCACCCAGAACAGGGAGCAAGGATCCTGTAAACCCAGCCTTTGGCCACTGGCAAACCCCCAAGACCCATGGCTTGGTTGCCTTCTCCTTAAACACCTCTGTTGGGTGGGATGTGGTGCAGCTCCCACCCCCAGCACGGCGAGGGGTGACAGCAGCCCATCCACATCTGACCGTGCCGTGGTGGCATCAAATGCTGTTCCCTGCTGGTCCCAGGATGGGGCACAGCCATCTTCCCCGGGAAGGGGAAGGAGGATGGGTGACTGGCAATGGGGGCAGCTCAGATCCAATGGAGAAGTTCCTACAGACACCAAAGAGCAAGGTCTTGTCAAATTACACGGCGTGACTAGAGCGGACGTGACAACAGACACTGTTACTGGGAACTGCTCCATAGCAAGAGATTAAGGCTGCAAGAAGAACAGGCTCTGACCCAACAGGGTGCTTGGGCATGAGTTTGTGGCTCAGCAGATGCCCAAGTACCATGTGGAAGCAGGACGAAAACGGATACCTTGGATATGGTATAGTACAAGAGCTGGTAGGAAAATAGCATCAATCTTTCTCCCTGAAAGCACACAGCCAGACCTGCAAGGTGCCATCTCTCTTGGGTACTTCTAAGGCATCAAGGACGAGAGCAGCCAAGCATGGGTGGGCAGTGACCATCACAAGAGGAGCTCAGTGCTGCAGCAGAGGTTTCCTGAGCTGGCCTGTGAGTGGTGCACATTGCAACAGCTTTTCAGTGGGACACACTCAGGATTTCTCCTCGTAGAAGCGTGGTAGAGGTGGGCAGCAGGAGTCAATGCCAGAGCAAAGCTTACAGGTCCTTTAGCCAAATCCTCACTCCCACCCTGAAGCTGCTGCAGAGGCCAAACTTCCCTTGGCTTGCCCGGAGCACTCCAGGTTAAGGTCTGCAGAATTGGATGTTCTTCTCCACTGGGAAAAGGACTGTAGTTTGCCACTGTTTGGGACAGGAGCTGGATGGATACTTTTGCAGCCCCAGGCAGAGCATCTCCATTGAGCCCTTGCATCCCAGGAGTGATAGGGATGGGCACAGGTCCTTTGCACCTGCTTGCCCACAGAGGGTGCCAGGCAGGGGTTTTGAGAGCCTGAGACTCATCCAGTGTACCAAAGTATTAATGATTCTTGATATCCATGAGGATATTTCCATATTGGAAATCCTGCCCCTGTTGCTGTTAAATTGTCCCCTGGGATGCCAGCAGCAGCCCATGGTACTGGGGGTTGGTCTGGGCTGCACTGGAGCCCCTGGGATGGATCCATCTGCAGCCTTCAGCAGCTGGGGGAAGGATGGGAGTTGCTGCCTGATGGGTTTTGGCTGCTGTTTATTCAAAAAATGTTCCTCCACCACAGTGTTTTACAGGAAGCATGATGGGCTCCACAACTGGACCTGCTGACAATCAGTGACCAAACCCCATCACTGCTGACTGACGTTTCTGTGGGGACACAGGCAGCAAGGAGTCTGATGGCACTTCTGGGGGCCATGGCCATGTTCAGGGGGTTTAACATCCACCTGCTGACCACCTCTGCCCCGCAAGCCACCAGCTTCTGTTTGGTTTCAGACTGAAATACGGACACTTACGGAATGAGCAGCATTTCAGTGTTTTTCATAGAGCACCCACCAAGCCAAAGTCAAAACCAGGGAATATTGTACAAGGTGCAGATGGCAGTAGGGAGACAGATTTCAGTTGCCAAGTCCTCTCCACTTGCTACCCATGGCCCAGCCCCGCCAAGATGTGGCTGACCCATGAATGCTGCTGTTTTGTGAGGGCATGGATGGGTGTCTGGAGCACTGAGGGCAGAGTGAGCACTGGAAGGTGGCCAGCATGGTGAGGGAATGACAGCACAGTCATTTTTGTAAAAGACACAAGGTGGTGGAAGCAGTGCCCAGCCTCAGACTGGTGATGCTCAGAGGAATGTGTGGTCCTCGTTGACCATTTGTACAAAGAGGGTTGAGCAAAGAGTGGGTCACAGCCCTCCCTGTGACCAGGAATGGGAGCAGGCTCCCAGCCGCAGATTTGGGGTGTTGGGCCGTGCTGGGACTTAAAGGCTGGACTGAGACATGGACTACTTTTGAATAACAGCATTGGGGTTTGGAGTGTGGGGATGGACATGAGGACACTGCTCTGTGCAGTGTGCCAGAACGGGAAACTGTGTGATGGAACCAACTATGGATCTCTGGATCTCTGAGCTACTCCCAGGGAAGAGTGTGTCCATCTCCATTTTGTACCTACCCACCTCTCTGTGCCTCTGGCTCAGCTACCATTTATAGGTGGATCAAAGGAAAAAAACACACATGCCAAGAAAGTGACAAAAATTTTAGAGTGGCATCCCACCGCTGTGGCCACCGGGTGGACTTTCCCCAGGGACAATTTGACTTGTCCCCTCATGTGGCTCCTTCCACCTCTCAACACCCTCCTGGTTTGGCACATCTCCCACTCCGCTGCCTCGCTGGTGCAGCTGGTGCTGGGAGATCAGCCGGTGCTGGGGGATCAGCCAGCGTTCACCAGAGTAGGACCCCATTGGTGGAGCTGGGACGGGCCACGGGCGGGTTTGGTTCGGGGTCAGCGGCAATCGCAGAGCGTGTCCCGAGTACCAGAGGTGAGCAGGGCGGTGGTGGAGGACCCGGGGAGGATGGGGCAGGATGGGGGGAGCCACAGGGACCCTTCCTCATCGCCTGTCCCACTACTCGGGCGAGTAGTCCAGCTCATCGTTGGCGATCAGAGCATCCGACGGCGGTTTGTGCCGGCCTTTGCTTTTCGACCTGCCACTTGTCCGATGGCTCTCCTTGGCGCCCGCCATTTGCTGGTACGAGAAGCTCTTGTCCTCAGAAGGACCCCAGGCCGGGAAGCTCTCGCCCTCGGGGGCAAAGGAGAAGCCGTCGTCCACGGAGAAGGGGTCAACGTCCACGTCGTAGCGCTGGTAGGTGCTCTGGTGCAGGGCCTCCTCCCGGGCGCTGATCTCCAGCGTGCTGTTCCACATCCCATAGCCAAAGTAGATGAGCAGACCTGGGTGGGCAAGAGGGAGAGGGTTGGACCCGAATTACCCACTAGTCCCACTAGCCCTACCTGATGTCATCTTCCTGCACAAATGCTTTCAAAAGTATCCAGAGATCTGATTTCTGGTGGATCATGGGATTAACCTACCCCAGACATCTGCACAGAGAAATCCAGACTCCCCATCCTGTGGACTAGCCATGGGGGACCGATGTGAGGTTACATCAGAACCACACATCTCTGCCAGAAAAACCAATGGGATGTCCCATCCCCAACAGCCATGGATGGGCTGGTGGAGCTCATCACACCTAATGCAGCGGTTTAATTGACTTGTTGTCATTGCTGGCAGCTCAAGAGGTTGTACCTTCTGTGCTGTACCCACAGAGGAAAGTGCTTGATCACAGCAGATTAAATTGATGGAGTGATCTTTTCTTCCAGGTAGAAGGGCTTTCCCTGGATTTGCAGCTTCGCCTATTGACCTAAAGGGCCAAAAAAGCACTGAGTACGTCTTCTCTGGCCCAAAAATGCAGATGACAGCCCCTGCCCAATGGCTCAGTTTGGAGGAGCTATGAGATCTGCTTTATTCTCTTGGGTTTGTGGACAAAGTGGGTTGCAAAGAAAAGTACTGTGGATATGCTAGACTCCTGGTTATGCGGCAGAAAACCTAAATTTGGGGAAAAAAGGATCCACAAAAGACTCTGTGAAAGTTAAGAGCTTGAACTAAAAGGAGATACAGACTACAGATCTGACTTTCCCAGGGCTTCTAGGATTGAGCAGCCCTGGACTTTGGAAAAGCAGTGCTGAAATACTGGTGTGGGCTGCTGAAAAGATCAAGTGGGTGACAGAGCAAGAAATCAAACTGATTTCTGTACAAAACCTGCCTGCGAGGCAATTTTCAGAACCCGCCTACTTTGCATCAAAAAAGCCATCAAAATAGTCACCTTTGCATGGAGTCATTCTCTTCCATGAAACTGACATTTTCTGGAGGTGTAATTTTCCATTTAGCTGTGGTTCAGGGGCTGGAGAAAATGAGATTTCTAAAAACTTCAGGATGGCAAGGGGCAGATGAGAAGGACTGAGTATTTCCCAGGCATCAGCCTATGCACTCTAATTAGGGAAGCTGTTATTATTAATACCCTTCCAAAAGATTGTCAGTAAAAAGATTAAAATAAATGAACCTGGGACTCACCCACAAAACACCAGACAGCAAATCGGATCCACGTGACAGTGGAGAGCTTCAGCATGAGATAGATATTGACCAGCATGGCAAAGGCAGGGACGAAGGGCAGACACGGGGCCATGTAGGGCAGCTTCTTGGGGTTTTCTGGCTGCTGCAAGATCACAAACACCAGCACAGCGATGAGCAGGACCATCAGCACCACCAGGAGCACAGCCCACCAGCTCTGCTCAGAGATGTAGTCTGACCCAAAAATGATGAAGGAGCAGAAGATGAACATGAGGACAAAGAGCAGGAGCACACAGGTGGTGACGGTGTGGCCAGTGGCCGCTGTCGGGCGATCCATTTTACCCGGCAGCCCGAGGTGGATCCGCATCGTGTAGTACCGAGGGCCGATCAGCTTCTTCAGCTTGATGAGATAGATGTTCTCAGACTCATCTGCCTCTATCCCCGAGGTCATGTCCACGGTGCCGTAGTTGGGGTGATTCACGTTGTAGGCGGATTTATCGGATTTCCCAATTAGCATCTCGTTATCTCCTAGGGACGGCAGATTTTTTGCCCCACACGTGTTGGTTGGTGGGCCAGAGAACTCCTCTCCTTCACTGCCAGGAGAGCAAGCTTCCTTCTCACAATCTGCCAGGATGCCCTCCTTCTTCTTGGTGTGCTCCTCGGAGAGGAATTTGACGAAGCCGTCGATGTCGCTCTCGGGCTGGTAGCGGAGGAGCAGGACGCAGACGGACACCAGCGTGTAGGCGAGCAGGGTGCCAATGGACATCATCTCAATCAGGTCCCTCAGGCTGACCAGCAAGGAGAGCAGAGCTGCCAGGAACCCGGACACGATACAAGCCACAACAGGAGTTTCCGTGTAAGAGCTGACATGGGACAAAAACCTGGAGCACAGAACAGCCACAGAAAGTTAAAATCACAGAGGTTCCCTGTTGCAATAACCCTTCCCTGGTTGTAGGGGACAGTCTCAGGGATCCCTTCAGGTCTTGTTGCTTTTTGGAACTTTGATTCCAAGTAGGGACTGGCAACAGTGCTGAAGTTGAATTTGGAGTTAGATCTGGGTCTGACCAGCTCTGCAATGAGCACTCGGATACTTCCCAGATTTTATCCATATAAACAGCTCTCCTTTGCAAGTAGCTCTTGAATTAAACACTCATCCCCACATAATCAGAATCTCTAGGTAGCAGCATCAAATCAGAAACTGTAGGGTAGACTGCTCCTGATATTTCCCCCAGGACAACACTTTGGCTTGTGCCCCATTCTGCACCCACTGTGTCTGTGCACGCCCATTGCTCTCTGTAGTGACAGTGTGGGACCCCCAAACCCCCCAGAACAATTTCCCCTCAGATCCCAAGAGGCCAGAAATAAATGCCAGCGTGGGTATGACTGACCTGAAGAGCAGCCCATCACCAGCCATGGCATAAATGACTCTGGGCATTGGGAAGAGGGAGCCCAGCAAGCTGACAGTGAGGCCAGCCACGGACCCGATGGCAACGATGAATTTGGCTGCGTAGAAGCCGTGGACCACGAACATTTCCATCAGTGGGGACTCGGTGTCGATGGCATCGTAGGGCACCATCAGCGTGAGGATCATGCTCACCTGGCAAGGCAAGAGGAACAGGACAGGGCTGTCAGCATCAGCACTGGGGGTGCTGGGGATTCTCAGGGTGGAGGGGATGTAAAATGCTGGAATTAGGTCTGTTTGCACTTTGCTCTAGGGTGATTAATCCAGAAAACTGTGGGGTTTTAGTCTCTGCTACTCAAAGACAAGAAGGGGATGCCTGAACCTCGCTTCAGGGCTGATGCAGTAGTCAAGTGGGACTGGTGAGGCTGGTGGGACTGGCAGGGTTAATAACACTCACTTTGGCTGCATTCCTGTGTGGGAAATAAGGCTGGGGCAGACCCCAAATCCAGATTGCATTGCTTGGAGCAACACTCTGGCCCTATTTGAGTCAAAGAATTAGTTTTTATGAGAAGCCCACTCCCATGCAGGAGAGGCGAGTTTCTTTGAAATTATCAGAACAGTGTTTTTTCTCCTTCATAACTAATTTTTGCTCTTTTGCAAGGAAAATCTCTGAGCACTGGCATGCTTTTATTGGGGTGCAGCGCAGTGCAATCTCACACAGCCATCCCTGCCTATCCTTCCCCTCACTTGGATCTTCTCCCGTATCTCCAGCAGAGGCAGTGCTGCTTTTCCCAGAACCACGGAGAAAGGATGCTGCAGTGCTGCTGCTCCTTCTTTGCTTCTCTCCTGGGTGCAAAAATAGCTGTGGATGGGGACAAGAGAAAAACTGCCTGCCACCACGTCCCTGCAGCTGGCAGAGGGGTCTTGTCAGGTGACAGGAGCCTGGGGACAAATGGAGAGGAGCCTTGGCAGGCACTGTGCAAGTGCCCTGAAGGACTCACATGGTATATGTATATTTATTTACATGCATACATGCATATTTATGTACATTCACACCTGTTCAGGGACTACTTACAGACACATAAGCTGTCAGGCACGTGACGAGCGAGGCTGTGATGGCGTAGGGGATGGAGGTGTTGGGGTTCTTGGCCTCCTCTCCCGTGGTAGCAATGATGTCGAAGCCAATGAAGGCATAGAAGCAGGTTGCAGCCCCCTTGAGCACCTGTGGGGAGGATCAAACATCTGGGTGCCAGGAGGGAGGCTGGCACCCAGCCAGGGAGAGGGAGCTGAGCAAAAACAGAGCAGCGCTGTTGTGCCTTGTCTGAGCTAAAGGGTGAGTGGCCACAGGTCAGGGGGTGTAGCTTTGGGGACTGACCCTGGGAGCACCCCTAACCCACTGATGTGATCTGGGGAAAGATTTCAGCCTGTGCCCTGAGCCATGGAGGCATCTGCAGCTCACCCCACAAACCTGCAGTGCCTGAATACGCTGGGAGATCCTGCCAGTGTCAGAGGAGACAGTCAACCAACTTCAGGTTTGCTTTAACAATCCTCCACCCCAAATCCATTTTTATGAGTAGGGATCTGGAACATGTTTACATGTTCTGCCTTAGCAAGATGTCTCATGTGGCAGCAAGATCTGCTCACAGAGGAAGCAGGAGAGAGCAGCAGCCGTCAGATGTGAGCCGCTTCCCAAACAACCTCTGTTTTGCTTGGAAGCTGCAGACAGGTTAGGAGCACACACTGGAGCACTTGGATGAGGAATTATTTGTACTGTTTGGTTATTTTTTTAAAAAGTGATTTTTAAAAATATACAATATTAGCGAGGACATTTATAGGAAAGGAATGCTGGAGCAGGGTGAAGACAGCCTGGCTGATCTGGAGCTGTGAAACCCTTGCAGCTTGCTGGGTACCACCTGTCCATCACACCTCTGTCATCTCAGCTGTCAGGAGATACTGCACACAGTAAAACTCACCTCTTTCAGGGACTGTCTGTAATTATCCTTTTAAAATATGCCCTATGCTGTTGGGGATCTCACACCTGTGCTTGGTGGTGGATTTACCTTTACAAAAAACTTATGAGACAATGCACCAGCTGAAAAGGATGAGAGTACCCTACTGAGTTTTTTTGTGTTTGGGGTAAACATCTATCTTTTTTTTGTGTTTGGGGTAAACATCTATCTTTTAAAAGGTTTTTTTTTTTTCCCAAGAGATATTTGATGCATTGAATTGGAGCACAACAGGTATTTTCCATTTCCTCTTTTTCAATCCTATTGTATGGTATAACGACCCAAGCACAACCCAAAGGTAAATATGACCTCTGTTCTCAAGTGAGCCTCAGAGCTCATCTCCTCACTGCTGTTCTCTGGCAAAGAGGCATTGATGTAGTGGATGAAGGTGCAGGGACTATATGGCAGTTTGGGACCCTTAAAATAATCAAGATTCTTGGTTTACTTTACTTTCTTGCTTATTTTTCTGCACAAAACCCCAATGGGGTTGAGCAGTGTAAATCTGAGAAATTATCTTGGGTTTAGGCCAGCTGAGATATTTTCAGTCTCTGTTCATCCTTGGATAAAAACCAGTGCAAGCAAGCTAAAAAAGCCAAATATGTCCAAATTCTCAGTAAGCTTTGAGGGAACATCCATAAAATAAGTGCTGGCAGGTGGCATTATGAAGTCCTCAAAACAAATGCTTGAGAACATTGTTGTTGAAAACCAGCCAACAAAAGTATCTCCCCGCTCTGCAGAGGCTGAGCCAGCTCTCTGGAGCTCCCTGTGTCAGACAGCCACAGCATTTTGCTCCATTGCCTGACAACTAGTGGCATTTCCTTGGGGATACTTCCATGAGGAGTTTGACTCTGCAGAAGGGCATTTTGGAAAAGTTCTGGGTTTATGCTAAGGGGAGTTAGGAGATGAAGCGTTGCTGTACTCTTTGGGTTTGGTGGAAAGAGCAGGTCTGGATCCAAGCCTGCACTCCTGGGATTTGAAGATCCCTGGCCAAAGCACAGGTGGATTTAGCAGGGCTGGGATCTGGAGGGTGCAGCAGAAGTGGGGTGTGTACTCCATGAGCAAGGCTGAGTGTGTGGCAGCACTCAGGTGCTTTGTGTCCCTCTGTGCTCCCAGGACTTACCCCTGGCCATCCAAATGGCAAGAATTGCCCTTCAGCCCAGTTGTCACTTTTGATGTAGAACAGACCAGCAATCATGATGAAGACCCAAACTGCCAAGTTAATGACATTGAGCACGTTGTTCAGTCCCACCGAGTTCTTCACCCCCATGGCCACAATGATGGTGACAATGACAGCAATGACCAGAGCAAGAAGGTCAGGGTACGACTCCTCTCCTTTCCCTAGGTGAGAGAAAAGAGATGTGCTACTCTCTATCCACAGAATATCCAGGATCTCTGTGGAGTTTTAAACACTTTTCAGACCTTGAAGTTTTGCAGAACTCTTTGGTCTCATTGCAAAAGTGGTCTCCAGAGGCCCATGTCTCCACTAGCTAAAGTTGTTTAACTAAGGTGATAAATCTTGATATCTCAGGACACTGTTCAGACTTTTGGGAGAGCAGCAGACCAATGACTGTGTCTCAATTTGCATAACATGTATCTGCCAAGTACTCATTAAAAATCAACCAGCCATGAAGTTTTCGTGACACAGGTACAGGACAGCTGGCTGGTTTGCTTACTGGTAGGATTCATGGACTGTTGCTGGAACTGTTGGTCATACAGGACCACCACAGCCCCCAGTCTCCAGCATACAGCAGACACCAGCTTGTGTTCTCTAACAAAATTCTGTGTGTGCCTCAAGGTGACCAAGCAGTGTTTGCACTGGGTGAAGGGTTTCTGTGCTGCCCTTACCCTGTGACATTCGACTATTTCTGTGCATGCATTCTAAATGCCAGCTCATCCCAAAGGGGCTCAAAATATCCCGTGTCCCATCCCCTCCAATCTCGCCTGTGCGCCAGGCTGCCAAGGCAAAATACCAGAGCCAGCCAGACAGTAAATAATGAATGAAGCCTAATATCCATGTCTGACTCCTGATGAGCTTCCAATTACTTTTCCTGCCCGAATTGATGGCAGTGTCTGTGCCCAGCAGGACTCACCAAGGCCGTTGAGCGTGCCGACGCTGCTGATCATCCAGCGGCTGATGGTGTGGTTGGCCAGCGAGTCAAACATGCTGCTGAGGGCGCTGGCACCTGCAGCTGTCCCAATCAGGTACTCCAGGATCAGGTTCCAGCCGATGAAGAACGCCACAAACTCCCCCACGGTCACGTAGCTGTAGGTGTAGGCAGAGCCTGTGGTCTTGGGGACGCGCACGCCGAACTCAGCGTAGCAAACACCTGGTCGGAAAAGCAGGAGGAGGTGTAAGGAAAAAGAGGTTGGGAAATGGAAAAAGTAAAACTGTCTTGGTGCCACTTTCCCGGAGGTGCTAGGAGGTGTCAGGACTGCAGTCAATGTCAGGAACGCAGAGACATCGCATGGTGACCCTCCTTAACCTGTTTCTTGTCTTAAAAACAAGAAATATTTCCATTAGGAAATATCTGGGAGAGCAGCAGACCAATGACTGTATCCCAATTTGCATAACATATATCTGCCAAGTACTCATTAAGAACCAATCACTCATGAAGTTTTCATGACACAGGTACAGGACAGATGGTTGGTTCCACTATGAAATATTTCTGGGCTTCTCTTTATGAGAAGACGCAGTTCCAACCAGCCAGATGTTTACGTGGGATCCTGGGCCAGAGCTGCACAGTCTCATCCCAGAGGAAGATGCCACAGAAGGCTATACCTCTCCCTGCCCCAATCTCCAAACACTCATCCTGCATCATTGCTCTGCAGACCCAGGCATGAGCACTGTCCTGATCATCCCTGCTTTTGTTCATACCCAGGCAAGAGGAGTTTGAAGATGTCTAACAAAGGGAACATAACTTATTTTAACACTTAAAAAATATTGTATTTAAACCTTCTAAAGAATATTTGCAAAACTAACTGTGCAGAAGAAGAAAAGAAAAGCAAAAAGTATTTAACTGTAAACATTTGGGAGGAGGATTCATCAGACTTCAATACTTTTTGAACCCCTTGTGCGCTTACTATGTCAGGATAATTTTTAATAAAAACCTGACCCTGACACATTGATGTATTAAAACAACCATTAGCTTTTTTTTTTTAAATTAATGGATTTAGTTAGTCTCAAATTCTCCAAATATTATTCAGGACAAGTGCTGAAAGGGTCCTGCATGTTTAACACTGATTAGGTCCCTGCCCCAAAGACCCCAGTAAAGTTCATGTGGGTGAATTGGTTAAGGCTGTTACTACCATTGAGTAAACACGTAGTAATTATTAAGCTCTCTATCAACCTATATTCTCCATTTAGAAGATAATAATTGCTTCAAATTTGCAATCAGTTTAGTACAGAGAGGGGAATGAATAATTTATAAAAATTTTATGAGGTGGCTGCTCTTCTTTAAATGCTGTTTTTACGCTGTACAAACACAGAGTTGTTGAATCTCTTAAGCTGAATTTGGTGGTGCTTGTTTTCCTGCTCTTGGAGGATTTTTATATTCCATTCACTGCTTAACTTGAATGTGGGCTGCTTTGCAATGGGACTCTTCAAAACTTGATTTCTGTAAAGCAGCCCAACAGGAGCCACAAGAGGTTTCCATCATCCATCCAGCCCTACCGACAGTCATTATTCAAAGCTGATGAAAAATGCATGCACTTGGCAAAGGTGCGGCGTTCACAGATAACTGCAGGCCTGAATGATTTATGAAACTGGTGCTCTGACGAAGACAAGTATCTAGTTTCTCTCTTTGATGGCCTTAAAAATACATATATATATATATACTCTTTCTTGTAGGCAGCTCTCATTTTAGCCAACGACAAGATAATGATTGAAGAGGATGGTTATTGATACACAACGATAATGCTAAAGCAAAGAAATGAATATGTATAAAATGTTGGAGTTTTTGATTATTCTACTTGGATCCCGAAATAGAAGAGCTGTTTTTCACTAGGGGTTTGGTATAGCAATAGGTTGAGGATATCAGCATTAATTGTCAGCATGTATTACACACAAATATACATATAATAAATACTAATATCTGATGCATTCACACTGTATTATTACTATTGTTGTAATTATTAATTTTTTTTTTTTTTTTTTTTTTTACAATCTAACTGCACAATAAAACTGTGTTACTCAGTTACTCCTTGGCAGTTCAAGCTATTCAACACCTTGTTCCCCTGTATCCAGAGGAATGCAGCTCTCCCAGTGCTTCTGCACAGCCAGCCCAGCTCTGGAACTGCAGAAAGAGATTGGGTACATCCTCCCTGTTACAACTGTTAATTTGGAGACAGATTTCTCTTCGTCCCCCCAATCAAGAGTGTTTGCAATTTCTGAAGAAAACAAGACAACACAGTGGTTTTTCTGGAAGAACAAGCATTCTGCAGAGGATCATTTCTTTTCCTTGAATGTCTGCTACTCTTTTGCAGTTGGTGTGGCAGTCATTACACTTGTGTAATTATATAGTCACTGGCATTCTTCAGCAGGACATAAACACAGCTGAGTGGTCTTGGTCCTTCCAAGATCCCATCCACAGAGCAGCCACTGGGCAGCACAACTGGTGGCATGAGAACTGGTGCTTTTGGTGTGCTGGCACGGTGGTGGCCGTGATGTGGGTGCTGACCCTGCCACTGATACTCGGCACAAGGCTGCACAGGAACCATGAGACATCCCACAGGGCACTGGCATGATGGCAGGGATGATTTAGGGGAAAAATAACTTCTGAGAGGAGCCTTTCAGCTGCTCTGGAGGTAACTCCAAATAACTCATGCTACCACGCAAGAAAGCCAGAGGGACCATCTTTCATCAACCAAGAGCAGCCAACTTATTGAGGAAGGCATATTCTTTTCATCAAGTCACTGAGCCTGTCTATTGCATTTCACGATCACCATGTTCTGATATATAAAAGGCAGATCCATAGGGAAAGCTCCTACAGAACAAGGACCCCCATCTCTCCAGCTCCACCCGGGCAGCTGCAGGTGCAGCCCCTCAGCCCAGCCCTCATCCTGCAGCCAGCAGCACCTGAGGCACATGCTCAGCTCTGCCCTGCTCCATCCTGGCTGCTGCTGATCCTGCTCCTGCACCACTATCAGGTAAGAGTGTGCACTGAGCTCCAAACTAGGTTATTGCTTTAGGAGAGAAGATCACTAGAGGGACAAGAAATGGCTGGTGGGAAAGGCTGTGGAGAGGGTGATGGGGTTGGGTGAGATGCAAACTGCTGATTTTTGCTAAGGAGGGGGTTTGGATAAACAGGGGTGAAAGCAGGGAATGCTGGTGGTCACAGCTGATGGCAGGAGCCTGAAGGGCATTGAAGGCTTTGTGGAGGGAAGCTGGGCAAGCATTTCTACTTGAGAGATGAATGAAAGGCCTTCTAGTGAGAGAAGAGATTGTTTTAATTTATCAGTTCAATCAATTATAATGTGTTTGTGAGCACCCTGATGAGGTATGTGTCGCTTAAAACTATGGAAGTCATAAGTGGAATTTGTTGAGTAGATGAAATTGGAAAAGTCCCTTTCTGAAACCGGGCTTAATAGTGCAAAGAAGCTTCCCTATGGCAGGGCTTCCCTATGGCTGTCTCCCTGGGAAGCCATATGACCTGGATGGTTTTGATTTGTCTGGTTTTTGGGGTTTTTTAAATCCAAAACCCTTCTAGGCTCACTTTTGCAAGCAGTGGGGTTTGACTTAGTGATCTGCGATGGACAAAGCAAAAGTTCCTTAAAATCTGTTCATGCACACTCACCCAAACTCGGTGCCTGGCACACCAGGCGTGACCACAAAGGGAAAGCTGAAATCACATCCCCAAGGGGTCTAACAGCCCGTCCAGCTCCTGAATTCTTACTTGGTTTTACTTGCCAAAAAAGTGTTGCTGTTACAAACAACAGCAGCGCTAACAATGAAGAGAGGAAGCAGCCAAGGAGACTATGCAAACACTGCATCCCTCACAAAACACTTTCCCAGGGCTACAAAAGCAAGGGGAGATGAAAGCGGAGCGGGCTCCTGTGGGCGCAGGCGGGAGGAGCTCCTGCTGTGGGGCAAGGCTCATGTCTGGGGTGAAAAAACCCCTTTTGGAGGACAGGGTGTTTTTGTTAGCAGAGACCCACCCAAGCTCCATTTGCTCTTGGTTTGCATCGCTGCCAACAAAACCTTTGCAGTGGGGAAGGAGAGACACTGATGCTATCTACTGCCTTGGATAAAAAACAAGCATTTTGGTTCATTTGTTGTGTTGGGCACACAAATAAGCATTGGATCTCATTGCAAGCTCTCAGCTCTTGCTGTGGGCTTTGGAGGGAGCCTGAGGATTATCCCTGGGCTCTGCCAGGGTTGTGCCTCTGGGCTGCAGGGTCATCAGCGGTTTAAACTCGCACTCACTTTGGTGGGATCTCCATGGAGCAGCACTGCAAGTTCTGGGAAAGACCATAATGTGCTTCCACCTCTCATGACAAAAATCTAGAGTTTTGAAAAGCTGATCTGGGTCACTTTGCTGTGTTGGCTCTTCCTGTCTTCTATCAAAGCCCTTTGCCATTTGCTCAGGTTTCTTTATCCAACCCACAGACAAAAGCTGGGTACCAGACTGACACAGCATGCAAAGTCCTCTGAGCAGAGAGAGCAGGAACATCACATCATCGTGTTAGCACTGATCTGGAAAGGACAAATGCCAGCAGTACTGGCTTCATGGAGAAACTGCAGCTCGAGCCATATGCTCAGCTGGGTTCCTACGGAGAATTCACTGTGTTTTCACTAAAATACATCATTTCTCTATCCCTGCACATTTGGTTGTTGGCTTTTTTTTTTTTTTTTTTTTTTTTTTTGTTTGGAAATTCAAAGACTGACCCTGCATGAATGGGAGCCAATGAAATCAACTTCAGAACTAATTGAGGAATTTTTTAGCTGTTAGCCGTGTCAACAAAAGAAGCTGGCCCTGGTACTGCCCAAGCCACTGACATCCTTCCTGTTGGAACTGAGTTTCCTACAAGCTCTCGCTCCAGTCCTGTGGCTTGGCCATGCTCTTGGTCTAGAACACACTCTGCAAAACTCTCAAATATCTCAAAAATACTGCCTGCAGGCTCCATTCTTGTAGAAGCCATTGGCACCTGATCAGGATAATCATGCTTGGCTGCTGGCTCCCACTACAAGGTTTGGTCTGATCTTTGGGCAGCAAGGACAGCACACCCCATGAGCTGTGTGACACCTGTGGGAAATGCTTTTGAGTTGATGGGGAGAGCGCTACCTCCTTGTAGCTTGTGGTGCTGAGTAGGGCGAGGAAGGGAGAGGATGCAGGACACGGCACCGTTCCCAAAAACCCACCTGACAAGATGGACGCGACGGCAGCGATGATGAAGGACACGATGACCCCGGGCCCCGCCATCTCCTTGGCCACCAGGCCGGACACCACGTACATGCCGGTGCCCACGCAGCTCCCCACGCCCAGGGAGATGAGGTCCAGCGTGGTGAGCACCTTGGCCAGCCGGGCGCCCTGGGTGGCTGCAGCCCCCGTGCCCTCCAGCATGGACTCCACGGGCTTGGTGCGCAGGACGCGGGCGCGCAGGGCATGGCCCGCCGCCCCCCAGGGCACCCGCCGCGGGTCCAGCCGGGACAGGAACCCGCTCATGGCGCTGGGCTGGGCAGGGCTGGGCCACGGACAGGGTCAGCAGCGCCACTCAGGGCCGTGGCTGCGTCTCCATCCCGTGCTGGCAGCCCTGCAAGAGAGGGGAACAGAGTTTGTGACTGAAACCGCAAAAGAAAAAAGTCAAAAGGGGCCCCCTAAGTTCTCAGAATATCTGCTGGTCAGAGTGATTCTGAGAGAGGTACAAGCTTCTTTTTCCTAGCCCAGCTGTCAAAGAAGGACTCAGGATTTTTTGTTCTCATTCTCAAAGTTGTTTATTGTTTCTTACCTATAACATTCTTTCTCCAACCCGCCTCAGGTCTGTCTGGCAGGTCGGGTTGAGGTACCCTGCCTGTTTTTGGGGCAGTGTTATCTTTTTATACTAAAAGCTACGTGTACATTATTTACTATAACTTTTCAATACTTATGTTAGACAGTGAGTTTCTACTTTAAACTGATTTCCAAGTGCCACCATCACAGCAGAAGATGGAGGCCAAGAAGAAGAAGGAGAAAGACTGGACAAGCTTAGATTCTTCCATCCTGCTTCTTGAACCCCCTTTCTAAAAACTCTAAAAATCTATTTTTCACCTTGTGACAAACTAACTATTATTCTACTTAAACTCTCTTGACTTGCAATTCTTCATATAAAGGTTGGTAATCGGTTTTTTCTATGGGTCAGGATCAAAGGCACAGGGGTTTTGGGCTCTGTGCCAAGGTCTCTGAGCCCCCTTGGCAGGGTCTCGAGTTCCCCAGGGCAGCCAGAGGAATTTCCTGGGTTCCGACACTAAGTTGTTTTTTGCTGTGCTCCAGTGCTGGCAGAGCTTTGCTTTGACTGCTGCTGTGGAGAAATCTCCCTTCTCCACCCTCAGTTGTTTTGTCCAACAGCAATGCACTGCCCTCCTTTGTGTTCACATGGCTTTAGCCTCAGTCATTACTACAGTGCTACAAACAGCAGGAACCTGATTTCCGCCAAATTCTCATTATGTGGCTTAATTGCTACTGAAGTGATGATGGCTGCACGTAACTGTGAGGTGCTGGTGGCCACCGAGGCACACTGGGCCCTGGTGGGGCTGGAGTGTGACTCCAAGCCTGGAGTTAAGGCAAACTGGGAGAGAAGCTCAGCAGGAGCAGTGTGGGCTCCACTGGAGAGTGAGTGACCCACAGCATGGCCAGCTGCAGACCTTTTTAATACTTTAAAATTACCTTGCCTGAACCCATGTGCTCTAGGATTGTCTCAAAAATCATGGCCTTATCTTGGTTTCCTCTTTCTCTGTGCTTTTTTCATCCCCAGTCATATTTTCAAGAACAATTCAGCAACTGCCATTCCTCCCTCCCTCCCTTTCTGCCGTTCTTCAGCAAACTGTGTGGTTCTCATAGCACCAGCAGCAGGGACTTCCAGGTGACACATAATGACTTCTTGACTTTGAGCAAACCAAGAAGAATTGACAAGCTGCAAGCTAATACAAGGGAACAGGAAAAATAGCTTATCAAATATGAATTTTTACCTGGCAGCTTCTTCCCTGTCAATACAGAAATAGTCTTTTATTTTAATTGCCTTGAAGACAAACCACTTATTTTTTTTCCATCTTTATGTCCAAAACAAATTACAATGTGTCCACAAGGCAGCTTCAGTGTTGCTGAAGTTTATTAAATGAAACCCAGCATTCATTTCATGTTTTGGTTGATCACTGTTCAAACTGCGCTGATTTTTTACCTCGAGCAATGTGTTCTAGCTAGGAATAATAATGAGAAATTGTTACTGAGCAAATGTGGATCTTTGGGTTGAGAATAAAACCTGGGTTTGGTTTTTTGGTTGCTCAGCTGGCTGTGGGATGGGCTGGCTAACAGGTGAGGTTTTATTTTCTGGCTTAAAAGAAGGTTTTTGTTGGAAGAGGGCAGCTGAGCCAGAGCTCAGCAGGTCTGCACCAGCCAGGATGAAACAGACCTGTTCTCATGGGATAAATGTGGAATTGTTCAGCTTTGAAAAGACCTCTGAGATTATCAACTCCCACCATCAACCCACGTTCCCAAGTGCCAAATCTCTGCCTCTGTTAAATCCCCCCAAGGGTGGTGACTCCACCAATTCCCTGGGCAGTGTGTTCCAGTGCTTGGCATCCCTTTCCATGAAGAAATTTTTCATAATATTCAATCTAAATCTCCCCTGGCACCACCTGAACTCATTTCCTCTCATCCTGTCACTTGTTTCTTGGGAGAAGAGACTGGTTGGAATCCACCTGGCTCCACCATCCTTGCAGTTGCAGAGAACAATAAGTTCCCCTCTGAGCCTCCTTTTCTCCTCAGGGCAGCATCCTCCTGTCCTGGCATCTCCACAGTGGCTCTGCTTTGCCAGGATTGTGTTTTAGCCATGTAAAAACAGCAACTCTAAGGAAAATCACTCAAAATTCATCCTTTTATCCAAAGCATGGCACCTCTGGAGTGTGGGCTGGCAAAGGTCTTGCTGTGCTTCCCACTTTCCATCCTTTATTTAATTATTTTCCTTGAGCTTTGTGGCTTCTCTTAGTTGAGTTTGAGATACTTGGATTTCTGTGCTAGGGTTTGCACTAAATTGACTTAAACTAGTAAAGCATCTGGGTCTTAGAAGAGGTAGGATGGTGTGGGATGAAGGCACCAAAGCTTCAGGCTGGTCCTTGGTGCCATCACCAGGTCATGCTCTGGCATGGGAAGACCTGTCCTGTGTTTTAAGGGGGATTGGGACCCCAGTTTTTCATCAGAGTGTCTCTGGGTGTCTGATGAAGGCTTTGGGAAGGGTGGCATATGCTCCTTACTGGATGCTCACATTCACAATGGAAAAATTAATGGATTCCTCAACCTGAAGAGAGATGACTGATTTGGACAGCCCAGCTCACTCTCAAGCCACATTGTGGTATAGAAATTACTTTCTCATCAGCATTGCAAAGAACCCCAAGAGAAGACAGGGCAGTCTTGTCCTTGTCCTAAGAATAATCTTAAATGATAAAATGATGAAAAAAAACCTTTAATATTTTAAATGGTTTAAATTTAAAGCAGTAACTGGCTGGTGGATTAGTGGTGCACCCAGATTTAGGCTGCTGAGCTGTTCCAGCTGCCTGGGGCTGTGACCAGCTCCTCCTGCATGGCAGACCAACAGAGCCCTGCAATTCATGGGGTTTAGTCTTCTCCTTTAAGTCAAGGAAAAAAAAACCCTTTCAGAACCTCTGAAATGAAATAACTCTATAATTGCTGCTATGCTCAATTAAAGCAGTCATTCAAAACTATTCCAGATGTTTAGGCAAGACCAGCATATTGCTGCTATGTAGCTTGGAAAACATCCTTTTTCTCCATTTGAAACCACAAGAGAATATGTCATGGATGGCAATCACCTCCATGGGGCAGGGGCAGCTCACTCCTGTCTGCTCCACTAACCCAGCCTGCCTAGAAGCAGATGGTGGGAAGCAAAAGGAATTTTTATTTGTTTTGTTTTAATCTTCTGTCCTCACCATAAACCCAGGAAAATGAAGGGAGCTGTGGCTCAGAGGGGACAAGCTGCAGCTGGGTTTTGGAGCTGCTCAGCTTTCCACCATCAGGCTGCTGGGGTTGGTTGGTTTTCCTCACTGGCTGGCACTTGCTGCTGCCACCATGTGCTTGTCAGCACCACTGTTTGTACCAAAACACTCCTCTTCATCAGGGTAAATTGACTAAAACTGCAATCAAGCCAGAAGGAGAGAACATAGGTGTTTACAGGCATGGATCTTCCTTAGTGTCTGGGTTCATGCTGAGTTATTCCTCATATAAAACTCACACAGTGCCCCCCCCAGCATCTCTCACCCTCATCACCCCCCATAGCTCCAGCTTCTCTAGAAAATTGTCCCCACACCACACCTGTGCCTTGGGATGGCTTTTGATTTTCTGTTAATGACTCCCCTCTGCCCAGAAGTCTGTAGGGGTATCCATGAGCAAAGATCTCTATTAAAATCTGCTGGGGATGCAGCAAGGAACAGAATATAGATGGTGGTAAATGGAACAAAGAGAGCTCCTGTTGTTGTATTGATGGAAAGCCAGGCAGGGACACTCATTAGGAGGAAAAGGTTGGGTTTTCCCTGGTTTTCCATGGCTCACAGAGTAATTGCTGCAGAGGAAAGATTGCTGATGCCTCCAGCAGCTGGAACAGCATGGGTCTGGCCCTGGCATGCAGGATACCAGTGCCCTGTTTGCTGCAGAGGTTTTTAGGGGGAAAGTCCCTTTCTCCTTGCTCCAGATTTCTGAGCTGTGCTTCAGAAATCTGGGATTGGAGCAGGTTCCTATGAACCCCCAAGGCAGTGCCTGCTGTGAACCCCAGGAATATTAATTCTGGTTTATGGTGCAGGAGCATCAGCCCAGAGCCACTCCAGTAGGGACTGGCGCCAACATCACCCCCGGACAAACAGAGCCCCAGAGGCTCAAAGGGATGCTGGAGGTATCTCAAGATGATGGAAAAGGCATCTCCTGGCAGCAAACCTTGCTGCAATCACAGAAAAAGAACAAGAAAAAAGGGAACAAACGTGCTAGGCTGACCTCCCTGCTGCCCCTGGATGTTCCCTTTAACTGTGAGCTGGGTGGAGCGGGGCGGGTTTGTCGGGAGCCGCTCGGGGCTGAGCTCCATCCCAGCTCCTGCAGCCGGGAGAGGCCGAGCTCCATCCCAGCTCCTGCAGCCGGGAGAGGCCGAGCTCCATCCCAGCTCCTGCAGCCGGGAGAGGCCGAGCTCCATCCCAGCTCCTGCAGCCGGGAGAGGCCGAGCTCCATCCCAGCTCCTGCAGCCGGGAGAGGCTGAGCTCCATCCCAGCTCCTGCAGCCGGGAGAGGCCGAGCTCCATCCCAGCTCCTGCAGCCGGGACAGGCCGAGCTCCATCCCAGCTCCTGCAGCCGGGAGAGGCCAAGCTCCATCCCAGCTCCTGCAGCAGCTCGGGGCCGAGCTCCATCCCAGCTCCTGCAGCCGGGAGAGGCTGAGCTCCATCCCAGCTCCTGCAGCCGGGAGAGGCCGAGCTCCATCCCAGCTCCTGCGGCCGGGAGAGGCCGAGCTCCATCCCAGCTCCTGCAGCCGGGCAGCAGCTCCAGCGCAGGGATGCCTTCTGCCGGGCTCCCAGAGAGGTTTGCGTTACGAGTGCCACTCGATTTGGAGCTTTATGCGCTTGTTTTCACAGCGCCGATCCCCAGCTGGGCTGCCACTGTACAAGCTGGCTCTGTCTCCATCACCAGCCCTCCCCAAAGCATTTGAAGGCAGGCACAGAGCCGAGAGCGAGGGCTGGTCCCTGCCGGTCCCAACGCTGCTCACGTGGGTCCAGCTCCAGCAGTCTGGCCTTGTGCCTTGGCTGGTAATTTTGGGGCTTTTCTTATTTTTAATCTTTCCATTTTTACCTCCACTTCAGCAGTTCAAGTGGAGCTGTGGTTAATTTAAACTACAGTAGTTGCTAAATTAAACCACTGATAACACTTCAGCTTTAAGGCTGGCTTTCTCTGTGCATCAACTGAAAAAAAAATTGGATATTTTCTGTGTGTGTGTCTTCATGGCAAAATGGAAGTGGAGAGGTTGAACAGCATTTTTCTATGGTGCTTCCATCAAGGTTATACTGAGTGCTTTGGCAGTGTTAGCACTGTTGTAGGATGGCTAAACATCATTATCTTATTTTGACAAATAAGCAAAATAAATGAGGAAATGTTTATTTTTGACCAAAGATATAAGGCAAGGGTGCCCTGCACCCAGAGGCAGCCCCCAGGAATTCCTAAGCTTTGTAGTCTAGTCTATAGTGCAAGTATCAAAAGAGCATAAATGTGCAATCCAGTGATATAATTAGCATGTACACAGAGATCACCCTTCCTCCCTCTTCCCAGCCTTCAGGGGGATACAGTGTGATGGTTTAGCTGCTGTCCTTGCTGGGGGGAGACTGGACTGCCTGGATAATCAGGGAAAAGGCAGAGGGAAGGATGGGAGTGATGTCAAAGCTTCTTTCTGTCTTGCAGCTGGTGTTTCCCTTTTCCTAAGTAAATAGCAAATCAATATTTGAGCACTGATCTGTGCCCATGCAGGTGAGCAATGAGAAGGTTTTGGTAGCTGAGGGCTCATCTTCCTGCCTGGATGAGGTGGGAGATGAGGTGATGCATTCAGAGGTGAAATTGGAGCGTGCCACAGGGAGGGCCAGCAGATCCCTTGATATTGAGCTGTTCTAAAGTTTGCCAGGATTAATTACATGCCTCCTTCACAAGCAGCTGGTCCAGGTTCCCTTGGGATCCTCTGGAGCAGCAGGCTAGTGAGAAACAGCTCTGGGCCTGAAAGGAGCAGTGCTTTCCCCCTTCCTAGGGGCTGGATGCATGTGGAGCACCTACAGTTCCTACAGCCTGAATGGGATGGAAGCTGAAATATTCCTTTTGGAGATGCTCATGCACATCCCTGCAGGCACATCCCTCCCCTTGGTAAATCGACCTGCCCCAGTCCAGTGCCTGGCATTTTGGTTTCCCACTTGTTTTCTGTCCTTTTTGCATGGCAACCAATCACTCCCATGGTGCAGAACAGTGTAGGAATGGATGCAGGGCATGACAGGTACAGGAGCCTGTGCGTGCCGAGATGAAATAATGCAATATGCATGAAGTGCTCTGTTTAGGTTTGCAACAGAACTATTTAACAACCAGGGAAAAAAAAAAAAAAAGAGAGAACTACAGAGAAAGAGGTATAATCAATTTGCACATTTGCAAAAAGGTCTCATTTTTTTACTGTTGTCTTGAGGTGGGAAGGTAAAAGCCTTAAAAACTGCAACAAGGCAGGGAAATGGCAAATCAATAGATGGGTGAGCTGAGCAGGAGATGGGGAACCAGGAACATCTTGGAGCTGTTCTGACAGGCTCCCTCTAGGAGACTAGTGAAACCACATGAAATGAATAAAATTTGTTGCTCCACCAGTAAAATGGAGAGATTCACTGCCTCAGAGCGTGTAGCAGTTAATCTGTCTGGGTTTTCTACAGAAGCAGATGAGAAACAATGCTAAAAATGATTAACAGTCCCCTAGACGTGCCTTGTTGAAGTCAATATTGGTTTTGTACCTGCACGTGCTCGTCTGCAGAGGGACCCTGGAGGCTCTGTGCACTTTCAAATGCTCAGTTGTGGTGCTGTGTGATTTTGCATTCCAAGTGCAGATATTGATACCAGTTCTTTGAGCACAGCCTCCCCCTCCTTTCTGCAGTCACAAACTGCAGTGATGTCGAACAGATGAAGCTCCTAAAGGAAATTTGGGTGCTCAGGGTTTCAATGTACTGCCCACTGAGGTTCTGGCATTTTAAACACCACGAGAGGGGTGCCCAGGAATGCAGATTTGTCTCACACAGACTCACAGACTCATAGAATGGTTTGGGTTGGACAGAATCCCAAAGATCACCTCATTCCAACCCAACCTGCCATGTGCAGGGCCACCTTCCTCTAGACCAGATTGCCCAGGGCTCCATCCAGCCTGGCCTTGCAAATATGCTGGCACATCCTTCTGCAGCCTCGGTTTTTGGGAGTGGCAGTTCCAGACCCTGAGCTGTGACAAGAGGAGAAGCATGATCTGATTTTTCTGGAATGCAGTGAGCTGCCCATTTGCAATGCTGGGCATGGATTCCTCTGACAGTACAACTGCCAGCAGCATCAGTGGGGTGGTTGCAGCCTTGGGTTTGTGACTCTGAGCTTCTCCCTGGTTTTAGGCAGTAGGTTGTACTTCCAGTAATTACCACTTTGATGAGATAACACATTTTCTGTACCAAATCTCACGGTGAGAATGGACAACAGCTGCCTTTGGATCACTGAAACTCTAGACCTGGGCTACCAGACAGTTTCTTCTAGAATTATACTCCCTTAAAAACTGTCTTTGCTTTAACAACACACAAGAGGAAATCTCTGTAATTACTGGGCTGTGTTTTCTTTTCCTTTCCTCAGTGGATCCATACTTTTACATCGCAGAATGAAAGTCATTACGGTTTGCTGCAGGCCAGACAGGAGAGCTTTTTTCATTTGACATAATTCACAGAATGGGTTATTTATTAATGTGTGAGGCTCTCTAAACAAAATGGATTTTTACTCTTGCGAGAGTCTGGCTGATACATCATTATGACAACTTATTTCATTTCTGGGTAGCGTTTTGAACCCAGTGACGAAAACACAAATCTCTCAGTAAAGAACTGATTTAACACCAAGGCTTTGTCATCCAAACAAAGAAAAAATTCCCCTGTATATCAAATACAGGATCTGAAAATCCACTGGTTTAAAACCTCTAGTTTTATTTTGAAGATTGCTGGTTTTATAGAGATTCCTTTATTCCCCACTAAGACACTGCTGGGCTTTTTCCTCTCAATGCTGACTCTCACTCACCAGCAGTCTTTCCACCTTTCTGCAATAATTCAGTAGGAGTCTGAACTGGCCTTTTACACAGTAAGCACATCAAACTTACACCATTACTCACTCTTGCCAAGTTTCAAATGCATTTATCTTTTGTTTGTGCACATGGTCTCATTAATTACTTATCGTGTTCCATCAGCAGTTACACAAATGTAATTGATTATGCCTCACTGCCCCACTTCCACTATTTTGGCTATCAGCTAATTAATGCAGGAGAGGATCTCAAACAACTGTTTCCCTCAGAAGAAGCTGGAAAATGCATTCTTCAATCCCAAGCCTTCAAAAGGTTCCAGAAGCAGCAGTAGTAGCATATGCAAATCAATGGGAGGTTTTTGCATATGCAAATAGGAGCTTGAGCTGGGGGGAATTTGGCTGGTTGTAACCTGTGTCTCTAAATTCCTCAGCAGAAGCCTGAGGTAGGTTCAGCGCCCTTCCAAGGAAGTGAATAGCAGCTCCTGCTGATTTTATTACATTTTGCTGCTTATTCTTCTTATTCACTAGGACAAAAAACCCTTCCCTTACATGAGTAATTCTGCTCCATTTCAGCACAACCGATTATATGAGTAATGTGATCACAAGTGGATCAAAGATGATGATTTAGAATGGAGTTCGTGTGTTTAGTCATTTATCACCATCAGTCAGGCAAAGGCACTGCAACACCTGAGTGATGTGTAATGTGAGTAATACCTGGTGCTGTAGCAGGAGGGCTTTTTTCCCAGTGAGTTACAAACTTACTGCAGACTAACACTAAATCAGTCTCTAGGATGGTACTAGAGAAGCAGAATTAAATGTAGAATTATGTGTTCTTAAAAGTGATAATAGCAAAAAAGTTAGAGTATGATAATGTTCCTGATCAATGCACATGCACTGCCTGGAGATGTCCTTTTGTGGCAAGGGAATCAGTGTGAGCCAACATGATTAGCCTAAATTAAAGTAGCTAATTGCCTCCTTGCTCTTAGCCTCCCTTGGCAGCAAGACCCCAAACCCCAACCTCTTTCCTGAGACTTTTGTCTCCCAGCTACAGTCAGCAGAGTGTCCCCACGGTGTGCTGCCCTGCCTGGCAAGCATAATTCCACTGCTGAGCCTGCCCACAAGTGAGAGAAGAGCTGCTGGAATGTTGCTGCTGTTTGTGCCAGAGCTCCCAGCCAAAGGACATGTTGCTTCTTTCTGTCTTAATTTCCTTCGAGCAGAGCTGCTGACCCTGGTTATTAATTGCACATCTCCCAGCCCCTGTTGCTTCCCAGCCAGTTGTTTAATGAGTGGAACACACCTGCTGGTGCCCAGGTGTCTTAGAAAAGGCTCTGGAGATTCCAGATGCTTCCCGAGCGCGTCGCTCCAGGGCTGGAGCGGTGCGAGACCTGCACCCAGAGCTTCCTGCTGGCAGGGAAGGACAGCCAGGAGAGGCAGATGGTTCCTTCTCTACCAGACCAGGGTGCCCAAATGCTACCTGGAGCCACCCTGGCATTGCTGAGCACCACGGGGCAGTGGCTCATCTAGCACAGCTCAACAGGTCCATCATTGAGACCTGGCTCAGCAGTGCTCAGGCACATGTTTAAAGCTAAGTTTTAATTGTGCTGCTGCAGGTGGAATGTGCCCAGGTGTGCAACTGGTGCACAAAGGGGTGTTTCTATCCTCAGCTTTAAAATACCTTGTTGAGGAAGACTCAGCCCAGATTCAGGAAGCTGAGGATGTGCAGGAGGAATGGCCCAAACCACTAACTGAGGTCATGGTCACCAATAATCAAGAGCCAATGGCTGCTGAGAGGGGCTGCCCTGAGCCCATGTGTGGTTTTATAGATTTTTACTAAAGTTTTGACACAGATAAACTCACAGACAGTTGTAGCATGGCAACAGAAACCCATTTCCCTCCAGGCAGCAAGCCACTTTGATCCTGTCCTCTCGGAATTAGGATGTGGTGATGGAAACACATGTGCTGCAAAAGCTCTTCCTCTGTTCACCTGCCAGGTGGATTTAATTTATGGTATCATGACTTTCAATGAATTATGGATACAGCGACTGTGCAGAGGAACAGAAACAATGGAATCATGTGCTGTGTGGCTCCACCTCACTGGCTTTGTTTCATAAGTGCCTGGGCTTTGGTCTGACAGTTTTATTGTGGGAAAAAATAGTTTTCTCTTAGAGATGTTCCAGCCTGGTGACAGCAGGGGATGGGCTGTGGTGGGCTGGCCAGAGCACCCAGTCCCCTGAAGATGACTGCATAGTCTGGAAGCAGGGCTGCTATTCAATGAGCCAGAGAAACTCAGGAGAATTTTTCTCAATATACAAGAGAAAAATTACAGTTTCCAGTTCTTTCAGTTTTGGCATTTTCCCATTGGCAACCACAGCTTAGCTATGTCTAATTCCTTGTAAGTGAAAAATGTCTTGGGACTCTCTGTGGATCTGGGTCTGCTCCCATTTACACGTGGGTGGTTTAATGAGTTCAGCAGACTCACCCTGGACTGAGGTGAGACTCTGGCCAGGTTTTCATATCCATAAAAACGCCTGCTGTATTCCTGGGCTCTGGATACTTTACATACCTAGATCTGTCTCTTACAGGCTGACAAGCTCAGACCCAACCATGGTTTTATATGTTATACAGGGCACCAATCTGGGAGTGATTTGGGGGTTAAATTTTTTTTATTAATGTGGGAGTCACACATGCTGCCCCCCTGCTTATGTTGTTTTTTGTGTGACATACAGATCCCACTGCTACCCACAGCTGAAGAAGTATTTGCTTTATTTTTGCATTCTTGTTTTTAAAATGTCTTAATAATACAAACAACAATATGTTGCTGAAACATTATGATTATTCTAACAGCTCAGGTGTTCTGAAAGCAGAATTTTGATTATTTGAGGACTAAGAAATCAGTTACAGACTGCTCTGTTATTCTCTTTTTTTTTTTTTTTTTTTGCTTGGCTTCATGAAGAGCCCAGGATTGTGTTTACGTTTGTGTAAGTTCTTGTCATCCTATTTGCTTGAATGTTGCAGGGCTTCAGAGAAAAAACATTAATTTAGCTGTTAGGAGGTTTTCCCATTCTCATTGAATTTTCTAGAAAATCTTCTGCTGCCTTAAAGGGAACAGGGAAGAAATTTTATTATATGTGTGTGATTTCAGAACTGAGAAAACAGACTGTCTTCAGAAGGAAGTAGTGTCAAATCAGCCTACAAATATATCCTTTAAAATGATTTTGGCTGGAATCCTTCCTGATATGATCCCATCTGAGACTCCGAAGTTACACAAAGAATAAATTTTCATCATTTTCATATAATCCCAAAAAAATTAAAGAAGGATAAAATATGTCTCGACTTGAGAGCCACGAATAACTCCCTGAGGAGAATGTGCATGTTGCAAGAAAGGGAAGCATTTTAAGACATAAAACAAAGAAAGATATTCTTTTGGGGGAGAGTTAATTAATGAAAACAGTTGGAAAATTGGAGGATCCAAAATAGAATTTGATCACTTATTAGCTCTGCTCTTGGCATATGGCTGAAAATCCCACCCACTGAGGGGGCAGTACTTATCTACAGGGGTAGCTGGGGCACCTGGAATTAAAGTTGTGGCATCTCTGTGCCTTATTTGGGGAATTAAGGATCAGAGGTACCATAAAGTCCTCGGAGTTAATTCTGTCTGAGTCTCAGCCCATTAGTTTCCAGGCAATTATGCTGCAGGGAGCCCAATGCCTTGCTTTGGCTAAGTTGCATATTTTGGGAGGACATCAAAACTTGACATAAACAGATGGAGAATCCAGCAAATTTTCTGATGGCTCCTTCATCAGGTTATCAGCACTCCTCTGCTCAAAAATGTGATCCCTCCCTTAAATTGGAATGTTTTGGCTTTAGCATCTCAGCATCAGCTCACGTTGTGCCTTTCTTTGGCAGAGGAATAACTCAGTGCCTGGTAATTTCTTTCTGTAGAGGCTCTTAGATTCAAGGATTCACATCACTTCCCTCCCTGCTTTTCTAATGAAGTGAATTCTCAGGTGCTGTAATTCCTCCTCTGTAAGGGCCTTTCTCCAGTCCTTGACAGGTTTTGGCTTTTCTTTCTTTTTTTTTTTTCCCCTTACTTCCAATTTTGTTGTCATTTTTGTTGATGTCTGCTGTGCTCTAGCAGTCTGTTTTCAAGGGCTGAGGTAAAAATTTCCTTCCTACATCTCCACTTACTGAAGAGCAACTAAACAAGCCTTTTTCCCCTTGTTCTTGTTCCGTGACTTGTCTTATCACAGCTCTTGCATCTGGGCTGTCTTCTCAGATATGTACTGCACATTTGAGTTCATGTCAAGAGGACCCAAGATTCCTTGTAGACAGTATTTACTACTCATCAGTAACCGTTTTGTTGGGAAATTTTACCCCCTTTAATAGATGAAAATGGGAAATCAGACCTTGGACCTCTGCAAGACCCCCTTATTCTCTGCTCTCATGTGACAGAGATTGCCCATGGAGCAGTAGATTTTAAGAACAGATGCTGAGTTTAATCTAGGTAACTTTTCTCTCTAGTGCTGTTTTTGGCTTGTTTGAGGGTTTTGTTTATTTACAATATGTTTTTCAACTCTGCTAAGTCACATGCCTTAGCAATGTGTACCATAAAACAAACACATGTAAATATCTTTAGCAATCAGACTTTCAGTCTCGTGACAGTTTTTGGGCAGTTAAACAAATGCCTTGGCATGCTAAACTCTATTTGCCTGCTACTCGGGGACACCGGGAGAATTAATCACTTAATACACTAGATTAAATCAGACATGGCTCTTTTGAGACAAAAATCTTCTCTGAGGTCGGCCAGACAGGGCTTCCCCCTCCCCTCCAGAGCCGGCGCTGCTTTCATAAACCCTGCTTTGGAGCGCTCAGCCTGTACCAGGAGGGCACCAAGCCGATCTGTATAAACTATCACTGAACAGGCCACAACACCGGGGCTGCAGGGCAGCTGCGGGAGCAGAGATGGGGATTTTGAACAGCGCTGCTGGAGCGCACCTCGCCGGGCAGCGCCTGGTGCCAGGCAGTTCCAAAATACCCGTGCGGAATCAACAAACAGCACCGAGCCGGGGTGACGTAAAGAGGAAGCCAACTCCATGCCCGGCCTCCAAGTCGCAGGGAGTTTTGCAGGCGCAAAAAGGCGGTGGGGGGGGGGGGGGAGGACGGAGCCGTCACCGGGGCCGCTCCGCGGGGTCGCGGCGGGGCCGGGGCCGCCCCGTCGGGGCTTCAGCACCGCGGACAGCGCCCGCCCGGCGCCGCGGCCACGCGCGGGACCGACCGACCCCGAGCGGCCCCGGGGGAGGCGCCGGCCCCGCGGGTCCCCGGCCCGCGCCCGCCTCCCTCCTGCCCGCGTTCCGTTCCCCCCGCAGCGCCCCGACCTCCCCGCGCCGCGTCCGTGCCGTCACCTGTAGCAAGAGCCGCCGCTTCGCTCAGGCCACCCGGTGTCCCTCCTGTCGCTCCGGGTTTTTTTTTCCCCCGTTTCCAATCGATCCCGCGCCGTCAGCCCCGGCGCCGCCGCCTCCTCCTCCTCCCCGCGGCGGAGCGCCCCGACACTCCGCGAGCACGGGGCCGGGGCAGAGGATGCTGAGCCGGGCTGCGCTCCCCCGGGGCCGGGGCAGGGGATGCTGAGCCGGGCTGCGCTCCCCCGGGGCCGGGGCAGGGGATGCTGAGCCGGGCTGCGCTCCCCCGGGGCCGGCGCGCTCCTTTTGCCCAGCGGGGCACGGACCCGGCTCCGGCTGCGTGGCGGGGGGGCCGCGGCGGGGCTCCGGACAGACCTTCCCGGGCTGGCCGCCCGTGCCCCGCTGCCCGAGGGGCTCCGCGGCGCCCCCGCAGCCGCTCCCTCCCCCGGCCGAGCGGGCACTCACCGCGGGCGCTGCGGGGGCGGCGCTGCTGCAGCCGGCGGGGCGGGGGGGCTGCGCCGGCACCGCCGACCCCGCTGCCGGCCGAGCACGCAGGGCGGAGGGAGGGGGAGACAGGGATGGATGGAGGGAGGGAGGAGGGATGGAGGGATGGAGGGAGGGAGGAAGGGAGGAGGGCGCTGCAGCTCCTCAATTATTCAGCGCTTCCCCTCCCCGCCTGCCGCATGTGACCGCCGGCAATAGCCGCGGGCCGTGCCGGCCCCGGGAGAGCTCCCTGGCACCCCCACGGCCGCCTCCCCTCCCTGCCAGTCCTCCCGGCCTGTCCGAGTGTCCTGAGGGCTGGGGGTGGCCTCCCCCAAACTGTCTGGCTGGTGAAAAATAACTCTCCCGGCTGCCTCCTGCAGCGCAGGGCTTTCCTCGCCCCACGGACGGAGCACAGAGCGTGGGGAATCTCGCTTTTGTTTTCTCCTTGAGCTGCACTGTGAGATTTGGGTGTTAATGCTGTAATCCCGGAACAGGCAGAATTAGGACTGAAATAATGCCTCATGCATTGCAGCGTGCTGTGCTGTCCAGCCCTCTGCACAGCGCAGCTGGGAGGAATTAGGTATCAGGTGCAGGATATATTTAATATTTTGTACCCATATCTACTTTAGAGGATAGCTGAAATTCGTGGTCAAGATGATTCTTTTTTGCAGTTTTGTTTCTCGGTTTCTGCTGTTTGGTTTGCTGTAGAAATACTCCCTGTCTGTATCTGTATTTTGACATCGGATCCAAACTGGGTTCATCTCCAGTGATGCCTGGGGAGGATCTGGTTTCAGTATCTGTTACAGTTTCATTCTATAGCTTCTAACAGGACCTGTTCCCTATGAGAGCTGTGTCTCCAGGGGAGAGAGACCTTTCATCCTCCAAAAATTGAAATAAATATCTTCTGATAAAAGTTAAAGGTGGGATGCTTCAGTGCAAACAGTTCAGTTCAGAAGTCAATGTTTGCCTAATGTGAGTGACGCTGCATCAATGGCAGTGACCTTCTGGGGACATACAGACAGTGACATTGCACAGATAGGCAGGGTGGGGGCTGGACTAGGTGACCTTTACCCTTCCAACCCAAATTGTTCTGTGATTCCATATCCATGATCTTGTTTTTGGCCAGGAGAGCAGACCACATGTCATCTCCAATTTCCTTTCCAGCCTTGACTCCTGTGGCAGTTTTTGTGTCTTTCCAGATGAGTGCCACAATCTTCCCAATTTACTACCAGACTCCTTCCTCCCTCCAGCACAGCTTTACCTTGCTCTCTTCCCTCCCTCATGGAAGTCTCCTTGCAGTTCCTCTCTTCCCAAAGAGGCACAGAAAAGGCCTCTCCAGGTTACTGCTGGCCAGCAGAAGGTGTCATCACAGGATGACAGGATGCTCTGTTCCCTTCCTGCCGCTCTGGCCAGCACACAGCGCAGCACAGAGACAAAGCACAGTCAGCTGATTACCTTCCTCACAACCAGCAGTTTTGAAACCCTGTTTTTATTCTTTTCCTTATACTTGGATTGCCTGAAAGCAACACTCAGAGCTGCAGCTCTCCTTGTCTGTGGTCCTCATGCTTCCCATTTGCTTGCTGTTTCTCTTCACATCCACTGGCTTCACTCAGTCCCTGGACACTGGATGGAGCTGTGGATGGCTGATAGCAGGAGCTTCCCTTGGGCTACACCTGTGCAAAAGAGAAAACCTTCTCCATTTGTTATTTCCTCTTGTTTTGCATCACTTTTAAGACCATGGTGAGTTCCAGCTGACAACACCACCAGCCTTTTGTGCTCGCACCCAACTCCTCAGTGCTTGTAGAGTCTGTGGGTAAAGGGCATGTGCTGGTGTGTTTCTGAAAGGATTGGCAGTATGGCCAAGTTTTGGGGGGATTTATTTATGTGTGTGGATTCAGAATAATTTGATTCATATTTATTAATTGGGGCTGGTTGTGTTGGTAGCAGCAGAGAGGGGCTTTCTTGTCCTCTTAAAAATCATTGTGCAGTACCATGACACCACCCCCATCTTCCACCTTCCCTCTACTGCTCAGAGATCTTTCTTCAGAGGACTTTGCTGTTTTGTAGCTTTCTAGACCCTGTTTTATCCCAGCCTTAATCTCCTTTTTATAAGATTTCTTCTGTTTTACCCCGTAGCACCTGCTGTTAGCTATGCACAACAACCTGCCGCCACCTTGAGTAATAAATGTCACAAACGTTTTGTCAGAGGATCACTTAAGCTCTTTCTCATTAATCTTTACCCTGTTCTCATGAGTTTTGTAACTACCAATCTTGCAGGAATTGAATCTTGAATTTTTACAGCTACCCCTCTAATGCTTCTCTTCAGGTTCATTAAGTGTGGATGAAGAACTGAATGAGGACAAGTTACTTTCTCAACAAGTCCCATCAGTGAGGTCACCCTCAGATTAAGGTGACGTTTTCCATAGCAGCCAAGCACATGATGGTACATTTGCAGCAGAATTTCCTCTGTCCCCAGACACTGTCCAATTTCTAGCCCAAACTAATTTCTGCCCACTTTTCTGTAGTAAGTGGCCATCTGACTGTCATTTAAATACTTAATCCTATTCTGAATTTGACCAAGGCTTTGGCCTCAGTAACACCTTGGAGCAGGGATCTCCATCAGCTGCTTTCTCATTATCTTGGCTATTTTTCTTCTCACCATCAAATTTGGCCATTCCAGTTTCATGGGACATAATTTTATTTTTTTGTGACTCTAAATACAGAGAGAGGAGAAGTCAACAAAAGCTGCCCTATTGACTTTCTTTCTTACTGTTATTAAAATGTTTGTTTACCTCTCATAATCCCCTCATACTTGTCTCATCTGTGACTAATTGATCATGCCATTTAAATACCACAGTTCCTGCTTTTCTGGGTTATCTCTTTAGCTGCACAGCTTCATATTAAAACAATCAATATCTCTAGGTGCCTGCTGACCCCTAGGGCTTCCAACTTCCTCACCTTATGGGCCCTCTCTCCCTCCATGAAAACTCCTCAGAGAGGAAAGTCTCATCTCCAATTCCATTGGTTTTGTGAGTTTTCTTCAGTGCTGTTTCTCAGAATGTTTTGACATCATCAAAACCGACTAATGGAATGTTCAAGACAAACAGCTTGGATTCCCCTTGGATTTACATGGGGATCCCAATGTGTGTTGTGTTCTTGGTCACCCAAAAACATTTCTGTTGGTCTTACAAAAGTGCACTGATTTGGGTAGTGTTTCCAAAGAAAAAAACTATTTGAAACTGGGAGGGGGAAGCTGCAGCACCTTCCCTGTGCCATTTGTGTGTCTGTGTGTGCTGGCTCATCCCTCCAGCAGCCTCTGTTAGATGAGCAGGGCTGAAGGCACAGCACATCACCCTCCTGTGGTTTAGTGAAGGTGGTTGGAGAGTGTGAGCTGTCTGTTAGGAACCACTGATACTTCTTAGAAAAGCACTTCTGTCTGCAGGCACCAGGCTGCACAGGGACATCACAGAGAGCAGCCACGGGGCTGCAGGGATGGGAGCTGGTTGCCCTGCACTGCTCACTCTGCATGTCCAATGGCTCATGGCCATGGCTCTGACAAGTGTTCTCTCTTGGATTTGGTCTGTAGCATCCCCAGCCGTCTCCCAGAACAGCAGTAGCTCCCAGACATCCACTGCAAAGTTCAGCTGACAGTGTCTCTGAGCAGAGACCCAGTGGAGCCCTGCAGAAGTACTGGTATTTTTGGAAACGTTGCCAGGATGCTTGGCCTCTCTTCTTCTTCCTTTTGCATTGTTGGAACCTCAGTGAGTACCTGTAGGGGTCAGAGTGATGGAGGCATCCCTGGAGGAGGATAAGAAGAAGGATTAATTTTGCAGTATGATCTGATGTCTTGTGCCACAATGAACAGCAGCATGAGGAAGGGCAGTCCTGTTATTAAAGCCCTGATTCGAGACTTATCAAACCTCACTGGAGTTACTGGAGTCCTGGGTGAGTTTCGGAGTTCTCTGTATCCCAGTCATGTGAAATGACATTGGAAGTGCTGCCCAGTCTCAGGGAGTGAGTTGGCTGCACAGGCTGTGATTTCTTTCAGTGAGGGATTGTCTTTGCTTTCCTTATGGGACCCCAGTGGGGCAGTTCAGCTGGGGGAATTCACTTGCAATTATCTGGGCAGGCAAAAGAAAGTGCCTGGAGTGGTGAGCTGGGCCTGCCTCCTCCCTGACCCCATGAGCCCTTACTCTGGTGCTCAGGGACTGCAGCCCTGACCCTGCTGGGCAAGGGATGAGCCCAGCACTCACAGGGCACCCTCTTCATTGTTTAAATCATTTGTGTGTAGTGGAACTGGTTTAATTTATGCTTAGAGCAATGGAAAGGATTTTTCTGGGGTTATTCTGCATTGCTAAGAGGCATCTTGGTCAGGTTGAAAGGAAACATCCACATGGATGTTTCTCATAACCGCATATCAGGTGCTTCCCTCTGCATCAGTGGTGCATGGGCATAAACAGGAACGAGTAAAATCCCAGCACAGCAAACCCTGGGAGTGCTTTGCCATTGATGTTATCCAGCTAAAATTTCTCCCAGCCCCTTTCTTTCCTGCTCTGTGTCATCCATGCCAGGCTGAGCAGAGAAGATGGGTAATGCATCCATCAGACACATTCACTGTTCAGAGACACACGGGGTGATGGAGCACCAAATAAATCCCTTTCAAACCCCCATGCAAGCACACAGTCCAAGCCTGGCTCCAGCATCAGCTGTGGCCTCTCCCCTGGCTGGAGGCTGCCACTGGTCATGCAGAAGAGGTGATGCCCTTTGGTTGTGCCACCACCATCCCCAAAGGGGAAGAGCAGCCTTAACCTCACCACAGACACAGGAGGAGCTGTGTGATGGGGCTGGGGGCTGTGTGGGGTGGGGACACCTTGGGGACACCCCACCTTTGGGAGCTGCAGTCCCCAGCAGGGCTACCCTGGGGCTGCAGACCCGGGGGGAGGCTGGGATGAAGCAGCTGCCAGGAGAGGGGATTAAATGATTCAGTGTTTGGAGGCTGCTGCCTTATTTAAAGGACCACACACTATTTTTTTCTTATTCAGAGAAGTCTGCTTTTAACAGCCAAACTCTTATTTTTGTTGCCTTCTCAGCTTCTTCATCTCATGGGTTAACATGAATGTTTTGGGCCGCTGTGTAGCTGCTAAGTGGGACCCATCCATCCAGGTTTCACCGTGTATGCTGTGATGATTATGGATTAATCAAGGGATACTTGACCAGTTCCTGCTGTCCTGCAGGTGGGTTTAGCTCATCTAGATCTTGATTAAAGTCACAGGGTGAAGCTGGTGGCAGGATTTGGCCACAGTTGTCTGTTCTGAGAGTAACAGAGAAAGTAACAGCACAAAGACAATTCCAGTGCAGGGACATTTAGTGGCTCTGTTTGGAGATCACACACAGGCTGTGAGTCTGGATATGGAGTTGTCAAAGGGCAACATCTCTGTGTTAGGCCTGACTGTGGCTCCCCTTGGATGCTCCCCAGAAAAACAGCATTTATTTGATGTCTTTCAGCCCCCAAAGCCTTCCAGCCCTGCAGGGTTTGATGGGATGTGCCACAGGGAGCCTGCACCTGCTGACACTGACTTGTCTGGTGGTTCAGTGCTCAGTTCAGAGTGTGGGTCCTGGAGTTTGCCACCCGTCATGTGCCCTGTAAAGAGGTGCCTCTGAAGCTGAGAGGGTTGCTTGGCTTAGCTGGTTACTCCTCTCAGTAAAGCTGCTGTTCTAGCACCAGCCATGCTGGGCTTCTTTTAGGCAGAAACTCACTCCTATCAGTAAAGAGCTTGGAGACCTTATTTTTAATTTGCTGTAGGATTGGGTGCTGTAAATGGTTTTGTTATCAGTGTGGGAATGCTCTGAGGACAAGGATTTGGCAAGAGGACACCCAGCCTGGTTCACCTGCAATGACCAGGGGGAAGGTGTGTTGCCACAGGGTTTATTCATAGCATCACAGAATAGTTTGGGCTGGAAGACCTTAAACAGCTTCTCATTCCACCTTCCACCAGACCAGGTTGCCCAGAGCCCCATCCAGCTTGGCCTTGAAGAATTCAAGGCAGCTCTGGGAGGCTGCTGAGGGCTGGCTTGCTCTGCTGTGGTGCTGCACACACCAGACTGTTTTTGGTCACAGTTTTCCCTTGCTGCCCCTCACGGCACCTACCTTGGACTCATCTCAGTTCCCCATCACCTGTGCCTTGTTTTAGACAGCGCAGAGAGCCAGGCTCCGGGTGGGCAGTGCTGCACCAAGGGCTGGGGAGCACCTTCGAGCTGCTTGTCCCCAGTGTGACACACCATGGTGACAGGCCCAGCTTAGTCCCTGCTGGGCTGTCCACACACAGGAGAAGCTGTTTGTGTTGCCCTCAGTAGCAGCAGTGTTACCCACAGTATTTGTTTGGGCTCATACACAAAAGGTCGCTCACCACTGCTGAGAACACCAGGTTAAATCAGTGGTCTGTCTGCAGAGTATTTTAGCATTTTCTTGCCACGTTTGACCCAGAGACTGAACTTTTTCTGCTTGGATAAAAAAAGAAAACAGCTTTTTTTTTTTTTCTGGTGAAGGAAAAAAGAAAGCCATGTGAATGCTTCCTGGGCATCATAGCTGGCTGTGTGATTTATCCATCTTGCTAATAATGATGGACAGGGCTTTGCCCATCCCAGGGTTTGATGAGAGGCTGCTGTTTGCCTGAGTGCATTTGGTTTGCATGCAAATAAGAGGGTTTATTGTCTGTTGTTTGTTTTTCACAAAAAGTGCAGCTTTTTTGCGTGTTCAGAATAACTGCTGCTGTCCCAGGAGCAGGCCTTGCAGGAAAGGGAAGTTTTAGAAGCATCCCAGGGTTGGAAGCTCAGTAGCATCAGCTCTTCAGCCGGAGAGCACAGCACATCTGCTCTGAAACCCACAGCACTGCAGAGCAAAAGAGGATGGCATTGATCTGATAGTTTGTTGTCATTGACATTTCTATTGATCTACTCTTCCCTGATGATCCCTTACTGCTAAAGCCAAGGGCCAGTGCTGGGAAGGGTCAGCACTGAAGGCAAAAGCCTTTTCCAGATGTGCACCACAGTGCACTTTGCCTCAGACTAAACACAGCTTCTCAGCTGAAGCTCAGCCAAGATATTTCAGCTGGGCCATTCCAGGTCTGTTCAGCCTGATTTTGCATGTCAGCTGAAGGACAAGGAGCCAAAGCCCACACCTCTGAAGTCACTGTGGATTTAATATTGTAATGCAGCCTTGGCTGAGCGCTGCTCGGGAGAGCAGAGCAGCGCGGATTGAATTACCTGCAGCACATTAGCTGAAATCTCCTGTCCAAGGCCTGCAGGGGCTGGTGCAGCTCAGCTTTCCAGGGAGGCTGATAAGATCACAGCCTGGGGTAGCACAGTTTTAGGTTTTAGTTTGGTATTCATTATATCACTATCGGCGATCAGGGTCCTGGCTCAGGACGGGCTGGAGCTCTGCCCCATGCCCTGGCTTTGGGGCAATGCCTTACCCTGGGTCAGGTCCCTGGCACAGCCCCCACGACCTGGACAACCATCCCTTACTGACCTTCTGTTGATACACGGGGAGGTGCTGTCCACACCCCAAAGAAGCTTTGAAACCAATGCAAAAGAGGGAGCGGGCGCCAGATGGCTTCTCCAGAAAACAAAGATTGGACTTTCAATATTTTGTGTATCTTCTACTAACTTAAAATAGCTCCTTTCTGTTTGTTGAGGCAAACAAGACATTAATATGCACATCCCAGCAGTAAATAGGTTTCAAGCAAGCTTCTGTAGAGCTGGAGGAGGATATTAGGACAGTGTGTTTTTCATCACTGATGTGCCAGCTAGCATGCAAAAGACTCATAGTGCAGGAAAAAGACTGGAAAATTGAGGGGAAAAAAAAGTTTTTCATAGGAAAAAAACCCCTGTTGATCAATGCAAAGCAAATATTGTTTTCTTTTCTGGTTCCATGAGATCTGACGCTAAAGGTACGTGTTTTGATTAATTGGTTCTGGAGTGGGCCAGGTATAGATGTGATGTAGCTCTTGAAATCAGGTGGAATGTACATAAATAAAATGCTGCTTGCATTGACCCATTCTGCTGCTTTCTTTTTTAAAATTTATTGTTGTTTTCCTGGCCTTTGATGTTGTGCATTTATAACGACAGGCTTTTAGAAATTACATCTCATGGAAAAATCCACTGGGCTTTCCCACAAAGGAGTTAATGGCTTTTATGAAAAGATTTACCTAATGTGGGGTGATGTTTTCAGTCTCATGAAACCAGCAGTGAGCAGAGCTGGAAATGAGAGCTGAAGCAGGAGTTGGTGCCATCTTTTCTGTGCAGAACACAAGGGAAAATGAAATGGTTTGCTTTGTTTCATGCTTTTGGGTACAGTAAAGTAGATTTCAATAAAAAAACAGGAGGAATGAATGAACAATTTCTTAATGCATCCAGTCAGCAAAAGAGAAACCACATCAATTAGACAAACCAGATTAATGCTCAGGGTGTGTCCTTGCTGCCCACATAAAGCATCCACAGCCTGACTTCGGTCAAACACACCCTGATAAACCCAGGCAGTGACTGATCTATATTTACCTTCTTGATTTATGAGAACAGAGACAGCAGGGACTCTGGAGCTTATGATTCACTCGTGTTTCTCCTGGTTTATACAACTCCTGGTTAGGAAAGGCTGCCTGTTGCAGTCAGGGAAAACCCTCTCCTTCCACCCCCAGCTCCTTGAGAGGGATGTGAGCCTTCAGTGGTGCTCACCACCCCGGGCTGGGGAGGGCATTTACACCCTGGAGCCACCATTGTCTCCTGTGGGTGTTGTGTTTGACTTGCTCTGTGAAAAACACAGCGTTTGAGCTGCATCTTGGTGACCTGCATTGTGCCACACACAGTGCCTGACACCAGCAGTTCCTCAAACACATTACAGATGGACACACCTGCAGGCAATTTTTATCCTCTTGTGCCCACACCAAATCAGAAAGTCAATTTATCCTGGGGCTTCTATGGAGTTTCTGGTGTCCAAGCATACAGGAGGGAGCTCAGGCAGATGTGGTTTGCTGGGAATTCCATTTTTTCCAATGCCCGCTCTGGAAATGGCAGTCTAGGAGTGTAATTTCCCTTTTCCTGCTGGCCATTGGTCTGGAGGTGTGCTGTGCTTCAACAGAGCTGCTGTGGAGCATCACTGGTCACTGCTGGTGACTTATCCCTTGTCTCTTTCCACCAGCTGGTCTTTGGATAGGTGGCTAATGAACAAGCAGCACTGGCTTTGTCAATATGTCTGTTTCCCCTTTTATTTTTCTAAGCAAGAAACCCCAGTGATTTGTTGACACAGAACAAGTAACAGTTCATTTGCAACTCCCCAAATGAAGCTAAATTATTCTGAATAAATTAAACATTAAAACAGCATTGGAGCAAACCCAGTCTCCTGATGGAGTTTAGTCCTGCTTGGAAATGCAGATGTTCAGCCTAATGGGCTCCTCAAAGGTAACCAATGTCAGCCCCTACCCACCCTCACGATTCCCTACCTGTAACACTTATCCAAGCCTATCCTCCTTTTTTATTTTTTATTTCCCTGGCTTTTCCATGACTTACAAGATATTATTTCCTGCTGGCAGTTGGATTGTCTGAGTATTTCCCAGCCAGGGCATCCTCACAAGAGGAACACCAGCAGTGGGTCTCACCACAGAGCAGCTCAGCAGCTCGGCCCTGGATTGATGAAAACGGATGAGCTTTTAAATTGAAGAGTTGTTTGACATTGTGCAGTTAAAGGAAATGTTCTCCCTTATGATAATTAATGATTCTTGAAGGCAGGGGGGAGCAGGGCATGGGCAGCCCAGGGTGCTGCTGGCCAGGGAGAGGGGAGGGCAGGGGAACACATCACTGGCTCCTCTCTGCAGGAAAAGCAGTGGGGGAAGGAAAATATCTGTGGGAAGGAAAGAAATGCTGCCCAACACTGAAGCAGAAATCTAGAGCCATTTTAGCATCCCTAAGGAAATTTGTGATTTTGCCTCTGGTAGGAAGGATCACTGAGTAATACACAGCTGTCAGTGGGTGCGAAGTGGCCAAATCTGGCAGCGGAGATGTGCTTAAATCAGAGCTGGATTTGCCTGCTTGTTCTGCTTTATTGCTGCCCTTCCCTGGCTTTTCCCCCTGTTGAGGTTGTAATTTCTGTCAAAATGTAACTGCAGAGCTCTGCATTTTAATCCCCTGTAATTACAGTCCTGGGGAACTCGGTCATCCCTGCGTCAGCCATCCTCCCTGTCCCCCCTGCCCTGAGAGAAGCAGATTGAAGAGCTGTCGCAGAAGGTGGCTGGAAGGGGGGTCTTGTTCTCCTCAGAGCCCTTCCTTGTCCCCCCTGCTGTCATTCTCAGAGCCCTGACTCGAGGTTTGCTGCCACACTGACAACCTCCTCCGCAGCATCCCCTCCTGGGGCAGGGAGGGACACCCCAGTGCCACCTTGAGAGCAGCTGTGACTCAGCCTGGCTCTCTGGGGCTCCGTGCTGCCAGGAGGATGAGACACAGAGGCAGAGGCTCGGCTGGCAGAAATCAGCTGATGGCCCCAGCAGCCGGCTCAGCTGGGCTGATTCACGCTGGTGGAGGGTCCTACCCACAGCCATCCCACACACCAACACCATCCCTGTGGGGCAGCTGGTCTGAGGCACTGATCAAGGCAATTGGGATGCAGATAAATGGGGGGGGGGGAAAAGAAAAAAAATCTTCCTGTTCTATTTAAATATTTGGGAAAACCAGTTTTCTGTTAATAGTCCTCAGTGTACCCCAGCAGGATGAATGGTGTCCTCCTTGTCCAGCAGTGTGGTAAGTGTGGGCTGGGGACGGCTTGCAGCAAGTTTCTTCTTCTGTTCTCCTGTTCAAAATATCTTGCATTAGAGGGAGAAAATGCTATCTATAAAATTTGTTTTCTTTATAAGGATTAAGGGTGAGGATGGCAGTCAGAATGCAGAGAAAACCAAGTAAAAAATAATATTTCCAGCAGCTGTTTTGTGGAAGATTCCTACTTTTATTTATTTTATCCATTTGTCACTGTTGCTTTCCAATTCCTTCAATAGGTTTAGTCCACACAATTCTCAATATTCCTTGCTCTTTCAGCTGGGTTCTCTGTTTTCCTTCCCATCCTCTAAATCTCATCAGTTTGCTGCATCCCCCGGATGATGCAGCTCAGAGTCAATAATCCTCTCCTGGAGAAATTGCCTCTGGCAGGCTGGAGACCCGACTGAACCAAAGACACCCACAGGATGGTGTGTTTTCCTCTGGGCTCACAGCACCTCCCTGTACAGGAGGTGGGGTGTGACTCAGAGACAGCTCTCAGCTGAGCTATCACCAATTAAAAATGCTTTTTTTTGGTGTTAATATAGAAGCAGAATTTCCTTTGCCTTTGTGTTGGGTTGGTTGTCAAATGTGCTGTTTGGTGCTGAAGGGAAACAGCTTCAGTCCTGTTGCCCTCCTGAACTGAAAAAAAGAGATTCTTACATGAAGGAAGTGCAAGGACAGAGTAGAACTATTGAAAAATATCAGTGTGGATACAACAGGTTGCAATTGTTGTGTAACGTGGGATTCAAAATACCTTCACATATATCTGCTACTAGTGGTAACTCTTGTCACCTATCTACCCCAAGAACTTTATATAAAACTGTGTTATTACAGGACAGTCTGCAAAAGGGCACCTCTTTAAACCAAAACAGGTCAATTTGTCATCGTGATAAACATTCCTGTTTGGCTGTGTGGACAGTAGATGTGCACCAACCCAAACTTTTTCATAAAAACAATACGAAAGATGGAAAATAATGTTTTAGAGAAGATGAATTTCAGCTGTCACTCCTGTTTTGATTGAAGAGTTTTGTGGTAGCCACAGAAGACCTTACCAAAGAATGTTGCAAGCACAACTGTTGGCTTTTTGAGTGAGGACAAAAGTTTAAAATACATGGCAGAGAGTGAACAAAAACAAACCAAGAGTGGTCCTGCTGTAAAGGGTCCATTGCACACCAGAGAGAGCCCATGGCAAATGCAGCCCTTTGCTGGCAGAGTGCTCTTGCTGGGTCTGGAAATTCTTGTCCAAAGCTCAGAAAAATCAAGCAGCCCCTCTTGAGTTCCTTGACCTTGGGATTAGGCAGGATGTAAAATAAGAGGGCATGGAGAGCGATAACTTGTTTTGAAAAAGTTATACAAATTATGTTAAAATACACGATTTAAAATATTAGTTCTGGCAGAGAGATTGCTGGAGTTTCGGTCAAGAGGAACAAATATTCAATAAATTAAAAAGTCAGGAGCTGGCTCTATAACAATTGCTTTGCAAGCAAAGGTTGGTTTTTGTGGTTGGTGTGGAATGTGCTGGGGAAGGGATCCAGCAGCGTTCTCAGGGCAGACATTGCCATCATCAAATGGCTCAAGTTTGCTCTTTTGTTGGCACTCAGGAGCCTCACAAAGATTTAACAACTTTTAAAATAATTTTCTTTAGAGATGGGTGTTTTCCTATAAGAAAGCTTTGGTTCATTTGTAAATGTAGGAGAAAAACTGAGCAGAGCCCACACCAGTCCAGCACCACCATGAGCAAGAGTTAACTTGTATTTTAAAATTTAAAAGTCATGTCTAGTCCAAGAAGTGCATTTTATTTATTTCACTTTGTTTTAATACTGGAAGTACACATCTACTTGATGTTTTCAAGGCAAAGTCTAGAGTATATAGTAACATTTCTTTTGTTGTTTATCTGGTAAATCTGCAGTGCTATTATTCACTATGGCTTTGTCTCCATAGGAAAAGGAGACTATAGACTACAAGAAGGAGCTGGCAAAGAGAAATCAGTTTTTGGCAGTGCAAATAATCCTTAATAGCAATGGGAGATTTATAAAATTTAAAAAATAAAAGATGGCTAGACAGTGGTAATTTCTTCTGTATGGAAGGGCGGTGTTGTTTTGGTTTTAATTCCCCTCTCAGCTTCAACAGTTCCAGAATATTGAACAGTTTCTTTAATTTTCTTACAATTAATGTTATTCCTGGTCTCCCACCTGAGTACCCAGTGGATGAGCTAAAAGGAAGCTCTGAACAGTGAGGGTGAGGTATATCCTAAAAATGTGTGAAATGCTTTTTGGGCATGCAAAATCATGACCTGGATCTGGATGCATGTTTTCCACTGCCTCGTGGGAGGCTGGTCCATGGAAGTCATGTGATTCAGATGGATTAAACTTCAGCCAAACAGTGGGCAGAAATGAAGGAAAGAGAAGCAATAAGTACAGATTGTAATGGGAAAAAAAACCAAAAAACAAACCTCTGGGTTTGGGATTGTTTGTTTAATTATCACATTGATTGATGAATCTGATAAAGTGGAATTTTGACATCTGTGCTTGCTTTTCCCCCCAAACTGAACATATCTGTCCCCTGCCTGCAGCTGCCAGGGAGCTCCAGGCCTTTTCCAGTAGCCAGAGAAATCAGAGCTTTCATTCCATCAGCATGAGCCAGGAACAAGTGTTTGGGCAGAACTTTGCCCTGGGGATGGCGGAGCACTTCTGATTTCTGACCCTGACCCCAGACCTTCAGGTCTGTGCCACCATCCCATAATGACCCACCTTCACCATGAACTTTTTACTTAGGGGATTTGGAGATGGACTCAGGAATGCTTGTGGAGGGACACTGATACACTGAGGTCCTCTGGTACTTAAAACAGCTACAAGAAAAGCAAATTAGACATTAAAGGTTTTACTTCTCTTTTCAAATTATTGAAATGGCTTTGGAGTGGGAGGCATTAGTCTTACACTGCTGAGGAACATGGAATTTGATTATTCCCCACTCTGCTTCTTTTTTTTCTTTGTTCAGGAAAGATCTATTTCTCTTGCAGAAACAATTTATTTGCAGTGTATAATAGCAGAGCAGGGGGATGTGCTCTGTCCCCGTTTTCAGATTTTGTATTATGGAGAACAATTTTGTTGGTTTTTCTTGTCTGGGTATTTAACCTTCAGCTTCCCTTGTGATTTTTGCCACCTGAACATTTCTCATTTTGGTGTTTTTCAGATGAACATTTCTCATTTTACACAGGCAGATAGTGATAGGACAAGGGGGAATGGTTTAAAGCTAAAAGAGGAGAGATTGAAATTAAATGTTAGGAAGAAATTCCTTATTCAGAGGGGATGAGGCCCTGGCAGAGGCTGCCCAGAGAAGCTGTGGAGGGGCTGGGGAGACACTGGCATTTCCCAGTCTGCACAGCCTGCTGTGAATCCCCAAGAGGATTTACCCTGTTCCTTCCCAAAAGGTCGAGGCAAGACAAACCAGCTTGGTGAGAGTCTGCTCTGTTTAACTGTGGGAAGCTGTGAAGGAGAAGAGCTCGTCCATCACTGCTCTCAAGAGCAAAATATAATCTACAGAATTTCTTCTGGAGATATTGCTAAGCTGAGAACCCATCACTCACCCACAGTCTCTCCCTGCCGTTATTTTTCTTCTATTGAGTGCACATAAAAAAAGAAGAAAAATTTCTGTCTTTCTTGTCTAATGCAATTGCTTTACTTCCCATCCCTGTTCAGTCCTGTGCTCAAGGAATCCCTCGGGCTGTCAGGGCTGGGCTCAGAGTCCCCTCTGGCAGGTAAAGGGGCCCTGCTGGGCAGCACTGGAGATGGAGCCTCATCTGTGAGCCCAGGTTTGGAACAGGAGGGCTGGGTGATGCTTCTCCAGGGTGACTTTGAGTAAAATGTCTCTGTGCTTCTCATTATCTCCAAGGAGTAACTAAATGCAGAAGGACTGTAGGGCAGTGGAAACCAAGAAATGTTTGTGGAGTGGCTGGAAGCGAGGTAGGGGCTTTGCAGATGGGAAGCTATTGGTGATATCTGAGTGCTGGAAAGCAGCACAGGACTGGCAGATGGCAGAAGGCATTTTACAAAACACTTCGCTGTCCTAATCACTCTCTTTGCTGTCTATTGGACTCTGGTCAGAGACACCTTTGGGGCATGGACTTAAATTTCTGAAATGATAATACAAATTTAGGGATAATAATAGCGTTGTCAGAAATAGTCAATACTTTCTTTTTGAGCTGGAATGGAATATTTGAATATTTTTAGGATGGAATATTTTATTGCTTAGCTGTTTTCTCCTGGAGTTATTGTTTTTTCCCTGACAGTGCAGTAATTTAATTTATTTTTCTTTTCCTGTTTTGCATTGTAAAAGACCTGACTGATGTCAGTTCAGAATATCCCAGGCCTTGCAAGCTCAGCCTGCACCAGCCCTTGGCCCACCTGGTACACACACAAAGCTGTTCTTGAGTGCTTGTAACACCACCATGCTGTGCTAGGAGGCTTCTGGAGGTTGGTAAAGCAACTCTGAGATTCTGTGAGAGGAATGAAGAACTTTAAAGCACTTAAAATAGGTAAAGGAGGAGAGAATGAACCTTTCCTCATAACTAACAACTTTGGCATGGGGTCAGGGATTATTACTCATGGTTTGCCCAGCCCACTCTTCCATAATGTCTTTTTTCTTTTTTTTCCGCTTTAAGTTTGAAAAGAGCTGGGTGTGGATGAGATTCTCATTTTCATGCTGAAGCTGCAGCACACGCTGTGTGATCCTGTGGTGGTGTCTGGGGGCGAGGGATTGAACTGCTTCCCTTCATGCCACAGAGCTGCCTTTGCTGCTGGGAGGGTGGGGAAACAGCATGTCAGCTTTGGTCAATTGGGGTCTTGGGTCCCTCCTCATCCCAGACTGCCATGGATGTTTCCCTGCCTCCGTCTTTTGTGCTGTTGGCCTCCTTTTACCTTTTCCTCTGTCAGCCCTCCCGGTCCCTGTGGGATGTGCAGCGCGGTGCCGCGCGCAGGGCACGTCCCACGGGCTGTGTGGGAGGGCTCTGAACACATGTGAGCCATGGATGAGCATTTAGTGCATCTGCACTCAATTTCCAGCTCCTCTGCTCTGGCCGCTGCAGCGTTTCCAGGTTAAATATCTTTGGGAGCCGGGAAACAGCTCAGTATCCAAGAAAAATCCAATTGACTGTACAATAGGCTGGAAATTGTTCTTTGATCAAGTAGCACTTTCATATCACCATAAACAGTGTAGGAACACAAACTAGGTTACAGGATGGCTTTTTTTTTTTTCCATTGTTCCATTTAATTTGATAGCCTTTCCTTGGGTATGCAAAAGGCTTCCTGCCTCTCTCTCCCTGAACGTGAAACACAGATGGTGCAGCACTGCCTGTATTACACAGACAATAAAAGGTATTTAACTTTTTTTTTTTAATGCATCTCAAGCAATAGAGAAAAAAAAACATCCTCAGAGGTTTTGAAACATCCTTTAGCCTAAGGCTTGGCCTGAAGTAGGGGAGGACTGGACAGAGAGGATGAGCACCAGAGGAGCGGTACTAAATGGAGGTTACAGTGCAAAACGCAGCTCAGGTTCCATGTTTGGGGTTTCCCTTGGCTTTGTTGTGATGCCTCCAGAGAAAGCAGACATTGGAGCATACAGGAAACCTTTGAAATAATTTACTGCAATGAAGAGTGCTCCCTGAAGAGAACAGTGGTGCCCTTGAGGGAGGGTGACTCCTGCGCCACGAGCACTGAGCTGGGGGTGAGCCCAAGTGTCCCCCTGGCTCTGGCTCTGGCTGTCCTTCCCCTCCCTTCAGAACAGGTTCTCTCTGTTCAGACTCCAATATAAATTTCCATTGCAGCACAAGCAATACAAAGCTGTATTAAGGAAATTGACTATGGCATTAGTCATTCCCCAGGCAAGAGCCCTGCCTGAGGGGGAGGAAGAAGCAGAGTAAGGCATCACACCACGGTTTCTGTGCAGTGCCAAGGCAGCCACAGCCCAGACCTCCCTCACTGCTGCTCAGGGGCAGCAATATGTTCAGTACTGAGCATATTTCACAACATTGGTCTGTCAATAGTGTCAATTCATCCTGTTCTCTTGATAATTCCTCTCACTCTTATCCAAGAGGGATTAAGTGGAGAAATACAGTAATGCAGTGGATTGTACAAGGATTATCCAGGTTTTCCTATCAGCTGTATCAGGAAAGCATTTTAACTGGAAAACTGCAAGTTCAAGCTTCCAAGATTAACCCAAAGAGTGTCATGCTTTGCTAAGTTCAGGAACCTTGGCTCAGTTTTACATTTGGATTCACTGACACTTTCTGTGATAAAGGACTGTGCAAACCCAGCAACAAGTGCTGGCCCAGGCTGGAGTTTGAGGCTACATTTATGCTCTTGTTCAAGGACTCTGGGGTCTCATTTCCCGGTACAGGAGGTCAGTCCTTGATACCATTCAGCTTTTAGAGATGTCCATGGCACTCCCCAGGCATGGTGCAGCTGGGATGAGATGGGATCAGGGTGCACCAGGATGGGCCAGTGCTCCCCACAGACAATTTTCACAAAACTTTTTGTTCAGCAGATTGGCAGAGTGAAGCATTATGGACACAGATCATCCTGCGCCAGCTGGCCAATGTCTGAGAGAATGCTCCCAAAGCTATTTAATTTATTAGCAGAGAGGTAGCCTGATGGAATTGATGGTTTCATTTCTGGGACTGTAGCTTCTTTCAAGATTTGGTCATTTGAAGGTGATGAATCTTTGCCTCAATAAAGGTTTCTGGATTTGACCCAAAGTAAATTAATTCAGATGAGTCAAAGAGCCAACCAAAAAAAATCTCAGAGGGCTCCATACAAACCATAAGTTGTGCATGAAGAGTTATGAAGGCAACTTCTTTGTAGTCCTGTTCTTTTGGCATTCCAGGGAATTCTTTAGGCAAATACCATGGGAATAAAGGAAATATTTTTGTCAACAGAGAATCCTCAGATAGCCTCGAAAGGGCGACACTGCTAATAAATTTGTTGAGGGTTTGTTCTGCCTTGTGCAGAAACTGCTGACTGTTATGTACAGCGCCTAAACTTGATTACTTCACATCTTGCAACTCTAATCACCTCTGAGTGTTAACGTATGTGAATTGGGGAAAGGATTAAAATTATTCTTGGAAGTAAAATGTATTCTTTCTGATGAAGCATAAAATTAGTTGTCTCTTGGGGAAGGCCCAGTTGAACTGTTGTTTACAGGAGTTTCTTTCAGAATTGGGGCATTCATTGCTTTGGTTCAGATTTAATTTTAAAATATAAAGGGAAATATTTGTCATATGTTCAGAACCACAGTGTGGTGTAAAGTCTGTTGTAAGTGATGTTGCTTGCTGAAAGATAGCACCAAGTTATCCCAGGGTTTCCTTTCCACTGTTGCTTAACTTACAATGGATGATTCTTTCCAGGTAGGAAATGGCTTCCCCTACGGGGGAAGATGAGAAACTGTATGATTTGAAAACTTGAATTTAAACAAGACAGATGTTGTCCAGGCAGTCTAGAGGAAAGCAGGAACACACAAACCAGGGGCATGAGAAGCAGGATCACAGGAACAGACTGGCTGTGCCCAGAGGAAAAGCCAAGGCAGAGTAAGAAATCACTGTTTTAACCCCCCTGCCTCTGTTGTGTTTGTGTCAGGATAAATGAGTCAGGCTTTGGATGGAAGAGATTGTATGTTGTCACTCTGTTTTCTGAAATTAGAAAATCCATAGGGAAGAGTCAAAGCCAGTAAATGATCCTCAGGAAGATGCCTGTTTCATTTCATTCAAATGACCTTCACATTAGATTTTACCAGCTGGGCCATGACCACAACAATCAATTGAAAGCTGAGTCACAGGTACTTGAATCACTCCATGAGTCATGTCTGACCCAAGATATTTCTGTGAAGATCCCCAGGGTTCCTGAGCAGACATCTGGGGCAGGGGAGGTGCACTGTCCTCATCAAGTGCTCCCATGCCTTGCTGGCTGGGGAGGACCTGGATGAGCCTCAGACCAGGCAGGAACCCTTCAGGCAGCCACATCTGGTCTTGTTATGATGTGAAAGATGTTATGATGTGAAGCCACCCTGAAGCTGCTGGAATTGGCAGTGTCAGATTTATGGCTGGACTCAGTGACCCTAGAATTCCAGCCTAGGGGATTCTGTGGGTCTACATCACTCTTTGCCCAGGCAGAGAAGAATATGGAGGCAGGGCTGGGGCCAATCCTTGGGGTAAACTGAACTGAAGTCCAAACTCCACCTAGGCAGTGGTAAAGCATTGCTGAAGGACCACCAGAGTAAAGGTGTCTGCCCTTCCAAATTCTCTGACAATGGCACATTTTACAGCTGCTGTTCCCAGTTGGTTCCCAGCTGATCACACTTGTGATCTACAACAGCTCTGTTTATCCCTGCTCTTGTATCTGTGCCATGGCTCAGTGGGCAGTGATTAGGTGTAGCCTGGCAAGAGTGTGTGCCAGCAGCATTAGTGGCTGCTGCTTGGCTACAGCAGGGAAAGGAGAGTGCTCACAGCGGGGTTTGAAACTTTATGCTAAAATTTAATGTCTAGAAAATAAGTGGTTTGCAATTTTAATCCAAATAAGTCCATCAGGTAATGTTTGTGCTGTAGAGATTGGTAAGGCTGAGCCCTCAGGTAGATGAATGCTTCAGGGACAGCTGGAAAAGATTCAGAGCTCAGAGGCTGATTAATTTACCATCCAGAGCAGAGACCTTCACTTCTGTGAGTGGGTCTGTGAGCATCCTGCACTCAGACTGTAGGAATGTGTCATCTTATTTTTGTGCTAATGTCAGGTTGGAGCTCCTGGGCATTTGTGTAACTGCTGTAAGAGAGTGAAAAGTTGTGAGAGCCTCCTCAGAGGATTTTTGGGTGACCCCCAGGTCTTAGGGCAGTGAGGAACTGAACGCACCTGGCATCTTCATTGTCCTCCAAAAGCAGCATCACGTCCCTTTCTGCCTATTTAGAAATCTTTCATGAATTCCGGTGGTCATCTGGGCCTGTGGGCTGCCATGTGAGCCATTTGCTTGGTGCTGGATTTATTCTGCAGCACTCAGGAATTGGTGATTCACCACAGAGTCCAGTCAGTGAAACCCAAGGCCCTTGCAAGGAGCTCCAGAGCAGCCCACTGGGTTACTCTGCAGTGTTGGCATCATTAATTCTGCATGGTAGCACCAAAATCTGCTCCAAATAACCCCAAATCAACATTTTTCCCAGATGTGTGAAGGGTGTTGGCTGGGCTTACAGCTTTACTTTATGGGCACTGTCCTGTCTTACACTTCTTTGTGTTTTTTTAATCAAGAATTAACCAGATTATGCAAAGATGGGAGGAGACTCACCAGGCATAACAGTATTGGTTTAATTTCCTTCTGTGTAATCCCTTCTGTACTCATTTTCCATTCAAAATTATTTCCATTTCATCTTCCTGAAAACAAATATATCTTTTTGAAGCCATGCCAGGACAATTAAAAGAACACTGCAAGGCCACAACGATGTCACATATGGGCTTCATGAGCCACTTGAAATGGAAATATCTGAGACAGCATTAGATTGGCTTTCCAGGGGCTAAATTGGATTTCCAGGGGCTAAACTGCACTTCCAGGGCCTGATGTAGTTCCAGGTACAATTTACTTTTTTCTGCCTGTCATCAGAGCAGTCAGGTTTTAATTGCAGTTCTGTGTCATGCAGAGCAGGATGTGGTGTGTAGCACCAAATAATGGAACTTAGCTCTTCTTTTGTAACTTCATTTTAAAAGTTCCTGGTTTATAATGTCTGGCAAAGAAGCTTGAAGTGTGACTCAGTGTGGTGGGTCTGTGTGGATTGTGGGGACTGCAAATCTCACTTCTGAGAGGGTGAGCTGCTCTGCTCATCCCCGTAAGGAGCTGTTATGAGGCTCAGAGATAACCATGAGGACACCCTTGTGCATTTAAATGGCTTTTTGCTTTCATCCACCTCTGGTCTGTGCAGAGGTGGCTGCTGGGAGGAGTTGAGGCTTCCCAAGGGTTAGACAGCATGCACTAAATTCCTGCTGAAGCTCTCCAAGTAGGCATGGAGAAGGCTGCAAGTCTGAACTGCCTCTGCTGTTAAAGTTGAAGTTGCCTCCTACATGGAGTGATTTAAGTCCTCACTCCTCCAGACTTCAGCTGTGGAGTAAATAAGTGGTGTAGGCTCAGCACACAGTGAAGAACAACATTGAATTTAATACTCCCAATACTTTCAAACAAGAAAACTTTCCACAGCAGTCACTCATATTGTACATTAATTAGAAACAAAGATCTTAAAATACACCGATGACAGATTTAATTCTAGAGGGAGTTTCTGCAGTTTACTGGAAGCCATGCAAATATACTGTGCTGTGGGAAGTAGTTGCACAGTGAAGCAGCTTGAGATTCAGCTTTCTGGATGACCTCTCTTCCCTGTTGCTGATGTGCAGGCTCTTCCAGCCCTCTAACCAAAGTGCTTTCACTGGCTGGAGTCTCAGTTCCTCAGGACAGGGACAAAACCTGCTTCCACCCTCCCAGAATTTATCTGATGGCCACAGCACCAGCAGAAGCAACTCCTCTGTGCAAAATGCCCTTCATCTCCCAAAGAAAGGCTGGGTTTTTTCCCAGATCTGACTTTCCCTGCTCTTTTCTATTTTTGCTCTGACTCTAGTGGTGGAGCTCCCAGAGCTGCTCCAATCCCCACCACCTTACAGGAGACATTGACCCCTGTCTCTGCCTTCACCTGCAACAGGCTGGGGCCTCTAGGAGCACCACAGGTGTAAAGGTGGGAGAGAGTCTCTGGAAGTGCTAAAGGGTTGCCCCTTTAGCAAAACCCAAAATGCAAACCCTTTGGAGAAGGATGGGAATTATTAGATGCATTGGTTTTGACCCTCGAGCCCTTTTATCTGGAACTCAGATTTTGCAGCTTTGGGAAGGATGAGTTTTGCACAGTCTCTAGTAAACTGGAGGTCTGACACCTTGCAAGGCAGAGGTGGAAAATGCCATCTCCAGCTGAAATCCCCTGGGAAAGAGGTGACCACCTTCAAATCTGCCCCTCACCATCACTGACACCAGGGTTAAAGCTCTCACCCATCCAAAGCATTATGTCTTCTCTTGAAAACTGACTCCAGAAAATAAACCAGGCCATTCATCCCAACCTTCTGGCACTGTCTCCAAATGCAAATACCAGGTTGCACAGCCTGCTCTTCTCAGCATTGCATGCTCCAGACTGGGAGGCTTTTTGTGTGCAATGCCTCCTGCAGCTGGCGTGGCCCCATTTTGTACTAGACAAACACTGACAGCTTTATTTCTTGTTTGTTCTGTCCCAAAGATCCTCAACATCCTGGTTTGAATTGCGTATTGTGGTTCTTCACTAGCAGAAATGTAAATAACAAAGAAATTTCGTGTATTTTAATTACCTGAAGGCGTCTGTTTTAATCTGGCAAATCCTCTTATGTGATAAAAGTAATGTTGCTATGGGAACCCTATCTAACAGGAAAGGTAGCACCAGTCTGCCTGTAAATAATTAGGAAACTGATGCAGTGAAGGGATTTTTTTTTTTGGTCACTTGGCACAGAACTGGCTTTGCGGTGGAAGTTTAGACCCGTGTTTTGGTTTTATATGTATGAGTGAAAGAGGCAGAGATTTAACTAGGAGGATCCCATTCAGGCATCCTGGAAGGGTCAGAAAATGTTTGGTTTTTTGTTTTTCTCACATATATTCACCAAAATACAGCCCACCCCCACCAGCAGTGCATTTGCTTACTGTGACACTCTCATTAAGTGTTTTAACTCAGTAATGTGTGAAATCCTCTCTGCAGCGAGACACTCACTGAAACATTCCCTCCAAGGCAAATTCTACCCAGTCAGTCCCTGGTGCCTGAGAGCAGAACCAGCTCTGGGGGTCCCCTCTGTCCCCCCCAGCAGGGATTGGTGTGGCACCAGCTCCTGCCCTGTTTTTGGCTGATGGGCAGGAGAAGGGTGTAGGAGCTGGACATGGTCCTGTTCATCTTTAAATCAAATCTCTGCTTCGTGCAAAGACTCCAAGGACAGCAGGGCTGCCCACATGGATGAGTGCTGGGTCCCTAGGGCAGGACAAGAATCCTCTGTCTCCATTGTCCCACACCAGGGTTACCATTTGAGCCAGAGCTGTGCTGTGAGAGGGTTTATTCATTTACCAGGAGGATGTGCTGATAAGAGCCCTGTGATAACAGGCAATAAAGCAATAATGGCAATATGGTTCAATATATTAGAAAATTTTTCATGCTATAAAATCCTTTTCTCTTTTCTTAGATTAAAAGGAATTTACTAATAGGATATTTCTCATTTTACTTTATGTAAGTACATAAAATTCAGTATATTCTTGTGCCTTGAGGCCACTATTGAGAAAGAAGCTCCCATTATAAATTTGGAACAGATATTGAGTTGCTCTAAAGTCTAAAGTCTGGGATGCAAAGAAAAAGGGGGAAGATTAAATCTACCATTCATTAAATATTTCTACATTAATTCAATTAATTACACACCAAAGAGAACTCATTGTTTGCCGTATAAATGTAGGGTGATCAGTGAAAAACCTGTAGACTTTTTTCACAAACTGAAGAACTATACATCAATCTACTCCTCATCCACAGGTTATTGTGCATGGGTGGGTGACATTTGTGTCTCATTGCATATCTGTAGTATGGTTTGCACAGATAATGCTTCCATGAGAAATTGTAATCTTTTGTCAGGCAAAGATTTTTTGTCTGCAAAAATAAAAAACCCTGTAGAGGCAACCTTAATATATCTGCTGCATAAACACACTGTTTTTGCAAGTTATGATTATTTCAGTCAACACTGACAATGTGCTGACATAATTTGAATAGAATGATCTCCTTTAACACAAGGAAAAAACTGTTATAGTTGAATAGGAAGGCTTGAACATATCCTAAAATCTTGACTTCCAGGAGTGTGACATTCAGAGATTCTTTTTTTTAAATACTGCCTCATAGGAGCACCATGTGGGCCAGTCTTAGGATAAGGTTTCAGTGATCTCATGGATTTTATCCAGCCTCACCAATTAGAAAATCATTTGGTAATAAATTGACTCAGAAATCATGATCAGGTTCATGGAAAACAATCCCACCAGCCCAGCCATTTCAGACTGCACCTGCCTCATTGCAAGAACATTAAGGACAATTATTAGCTGCTATTTGGGTTGTGCAGGTGTTCCCCAAGTGTCATTGTCTGGGACAGTGATTTGGGGAGAAGGGGTGGGAGAGGAGAGGCTCTGGGCATAAAAATATTGCAGGCCTTGTTTTGTACTTCAGTATTAGGTTAAATTAAAGTCGTGTTCCTGACATAGCTCCTGCCCAGCTAGATATGAATCATTAGTACAAAACCAATTTCCTAATTATCCTTCCATTGCAGGGTAATGCAATGAGTTCTGTACAGCTGTAATTTTACCCTGGTTCATTTCCATGTCCTCTGTTTTCCCTAGAGACGTGCTCTGCTCTCCTCTGAGGTTATTTCTGACGTGATCTTTGGCAGCAGGAAAGGTGGTGGTGGATGGATGAATTCATCCATTGTCACTGCTCTCCCAGATTCCCAGGGAACTTTTGCTGGGAATGTATCAACTTGTACAGGTGTTGGATGGTCTCTCAAATAGTTTGTTGTAATGGTCGAATTGATCCTCACGGGATGATGGGAATATTTTTGTTGCTGACCTTCTGTTTCATCTATTGGTATCTTCAGGTTGTTTGTATAAAACAGGTGGAAAAAACACAGCAGGGACCGCGTTATGAGGAGGTTCCTGAAAACCCTCTGAGTTACTAGACATACTTGTAGATATTTGAGAGGTGAATGAGGAGAATTTGTGCAAAAAGCTGAAGCAGGAAAGTGTTGAAGGAGCAAGTTCTCTCATCCCTCACCTTCTGAAGGTGTGGATGCTCCTGTCCGACACAGGGCTTCATCAGTTGGGTTCAAAAACTCAATCTCTGTGCAGAAACTGGGGGGAAACCCCAGACTTGAGTGATGTGGCATCACCAGCGGGTGAGAAGTGCAGCCACACTGGCAGCAGATAGCCTGCCCTTGGTCCAGGGAGGGAAAGGAACCATTGCCACCATGCCCGGAGGGGAAGGATGGGAGAGTCCCCAGCTCCACTCAGTGGGCAAAGCACAAACAACATGCAACAGCTCAGCAACCACAGCTGAACAGTGCTTGATCCCTCCAGCTAAGCCACGAGCAGGAAAAGGCTTTTTTTGTCCTTGGAAGACCATCCTGAAGCCCTGGGCTCCTACAGGAGGACCACAGGCAGTGTCCCCACACACCTCCTCTGGGTTTCTCAGAGTCACAGAGGGATGTGCTGCATTGAGCTGCTGCTCAGGCAGATATTGTTTGTTAGCCATGGTCAGATGTTATAATTTTTGTTATCCAAAGCTCCTGGGAAATGTACCCACAAGGAGCACCAGGGCTGGCTCCAGCCCTGCCCAGCAGTGGCTCCTCTCCAAGGGGCAGGAAGGAGCTTGGTTGGTGGCTTTGGCTCTTCAGGCTGCACAGGGATTTCCAGAGGGGTCATTGGAGCCAGGGGAAGAGAAAAACCAGGATTTTAGTGCAATCACCCTTTCTGCTGATACCTGCAAAACCCCTCAGTAGCTCTGTTGCTGGCTTAAGGGCAATACATTAAATAATTTCCATTGGTTAGACAAACGCCCAAATCATTTGCTTCGTTCTCCCGTGCTTCTGCTTTTGGCATTTCATCAAAAAAAGCCTTTTTAGGTTATATCTTAATTAAAAGCACCCCCCAGCCTGGCTGCAGCTCTCCCTGAAATGCTCCTCAAGCAACAGCACTTCATGTGCTATTAGCTGCCTCCTGACCCCCTCCTCTCCTGGTGGCCAGGTCTATTTAAGATGACAAATTAACACAAACCATAGAAATGCAGCATGTTTGCAGGGGCCAGTTGCCATTGCACATTGTCCTGTGCTCCACAGGGACTTTGGGAGTGTTTCCTATACTCCCACAGGGATCTTTTTGCTAAATAATCCCTTGAATCAGGAATAAAGGTTTCTAGTCTCAGGATTTCAGGATTACTTGCAAACAGGATGGCTCTCACGTCATATAAAGTTTCATCTAAACAAGTGTTCTGTTGTTCCATGTCAGGATCTGTCGCACATTGAAGGAGCAGGGAACTAAATAAAAGTGCTTTTAGCATCGGATTTATTTTTTCCTTGTTCATTTTTATAAAAAAGAGTTGCAAGAAATCAGGAAAATGGAAATGCTCCCCTGTGCATTTGGAAAGGATGCAAAGAGAGGATAATGCTTGGTGGGTTGGCATTCTACTGTAAATGTCCAACCTTTATATATATATATATATATATATATTATTATTACTTCTTGTGAAATTCAGGTTAAAGGCATTTCCAGTCCACCACTGTTTACAAAAGTTGCCGGATTTTTTTTTTCCCCATCCCCTCTGTATCTCTGCTGCTTCCCTCACCCTGGGAAGCTGATGAGCACTAAGGTACCTGCACAGCAGACATTGGATCCCCAGTATCATTTTCAGCAGTTAATTAGCAGCTCTGCTTCTCACATTAAAAAAAAAAAAAAAAAAGGAAAGCTTTAATTAGACTCACAAAAGGACCTGAAAAACTGGCTGGCAAGTAGCCCCTCTGTGCCTGGGGAGGTGAGGGACTTGCATTGAAGTGTGGCTGTGCTTGTAACCTCTGCAGTGCTTAGAGGAAATAATTTTATTAGAGAAAAACAGGAAAAGGAGATGGAAGAGGTTCTTACTCATTATTTGAAGTGTATCTTCTCTACTTGGTGCCCCACACTGGCTTGAAATGTAGTTTTATATTTTGTACCCACTGTCAGGAAGCAGCTGATGCTGCTCCTGCTGTTGCTTAGCATTTTTCCCATGGGATGCAGCTCTTTGCCCTCTCCATCCACCTTTGCTCATTTCAGTGTCTCTAGAAACACTGGCAGCTTCCAGGCTCCCTTTCCAATGGCTGAGAAGTGCCTGCTCTGAACATCAGGAGTGAAACAACTCTCAAGTGCTGATGGGCCCCAATTAAATGCAAAAGCTGGATGGTGTTGAGAGGGGATGGAATATAGAGTCAGAAGGGTTTGGGTTGGCAGGAACCTTAAAGAACATCTCACTCTACCCTCTGCCATGGGCAGGGACAGCTTCAACCAGGCCAGGCTGCTCAGAGCCCCATCCAGCCTGGCCTTGAACACTCTCAGGAATGGGCTGTCCATGGGGAGTCTCTTAACAGCTGCATTATCAGTCTTAAGTTCTGTGCTGATGCCAGTATCCACTGTAGAAAGGGTTCTTTTGAGACTGGAAAAGATGTATTGGCTCGGCTATCTAGGCCCTGTGCTGGAGCTTACAGTTAAAATGAATTATTACACTGTTGGATGATTTAATCAGTTAATGAATATAACATTTTTGGATAATGCTGTTGCTAATGTTTTCAGAGTCTCTCTAAGATACTCTTTGCTTGCATTAAATCCTTTCCTGACCTTAAACTGGCTGAGCCCTCTCAGGCCTGGGGCAATGAGAAGGGTGAAACACAGGTCTGGGTGTTTCACTGCCTGAACCAGAAGCATCTGGGGCTGCAGGGTCAGTGTTTGAGGTCTTCACACACAGGAAGTGCTGTGATCCTGAAATACCTTCTGTGCTCAGGGTTTGTTCCATCCTGCTGGAATTTATTTAATTTGCAGAAATTTAAAGTAAATTCATCAGGGTAAGGCATTTTCACTACAATTTTTTCTGCCAGAGAGGGGATGAGGATGAAAAGCAGAGACACCCTTGCCTTGAAAGGGGCAGGGAACCCCATCCAAAAGGCGTGGGATGGAGGGCAATGGGATCCCTGGTGCTCCCTGACCCTCTCCAGCCTCCCAGGCTGGGCTCTGCTGCCGCCCCCGCAGTGCCCTGGTGCTGGAGGGAAATTTACTTTCCCTTTGGCTGTTTGGGTGGCTGCTTCAGGCTGCAGAACCCGTTTAGCTGCTGCATATCTGCCAGGGCTCTGCCGGGGAGCGACGTTATTACACTAAGCTGCAGCTCTGGGAGATTGCAGGAATATTTCTGCACTGAAAGATGCCTTGTCCCAGGATGCCCCTGGCAGCAGGGGACACACACCCATCATGAATATTTGTGTCCTGCCCTAATTACCTTCCAGCCCAGCTTCTGCAGGCAGAGCTCCTTATTTTGGAAAGCAGAGTGAAGCTGCAGGGCAGGGAACGACCCCAGCAGCAGCGTGAATGCCTTTCTGTCTCTGTCCAAAATTGTAACCTATTTTTGGACCAGGCATTGAGAGGATTACAATTTTATTAGCTGAAATAACCGCAAACTGCAGCTACTCACCAAATGGCTGCAGCTTTTGACCCGTATTTTGGCCTCCTTCTCTAGGGGTTGGTGCTAGTGGCCCAGAACTGGCTGTGACTCTCTGCTTGCTGCCAGCCAGGGTGATGTGGGCACTGCTGCAAGGTACCTGCACCAAAAAAAAAAAAAAAAAAAAAAGAACCCCAAACTAAAACAAAAAACCCCACCAAACCAAGGAAGGATGCTATTTAAAGGAGAAAGGGATAATCTTAGATAAATTTTAGCTGTTTTCCTCTCTTCTGTTCTCTCTAGATGTTAGCTATACTTATATATTAGTGGGTACCAAACTCCTTATATTCCCCAAGGGTCCTTTCTCTTACTTTCATCTTCAAAATATCTCTGGTATATACAAGAAGCTGGTGTACTGGAAATGAGAAAACCAAGTCATTTGCCTCAGATTGCACAGCCATTGGACCCTAGATCCTGCCTAGGAATCATTCCCCTCTAAACAGAGCTGCAGGTCAAGGCTGGGCAGGCCCAGCAGCTGATGATGATGATGGAGTGTGACCTGCCAGGTCCCCTCACCCTCCTTTCCATGTTATGCCCTGATTTTAATGCCACAGTGGAGCCTGATCATGCACAGGAAGGAAATCCCCAGCTTTCATCACTCAAGTCATGTGCTGCTGGGCTGTGTGGAATCTCCCAATGTTATTTGATCAGCTGTGTCCCACTGGGTTTGCACTCAAAGCAGAATTATTGCACAGCACAGGCTCCCCCAGGGTGCTGAGCCTGCCCAGGCTGGAGCAGGTCGCTCACTCTGGGCAGGATGGAAGTTCTGGCATAGCTCTTGCTTGCTGGGTGCCACCATATTCCTGCCCAGGAAAATCAGCCTTCCTCCACCACATCCCTGTGGGTTTTAGGCAGGGTCATTTTGAAATAAGCAGGGTTTGTTTTTATCTATCGGTCCCAGAGACATAGAATTTTAGCAGCAGGTTTGTGGGTAAACTCTGAGCATCAGGATGGAGATGTTCTGTTTCAGAAGTTCCTAGATCCATCCTGAAATTCAGCATTTGAGCCACAGTTGTGTCCTCCAGACCTGCAGGCCACTGAGTAAGGTGTCCATCACCAAATGGTGGTCACAGCCCCCATGACCTGCCTTGGCCTCTGCAGACACCTCTGACCATGCAAATAAATTCACCTGTAGCTTGCAAAGCTCAGGGTTCAGCAGACATCCCCCAATGTCTGGGCTGTTTGTGGGGCTGCAGTTCTGTCCTCAGGCTGGGGTGAAGATTTTGTCAAATTGTACAGCGAGTTACAAGCAGGGGGAGGCTTTGGCTGCTCTACAGCCTGAGAAATTCTACAGTGACTCAGAAAGGGAAATTTTCTGCCTGAGGAAACTGGCAAGATGCTACAAGCCATGAAAAGGGACTTGTCACTGCAGTGGTGACGAGAAAGGTGAGAGAGAGAGATGGATGCAGGAGCTGAAATGTTCGTCTGGCACGAGAAGGCATGAGACGTTTGACTCCTCCAAATACCAGATTGCACTCTGAGTGCTGCTTTGCAGTTAATGATCTGACCAGAAGCACACTTTGATGGAATAAATGCATGTAATTACTGACATCTCCTACTCTTCCTTCTGTTTGGGATGACAGTTTCTTCTCACACAATTCTCCTGCACAATTTGCTGTGCGCATTAATTAATGCCTGGTATGGAATGGAAAAATGTAGAAGCCTATAAAGCAACCTTTCCTCAGAGGTGGAAGGTGAGGGACCTGCTGCCTGCACTACAGGGCAGCTCTTCCATCACCTTGGGCTGTGAAGGGACATCAGCCAGAGAAATCTCATTTTGCAACCTTTGATTCTACCAGCAAGGGATGTTTTGGCATTCAGTTCTCCAACAATTTTTTTTTAAAAATGGAAAGGATTGGACATTTCAAGATGGAGAGATGCAGAGGAAGAGCTTTAAAGGAGAGTGGGGCTTTTTGTGCATTTTGGGCCCTGGAAGCTGTGCTGGTTGCCAGGAGCATCCTGCAGACCCCCACTCACAGCAAGGAGAGCAGGCACACCATGGCCTTCCCTGCCCAGAGCTCTCAAATTGCTGCCACTCGCAGTTCCTTGCTAGAAGAAACAGCATGGGAAGAGCTGGGAAAAAAAAAAAAAAGATTAAAAAAAAAGAAAGAAAGAAAAAGCAAAACCCAGCATGGTCATTAGGATGAACTGCTTGGAGTTAGATAACCAGAAATGAGTTGCTAAGCAATGCTCAGGGAGAATGATTTGGAGAGAACGTCATGGTGTGTGATACCTAAGGAGGGAGAGATGTGTGTGCTTAGCAGAAATCATGCTCAGCTACCATGGCACAGCAAGCTGGGCACCAGGGCTGTTACAGAGAGAAAATGCAGCATTTTGCTCTATGGATTATTACTTTTATTATTTACTCCTTTATTGCTGCTTGATGGGTTCTGGAACGTTCAGGGTCTGAGTTTGCAGAGGAGCTCATCTTGAGGATGCATCCTCAGCTTTCTGTCCTTGGATCTGCATGAATGTGTTTACTCCTCAGTTAAACAGATTCCCATCATTTTGAAAAGCCTGTCAAAACCATTTAGCTATGGAAAATCACTAATAACTTTGGATATCTTCAGAAGGAGGGTGTATTTGTAGAACTAATTAGCTCCTGCCAACATATAATGTGTGCCTTTGCTTCTCTGGTGTAGAAAATCATTCAAACCCAGCCCTGGGGTTGATGCAGCTGGGCAGCATCAGGGCACTAAAGACTTGGTGGGTGATGAGATCTCTGCTGAGCAGTTCAAGCTTCCCTGGCTGCCCGTGCTTGGGCGTTTGATGTTCAGATCTGGCCCTCAGCATAGACCGAGCTGCAGAATAGTTAATCAACAGTACCCTCCTCTGTAAAATAGAAACTCCTTTTTCTCCTGGCATTTATTCATGGCATCTATTCACAGCCCCTTGTCTCTTACCCTGGGCAGAGCTCTGAGCCTCAGCTAATGACTCAGAGCTGTGATATCACCCTCAGAGCTGTGATATCAGCGTGCTTGGCTGTTCTCCTCCCGCCGTCCATCCGCGTGTGGCTGCAGCCCATCCTTGGTGCCTTTTCCTGAGATAAACCCTGCCTGGAGCAGCACAAAACTCTGGCTCCCTGCAGCCTCGCTGCTCCAGCAGTCTGGGAAAGCCAGCCTGGCCCACACCACCTCGTATCAAACCATCAGCAGCATCAGTTTGGCTGGCCCCAAGGAGCAGCTCCCCCGTGGGACCCTCCCTGCCTCCTGTCAGCAGATTTCCCAGGGAACAAAGGCAGCTGGATCTGTGTTATCTCCAGGCTGGAATTGCCTCTCCCAGGCACAGCCCCTGGCTTGCACAGAAATGTTTCTTGTTTAGGCAAGAGGGACAGAAAGCACTGTGAGGAGTGTCCTTGATGATAAGGGATGTGTTGAGCTAGGCAAGCCTGGTGTTTCCAGGCTCTGACATCGAGTGGGTGAAGGTGGCTCTGCCAAGGCTGGGCTTAACCAGGCCTGGGGATGATCCATGGCAGCTCATTAAAGGATGATCCAGGTGTGTGAGGAGGGATTTATCATCAGCGAAAGTTCCATGGTCAAGCATCAGTGGCAGGGGGGAATGGGACGTGCCCTGTAACCTTGGCACTCTAAATTTGGGGTGGTGAAAGTAGGAAAGGTTTGGGGTGGCTGTAGAGAAATCTGGTCATGTTTTCTGTGTGGAGAAGCTGATGAGTTCATCTGGTGGGACCTGGTTTTAGAGGGGACTTGGTGGTGGTAAGGAGAGACCCCAGGTCCTTAGGGACACCCAAAGGGTCACTATTACCTGCTAGGACCAAACCAGGAACTGCTTGTTAGGACTTACTGGGAACAAACCACCTCAGAAAGAGGCAGAGTGAGCTCCAAAACTTTGGATATTAATTTTCCTGTCTCATGTTGCCCCTTTGCCTTCTGCAGTGTCCCCCTGTGGGACAGTGATGTTGAGTGCCCATGAACTGGTGGCCCAGCAGAGCACTCAGCACTTTGACAGAGCACAGACTTCAGGCCTAGCCTGGCATGATTTTCCTTTTATTTTTTGCTATAAAACAGCAGTGATCTGGGTCAGGACAGGGCTCCTCCTGCTGAGCTGTGACATAGCCTGTGCTGATCAGTTCATCTCTGCCTGCTTTGCTTTTTGTTGGGATTGGGAGAATTAATGGCTATAACCAGCTTTAATGAGTGTTACAATTAGAGAAAAATTGCAAGTTCAAGGAATTGCAACCAGCCAGCTTGGGAATGCATTGCAGGTTGGTGGTGTTGTCCCTCAAATGCTGGAAATCAGAGAGAAATGTGTCTGTCAGTGCCTCTGGCAGGATTCAGGCCACTGGGGGTGAAGGGGATGTCCCCTCTGTCCTGGGAGGGGACAATGTCATGCCCACAGCACTATGGCAGGAGGGGTGTTGCTCAAAACTACCCTCTACCTGACAATTATGCTTATTTTTAGCTTTCTATGAATTTTCTCTGGTCAGAAGATCACAGGTCACCATCACTGCTTGCTTTCAAGACAGCGAGAGAAAAAAATTCTAATGAACTCTTTACTCCCCAAGTGTTTTCTTCTATTTTGAGGAGTTAAGTAAGACTCAGACTGCAATTAGCCAGCCCAGTCTTTCTCATGCCCTGACCCTGGGTTTAGACAAGGGCCACAGTGCTGTCTCATTAAAGATCCACAGAGACATTTCTTTTCATAGGGAAGCCTAAAAAAAATACTAGTTTATTTAACAAATGAGTTTTTACACTGACCTCCCTGTATTTTGTATTCAGACCATCCTATAAAATGCCAAAAAGGTTCTTAAAGGCAATAATAAAGAAATCATAAAGTATGAGGAGCCAAGAATATTGGCCATTTCTTCTCCAAGAGTGTTAGTTAATCTGCAGTGTGTATATTTGTGTTGGATTGTGGTTGTGTATTTGCTGCCCTGTGTAAAGGGGCTTTTTCCCTTCTGCTGCTCCCATTCTTCTCTTTCAGAACAAAATTCTGGTAAGTTCTCTCCTCTGCCCCCCCCTTCCATCTCCATATTTTAGACTAACTGGAGGCAAGAATTGATGTTGTTATGAAGATTTCTTTAATGGGGTGAAACTTCTCATTTCCATCCTGAATAATTTATGGGCAGCTCATTCCCACTAGTTCTAACTAAGGGTTGTTAGCCTAATTATTTTCTTTTCCTGCTGATATTCCTTATTTACTTATAAACAGCAGTTGTATCCTCTCTCAACCTGCCTTTTTTTTAAGATAAGTAAGCCAAAATTCTCTATTCTCATAAAGTTGTGCTCTCTTATTTCAGGTAAAGAAATTAATTACCCATAAACAAAGACCCACTTGGGGTCCTGATCAGCTGCCCCAGTTTATCTTTGCTCAGCAGGTGAAATGCTGCTGTGTGGGGCTGCTGAACAAACCTCCACTGATTTTAACATGATCACAACTTCCCCAGCCAAATCTAAGTGTTTGTAAAGTCATACAAAGGATCTTGATAAATAAACTGGTTTTAAAGGGGGGGTTATTTATGCATAGCCACAGAAAAGAAGGTTTGACTGTTTAATTCAGCAACTGATCTAGTGGAAATTGTCCCTGCCAATGACAGGGGGTTAGAATCAGATGGTCTTTAAGGTCTTTTCCAACTCCAAACATTTGATGGTTCTGTGATTATCTGCAGAGCAGTTGCAGAGAAGAGCCATCTGCATTGCTGGTGTCCAAGTCTGACATTCAAAAGTTAGAGGTCTTTCAGGTGGCATTTCTGCTTAATTGGGATGGGGGGGGGGGGGGGTGGAGGATTTTTGGGAGTGGTCTGGAATTGGGGGGAGGGGTCTGGAATTTTGAGAAATCCCAAATTTGAGGAGGGGTCTGGGGGGCTTTTGGGGGAGTCCGGAATTTGGGGAGGGATCCTGAATTTGTGGGGGCGGGAGTCTGGGATTTGGGGAGGGGTCTGGAATTTGGGGAGGGGTCTGGGGAGGTTTTGAGGGGTCCCAGATTTGGGGAGGGGTCGGGGGAGGTTTTAGGGGGTCCCAAATTTGGGGAGGGGTCTGGGACTTTGGGGGGGGTGTCCCAGATTTGGGGAGGGGTCTCTGACGCGCCCCCCGCCCCCCCAGGAGCTGCTGGAGGAATTTCAGAAGGAGCGGCACAAAATGAAGCAGGAGCTCATCCAAGGTGGGGGAGGGGCTCTGGCGGAATTTGGGAAGGGGGTCTCAGTGGGGGGAGGGGTCACAAAGACCCCCTCCCCATGACCCATCCTGCAATTTTTTTTTTCCCCCTCCCCCAGCACTGCTTACGGAGCTGAGGAACCCAAACTGGCCCTGAGTCCTCCCCCCACAAGCCACGCCCCCAATTTTCAGGGGGTGGGGGATGGGTTGGACACCTCCCCCTCAGCCCCTTCCCCACACCCATCTCACCCCCCCCCTCTGGGGGTGGGGTCTCCAAGCCCTCCCCCCACCCCAGGCTGTGCCTTACCCACTGGGGGAGGGGTTTGGAGCCCCTCCCCCTTACTAATTATTAATTCATAATTAGTGCCACACTGTGCCCCTCCCCCACATTACCATGGTGGGGGGAGAGGAAAAAGGGAAGCCCCTCCCCTACTTTTCCCACTCCCCTTCCCCAGATTTGGAGTGTTTTTTATATTACTTTTGGGTTTTTCACTTTGTTTGCACCAATAAGCGGGTTTTTAACGGGAAAATTTAAATAAAAATGTAAAATTCTTTCTGGGTTTGCAGGCAGAGCTTGAATGGCCACGCCCACATCCCTCAGAGGAAGCCCCACCCACTCCACAGAGCCATCAGCACCCATCCACCAATCACACCTCTCCTCCTCATCTGGCCCCGCCTCTTCACATTGGCCACGCCCATGGCAGAATGACCACACCCAAACTGGCCACGCCCACCCTCTGCATTAGCCCCGCCCCTTAAAGACACAAAACAGAATAGGCGTGGCCTGACCCAGCGGGGGCGGGGTCTGTCACAGTAGGGATGCGTCTAGATCCGGCAGTGCCATTCACAGCTTTGGTGGGGGCGTGGCCTGAGCTTCCCTGGGCGTGTCCCTGGTTATGCTCCCCCCCTCCCAGGCCATGCCCCGTCCCTCCCTGCTAGAGCCCCGCCCCTCCCCACCCCCAGAGCACCTCCAGGTCCCTCCTGAGCTCAGCCAGGTGTTCCCAGAGCACTGCCCTGTCCAGCTGCTCCTCACGCCGCCAGCCCTGCCCTGCCTGCCGCAGGTACTACAGGTAGAGGCAGAGCCCCCCCCCACGCTGAACACAAGTGCCTCCCCCAGCAGCTCCACCCCCAGCTCGACTGCAGCCTCCTGGTTCAGGGGCTTTACCGAGGCACCCAGAACCCCAGGAGCCGCATCTTGGTCCGCATTTCCACCCAGTGGTAAACTGAGGCACAGAAAAAATAAAAATTGTACAGTGCTGTAAAATGCCGCAAAAGTTCCATAAGGGAAGTAAAAGCTGCCGTAAAGCGCGACTGTTGTAAAAAACCGCCATAAAGCATGACTGTCGTAAAAGCGGCTGTAAAGCGCGACTGTTGCAAAAGGTGCCATAAAGCAGAACTGTCGCAAAAGGTGCAGTAAAGCGCGACTGTCGCAAAAGGTGCAGTAAAGCGCGACTGTCGCAAAAGTCCCGTAAAGCGCGACTGTCGCAAAAGGTGCCGTAAAGCAGAACTGTCGCAAAACTGCCGTAAAGCGCGACTGTCGCAAAAGGCGCCGTAAAGCGCGACTGTCGCAAAACTGCCGTAAAGCGGGACTGTCGCAAAAGGTGCCGTAAAGCGCGACTGTCGTAAAAGGTGCAGTAAAGCGCGACTGTCGCAAAAGTGCCGTAAAGCGCGACTGTCGCAAAAGTCCCGTAAAGCGCGACTGTCGCAAAATGTGCCGTAAAGCAGAACTGTCGCAAAACTGCCGTAAAGCGCGACTGTCGCAAAAGGCGCCGTGAAGCAGAACTGTCGCAAAAGGTGCCGTAAAGCAGAACTGTCGCAAAACTGCCGTAAAGCGCGACTGTCGCAAAAGGCGCCGTAAAGCGCGACTGTAGTAAAAGGTGTCGTAAAGCGCGACTGTCGCAAAAGGGGCCATAAAGCGCGACTGCCGTAAAACTGACGTAAAGGGCGACTGTCGGAAAAGGTGCCGTAAATCCGACCTGTCGCAAAAGGCGCCGTAAAGCGCGACTGCCGTAAAAGGTGCCATAAAGCAGAACTGTTGTAAAGCTGCTGCTCAGCTGTGTTCACAAGAGACTTTTGGGACACAGTTTTTTGAAGCACTTTAATAGTATCTTGTGCTAGGACATGGCTGCCGCGGAGCTGGTCCCAGCTCTCAGGGCGCTGCTTGAGCTGTCTGCCGTCAGCAGCTGCCCCACCCAGCTCTGCTCCTGCCGTGAGTCGAGAACGGGACACGCCCCACATCTCCCCGTCGGACCCCACGGCTCCGGTACCCGCAGTCTCGCTGAGACCTGCCGCCCCGCCCCCAACCCCCCGGCCCCTCCCGCCATCCCCGCCTTTGCAATCCCGTTGGTCCCAGCAGCCCCGCCCCTCAATGCCGCCTCTACGAGCCCGCCCGCCAGCTTTACCGCGGCTCCGCCCCCGCCGCTAGTCCCCGCCACCCGCGAGTGCGGCCGCTGCTGCCGCCCCACCCACGTTCCCTCGCCCCCTTTGCCGACACAGCGCCGGCGGCGGCCCGAGTCCCGTCGCTGCTGCGTCCTTGCCGTCCCCCGCGGCCCCCGGCTCTGCGGTGCCGAGCACGCCTGGCGCGGCCGCGCTGCGCCCCCAGCGCCCCTTGTGCACGTTGCCGGCCCCCCCATCCCGGCGTTCAAGCGCACGCAGCACACCCCGAGCTGCCCTCGGCCCCGCGGCAGGGCAGACGCCCACGGCTGACCCCGTCCCTGCCGGCGTTTCGGTGCAATCCCCCGGCACAGCACCGCTTGCGCTGGCACCGGGGCTCTCCAGCCCGCCCAGCCACCCCGTGCCGGCGCCGCGGCGCTCCAGCACAGCCTCCCGTCAGCGCCAGCCCTGTCCCCAGCGGCTGCACGCCGCGCTCCCCCCCGCAGCAGCCTCCTGCCACGCCGGGATCATCTCCCGATGACGGGGCCGCCCCGCCGCCGCCCGTGGTGGCTTTGCCGCTCCTGCCGCCGCCGCTGCATGGCGGGCCGAGCCGCCCCTGCCCCTCCCGCTTCAGAGCTGCCCCTCCCGCTTCAGAGCTGCTGGATGGCGCGGCTCCGCCGCCTCCTGCAACCACGGGCATCCCGGCGTTCCCTTCCGCGGCCGCGGCCGCAGCCCCGTGTCCCGTTTCTGCGGCTCCGCACCCCCCCACCGCCCGCCACGCGGGGGACCGCCATGACAGCCCCCTCACGCTGCCGTAGTGACGCAACCCACGCATGCGCAGTAGCTCCAACCCCCGCACCAGCGATATCACTCCGCGCCGACTCATCCAAGCACAGCGCTGCGGCCGGGTCAGCCGCACGCATGCGCAGTTCGGTCAGCCGCATACATGCGCAGTTCGCTCCACCGCCACCCCACGCCGCTTCCGCCGCAGCTCTGGCGCGGCCCGGGGCCGGTTCCGAGCCGCCGGCCCGCCGCAGCCGGCACCCTTCAACATTTGCAAGCGTTGCAGGAGTACTTTGGTGGTTTTGCTCTAAACCCAGCTCTGAAATAAGTTGCTTTGTTTTCCTCTGGCTGGTGACAATCTGTTTGCTAGGCTGTACAACCACACACGTGGCTGCCAGCCTGCTTTGAAAGGAAGGATAACAAGGCAGCCTGATCCCATTAGCTCCGATTTTTGTTGGTGCTTGTTCCGTTTAATCACAACAGGTTTGTTGTGTCAGAGTGGTGTACAGGATATGTTGGCACATAAAAACACAGCTCTGAAACACCAGGTGGGGCTGGGTTTTGAAATGGAGCTGTAAATCAGGCCCTTTGCTCAACTTCCTGCAGCAAAGGAAACAGCTGAGTTTTAGAAATATTTGCACTTTACCATGAAAAACGTGGCTTGTTCAACACAACATTAATTACTGGTCCTGTAAATGTTTTGTAACAGCATAAGTGATCTTTGGGATTTTCAGAAAAAGAAAACTGCTCTTCAATGTTGCTACAGCACTGCCTGGTTTTCTTCCAATAGGAAATTGCAAGGCAGCAGTACTCAGTGCCCCAGACTGGGGCAGGAATTATGCTGTTTTATTCCCACTGAAGCATACAGAGTCCAACACATCCTGCCTTGCAGCCACTTACACACACTGCTCCCTTCCTTCTGCTACCTCTGAAGCAGCAAAATGAAACCACCAGTGAGGCAGACATGGCACAAGTAGCTTTTACTCCACTGCTGCTTCTTCTTCTCTCTGGAACAGCTGCTGAAACACATTGGAAGATGGCAAATGGTACCCAAAAGCATGTCAACAAAATTCATTTCCCCTTCTGTAATTCTCATTTAGACTTGGGTAACAAAAGTGGGTCTCATTTGACTGTAATGCCTTGTTTTGTGCTTTGTCAAGTCTCTAAATACTCTCTCAGAGGTTTGCCAGCAAAAATAATTTTAAAAATCATCAGAAGATCCAACAATTTATTGGGCACACTTCAGCCTCAACTACCAGACTTGCCCAAGCACAAAGTTCAGTATCAGAGTCTGGATGTATCCCTGGTTTATGATATTGAACAAATATGGCATTACTTATTCCAGAGTTCACCAGCACACTGGAACCTGAGTAAATATTCTGATTAATCACATACAAATGACACTGCATGGCACTGAAATGCATCTACATGCCAGTTACTTCAAGTGCAGTCTCCTAAACACTTTTTCCATAATGAAAACGCAAATCTCTCTTGGTAATACATGAAGAACTAGTTCATAGTTATGGAATTATTTCAGCAAACAACTCCCCAATTGTACTAGAAAAATACCCGTTTTAAAGAAATAATTCCAGAAGTCAAAGGCAAGAACTGTAAAATACACCATAAAAAGAGAAACATCTGCAGAGATTTGATGAGATTCAGGCATTGTCAATATTGAAGGACATCTCAGTCCTTTCTTTAAGATGCGTTACCTCATTGCTGGTAATCAGGTGTGTCTCCACCTCCTTATTTATCCATCAAATATAAACCTATCAAATCTTTGTTTATCTTCAGTTTGACTTGTGGTTACACACAGGAATCCCACAACCAATTAGGGAATGAGGTAAATCACACAGAGAAAAAAAATTTACCATCTGCACGCTTATTTTTGAATTAAAAAAATAGAAGTAAACTTGTATTAAGTATTTTTAAACCATTACCTTCACATAAATTCACAGGAGGAGGTACTTTTAGTCACAACTTCTTGAACTATTTGTACCAGTATGATTAAAAATTGATTAAACTGTCCTACACAGGTACTGGGCAAATGGCTCAGTTTTTTCCTACTGGGCCTTTCACTGGTGCCAACTGAACAGCTGATTCCTGGCAGTGGAAGGAAAACTGCAAACCAAACAATTCCCGTGCTGTTTTTTTAATCAGAACTCCAGAAAAACACCAGCAAACCAACCCTGCTCTGTCCAACAGGGTACAAAACCTTTATTCACCAATAAGTTAAAGTGTTCTTTATATAAATAGATGTTGTAGTCTTTTGTACTCTGCAGCCAGCCCGAGGGCAGGCTGGGTCACTCCTCGGACTCGGAGCCCTCCTCGTCCTGGCTGATCTGGAAGTAGCGCAGCTCGTACGTCTCCTTGTCGGACGCCACCACGCGCAGCCAGTCCCGCAGGTTGTTCTTCTTCAGGTACTTCTTGGTCAGGTATTTCAGGTACCTGAAAGCAGCAATTTCACCTTAGAAGCTTCTCACTGGACACCCCCTGCTGCTGTCTGCACCCCACCCACGACAGTGTCTTGAGCAGGGCAGTACCACAGAATTATACCCAGAAATAGAAAAATTTCACATGTAGCAGGCAATAAAAGCATATTTTCACTACAGATATGCAGGGATTCATTATTCATTTGACTAAATGAATAATTAATAATAAATAACTAACTGAGTGATTAATACTGGCAAAATGCCAGTAACTAGACAGCACTGGTAACTGGTTCTAAACCTTGGGGTAAGCATAACAGATTCTGCTGCACCTGTACCAGCAAAGGGGAGGATCTGTACCTCTAAATAATAAATAAATAAATACATAAGTGAACTAATACTAGCAAAATGCCAGTAACTAGACAGCACTGGTAACTGGTTCTAAACCTTGGGGTAACATAAGATTCTGCAGCACCTGTATCAGCAAGCAAAGGGGAGAATCTGTACCTTTAATAATTAAATAAATAAATAACTAAATGAACTAACACTAGCAAAATGCCAGTAACTAAGATAGCACTGCTAACTGGTTCTAAACCTTGGTGTAATGTAACAGATTCTGTAGCACCTGTATCAGCAAGCAAAGGGGAGGATCTGAAACTCTAATAAATAAATAAATAACTAAAAGAACTAATACTAGCAAAATGCCAGTAACTAGACAGCACTGGTAACTTGGGGTAACCCATCGGATGCTGCTGCACCTGTGTCAGCAAGCAAAGGGGAGGATCTGTACCTCCCATCAGTGCACTCAGCTCTTGTTTGTCCTAACAAACCCAACAGTTTCAGGCTTGAAGGGTTTGTTTGCAACAACCAACATCAAGCACACAGTCGTAATACAACCAATTAAATAATCAAACAGACACCCACTATATTAATTCAGTGTTATTTTAAAGGTCCATCTTCCACTGATACACTGCCAAGGACCTATATAAAGTATCTCTATTAATATGCTTAGAGTCAACATTAATTAGCAATCAAGCCTTGGGTTTTAAAAAGCGATTTTTAAATATCTGATATAATAAATCTGTTTCAATTACACGTTCCACTAATATTTACAAGTGCCATGAAGGTTAGAGCTAACACCTCTCCAAGTATCAGAAGTGCACTAACTGGAATTCATTTTGCAGGCAAGAGCTGAATATTAATGTGTGTTTATGGGACACGGATTAGTGGCAGACTTAGCAGTGTCAGGTTTATGGCTGGACTTGATTGTGAAGATCCCTTCCAAGCTAAATTACTCTGTTTTACATCCAACATTTCAAACCCCACAAACACAAGAGAATGAGACCCATGCCAACCTTTTAGAAAACTGCTTCTCTGAGGTCACTGTGATCTTGTTCTTCAGACGTTCAATGTGAACGGTGTTGCCCAAGTTTCCAGTTTTCCCATTGACCTTAACCTTCTCCTTTAGGAACTGTTCCTGTTTCAACGTTAAAGAGATAGAACACTAGGGAATGGCACCCTAGGTATGAACTAGGGAAGGGACCCTAGTCAGGAAGCAACATTAAAAACCACCATTTACTTATGTCCTGACAGTAGTATTTGGAGTGCAAAAATATTTTAGAGCATGTAATTATAAAAAAAATCCCACCGTGCTCAACCAGAAACTAATTTAAAACAGTTCTATTAATGAACAGGTATGAAGCATGCTATAAAATCTATTTTTTTTTTTAGAGAACAGGTGATGATTCAAGTAATTTAGAATGTAGCTTTTCAACTGTAACTCAGTTACTGCACTAAAGCTTTTATTAAACTATGCGTCACAAGTATCAGCGAAACCACGACTTACAAAATTGCCGGAATCAAAGATTCCATCTTCCACAGGATGGGTCAAGTCAAGGCAAAACTTCCAGGTTGACTTTTTGGATTTTCGGTCCTTTTGCTGGAACATTAAAGAATTCCTCACCATTAACAAACTTCCCGACCCAAGGGGGGACACACATGGCGGCGGGAGCGCCATCTCCCGGCCAGCGCGGCTCACGGCAGCCGGCCCGGCGCGGCCCGACCCGACCGCCTCCCACACGAAATCCTCCCGGGAAAGCCCCGCTCGCACCGGGCAGCCTCCGGCTCCTCACCCGCCCCAGGGCTCCCCCGGCCTGCCCCGCTGCCGCTGCCTCCCTCCCGCTCTCACCGGCGCCATGGCGCTCCCGCCGCGCCGCTCCTGCAGAAAGGAAGTGCGCTGGGCCACGCCGCGCTTTTATACCCGCGGTGACGTCACCGCGCCGGCCGGCGCGCGGGGCACGCCGGGAGGCGCTGGCCCTCGCGGGAAGATGGCGGCCCGGCGAAGGGAATCCAGCGTGGAATTTAATCCCGCGTGGAATTTATTTCCGTGTGGAATTTCCTCGTGTTACTCCCGCGGGAGGGGACGCGGCCGCACGCCTTCCTCTTCCTCCCGCACGACCGCAACCGCCCGCCCCCCGCCCCTGGAAGTGGCCGCGAACCCCCCCCCCCCCCCCGGCAGCCCCACCGCGCCCCCGTGACTGTAACGAGCACCATGTCCCCACAGCACTGACACCTTTATTATTTCTGGAGCAAAACACACACACACGTACAAATCTTTCCCCTGATCGTTTCCATGGTGTTGAGAACAGTAACAGAGCTTCCCGAACAGACACCGGAGCTGCCGCCGCGCCCGGATCTCGCGGTTGCAGGGCCGGGTTTGCCCCAGGAGCAGGGAGAGGCCCCAGGAGCAGCAGCAGCCAGGATCGCTTACAACACACAGCACAGGACAAAGGGGTCTGCGATACAGCAAAGCACAGCAAACATTTCCTTGGAGTTCAACAAACCAAGTCACTCTCAGATGCCAAATACTGCAGGGCCACGGTGCAGGTGCTGGAGAGCCTCCGGCCACCTCGAGCCGAGCTGGGATCGCTCCAGATCCACACCTTCAGTGACATTCCCGTGGATACTCGAAATATCCTCAACAAGGTCTCTTTATAGCCTGAAGTTTAGTTCTACTGTAACAAACTACGTTCTAATTACTCAACCAAAGAAAAAAAAAATAATAGTGGGATTTATTGAATTTTGAATTCTGTGAGACTGACCTGCAGTAACCATAAGAGTTAGAACTGTCAACAAACTTGACTTCTTTACAGATTATGTAAAATTATCTGTATTGTGAAACTACAGACTGTGCACCGTTTTCTGGGTACACTTCAGATTAGAAAAACCTGCAAGAGAAACAATGACTTCAGCTTAAAAAAAAACAGCCCTGAGAACATGGCTCAACCAGCAAGAGCCCAGTTGAAAAACCACCATTATAAGCAAAAAATTAGAAGGATCTACTGAATTCTCAAAAGTATTATTTGCCAACATTTGAGGCAGGAAACACTGCAGTCTTTCCAATTGTGTGAAGTAGTAAGAGAAACTCAATGAATAGGAGCCATAAAAAAACCGCATTATTGGAGTGGAAATTCCTCTCACCACCTCCCTGTGTTCACAGGCTTTACTCTAAGAATTGCCATCAGCTCTAAGAAGTTTATGGTTTTGACACAATTTAAGTGTTAAGACAGTAATACAGAACAAATACACCGGTAAGATCTCTTTTAAAGTAAAGCTATGAAAGGAGAACTTCCCTAAGCACTTGGTTATGGATATTAAAAATACACATCTCTATGGACTACTGATCACAAAGTTTGTTGCAACGATTCTGACAGGAAACTGAAGCATCTTATTTTGGAAAAAAAAAAGCTTCAAATACATGTTTTAATTTAGAAGCAACTTTTAACCTTACTGAAACTTGGAGATTATGCTTTAAGACATGCTTATGTACCTATGGGAAACTTCATGCATGATGCTCTGCACTTCCATGGTGTCTGAAGTGCTTCACAAAGACAACTAAGTATATAAGAACAAACCTATAATGAAGTACTTAATCATTTAAATCTTGCAGAACTGAAGGTTGCAATAGAAGAACATCTGGAAGTCCCCAGGAGGGCTCTTCCAGCAAGCTGGAGGTCATGAAACCTCTCTCTTCAGATTGCTGTAGTACCTGAAAACTCCAGTCATGCCAGGACTGCACTTGCAGGAGCAGGGCTTAAAGCAGCCCTGGTCCCAGAGAGCTCAGTCCGAGGAACTGCTCAGATTGTGGGCCAGTGACATCAAGAACCTGTCCTCCAACAAGGTTTTAGAGGACAGACAGGAACCTGAAAATAGACTAAAGCACTACCAGAGCAAGGACAAATTCAAGTCTTGTAGTTTTCAAGCATACTGGAAGTACTTGTAATGTGGTGCTAGAACTTGCATTAGTTTGACATAGCAACCTGTGACCTCCCACGTGACACCACACAGCTGAGCTTGCTGCCAGCATCATCAGCAATGGTTACAGTCACCCCCAAAGCCAACAAAGCCTGACTTCCAGGCACCAGCTTGATGGAGAGGCAGACAGGAGCACAGTGCAGACTAGCCTGAACTATTCCTCCTCCACTTCAGAAGTATTCTGGAAGCATTTCAATCTAGAGCCTCTTTCAAAAGCAGCTTTGCCACTTCAGTCAAGGTGCTATTTACAGAGCTCACCTGCAACATATTCTGTGCTAGGTGAGAGCGTGTGGCAGGTCCTACCTCTGCCAGGTGTCCCAGGTAGCTGTGCTTTATTACCAGAGTGTATTTATTGCTGTCTTTACCTTCACTGGTACTGCTCTCCCTGGCGTGGGAAGCCTGTGGACAATGCATGCTTCTGCCACCTGCATTACACCTCCAAGGTTTGCTAAGCCCTGCCCCAGGGTGGCCAAGGGCAGCTCAGGACAGTTGCCACAAGCCTTTTGGGGACTAGAGAGTACAAACTATGAAGCTGAAAATGTTTGAAGCAGTTAAGAGCAGCATGGAGTCCAACTCTGGCTGCCAGTAGTGCGAGTTGTGCGTGCTGTCCAGGGCAGCTTCTGTGTCATCCTCCATCAGCCACTGAGCATTAAGGCAAGTTCATGAAATAATTTATCAGCTGTGAAGAGAGGTCTGAGCCAGGGACTAAGGAAGTTTCCCCACTCATAAAGAGTCACCAAGTTTTAGAATTCAAGCTGAACACCTTAGAGAGGAGCAGGCTAATTATCCTTCCATAACTATTGCTGTGAAGCCTTGTTTAGCTACTAAATAGTCAGAGGCATGCATGCATGTTGCTATGACTCAGAACTCCCCAGGACAGGAGCCAGCTTCCCTAACTAGGTAGCAAGTTATTTACTTTTATAGTGAAGCCATGGTTGTTCGGTATTGTCTGTCAAGTTTATGTTTTGAAAATACAATAGTTTTATTTTTTTTAAAAAAAGAATCACATGCATTTAGTTTAGGCTCAATGCTACAGTTTGTCCCACTTTCTGAAAAACGTGTGGTCCCTGTGCTACAAAAATATGGTCTGAACCTGAAGGTTAAAACCTAAAGCTGGAAGCACTGCAACAGATTCCCATGGATTTTGTCACCCTTTTATAGTTTAAGATAAATATAATAAAGGAAAGCAATTGAACTGCATTTTTCTATTTTATTTTTCAAGTCTGACAAAGGCCTCGAGTGAAAGTCTATAGCTTTAACATCCATTCTCACCTTTGTGTCCCCTTGACCTATCTATGTCTTATCCACTCAATATTCCAAAGGCCTGCCTAAACCACAGGTAGGCTTTTTTTTTTTTAAACCATTTTATCGTTACATTAAGCCAACAAGTTGGCAAAGAAGAAAACAGAGGTAATACAGTTTAGTTGCACATGGCCACTGGGGCTTGGTCAAGCCAGCTGGCATTTCTGATCACTTGAGTTTCTTGGTCTAAAAGTTGTGATTGGCACCTACAGTTCTGCAAGAGTCCCAATCCACAAAGTACTTAAGCTTTAAAAAAAGGAAAAAAAAAAAAGCTACTTTTATTGTCAGTTCTACCTAAAGATGTCAAGAAAAATACTATTTGTGCTCTAGGTCACTTTATAATCCTAGATACCTACCAGCTTATCTAAAAGCCCCTGAATACTGTATTTTGTCTGTTCATACAGACAAACACTGTTTTGCTCAAGCAAATAAAAATATATCCACTAGTAACACCTGATTGGTTTCTTAGATCCATAGCTGAAACCCACAGGAATGTTAAAATAGTTACAATTAAGGAATTAAAATCTCAGTGATTTTGAAAACTGCCAGTTAGCCTGCAACACTAATCCAGAATCCAGCACTGCTTTTTAACAATTCAAAAAGGAAATGAGGTTGCTTGTGAAGGCCAGAGCTTTGGTGACAATAAGGACCAAATTTATAGATCTGTGGTTTGTCCAGACCTGAGCAGTTGCCCGAGCCTGGAGATCTTCTTTACTTGCAAGGCTTTATGGCTACAGCACATTCTTCATTCATTGCACTTATGACAGATATCTGGAAGAGAAGACACACAGGTGAGCTCCAGCCCAGCCCACAGGAAGTGCTCCCAGAAGTTACAAACTTTCACATTTTATTATCTACCCCATCTCCTTTGAGTGCTCCAGTCCAAATGTTCTCCTACATCTCACAGGACCAATCCCCACCCCTCAAGCCCACCCTTCACGAAGAGATACAAGTGGTCAATATCAGAGTAAGACTTCTTCATTGTTTTAAGTGGGATCAACCAGAACTGCTCTTTGTCTGCCCTCCCTACTTACCTGCACATCTTCATTGGCATTGAATTTTCCTTCTATTTCTTTGCCAAGATCCCCTTCTGGCAACTTTAGATCCTCACGAACTTCACCACTTTCTGTCAGCAGGGAGAGATACCCATCCTGAATGCCTATCAGCTGCAAAGAGAAGTTCATTTTTACAAGCTTAACATCAGCACTCACCAGCAGGTAGTAGCTTAATGTAAGCAGAAGGCAGTGAACTCTATCTGTTACAATAATTCTTCAGCACTCTGTAACACTTAAAAACCCTATTTAAATCCATTTTTAACAGAAGTTCAGTGGGCTCAGAGTTAGGGCAACTGTAGCAAAAGGCATTCTGCCATCAAGAACCAACAGAATTCTGCTGGTTACTTCTAGTAGGTGAGACACTAGAAATCCCATCTGTGTAATTTAGGAAATGTACTGCTTCCAGGTCAATGGTTCAGCTTTCTTCATCACTGAATTACAAACAACTGGAATGGTATTCACTCATCAGCACTGCTTGTATAAAGTGTAGAGAACACACAACAGTTTAACTATACACTTCTCTACCTGCATCTCTACAGTGAGACACTATCATCTACAATAAGCACTAATAAATTAGGGAACATCCAACCAAGCCCTTGGACCCCTTTTATAATGTTGTTTTCAGCCTAACCAAAAGCCTGGGCTAAGGGGAATGGCTGTTTTGACAGAGCAGGTTGGGGAATTTTAAATAAAAAACAAATAGAATCCCAGAACAATAGAGAAAGGCCACCAAGATAACACTAAGATTTTCTTGGAAGGTCTGAGCCCTAAGAGAAGCTGGTCACACTTTATTCCACAGCATCAGCTGTCCTGAAGACACTAAAGAATGTTTGCTAAAACACTGAACTTGGCCTTTGTCAAGCAATTGCAGCTTTCCATATCATGGGGATGTGTCAGCTCCTGACCAGAACTATTCCCAGTGAAATAAGAAGATAGCAATTGTTTTACAACTCAACTGAACTGTGCTTTTAAGAGCCCACCAACCATATCACAGAAGGTATTACAGAAGTTGCCCCCTTCATACATGTATTTCAGTGCAGAGTTCAGGAATTTCAAAACCATTTGATATCACCTAAAGCCACTTTCCCCATAAGGACCAGAAAACTCTGGCAAGTTAAAATTCACATCAGATGCCATTTAGAACTGTTCTGGGGATTCATCCACCCCATGTAAGAGTGAAACTATAAATGACAATTTATGCTTGGATTCAAATTTAGTTATGTGAGATCTTGGTTCTCCTTTAACTAATATTAGCTTGCAGCAAGGAAAATATCTCTCCATATTCTAAAGGATGCCAGTACCACAAAGAATCCAGAAGTGGCCTTATAACAATATCTAGAAAAAGCATGGTATGAATTGTGTTTATTACCTGTCATGCTTAAAGACTGCTACTCTGACCTGAGGTTGTTTATACACTAAGAAGCTCTCTCTCCATCAGTGAGTTTTGACAGTTTTAGCAAGTCAGTAAATGCTATGAGTTCAGCTATGTCACGTCTAGACAGGCAAGTCCCATTAATTCTGACAACAGCACTTTACTGAGAGGCAAATTTGGGGATGAAGAGAGTTTGTGTGTGGTACTAAGAGTGTAAAGCCTTGTATGACTCTTAACTCACCTGGTAATCATTCCTCTTGATATTTGGGACATCCATGTTATGAGTTGATGGGCAAATATCTTCATATTTTTTACCAGTGAAGATATCAATACCAACCAAATGGACCTGTAAGAGTAGAAAAATTGCTTTAGTGCTGGTCCTAGAGAAGCAAGATGTAATTGCCATCAGTGTTGCTGGTTCTACTCAGTCTCCTGTGAGATCATGTGCAATCCCAGACTGTGCCTCAACCCTTTGCTTGTGGTATGAAAACATCCCTCACATCAAGAGGGGGCCTCTCGCTCCCTTCCACAGCACACTGCAGAAACCCTACATGAGAGCAAGACCAGCCACTGTTATCTTCCACTGCCTTCTGTAGATTTATACCAGCAAGTTAAGAATATGGTTATTTTAAGATCTAGCTGTTCAAAGAAACAGGTAGTTAAGGGAAAAAGAGGCGGTCATGCACAGAGATCGAAGCAGCTCCCACCTCCCTTTATGCTAGAGCTTAGATGACCAGTTTAACCAGTTCTTTTCACATCCTTTCCCTTTGACAGCTCTTTCTGTATTTAAAAAACTTGGATCTGTGTATTAAAACAAGCCATAAAAAAGGGGAAGGAGAAAGGAAAAAACTAGGAAGAGCTTGGACAAACCTAAATACTCTACTCCCCTACACATATTGTACAAGGTTGTGGAAACTTACTAATCTTTTTGTGCTTGTAACAGATCTGTCTTTAAACACTGATACACCCACCCTAAAGTGTGCCCGAATGAATGAATGAATGAATGAATGAAGGGGGATTTCAGCCTTGCTCCAAGCTCTGGACAGCTGCATGAGCCAACTGCTAGGGCAGCAGGGCTGCAGCCCCAGACAGCGGCTGAGAAGGTCCCTGCTGGGACACGGGCACTCCTCTCTCAGGGCTGGGATAAAGAAAGAAGCTGCGAGGCAAAGGCGGCAGAACAGGGCCAGAGCAGGCCCTCAGAGTAACGCGTGTCCGCCGAGCTGTGGATTATGTAACACGGCACGGGCACTCCTGCTCCAACACTGCAATTGTAAAAGTCTGCCGGCACGGGCAGACACAGAAGTGCTCTGGTGGGTAGCGGCGGCACAACCCAACCACGCCCTAGTGATTTCATCAGCCCCCCTTCCAGAACTTACTCTACCCCCACTACAAAACTGACTGTGTCCCTAGGAGCGTTAAGAGTTTTTTCTTTAAGCGTTAACGAGTTAAAGTTGGGAGAAAAAACCAACCCCCCGCCCTCAATCCTTCCTGCTTTACAGGACTGAAACCCCTTGAGCCAGCTCGGGAATGATGAGACACCGCGCGAGAAAGGCAAAGGCGGGACACGGAGCCAAATGAAACGCTACACCCTTCCCTGTGGGCCAGCCGGGAGCCGCAGGAGCGCACACTGCGGGCTGTGCGACAGCCGGGCCGGCAGCGCTCACCTTGGCGTGGCCGTGCTTGCCGGTCTTGGAGGTGGACATCTCCACGATCTTGCAGGGGCGCCCCTTGAGCACCACGAAGCCGTTCTTGCGCAGCGCCGAGCACTGCATGGGGTAGGTGGAGGAGGCGCCGGCATCGCCCGTGGTGAAGTCGAGCTCGTCGGCCATGGCGGTGCGAGGGGGAGGGCTGGCGGCGGGGGGGCTGCGCGACAACGAGAGAGGGTCGGTTCGGAGCCCCGGCGCTCGGAGGGGAAAGGAGGACGGACACGGACCCAACCACGCACCGCGGGGAGCGCGGGCCGGGCTCCCCCGCCCCGCACACGTGCGCGGCGGGCGCGACCCGCCACGTGCCGCGGGCCCCCGGCCTCCCGCCCCCGGGCCTGCTTCGCCACCCTCCCTTCCCCGCGGAGGGGGCCCCTGTTACCTTGTGAGGAGGATCGGGGGGTGCCGGGGGTCGCGGCGGTGCCGGGGGAGCGGGGCGGGAGCGGCGGGCGCGGCGCACTCGCGCCCGACACCACTGCGGCGGCCGGCGGGAAGGGGCGGCGCGGGCAGCGCGCGCACGGTCCGGCCCCGCCCCTCCACTTCCGCCGCCGCTGATTGGCCCGCGGCCATCCTGCGAGGGAGGGGGGGGGCGGCCGTAGCCTTCCAGCCCCTCCCCCGAACCGCGTGCCGGCGGCGCTTCCCGTGCCCGCCCACTCGCGCGCGCTGGCCACGCCCCCTGAGGCCGGGGCCGGGCGGGCTCAGGGCGCTGCGGAGGCGGCGCTCATCGGCCGCCAGGGGGCGCCTCCCCACAGCCCACACGCCCCGCCGCCATCTTGGGCCGCTGGGGCGGCCGCCGGTGCTTCGGAGCCGCTCCGGTGCTGCGGTGGGAGTTAGACCAACACTGGGGGAAATGTGTGTCCCCAAAATGTCCCCAAAGCCGTGTGAGCCCTGTATGACTGTACACACAAAACTCCTTTGTCTGCCTCGTGTGCCCCCACTCAGAGTAATCAGAAACGAACGGTTTGAGACCGTTATAATCAGCCTAAAGGGATGGAGATGGCTGAGATCCTATACCGATCCTTATACTGGAATATATTCCTATATTCTAGTAATGGTGGAATTATTAGTACTGGAATACTGTAGCCACCCCTATATGGCAGTCCCCACCATATGAAACAAATGGATCTGTTGGAGCAGATCCAGGGGAGGACCATGAAGATGATCCTCTGTAAAGAAAGTCAGAATTGGGGTTGTTCAGCCTGGAAAAGAGAAGGTTTCAGGGAGATGTTGTTGCAGTATTTTCATATATAAAGGAGGATTATGTATAAGATGGAGACTTTTTACCAGGGCCTCTAGTGACAGGACTAGAGTCAATGATTTCCAACTGAAAAGAGGGAAGGTTTGGAAAAACCCTTTTCAGAAAAACTGTGGCTGTCCCACCCTTGGAAGTGTTCCAGGCCAGAGTGGATGGGGTTTAGAGCTGATCTAATGAAAGATGTCCATGCCCATGGAAGGGGTTTGGAATAGATGATCTTTAAAGAGATTTTCCAATCCAAAGTATTCTAAACTATGACACAGTCCTCATCCTGTCCAACAACCATTCCCTGTGCTGCCTCAGGAGAGGTCTGTGGCCATGGAAGCTTGATCAGGGGGTCCTGAGGCCAAAGGACTGTTTTTACTAGATCCCTCCTAATCAGATGTCATCATACTTCGAGCTGTTTGAACAAATTCACCAGGAGCTTTTCTGTGAGCTGCAATTGGATGAGCCCTGGCTCTGTAGGGTGCCCTGCGGGTCACCTACAAACACAACAAAACCAGGAAAATGCAGGGATTCAGTGGCAGCAGTGGCAGCACCTGCCTCAGCCATCACCACCACAGGCTGCTGTGTGCTGTCCTATGTTTTTTGCCCTGAGACCCTGACTTTGTCATCTGTGCTCTAATGGGGTAGCTACACAATTCACTTTTAACATCACATTTTTAAATGGTTCACCATCAGATGTTTTATTTCATCTGTGTTAATTTTTGTGATTTGTTTGCCTGTGGTCCCGCTCTTGGTTACACACTCCAAATTGTACAGCCAAGGAGTAAAGTTTGGCTCTCATTGTCATGGGGCCACTTCATGAGGCCCCAGCATCATCTCTGTCCTTAACTTGGGCTTTCCCTGGAAGCTGCCTCACCCAGCCTGCTCTGGAGATGATACCCTTTCCCCTGCCCGTTTTACTGCTGTCTCAGTTGATAAGCAGAATCTGGGGCATCCTGTTAAGTGTTTTAACATGTGCAGTGTGTGTATGTTTACCTGCAAGTGTGTGACGAGTTACACATGCTCTAGAGCTTTTTATCTTCTAAAAAAACACTTTGTGAGAAAACGACCAACTGTTCTGAACCCAAACTGCAGCAGCCTGGAGCTAAACACCACTCATGACTTTTTTTTCCCTCAAGTATCAGTTGATAAATTTGGCTGATTTTCCACAATTAACAGATTCATTTTGAATTACTTGAGAGATCTTCTGGGCTAAATCAAGTCTTTTTATTGAAGTGTGCTGTAGATGATATTAATTTTTTAGACCCAAAACAAATATTCCAAGACAGCTTTTATTTGAGATTCAATAAAAAACATTGGAAATCAAATCCATCAGTTATTGCCTGCAGGCATTGTTCCTTTGTCTAGATCGACATTAATTTTCTAAAGTGCAGTTCTTGATAGTATTAATGTGATTATCCCACTTTTCTATACAAGAACAGCAATTTGATTCAAAACATATTTGTAAATGAAATACCATGGCCTTTCACATTTAAAGGTGCTTTCTTTCCAGTGTTGCACAGCTGGATCACACACCTTTTCTCTCAAGTGGGCTCAGAATGTTATCAAGTTTTTCTTCTCTTATTTGTGTCTTTAGGAAGTGAAGAGGGACTAGAAAACTTCAGGAAGATTTAAACTGAGCGAGTTGTGTCTGTTCTCAGTTATGTCCTGGAGAAGTGTCTGATGCCCTAAAGCACCTCATCAAAGCCCAGCCTTGAGAATATGCATTTCAGCCAGTGCTGGGGTAAAGATCCCACCTTGTTTCCAGAAACATCCCACCTGTTTCCAAGCAGCCCATGGAAGGCAGGACGTGGTGTTTACACCTCTGGGCCGTGGGGTCAGGTCACACGATTAGAAATAGCAGGTCACGAGCAGAGTGGTGTAAACAGCCCTGTCCCAACCTGAACAGTGTGTCTGTTTCAGCTGCTGAGCTGACTTTCCTGGGATCCCACCGTGTCCTGGCTGTTGGGTTCAGGCTGGCTTGAGCAGGAGGACCTGAGAGAAGCTGTGGATCAGTGATCCCCCTCCACAGGGCAGTGCCACGCTCAGCAGGCCGTCAGAGCTCCTAGGTACAGTGTGTCTGTGTTGCACGAATGGGGTCAGGGACCCTCTGTAGTGACCTTGCCATAGGCACCCACTCTGCTCCGGGCACTACTTTATTCCTGGCGTTCACCGTCTGCTTCCCATGAGAGCCCACGTGGGAATACCCAGGGAATCACCCTGGGGATCAGGGACAAGCAGTGACAGCACGGTGACACTGTGAGCTAGCAGGAACCGCTGTAATTGTAACTTCCCCACAGGGAAGAAGGAAAGCACAAAGTAACTCCAGCTGTTCCCTCCTCCTGGGGCTGCAACAGTGCTGCAGCAGTGATATTCCACCCTGAGCTGCGGGGGCCTGAAGTTTTCCAGAGTCACAGAGCTGCTCTCTCTCCTGAACAGAGTGCAGGGAGACAAAATGCAGGACACTACCCAAGCCTCAGGTCTGCAGTTGTATCTACGGCCTGTAAAATTTAAGGACTGCTGATCTGCAGCCAGGATTTATTGCCCCAGTGCTGGGGATGAGATTCCTTCCCTTTCAGCACAGCTGCTCAGACTGTACCTCCGGGTGAAATTTGCCACTGTTGCTTCAGGATTTAGTGAAATACTTGAGCACACTCAGTTACCTTAAATTTTATCTGATGCTTACACATTCTGCTGGATCCAGACCTGATATCCTCCCTTGAAATTCCACAGCTCCCATAGATTTCCAGTGAAAGATAAGGACAATGAACACCTCAGAAAATTCATCATACCTCGAAGACTATGTCCCTGCATATGTAGTACTTGGGTTAGCTTCATTATTATCAGCTGTTTGACTCAAGATAGAGGCTAGTGCTTCTCAGTCATGAAAAACAAGTTGAAGTGAGGCAGAAAAACCTGTGATAAATTAGTGTGGAGAGCGTTAATGGGGCCAAATGTCCTGAGTTTATTGAATTAGGGAAGTCAAACTAATTTTTAAATTAAGCCTAGAGAGTGGGAGACTAGATACCATTGGCACAACAGAAAAGTCCTAATGGCTGTTGTCTCAGCACATTAGGAAAACACTGTCAAAGCTCTTGCTGACAAGATGCTTTCTCAGGGATTATTAATTATATTGCATTATTAGCTAGGCATGGTATGAGAACATATTTAGCATGTTACTAAAATGCAGTGACCATTTAGCTAATAAGTTTGACTTGGTTTTTAAAATTTTCTTAATGATTAGCAACTTAGTAAAACTGTAATGGTGAGAGATAAAAATGATGATTCAACAAGCTGTGTCTCAAGAACAAGTTTTAACTGGAACTTGCATGTAGCAAGGACAGATAAAGTGTACAGTCCTAATTATCAGCCTGATGGGACGAGACAAAAGTAAACATATCGTCAGATTTACCTAACTCTAATGACCCCATCCTGTGCTGGCATATGGATAGAGTGCTCTTCTGGTAGTAAAGCCCAGCTTGATCCTTCACTGCAGCCATGGGGAGGACAAAGGGCAAGCAATGCCTTACTCTGCTCATCCTGTCCCAGGCTGGAAGGAGAAAACTCCCTTACCTTCCACATGGCAGCTGCTGCAAGGAAACACAGCCTGACACTCCATTTTCCTTAGGTGCCTCTGAACCTCCAGGCAGCTCTTCTGGGAAGTTCAGTGTTGTAGCTGTGGGCAGTGTTAATGCTGTGGGCTTTGTTAAATTGATTTATGTGCTGCACTACAGTAACTGGACTGGGCTTTCTATTGTCATTCACCAGTGACACAGGAATACCAGGACTGACTGCTCAGTGTTGATCAGTAAGGCCCCTCACTGCTGAGCTGCTGGCAGAGTCACCGATGCCCCCAGACAAGAGGACAAAATTTAGCAGTTTAGGAAATAATTTCGTACCCCCTGTATGATCACAGGGGATCTAGCCTGGCTGGGCCCTCAAATCTGTTTTGAACCTCACTTCTGCCCAAATGCTCCTCCTGCCTCTCATGCCTACAGAGGCCCCAGTGCCAGGTTTTAGGCTGCACCAGCACCATGCAAGCAGAGGTGCTTCACAGAGGGGTGAGGTGGGCAGTGTGGGCAGCTGGGGCCAGACACTGGCACCCCTCCAGTCAGGGTCCATCCCAGCCCAAAGGCAGCTGCCACCAGCTCCAGGGCTGCCTCCAACCCCAAGGCTCACCTCTGGGCCACCTGTCTGAAAGGGATTTAGCTGAGGGCTTGCACAGCTTTTACCACCTGTGGAGCAAATGTATCCTGCTAGGAAAATAGCTCCCATCTGGTACTGGATGTATGTCTGAGATGTACAGAGGGGGAAAAACAGCAGCACGAGCCATCATATGCCATAGATGTTTTTCATCTTTTATCTAACAGACCTAGATAACAATGCTGATAGCAAGAGTCCTCTTTTTTTCTCCTTTTTGTACATTCAGATAGTCCATTATATTTAACTTACAGTAAACACAGCCAGTGGAGAGCTTCTGAGCCTGCCCTGGGCGTTGGTCTCACCTGGGGGGACCCGTGTGCAGCACACAGATGGACAGCTCCACACAGACCTGTGCCCCAGCTCTGCTGCTCTCTTGTCCTCCCGAGCCTGGGATCTGGTTCCAGCAGCCCTGCACGCCCCGTGTCAGACCCAGGTCACCCACCACTGCAGCACATGACAGCACTGACCCAGTTCTCCTCTAGTTAAATCCCAGCAGTCACTCCAGCAAAGCCTTTGGTGCAATCTTACTGCTTCAGTGCACACACCAGGGCCAGGCATTTCTGCCAGTGGACCTTGTGGCTGCTCTTCCCATCACTTGGAAGTGACCAGAGTGTGCTGTAGGGTCTTAATACCAAGACAGTAAAGTCTACAAAGCAAAAAAAAGTTCAGGCATATGGAAAGGAGCATGAACCTCCCTAAAACCAAACCCATAGCAGCAGTGTGATCCTCCTTAGCCCATCCATTTTGTGCTTTTTATTATGCTCGATCCTCTGTTACATTATGGCCACTGCTTCACCAGCAGCTGTGGTGAGCACACAGTGACCGAGCAATGCTGGTGTTTCATCTCTAAATAAATAATGGGTTTCTACCCTGGGAGGGTTGCTAAAAAGTAACCTGGTATCACAACAAGGAACATGCAAATCTTAAAAGTCAAGCAGAGAGCAGGCTTTTACAATGGTTCCAAAATATGCCCCCAAAAAAGGAAGAAAAATCCTTGGAGTTTGATTGTGACACATAAAAATGTCTCATAAAGAAGCAAAAGGAGCAAAAACAAGGCTATGGAAACAGCATGACCTCGTGCTTCTACACTATCTTGGCTGAAGCACATCCAGCAAGATGGTGAGGCAAAGTGGGAGTTAGGTGACACCTTCCAGTTAACCTTCCAATACCCATTTCTTCTTTGGGTCATCATTAATTGTTGCTCTGTGAGCAGCCTGAGCCCTTGGCTGGACCTGGAGCCTGTGGGTCTTGAGCACTGTATGAAAGGAAGGGAAGGAAGGTGCAGATGCGGAAGGAGGCCCTGGCAATGGTCACATCATGGAAGGGGGTGGCAGCAGGGCTCGAGTCTCCTCACATGGAGGCCAGGAGTGCCCAGGCCTTTTGCGTGGTCAGTGTTGTGCTGTGCTTTGTGCTGTAGCAGTGAGAAGGGGGAGAGGAGAGGCTTCCTGGGAGGAAAGAGAGAGCTAAATAGTATGGCTGAAATGTAGGAAAAGTGCCCATCAGCTCAGCCACAGTTTCTAAGATTCTCAAAAAAAAATACTGCAACTGAGAAATCCTTATGAGATCAGGCAGCATTTCCATAATGCACAGATAGAAAAGCAAGGGAAGTACATCCCAGCCAGTTCAGGTGGGATCCACCTTCTTCCTCTGCAGAAGCAAGAGTAAGGGGGTGTTTGCTCCACCTGTTTTCCTTAGCACCTAGGGTGATCGGTGCTGTGTGCTGGTGGCACAACTGCATGAGCAGTTGGATTTTAAAGGCACCAGGTCACTCAGCAGAATGAAGCAGAGAGATGGGGATAAAAAAGTGAAAACATGAGGCTGCAGCATCAGCCAGCCCCTCTTTCCTTCATTTCAGCTAAGAGACAGCCCTGCTTAATGCTGTCTGGTAAGATCACTGTCCCACTGGGCTCTTCCAGCAGGGCAGAGACGGATATGTACTGTACTCCTCCTGTCCTTTCCCTAGATCTTCCTGCAGCCCAGTTATCCCAAATGTCTCAGAGTAAAATTCCAGGTTAGCACCTGCGGCTGGGAGATGTGAACTGCAGCAGCCAGAAGAAATCCAATGGATGGGTCCTCAGGTCTGCCAGCTGCAAGGTTTTTGAGAAATGAGACTTTTGCCCAACATTCTTCCCATGGTGCCTGAAGGAGGTGCATGCCCAGTCCCTCCTTTCTGGGTGCATGGGATGTCTATGCCTCCTCGCTGCGTCGCAGGTCTTGCAGCTCAGTCATGGCTTTGGCTGAGAGCTTCTTGCGGCGGAACACGGCTGCAATCTCCTCAAAGGACTTTCCTTTCGTCTCCGGCACTTTGAAGTGTGCAAACAGGAAGAAGATGAGGAGCAGACCCGCAAAGATTGCAAACACGTATGGTCCACACAGATCCTGCAGTGGGAAAGTGAGAACAGGGAGACCCACCATCAGCACCACAGGCATGGCTTCCCCTTCCTACCCAGCTGGCTGAGGTGTGCCCAGGCAGGCTGGGGGACGGAAATCTGGGAGGCACATTCACATGGGATCGTGCCAGTCGTTTATTTGTATGGGTTAAGAGATTTCTTACTGCTATGTACTGGAAGCACATTCCCACGATGAAGTTGCAGGCCCAGTTGCAGAAGCCAGCAACAGCGATGGCGGCAGGGCGCGGGCCCTGGCTGAACAGCTCGGCTACGATAAACCAGGGGATGGGCCCAGGCCCCACTTCGAAGAAGATGACGAAGAGGAAGATTGCAACCATGCTGACATAGCTCATCCAGGCAAACTTGCTCTGCAAGAGGTTGGTGTTATAGTCCCCAAGTAACTATCATTAATTATCACTAATTACTTTATTTAGGTTTGTTTTTCAGAAATTTCTTTCTATTCAGACAAAGGGAGACTGGACATGAATAATTAAGGTTTAAACTCTTGTGCCAAGTGCTGGCTGGGCATGTGGTGCCAGCATTGCTGCCTGGGAGGAGTTCACAGCCATCAGCTCAGCTGTCACTTTGAGCCCTCTCCTTGCCTGCAGCTCAGCAAAATGAGGCAGAATGGCACCTTTTAATAACCAGGTGTCCAGCCAAGGAAGCCACCCCTTATTTGCTTTTTTATCTTGATGGGGCTTGCAGCAATAGTTTGGACTGATTTTGATGGGATCTTCTCTTGTTTTCAAACCAGGGAGAAAAAATGGAGAGAAATCCTTACCAGGAGCACAAGCCCAACTGTCATGGCCACGGCGCTGACTAACATGCCCATCAAACCTGCCAGGAACAGGGACCGCCTGCCCGCCTTCTCCACCAGAAACACCTGTAGAAACACATGCAGGAGCTCAGTGTCCAGCACCACCACTCTCAGGATCAGGTCCATTAGCCATAACAAACCTGTTACCACTGCCACACTTTGCTCTTTTGTTCTTTTGTTCTTTTAGCTCCGTGGTACAGATTTATGTGCTGGTTTCCAAGTGTCAGAAACTCTGCTAGCAGCTGCTGGGGAGCCTGACTGAGCAGTCACCCTGCCAAGGGCAAGGCAAAGGCACACACACTCAGAGCCCATGCATTTCCAAGCTCTCAGGACTTCCCACTGCTCCTACACATGAGTTGCTGACAGTGGACTTTTGCTCTCTCTCCCTTTTCTGTTTTTCTTCCAGGAACTAAAAACTTACTAGGTCTGCATTAGTTTTAAATTAGGCTTCAAAATGTAGCACAATTCAGGTCACATCATGGGCCATTGCACCTTGCCTGTCCTAAGGCAGGGATAGTTGTGTAGCAGCTGCAGTCAGGATTTTTCCTCCAATCACTCCCAGACTTTTTTTGCTTCGCTGGTAGTCACAAAGCTTAGTTTGCTCATTCTCAGCTCGTCTTGCTGGACTGCAGCCATGTCACCCAGCTTGTGACAGATACCCAAGTCTGTTACCAGACACCTCACCCGACAGGGAGCTGTAGGTCCCTCCAGAGGACTGTGCAGCTGTCCTGGCCTAACCATGCAGCAGCCTCTGAGGCTGCCTGCTCCTTCCCCTCTGCTTGAAAGGACACCTCTGGCCAGCAGCCCCACCTTTGCTGCCATTACAGCCATGATTTACACTTCCCAGAGACCGTCTCTGTTGCTGAAGGCCATTCATGTGCTGACACGTGAAGTTGCAGAGGATGAGTCTCTGCTCCCTTCTCCCCTTGCCAAGGTCCACCCAGCTGTCAGCACTTCTGCCTTTTGATCGGGGTCTGTCATTTATTGACAAAAGCAGGTAATTTTTAAGTGCTTGTGGACCAAAGAAGCAAAGAGCAAATGCCCAAGGCTGCAAGTACCACAGCTCTGGGGTGGGGATTGAGCTGCAGGGCACCCTCCATGCTGAAGAAAGGCTTCTTCCAGCTGCACACCTCTGTGCCTTGTTTCACAATAAACTTCACATTTTGTCCCCATGGACAAAATGGACTTTTTCTGAGGACTACAATGGACTTTCTCTAAGGCAGGTTTATTCCAGGATGTCCTCTCTCACACATACTGGAGTACAAGTGGTTTAGGTTGGAAGGGACCTTAAAGATCATCCAATTTCAACCCTCTGTCATAGGCAGGGACACCTTGCACAAGACCAAGCCTGGTCTTGGACAGTTCAGGGATGGGGCATCCACAACCTCTCTAAGAAACTTGTGCCAGTGCTTCACCACCCTCACAGACAAGAATTTCTTTCTAATATCTTATCAATTCCTCCTCTCCTTCAGTTTAAAATTGTCCCCTTGTCCTAAATCTCTTGGAGCTGTGTATTTCTGCCTTGCAGCCAGTCCTGCATCATGTTGGTGAAAGTTCTTTACCCCCTAAATCTCTAGAGAGATATGAGGGAAATAGGCCTGGCATTTCCTGACCTTATATTTATGGCCACATTATAAAATTAATTGCCAGCTGATAGGAATTGTGTTAATCCTCTCAAGAGAGAGACAAATGAAGGGAAGGTCTGTGGAAACAGAACCATCCTTTTATTGCTGCAGAGCCGTGTGTGGATAGGATGAGGATAGATGCTGGATTACTTTTATTGCTGTGGAATAGCCTTTGGATATCACTCATGCAGGTGCTATGTACATACAGAAAACAGTTTGAAAGATAACAGGTAAGAGCAGACTGGGAGCTGGTGACTTCCCCATCAGAGCCCGTATCCCCTGCCTGCTCCCTGGGGAAATAGGACCTGCAGAATTGCAGTCTCAAGGGCAACTTTCCTTTTAGGGGGAAATGCAGAGTTTTTAGAGCTTCCCTGAACAGAGCGGCGCAGTTTCCACTCACGAGGCATTTAGCAGTGCAGATCAATAGCCGCATGCTCTATGTCAAGGCTTGAATTTTCAAATTCAACTTTCCCAGGGAATGATTTTTCCCTGTAAGGTGTTCAGGGTCAGTCCTGCAACACTGCAAATCCCAGCTCCAGGATAAAATCATGTTTCAAAACCATGTTGTACCTTACGTGTCTTTGTAGTCCAGGGGGCAGAAGTATTTACTTACAGAGATAACAGTGAAGACCGTGTTCACCACTCCAACACCGATGGTTGCGTAAACTGGTTGGTCAACCCCAGCTCTCTCGAAAATGTTTGTGGAGTAGTAAAAGATCTATCAGAATACATCAGAATGAAAGATTAGGCAACAGGGCTGTTGAAACTTTTTATTCTTATGAGAAAAGAGTTGCACTTGCTTGGCTGAGATGTGGCGTAATTTAATTATGATTAATTTTTCAACTTTTAATGGCTTGTTATAATGATTAAAGCTGAAAATTTCATAGGAGCCTGAGGGAGTTAAAAATCCTGTTGAAATTCTCCTCTTGAACTACTGCATTTGCACGTTAAATCTGTTTTCTTCTATGTAGTCTATGTTTAATCTTAAAATCCAGATTACCAGCACTGAGTACTCAAGACAAATATCTTAGTATGACCAAGTTTTACATTAATTTTAAAATATTCTCATTGCAATGACTCTCATTTCTTTCTTCTCTCCAAGAATCAGTGATTCCTTTCTGGTGAAAGTTAAGGGCACGAGGTAAAGGGTGGCTGGGGGATGGGATGGGCATGGCCTGAAGCCAGGTAGGCTGGGCATCCCTGTGTGCTCCTTAATGCTTCTGGGTGTCAAATGGATTTCTGGTATTCCAGGAGGTGATGCAAGAGTTGTTTAGTTAAAAATGGCTATAAAATAGTGATTCTGGAATGAGCATGATGTCATTAAAGAGAGAAAACTGCTGACAAACTTGGGTAGGGGAGGGTCATGGGAGGGCTCAGCATGGGCCTGCTGTGCCAGCTGCTTTTGTGCTGGACTCCCTCCCACCCTTATTCCCTCCTGCCCTACCACAGCCAGCTTAGCAGGGACTCAGGAGCCCACTGTGGCCATGGGAAAGCCTTCTTCCATCCCTGCATGGCTTGGATGGAGCCAGAGCTGCCTTTTCATGCTCAGCATGGATCTCTTGAGAGACAGACATTTTGGGGAGACTCACCGCATTGATTCCCGAGAACTGCTGGGATATTTGCACCATCAGTGCCACAATGACAGCCTGCCTGTACTTGGAAGAGGTGAAAAGCTGTCTTATGGAGACTTTCTTTTCACTAGCAGCTTCTTGCTTTTCCTTTTCCATCTCTTCAATCTCTTTCATTGGATCACAGTTTCCTCTAAGCCTTTTCAAATCTTAGGGGGAAAAAAAAGATTGACATTTTATGTTCAGTGGTAGGTAAGTTGTATATGTAAGGACAAGAATCTCTTTAGGCAAAACTCAAGGTAAGCTAAGGATCCAGGACGCATCTGCTCAGTCAGGGGCAGCAGCACATCAGCTCTGTAACACTCAGGGCTCTCAGGGCCCTGAGATCACTCTCAAGCTTCATCCCTCAGCAGTGCTGCTTAGTCCCATGCAAATGTCTCAATAGTTTCTGATCCAGAGCTTGTTTGTATCTCAGCAGCTCAGAGCATGAGATGGAGCAACCACAGTCACATGTGAGTCCTAAGCCAGGCTTTTCCTTCTCTGTTTTGTACTATATAAAGTATAAAAACAACTCTAGACAAACCCAGAATGTCTTTCTTACTTTTTTTTGCTTCCTCCACCTTCCCCAGTTTGATGTAAAGGTATCGGGGGCTCTCAGGGCACAGTAAGAGCAGGAAGAACTGCAGCAGAGCAGCCACGCCAGACAGACCAAGGAGCAGGGGCCACATCTCATCATTGCCCAGAAGAAAGTCTAGTCCAAGGATCTGGAATAATTGAGGCATATTTGAATGGATCATTTTGAACCCCAAGAAGAGAAAGCAATTGTGTTTCAAAACTGGTGTTTTGAATTGACAAGCTGGGGGAAAACTAGAAGTAAATACCAACCCTTTTTCTGGATGTGTTTGTTTTCTGTACAATTATGTGCCCACCTGTTGTGTAGCTGGGACTTTTGCCATGGTGGGCAATGCTGATGGGGGCTTTAGGCTTCCTACTTCCCTGATAAAGCCATTTTTTGAGAACCTGATTATCAGGGGTCTCATGCTCAGGATCCAACCTGACACTGATGAGGTGCTGAAAAAAATTCTTCAGGGAGAGAAGAAATTGTTTGCAGAAGTATTTTTTATTTCTTGAGAAGTTGTCTTTGTTAAGACACCTCTTACTTACTTACTTACTACGGCAGGGGTTTAACCCCATTAAAACTGATTGTTTTGCACACTCCTTCAGTTTTGGGGTGGAATGGTGAACAATAGCCCAGTATATCAATCACTATGGCCTTCCTATTCTCTGAAGCACTCTCTCTGGATGTACTTTCCTGCTTACCTGGCTGAAGAGGATGCCCGTGACGATTGCGAGCTGGTGCAGCGTCCCCAGCGCTCCTCGAAGGGCCGTGGGAGAGACCTCGCTGACATACATGGGCACGAGTCCAGAGGAGAGCCCTGCACCAAGCACACGTGGGTGTCACCTCTTCCAGACACAGCTCAGCAACAGCAGAAAGCACTTCCCAAATGGGAAAGGAGGATGGAGCCTGTGTGCTGCACCCCACACCCCACCAAGCCCCTCACGCCTGGCTGGGAACCACCTGCACCTTGGGAAGGTGCTGGGATGTCCCTGCATTCAGAGCCCAAAACTGGGAAGCCTTTTTACTTGAACACACACATCAGAGCACAGGGCAGGGATTACCTGCTGAAATTATCACAGGGTGAAGAGCCTTCTTAAAACTTGCCTTGAAACCTCAGAGTGGAGTATTGTATTTGCATACCAGTAACAGTATAAAGAGCTGTTATTTCCAAGGTAATTCTAATGCAATTCCCAATTATTTGCTGGCTATATCCTCTTAGTGCACAGTGGCCCTGTGCTCTTAGGGAACATGTTAACCAGCCTGGCTTGTGGTGTGCTCTTGCAGCAGCCACCAGCAAAACCCATCCTTGAGATGCAGAGGGACCTGCTCCTTTCAGGATGTGTAAAATGAAGGTATGATAGACCCAACCCAAACACTTCTGGGAAAGATCCTCCATCAAGAAGGGCAGACATAGGGAAAAGAGAGAAATTCCCACCTGTGAAAGCCCTTCTGAACTAAAAGAAGGATTAAAAAAATCTGGGAAACTCTGAACTGCAGCCCTGGACACGCTAGCAGGGAGCTGCTTTCAGTGGCTGAGCCAGCCTGGACTCACCGCAGTACAGCCCCGTGACCGCTCTCCCGGAGATGATGAGGATGTGGGATGGCCCAAATTTCGCCAGCCCCATGAGGAGGTTCCCAGCAATGGAGAGGACGTTCACCACCAGCATGGCTTTCACTCTGCAAGGCAGCAGCAGCACGGCTCCTCTGGCACCTCTCTCAGCCAAAGCAGCCATTGCAACACACAAGAGGAACTGTGAAGTCACTTAATCAGTACTACAGGGAAAAAACAATAATAGCAGGCACTGCAAAATAGGGACCAGGGTACAATCAGAGTAGTTAAAATGATATTATAAATGATACTTTACATCCTGTGCAAATACCATGCAGTTGTCCTCCTCTCCCTTTTGCCATGGAAAGAAAAGGGGGAATTCAGAGCTTAATCAAGGCTGCTCATCAGCTGCTTTCTGAAGTGCTCAAGTTGCAAAAAAATGTCTGAGTTGTAACTGAGGATTTTAAAAAGCCCAACCTCTGTGATCATTTAAACAGTATTTTGGAAGTTGGGAGTGTTATTTTTCCTTTTTTTCCTAAATTGCTGAAAATAACACAAATGATATTTCTACAGGGAGGAAGTGGTTCTATGAGAAAAAAATCAATCAGAAGAGTTTGGGCTGTGGCCCAGAGGCAGAGCACACACGAGCCTCTCACCTCCCGAGCCGGTCGCCGATCCAGCCCACGGTGAAGGAGGAGACCATGCCCCCGATGGCGAACACGGACACGGACAGGGACCAGTACATGGTCAGGATGTGTGGGGAGGCAGTGAGGTCCTCGCTGATGTCAGTCGGGGGTGGGAATGTGCCCTCTGTGCCAGCCTGGAGGAACATGCCATCCTCCCCAGAGGCATTGGCGGCGTATCTGTCCGGGGAGACAATGCCCAGCACCCGCCCGTAGTGCGCTTCTATCACCTGTGACAGGTAAAGAAGAAAAACGCTGTCAGCTGAGATCTATAACCACCCCAACCCCTGTTTTGGATTTTTTCTGCCTCAGAAAAATATTTGCATTGCAAGCTCTGCAGGGGTAAAATCCTGGGGTCCTCCAGCTCCACAACACCCAGACCACAGCAGGGAGGGGCCACGAGTGCAGGCACAAAGCATTCCCCCTCCCAGGGCTTGAGAGGCTCAACTTACCTTCTGGGGGGCATTAATGACCCCCAGGCTGTAGCCGTACTGGAAGAAACCCAACACTGCAGTGAAGACGGAGAGGACCAATGTTCCCGTGAGGTGCTGGAAGCAAACAACAATCTCATCATACTGTCCTAGCAGTGCCCTAAACTGGGGGAGGGCTGCATCCCACCCCTATCCCAGGTGACCCTGCTGCCCAGTTGGCTGGGACAGTGGTGTCCCGGGATGCTGCTGCAGCAGCACAGGTGGTTGGCTTGCTCCAAAGGAGAAGGAAAGCCCATGGGGACAGGCAAGATCAGCCCCCCAGGGCAGAGTGGCGTTGCCCCACAATGACAGTCCAGCTCTCCCTGCTGCACTGCCCGTCCTGGCCCTGGAGCTCGCGGGAGCCAAAGTTCTGCCCAGTACAGAGGTGCAAGCAGCAGCAGCAGCAGCAGCAGTGTGTTGTTCCCCATCCCCGTCCCCGGAGCACAACAGCTGGGAAAAAGCACCAAAAGGGTGTTTTTCAGCAGGGCTGTTTAAAGCGTTTCTTCCTCCCATCACAGTTAAAGTTATCCAATGAGCCAAGAACTCTTAAAAATAAAAATACCCCATTGGCCCTTTTCCCCTTTGCCCCTGTGCACAATTAATTAGTGGAGGGGATGTTTTTTTTGGTTGGTTTTGGTTTTGGCAAGGGATTGCTCAGTGCTGGGGTCCTGCAGAAATTCTAGTCATTTCACTGGAAAGTCTAGTGCAAGAATACCAGCAAGCCATGATTACCTTCTCTGTCTGCATTTTGCTTTTCTCATCCACCCCGCAGCTCCTCCACTCTCCTTCTAGGAACAGTCACTGTCCTGGGCTGCAGAGCAAGGTGAGGGCTTGGGCAGGGAAGGAAGGACAGCAGAGCTGGGATGGAGGCAGGAAAACGGGTTGGTGCTTGGAGAGATGGGACTATATCAACTCCGGAGTTAATGAGAAACCCAAGTCTTCCACGCACTATTTGGCCACCGCTCAGCTCAAAGCAGCCACCACCAATCCCTGTGTTTGGGACACACACGGAACAATGAGAGACCTGTAAAGACATAGAGTGGATCTGGAAAATTCAAATGACCCAGCCACAGGGCTGGTTTGGGGCTGTCCCTCAGCTGAACAGTTGGAATGTGACGTGCGAGGGGCTTGAGCCTGTTTCGAGATGCTCAACACCTACCTCAGCTTTTGTGCTGGGCATGCCTGTCATATCACAATCCTCCTGCTGAATCAGGGAGAAGAAACCTCTCCAGCACATGTAGCAAAGCAGCTAGAAAATGACTAAGAGTTTTATTTTAATAGCACTTAGCACCTGCTTTAAATATATTCATGTGTGTATATCACATTCAGAGCCACAGATAAACACAGATGTATACAGGTCTCTCTGTGTATCCATACACAGAGCCCCCTCAGCAGGCAGCTCTAATGCTATCAGAGGAGATAGCTGTGTGTGTATATGGATATAGAACACAACAAAATTACCCAGAATATTACATTAAAAGAGGCTTTCATTAAAAATCCTACAGTGGTGTGAACAGTGAGCCTTTCAGCACCATCAGCTGATGGCTGTGCTGTCAAATATTGTGGATTCCGGGAAATGCTGCCAAATACTACTGATGCTGCCAAATATTTTTGTGTTAGCTCACTCGGCTTTCACGAACTTTGCACATCTGCACAAGCTGGTCTGAGCTGGTCTTGCTCGGGCTTGGGATTTGCTGTCCTTGACATGGTCAGAGAGAGGAGCTGCAGGGCCGGGGTGGGGGGGTACAGTGGCATCCTTAGCGGCAGCAGACCGTGCCAGAGTCTGAGTCAGCCGGGAAGGTGATTAATGCTGATTAAAGTCATTATCTTCCAGATCAGCCCCTGATGGGTTCAGCAGCCAAGCTACAGCACTCATTGGATGATGCTCTCAGTCAGCCAGGCTTCACATGGGCACAAAATGTACTTTCTACAGAGGAAGAGCAAGAGAAAAAACAACAAAGATGAGTGTAAGACCACTAATCTTTGCACTGGTCTCCAGAAAGGTAAAACTTTAACTGGGAGAGGAAAGTTCATTACATTAAGCAGGTTTTGATTCCAGCCACAGCACCTGCATTCCCCTCTAGGGCTGGTGTAAGATGTGACAGGAAGGGCCCCAAGGCTGAACTTTTTAGTTTTCCCCAATATTTGTCCTTCCTGCTGAGATCTTTGCCAATGGTGTTTGTTTGCTCGCTGTGTGTGGATACCCAGGCATTTACAAGCAGTTTCTTTGCATTGCAGTTAAATACCTTCACAATGGGACTGTCAGGATTTGACAATTACCAGGTTGCTAAGTCTTGAGTCAGAAAACAAATGAGGGCCCTGACCCAAGATCAAACTTTCAGCCACCGTGAAAACCTTGCCAGGACACGTCCCCCTCCAGGATTCCCATGTAGCCCTCAGGGATCCCCATCCTGTTGCAGGTGCCTGGCACAAAGAGCTTTCCCTCCCTATTCTTCCCAGACTACTGGAACCAGAGGGATCAAAGGCCACCAACAAACCATGAGCAAGGTGGCCTTTCCATGTCCTGCCCACTGCTGCTTAGAGCAGAGCCTTCCCAGAATCCAGCTTCCTGGGGATGGGGTGTGGAGCAGCTGGACAGTGCTGGGAGGCTGGGTGAACATCACTCACCTTCCCAGGAGCTGCCCTTCCACTTCCATGGAAACTTTGGATGCCAAAGGCTGGAAGCCCCACAGCCACATGTATCCAGTTCTTGGCAAAAGGTATGGAGTTATCCCGGGGTTTTCCCACCCCTCCCTGCCAGGCAAGATGCTGCAACCCAGTGCCAGGGCTGCCTCACCTCTGCCTCTGAGGTGGTGCCAGCTGGGCTGTGTGTGAGACACTCCTCCTCAGCTTGGCCCCAGGGAATTTAGTATTTAACATATTGAACTCTCAGTGGCACTAACAGACTCCAGACTCTGTAATTCTCTGAACAGGGAGCTGGATGTGGATGTGGTGACTAGCAGAGGCCAGCTTTAGGCTGGTCCCAAGGCTCATTGGTGGGAAAGGTTGGTGTGTAAATCTTCCTCTCACTGCAATCACTTTCCAAAGGGCCTGATTGTTAGCTTGGTAGAGAGAAGCAGAGTGTTCCTACAGGATAAAGAACCAGGCCTGGCTCCACCAGGATGAATGACTTACCATCAAATCTCTTGCACATCTGACAGCCACTTGTGATCGCAGTCCCGAGGGTGCAGAGAGTGGCGCAGCACAGCCCAAAGCAACGCTGACCCATCCCATGGCTGGAGAGCCTGGCCAGGCAGTGTTTCGGTGATTGGCAAACAACAGGGTCTGCATTATTGCTAATGCTTTATTGCAATTATAAAGTGCAAGAACTGTGCATAATGTTAGACAGAATTGACACGCTTATTGCCTGCTCTGTGTTGTGTGTAGTGTAATTGGTGGTTTTGATAATCTAACTATGGTTGATAAAAGCAATGGGCTTGAGTTTATGGTGGGGCTCTGCTTTTGAACAGCTGAACACGCTTGTCACCTCAGTGGAAGGAATTCAAAGATTCCAGAGGGGCTTTGAGGCTATACCCAGGTGCTGGGGCAATTTGGACATCCATTTTACTGCTCTGGGGCATTCAGTGACAGCTTTGATGTTAAAAATAACAGGAAAAGTATGACACAAACCAAAACAAAAGAAAGGAAAAAAGGTAGATCTGGTCTGCAAGACACTGGCTCTCAAAGAGGAGGCTGATGCAGCACATCAGTAGCTGGCACAAAACCAAAATGATGTTCTTTCATTTCTCCTCTCTAAGCACATCAGCTAGGGCAGGCAGCAGTGCTGAGGCCACATGAGAGACAGCAGCTGAGGCTGATAAAACCCATTTAGGAAAGAGAATTCTGTGCATTTACAGCACTGCTGTAAAGATACCAGAGGTTAATGAGCCCCTTCCCACCCCCAGCTCTGGGTGCTGCAGCATCTCCCAGAAGAGAAAAACTTGGGAAGCAAACCCAGCAAACCTCTCCAGCTGCAGGTCCCAACTGCAGCACAGGGCAGGGCAGGTTGCTGCAGGGCAGCAGTGGCTGTGGCTGGTGTCCTGTGCCAGGAAATGCATCCTGATTGCTAAGGAATCTCTGCTGGATCTCCTCAGAGCCCTGCCAGGTGGGTGGCTTAGCCCAGACACAGGCAGGGTGTGACATGGAGCTCCACCCCACACCTTTGGGAACGGGCAGGTTCAGTCCCTGCTGGCCCACACGATGCCCATGCTGGCCCCAGTTACAGAGCATCAAATTGTGCACAAGCAGGAAAAGACCTTAAGTGGGCTCACATCGAGACCATGAACTGCAGCTTAACTTCAACCAGCAACCAGTCCAGCTCTGGGGCTGGGGCTAGGGTCACCTCAAACATCCCTGTTCTATCCCAAAATATGTAGTGTCAACCCCCAAACCATCTCACAACAAGAAAAAGGCCATTTGATAATAATTCTGAGACAGGTTTGAAAAGATTCACTTCCCACAAGCAGCTGCTACAGCCTTACCTCTGAGCATCCTTCACCTGGCAGTGGTACCCAGCATCTCCTCAGGGTGGTGGAGGTAACCGTGGCCCTTGCATGGCCTCATGCCAGCTCTCAGGGCTTTTCTTCCATTTACCATCACTCATCCTTGAAGTTACACAATTTCATAGCAACTCTGTAAATAACTGAATCTGCAACAGGCTCGAGCGAGCGCTGCATGCACAGACACTGCTTTTTCCTCCTGTGGCACTGCACAGCTGAACAAATTTCCTTTCCTGGGCAAAAAGTCCCAGAAACAGGATTTTAAAATGAGCTGCAGGTTTTATTTCTTTAAACACTACTAATAAGTAGTTTCTGAGGGCGTTGATCAACCATAAGCACATTTTACTTTCAGCAAAAGAAAAGCAAATCGAAGTTAGTAACATTTGGAGGGGAAATGTCTTCATAATAACCATGGGTTGATTTTGTAGAAGAGGAGTTTTCAGATGGTGATGGTCCATCAAGACATCCCTTGGCCACTGCTCACAAAGGACATGTCCCACCTCCCGACACTCATCCTGTTCCAAAACCACCTTCCCAAGAGTCTCCAGACAAAGAGCATTGGGAGCCCTGAAAATCCCTTTACCTCCATGTCCTCCAACACCCCAGGTTTTATTTACCCAAACATAAAAGGCATGGCTTAATGGTGAAGTTTTGTGTTTTATTGTGGTTGGCACCAGAAAAGCATTTGCTCTGTGTTATCTCCATACACACATGCCATAGACAAGACTGTGGTAATATTGGCTTCTGTGATTTTTGTTTCAAATTATTCTGAGATTTAAAAAAATACATTCACAAACCACCTGAGTCGTTTAAACTCAATGACTGCCTGCTATTTCATCACTGTATGCAAAAACCCATAATAACAAAAATCATCCAAAGCTGTGCATTTGTCACTTGAAGTAGAACAAAAAACACCCCAAAACAGTTATCAGTTTGCAACACAATAAAAGCTCTGGGCTTTATTTGATTTTTATTTTAACCACAATGAAAATACAAAGAGCTGGTGGCAATCAGTGTTTGTGATGGGATTTGAATACCAGTATCTGATCCTGTGGCCATCCCTACACTCTCCAGGCTGCACCAGCCCAACAGGAGGGTGTCTGGTGCTCAAAGAAGGCAGCACAAAACACATCCCACCTGTTTTTCCCCAAACTCCACATCCTGGGAGTCCTACTGCTGGCAATCCCTGTGGTACCAAACCCTGACACCCTGCCCACAGAATGCTTCAGGTGAGGGTGGCCCGGCCCATCCCATCCCCGCCAGCCCACATCACCTCTTACCCTTGATAAAGATTCAAGTTTGACCAAGTCCTGTTGATTTAATCATTTTTTAATAAAGCCATCGTTACTGAGTACACCAAGATTGCCAGTTAAGCTCTCTATATGTCGCTGGAGGTAACAGCGCTGTGATCGACAGCGGAACGGAAAAAAAATAAAACTAAACCAAACCAAAAAACAAACCCCAACCGAAACGAGGTAGGTTAAAACCAGCAACACAGACCTTGTTATGCGACACCCCAACACCACAGGCGGCCATGCTTGCAGCTACTGAGAAAGAAAACCCCAGATACGCACTGAAAACAGAAATCAACTGAGCAAGGTTTATAAGGACACGATTCAACCTGAACTAAACACACACACACGGTTCGGCACAGATGTTGTCTTTCACTGTATGTTGGGTAATTCCTAGGGAGTGGAGGGGGTGGAAAACGAGTAGATTCAGACCCTTGGCCGAAGAAACCACACATATATATATTTTTAAGCTCTTTACAAGCCCAATCCAGAACATGGGGGACAGGCAGCTTGTTCCGTGGTCCCCATCCCTGTGCCGGCTGCTCCCGCACACCAGTGCCCAGCCCTGGACTGGGGGGAATGAACACCCAGAACCTTCAGCAGCAGGGTCCGGTGCCCACAGCATCCCGGGAGCCTCTGTGGTCACAAATCCCCCTCAGGGGTGAGCACGGGGCTCCTCTGACCGCTCCTCTGTCCTCTCCTCCTCCGATCCCCTGTCCCGGTGCCCGTGGCCAAGCCCCAGGGCAGGCGGGCACCTCCGGAGCAACAAGAAATGGCACCTCTGTCCCTATCAAGACACACCATTATGTGAAGATCCATATAGAAATATGGATTGACAGACTTGACAAAAATGGTAGCTGATTTTTATTAGTCTAAGGCTAGTAGTTTAGCCATTTAAAATCCATTTCCCAAAAGAGGGGAAAAAAACCTATTATTTTTTCTCTTCTTTAAAAATCCGTTAAGCCGTTGCTGCCAAAAGCAACATGTAAATGTTGGTGAAGGCAAAAGATTTCTAAAATTACCCAGCTATATGGTTATGGCCTTCATCACAAAGATAAAAGGTACATTTATTGTGCTGTCTCTCACCAGATTTAATTGGTAACTTTACAACATACTATATATTTGATGCTAGCAGGCAGACAGAATTAAAAACAGACTTTTTGACACTGTTTCTTTCCCCGTTCTTACAAAGTAGGGGACAAAGAAAAAGTAAAACTAAAAAATAAAATAAAATAAAATAAAGGAAAACTCATAACCCACTATAACACAGCGTAATCAGGAGACCTCGGGGGGTCCAAGCGTGAAAAGTCCATCCCTGGCTGCAGTCCCTGCCCCGGGGCTGGCGGCGCCGGGGGAGCGTGGGGAGGGGGCTCCTCGGCGCCCTCCACCTGCCTCTACAGTGTTAGTCCACGTGTTTAATGTCCTTTAAATTAGAAATAATGCCATGGCGGTGAGTGCCAAGTGCTCCTCTGTTACCAGTTCATCATGGAGTTTCTGTTGAGGGTCATGAAAAACACTTGGCTGCTTCCTCCGGATCTCACCGATGCAAAAAATACCTGTTTGGAAGGAAAAAACACTTGGTAATACTCAGGGGATGGAGCTAACCCATGCCAGACTGGGATTAAATTCAACCACTCATTAGTAAATGCAGTAATTAAACCTCCTTCTCCCTCACTACCAAAGAGTTTGGAATGCATTGAGAATACCAGGTTTATCACATTTTACTGCCACAGCATCATTTATTATGAAGTACTAACAAAGAACTGCTGTCAGTGATTTGGATCTTGCTAAACATTTACCATTTGGTCGATATCTGCCTCAGTCTGAAATGGCTTTTTTTTGGGAAAAGTGAGTCCTGGTATTTCAGCTATTCCTGAAAGTAAAGCCCAGAAAACGACTTCCCTTCAACATGCTCAAAGTGCAGAAACATATCAGGATTCTGTATGAAGAACAGGGGTTTTGGTGCTTCTGGCAGGATCCACCAGCATTTGATTCCAAGAGAAGTCTTAAAAAATAAAGAAGTTGAAGTTTGCAAATATTGAAGGGAACTATCTGAAGCCTCTGTCCTTAATAAAACCAAAAATTAGTTAATCTTACCAGTTTACCCAGTTCTCCAGAAAGAGAAACATCTGGGTTTAGTATTTCAAACTCATCAGTGATCAGCTGGTTCCAGGATTTTAGAAAGATCACGGTGTTTTTTTCCTAGCTTTGTTAGAATTAGATTACACTAAAATTAAACTTAAATTCAGCTTCTTGGACAGCTTCTCATAACATACTCAACTGCAAAGTTAGGATACATTTTCCTGTGGAGTTTCAGCCTACCTCCATGCCCCAGGAAGGGCAGTGCTTATGAGCAGCTGTTCACTACAGTGACCACGGCCTCAAAGCTCATTTACTGCACATTATTAAATCCTGCTCTGGGGACACAGCAACTGGTTTCTTCTCTGGTTTTGTGATCATATCCATTATGAAAGATCTCCCTGCTCCTTGGTCCTGACTTATCTTAGTGAAACCTTGTGAGAGGAGGGAACACCACCTGCAGAAAGACCTTGGCATTCAACCATCTCTTCCACGCAAAAATGCCTTTTCCTCCAGCAATTTCTCCTCATTCCCTGCCCCCCTTGCAACACCTGTGGCAGGGGGTATCTACATGACAGCCATGGAACTCTGGTGACCCTCCAGAGCAGCATTTATTATTGCTGTCCACAGAAATGGATGAGGCTGCAAGAGGAAAATAATTTAAGATGCATCAAAATGCACTTAAAGATGCATCAAAATGTTTCTGCATCAGAGCTCAAATCAGGGTCACTTACACACCCTTGCTAATACTCAACTCTTTGAGTTCACTTGGCAGCCTCAATTTAATATTCAGATGAAAGAACTGGGAGAAAATCAAGCCAAGTCAACACGGATCTCAGCTAGATGGAGAAGAGATCTTGCAGGCTGAGGTCTCCATCCACTGGAGAAAATTAACTGAGAATAGGCTTAAGGGCACTGCTTATTAAACAGAACCTTCAGATTAATTATTAATCTCAAGACAAACCAGACATAAGCTCTAAAAGCACCTTGTAGCTCGCAGCACAGACAGAAGCTTTGAAGTGGACTTACCTTATCATTTCTTTCACATAGAAACTTTAACCTTTGAGCTCTCTTGTGCATAAATACTCCATCCAAATGTCCTGTCTCCACTGACCGGATTTCAATCGCTTTCTCTCCCCAGCCCATTATTTGATTGGAATGAATGTAGGCTGTCAAAAGGAAGTGTTTGGCAGGTGTTACAACTTGTGTTGAGTTAAATATTATGCAATTGGCAGAAAAGCTCTCATAAGCTGTTAGTCAAAGCCTAAGCAGATCAATGGCAGAGCTCTGATGGCCTGCAGGGACAGCAGCCTTTTCAGAGCACTTTTCATCCAGAAATTGCTGAGAAATTTAAACAGAAGCAGCATCACTTCTTCTGGTTTCACAAGGTGAGGAGCTGTTTTGCCTCCATGGGTTGTGGAGCTGAGCAACAGCAGAGCCCAAAGAGCAACTCAAGGGCTCCCACCTCCACACCCAGCATCCCTCCACTCAACACAGTATTCCACCAGTGCAACAGCTTGCATTATTTCACGTTTATCTTATACTCAAAAAGTTCAAATCTTCAAGAAATTACTTGCTTTTATTATGGAGGACCAAACTGCAGTAATTTAGCAATTGCATCTCATAGCTGGCTAAGGGAAATCCCCTTTGATAAAAGAAGGAAATCCCCTTCATCCCAAATGACTCCATCCCAGCATTCTCAACTCGTCATCTTGCTTGTGGCTTGTGTTTTAAGCAGGTGAAGAGGAAGGGCTGACCTACCCACGGAAGTAGGCATTTCTCCCCACTGGAGCACCACGTCTTTAGTGATCCTCCCGTAGGTGTTCACATAGACACCCTCGTCCTCGTAGCACACCAGCATCTCCATCCCGTCCGTCTTGGGCAGGATGACAATGGCATGAGGAGTGATATTGCCCTGAATCTGCAGGAACACAGACCCTGAGAGTCACAACTACCCTGAATGGAGAAAGGGGAAGGCAGCAGAGCACTGCAGGAAAAAAGCCCAAAGTGGCCAGAGAACAAAGCCCTCCCTGCGTTCCCCACACAGGGGCTGGGTTTCAGAGATAAGCCTGAAGGGGAATAGACTGTCATGTTTACCCCAGCATCAAAGCTGTCTGACACAGCAAGGATAAACAGGTTCAGCAATTACAGACAGATCACAACATACACGCCCCCAAGACTGATGGCTGACACTTGGCTGGAACACAAGTAAGTGACTGAGCCAATGAATCCATCACCAGTTCAAATCAAGGTAAATCAACTCAGAATTTTACAGGCAGCCCTAGGGAGGAAATATCCTACTTTTTAGCAATCGTTCTCTGGCTCCAAAGGCAGCTGCATTGACTTTCCACCCATGTCTGCCCTTCCATAGCTAAAACGACGCAAAACCATCCCAAACTGCCCCAGTGTTTCTCCCTCTGCTCTTGCTAGCTCTCACAGAGGAGACTGCTGCTTGGATCAGATGCAACAATTCCTGCATTTGTTTAGTGACACAGCTTCTCCTTGACCAGTTTACTGTGGGCCAACAGTATAGATGGAGTTTAAATGACCCAACAAGGAATTCCTACAGAGAGCACCATTACTGCTCCATGCAGTGTACAGACAGATTGTCCTTTTTGTGGGACATAAAAAACCCTTTGCTTTAAACTTTACTACTCCTGCACGAGGACAGAAACAGCCCATCCAGATGAACATGAAGTATGTGGCAGCCCTGAGTCCTCTTTAAGTGAATGCAGCAGTGGGGAATGTCACACCATGACTGGTCCCCACTGGGAGCCTGCCCAAACCCCACTGGTGACCCGTGCTCCTCAGGCAGAGCACTGCCAGGTACTCACGTGAGATGGAATATAGATATCATAGGAGTTCCCAGAATCTACATCAATCACATGGAAACCAGTGTGGGATCCAAAGATAACCTTCAGCCTCTGACCTTCTTCTACAGTGAGATCCACGAGCAACGGCTTGTGCTGGAGATCTGCAAAAGACTTTTATAATCCCTTCCATGAGCACCACAGAAAACCAACAGATCCCCATTGCAGCAGCCTGATACGCTTTTGAAATCATATTTGTTTGACTGTGTTTCCTACTAAATATGTGGTTATTTATACTCCTGCCTCTCTGTTCCCCTGTCAGATGCCTCAGAGGGTATTCAGTCATCCCAGCAGATAAGTGCCCACCCTTGCCAAGCCCAGCTCTCCCTCACAGCAGCCCGAGGCTAACACAAGGATTTGGTCTCTAAAGGAAGGAGACAGCTCAATTTTACATGAGTGTGTGCTCAGTCTCTCTCAGCAGAGATCTGTGACTACCCACCTCCTGCCTTGGCAGACATCACCGCTCTGCTTTGGGCAGCTGAAATGAGTCAGTTTAGCACAGACCTACTTTTCCCTGCTCCATCTAACCTGCTGCAGCAAGGCTGGGACCAACCCCCAGCCATGGCCAGATCAAGCACCATGGCTTGGATGCTCAGTGGGAGAGTGACACAAACACCTGTGGGAAGCTGGATCCCAGAGCATTTTGATGCTGCTGAGCTCTCCATGTCACTGAGCCCATTTACTGTGGCTCTTGTTCAGAAAAAGCAAATGTGACCTTATACTGCGTAACTCCATGTGTTGGAAAGATGTAAAATCAGATTACTCAGCATGACCATCTCCACAAGGCATTGCCCTTGAGACTCTTCTCTGCACAGAGCATGGGATGAAAAGTGCTCTGAAGGACTAAGCACAAAATACCCACTGGCAGGTTGGAGAGGAGGAAGGTCTCACTGAGGAAACCAAGGCAGGTGAAAAGGAAAAAAGAGAAAGAGTGGGTCACTCTCCCAAACTTTTTGTCTTGAAACAGAATCCAAATTGCAGAAGGGGAGAGGACCTTGCAAAATGAAAATAGAAAATCATGCCAGCCTATTTTTGTACTGTATGTTAAAAATTAGTCAGAGGGAAAAAACCCCCCACCAAACACAAAAACTTCACAAAAAACACTCACCAAAATCCCCAACTCAATTTTACTCATATGCATTTGATCAGCTTTCTGCAAATTCCTCAAGTAAAGCCTGCTAGCATAAACTAATAATAACAGTTCATTGTTGGCTGTAAGCAGAACATATCCAATCTCTTCAGCCAGCAAGGATCCCATCTCCCATGCCTGCCAGGCATCCTGAGGAGCTCAGCTACATAAGCAAGATGCTTTTCTGCTCTGCAGAGTACAGAAACCTCATGTATTTACAATTACAGAGCGTGAAAGACAAACATACCTTAAATGCCATAAACTTGTGATATGGTTTAGGAGCCCAAGCGTAGATCTCTACAGCGTTCTTTAAGGCAATCACCAAGAACTTGATTCGTTCATATTTCACTAAAATAAAAACAAACCCAATTTTAAAAACATTCACTCTCTTTCCAACAAATCTCCAGGAACATCTTCTCAGGCAATCCCTCTCTTGATTTTCATTGCACAGAGCCCACCTAATGCATAAAGATGAATTCCAAATTTACTTGTGGCTATGGTCTACCCACACTTTTAATATCAAATTGTCAGGCCAGACCTAAGACCAGAGAACAAAACCACATCTCTTCAGAAATATTCCACTCACCGACTTTGTAGTGGATGCATCCCTCCAGGTCCCCAACTGTGATCCAGCCCTGCTTCTTCTCCACCTCAGGGTCATTGTGTAAAATCCTGTTTCTCAGCCAGGACAGGTAGTACACACGCAGCTTGTTCTTCTTTCCTGTTGGCAAAGGAAATGTCCCTGTCAGAGCAGAGAACGCTTGCATGGACCATCCTGAGTGCTTATTTTCAATCACAAGATGATAGAATTCAAGTCCATTTTATGATAAAAGTAATATAAACAGTAATTGAAAATAGTAATTTAGTTGTTGTGTTGGGTTTTTCCTTGGGAAGGAATATGTGGAGAGTGAAGCCCAGAGATCTGTCTTGCAGGCTGCAGGCAGACACTGGAAAAGCCAGGCTTTTGCTTCCCACAAGCTGGAAATATTCCTTTTCCTATAAATCAGTGTTCACAGAGGGACAGTGGGGCTCACTGGGGCAGTGATCCCAACCCTCCTACAGCTCAAAGCTTATGCAGCCACTCAGCTACTGGGTTTCTTTCCTTCTCTCTCCTTCATACAACATTAATTCCACCCTGGAGATGAGACAGGAGCTCCTTGGCCTGTGACAGGCACTGCTGTTAGCCAGCAATCCTGGTGCTGGGCTCTGCAATGCTGTGGGGCTGCCAAATTTCTGCACTGCTGCCTGCTCTTGGATGGCTGTGACAAGGCTGCAAAATCCCTGTGGCTGCAGAATCCCCATTACAAGCACAGTGCTCACACTGAGCCTGGTGAGACAGAACCCAAAGGATAGACCCTGTCTGCTCACAGGTTTCCACAAATCCCCAGGACTCATTCTCAGCATCATCCTGGAGTTTGGTGCTATTCCTATTCCAGCTGTACTACACCCTTGATCCCTACAGCTGGATCCCAAAACCACAGGGGAGCTGCAGACCAGGTAAAGGATGGAGCAGTGAGTTTGGAGCTCTGGCTGAATTGGGGGAGCAGGAATTTTGCAGGTGAATGCAGAGCAAGGCCAGAGTGTCTTAACAATGTGAAAGGAAACAGAAAGATTATATCAAACAATGTCCTAATGAGCACTTCTCTTGCTGCCCCCAGCTTTGCTGGACAGGTATCAGCAGGAGAAGGCTCTGCCCTGGTTGTCACCCATGTGCTCCTCAGGCTGCTCTGCAGGAGGATGCTGGATGCTCTCCGCAGAGACTGGACTACAGAGGTTTTGGGTTTTTTTGCCAGAATCACTCCGTGAGCTTGGTATGAGCACTCTGGAGCTCCCAGCTAAACATGGGGACAGTGAAAAGCCTCTGGCCCTCACAATGCTTGGGACAGCCCAAGCACATTTGTGGTCTGAACTGGAAATCTAAAGCCATGGATCATGGCTCCCTCAGCCAGAGCCAAACAGACCCAAAAGGAGAGCTCTCTGTCCCCTCAAGCTGTGACTGTCTCCTGTGCTGGGCCACCTGCCTGTATCCTGCACCTCCCCTTCCCTGCTCGAGGAGATTGGAGATGAAGTGCAGTCAGCAGGTGAAGGAAGCAAACTGTTGAAAGCAGATTAAACTGATTTGTTTTCAGAACAAACCACGTCCAGCTCCCCTGGGAGCTTCCCTCTGACACCAGTGAGCAGGTCCTGTCTGAGCTGGAGCCACTCAGGGCTCGCACAAGGCCGAGCAGGTGAGTGATGGGGTGAAAGCACGAGAGGAGCACCTGATATTGTCACGAGGACGTTGAGGCCCTCGAGGACGTCCATCTGCTGGAAGCGCCGCCGGTTGATGAGGTTGTAGACCTTGCCCTGCCCGCTGCGGTCCAGCAGCATCAGCCCGTTCTCTGTGCCCACCAGCAGATTCACACCTGGAGAAGAGAGCAGAGGGCCATGGGTGCCAGGAGCCATGGCTGCTCCCAAGGACAACACCCTGAGCTCATCTCTGCTGCCACCAGAAGTGTAACCAACCCAGGAACAGGAAGGGTCACTCTACAGCACGGGGGACGCGACCCTTGGGGCATGGAGAAGCGTAGCCATGATATTTTCTGAAAAGTCCCTTTGCTAGGATTTTTCTCCTGAGAAGCTGAGAGGCCTCAGGAATAAAATATAAACAATGGTTATCTGCTGCTGTGGAATGCAACAGGTGCATCTGGGATTGGTCTCATGTGGTTGTTTCTAATTAATGGTGAATCACAGTCTGGCTGTTCGGACTGTCTAGGTCAGTCACAGGATTTTGTTATCATTCCATTCTTCTTGCTTGCTAGCCTTCTGATGAAATCCTTTCTTCTATTCTTTTAGTATAGTTTTAATATAATATATATCATAAAATAATAAATCAAGCCTTCTGAAACATAGAGTCAGATCCTCATCTCTTCCCTCCCTGGGACCCCTGTGAACACCACCACAGAGAAGGGGCCAAGCACAGGCAGGGGCACATTCCCACACATTCCCACACATTCCCAGCCCCTGGGAGCCACAGGACATGCCCAGGGCTCACCCCAGAGAGCAGCACAGAGGATCTCGGAGTTGAAGCGCTTCTTGTACTTGCGGATCTCGGGGGTGTCACTGTGCGGGCGGATGTTGGTGGGGTTCACGTTCACCACCGAGATCTTGCGGGCCTCGTTCAGCTTGGCCTGCTCCTGCCTCAGCAGCTCGCTGGTGAACAGGGCTGGCAAGGAAACACAGGGAGGGGTGATGGGTTAAATGCTCTGTCACCTCTTTCTTGGGACAGAATGAGAATATTTCGTTTATTTCTCCATGGGGGAGTCATCACTGTGTTACAACATCTAAGTTTGCCCAAGCAGCCAGCAGGGTGGATTTCTGCCTGTCCCCATTTCCTCCCAGATCTTTCTGGGGGCATTTTGCTGGAGGGGATAAGAAGTTGGATGGGAGATGGAGAGGGCAAGGATACAGACACCAGCTATGTCTGGAGTGAGTGAATGTGAGAGTTCACTGGGGTTATTCAGGATCCCTGACCTGCTTTCCCTCCCATCTCAAACTGGCCACATTGGCTCTTACGATTAGCAGATGACTCTTCATCCTCATCTTCATCTTCATCGGTAGGTGAGGTCTGATACACTCTGGTGTCCACAAAGGGGGTGAAAGAGGCTTTGGTGCTACTTCCCATACCATACTAGAAAATGAACAGCAAGAGAGGGCTCAGTGCACAGCAGTAACACCTGTGTACGTCTAAGACTTTCTAATTAGCAAATGGTGCCTGCCCTTTTTTGAGCCCTCTATGCACATCTGCTCCTCCCCTCCATAACTAATCAGAAGCAAACATTAAATTGGATTTCTGAGTGTTTGTGAGCAACAGAAAATGGAGGAGCAGGGCCTGGCTCCGCTCTCCTCCCAGGCAGAAGCACAGCCATGAGGACAGTCAGCAGAGAAGCCACAGGGCCAGAGGCAGAAGCCAAGGCAGGTAAAAATCCAACCCAGAATCACAGAATCATTTAGACTTTAAGATCATAAATCCACCTGTTCACTTCTCTGCATGTCACACACATGCCTTAAACCTCCTCTGGGACATCAGGCAGGTGAGGGTTTGCTTTTCCCACTTTCCCATTCCTGCTGAGGTTGGCAGGATGGTGCTGGAAGTCCCTGTGAAGCCCAGGCCTGGGGCAGCTGGCACAGTTTTAAATTATCCCCAGCACTTCAAGTGGGACTGCAGAAAGGGGCATTTCTAAGTTAACAAAACTTAACCTGAGGGTATCACAGGAAATGTCAGAGCCAATACTTTGCTGAGGGAATCTGGGGATGAACAAACTGCAGTGTCACACTGCTTTCTTTTTAAAACCATTGCTTTAAGGCAGAAAAGAGGCTATGACCTCCTTCCAAGCAAAAGGAAATCCTTGTCTTTGGAGTCAAAGTGACGCGAATTCTCCCCTTCTTTAAGCAGCTTATCCTCCCTACTCCAGCATTTACCCAAGACACGCTTTGTGGATGAGCACAGTTTAGAGCTGCAACAGCAGCAAACCCAGCTCACTCTGCAGCACCACTACAGCTCACGTTTTTCTTCTCTGGGACATTTATTGTCCTTCTTGTGAAATAAATCTTCCTCAGCTTTCACCCAGTCACCAAGCGCCGGCTGCTCCACAGTCCCTCTGTGACAGGTGCCATGGGGACAAGTCCCCCTGCCTGGGAGATGTGCCATGGGGAACACCACCACCAGCCTGGCACATCCCCACTGAAACCAGGCTGGGGCTGTGCCTGTCCTCCAGTGGGCCATAAAGGGATTCAAGGGCACCAAAACCCAGGTGTAGGAGCAGCTTCGTGGCTCGTGACTTGTCCCAGCTTTTTGGGGCTGGCATCCATGGGTGAGCCAGCATCCATGCCAAAATCAGGCTGTGCATCCTGCTTCCCTCCCAGCCCTATTCCCTGGCAGCCTGGCTGTTTCCATAGAAACAGGATGGATTTCTAAACTGAACATGGTAACTGAAGGAGTTAACAGCCTGCAGCAGGGAAGGCTGTGGGCACAGATACCTCTGCTTTGTGCTTGTCTCCTATCCAAGAAATACACAGATTCTTTCCCTGTGCTGAATGTCTTTTCCATAAAACAATAGCAATTTAAGGAAGAGAAGATTTCAGATTTTGCAGAGATTTCCAGCAGAGAGCCAGGTGCTTTCCAGCAAATGAATTACAAAGAAACCCCTCATCCCAATGCACCAAGCATTTTTCCTTGCTCACATTCAGTTATTCTCCTCAGAAGATGACATTTTAATAGCTTCCAAGGCTGATATTTAAATATTAAGACTTCATCTTCCCCCAGGTCCTGTTCAACAGCCTATAAACCTGTGTGGTGGCTTACAAAGAGCATCAAGCTGCAGGCTGAGGTCGTGCTTGCATGAGTCACCTGGAAGCCCATGAACAAAATCCCCAAGTTTCCACTCACACCCACTCCCTGCTCAGTCAACTCTAAAAATACGATTTTAGAAATGGAGAAGATCTTTTTGGTTGGTATTCTATAAATGAATACATTTAAACCCAATCCTAGGCTGCATTTCAGCCCCAGGATGACTGTGGAAGGTGTTACTTTCAGGATCGACTCTCTCATTCCTGCTTTTAATGCCAATGAGGAAACAGATAAAAACTTGAGGTCAAGTCAGGCACCATCTGTTCTTACGTTTTATCAATGCCCAATTCCAAGAATCTTTTATTTTTATACTCCTAGTAAAAGTACATCATAGAGTGAGAACACCATTTCTATGAAAGAACATAGGATGGCAGAACTTTTGATGTACAACCTACTAAATGAAACAAAACCATTAACTATAACAGCTTAATTAGCACCAAATGGGTTGATTTCTCATGGGAAAAATAAACTGCTTGGTTCCCACAGCTAAGGATGGTAAGCTGGACACATCAATTCCCTTGGTTTATTTGTCACATCTTGTACTAAGATTTTTACACTTTATTCAATTTTAATGTTCAATCACGTGCCTATAAAACATCTACCAGAGAGAAACATTTTGCCATGACAGGAAACACATGACTTTAAAAGTGTGCAGGCTTCTTCTACTCTGAAGAACAATCTGGAATTTTGTTGGCTTTGTTTTTTGGTAACCTTTTCAGCCATGACAATTATCAGAGGTTGCACAGATGGAAGCTGGGCCTAGTTGAAGCTAATGGCATCCCTGGCTCTCACCACTTCCTTTTATATCCAAATGTCCAAAAACAAATGGGGCTTTCTTATCAGTTGGCAGCACTGATGTCACACCACCAGAACTCCAGCTGGTGGGCTTGAAAGACCTAATAAATCCTTCTCCCACCAGCCACAGACCCCAATAGCAGTAACCCATCCAATCCCTCGCATTTCCACTACACTCACCCACGGGGACCAGAAACAGAGAGAGGGAAAGAGCCAAGAAAGGCAGGGAGGAAAGCAGGAGAGCCCTGTCAGAGGGCAGAGATGTTAATACTTGATTTACAAGCAGTGCAAAGGAGAAAAAGGAGCCCCCCAGCACCTACTTCAGGCACCGAGTCCATGTCCTGCGCATGCGTGGAGACTCGCCCCAGGGCCTCGGTCGGCGTGCCCGCCGGCGAGTGGCTTTGCTGCACCAGGTCAGGCAGATTGATGTGACCTGCAAAGCCATTGCTGGCTGCGTGGCCAGAACGCTTTTTTTCACCAGAGGTCTGCAGAGACACAAGGCATGAGGAAGAAAGAGAAGGGAGGGGGGAGGGAAGAGAAAAAGAAGAGAAAAAAACCAAACCAAACGAAGTTGTCGGCAGTCCCCCGGTTCCCGGAGCAAGCGCAGGAGAAGGACCCGCTCTGTTCCATCCCCATGCAGCCTGGCAAGCAGCAAACCAACCCCCCATTCCAGAGAATTAGACAGGATTAATGACAAAGTCAATGCAGAGAAATTAGCCACGAAACAGCGAGAGAGGCCTGGTCACTGTTGGTTGGAGATGAGGAACGGAGGGCAGATTCTGCGCTTGCCCCCATGGGTGCAAACCCCATGGCCAGCTCTCCTCCCACACAGCCACTGGGGACAGCAGAATCTGAGCCCTCAGCCTTAGCCTGGACAGCTTTGCACAGCTATGGCAAAGAGCAGCCTGATTGCAAGTGCCAGCACAGCCCTGTCCCATGTTTCTGTGACCCAAACCAGCAGTGAACAGCAGCAGCAGAGGAGGGGCAGAACCACCAGCAGCTTGCCCTGCACACGAGGCTCCTTGGGCTTCCACAGGGTTCCCCTTCCTTTCCATCCCCTCCCTGTGCAAGGTAGGTACTGGGAAGTTTCTCCCTTCCTAATTTATTTTGCCATTTTGATGGATCTCACCTACCTGGAGCACATCAATGAGATTGCTACAGAGATTTACCCATTTACTAGGATTTGTGGAAACTTTAACTGGGCTCACCAAGTCTGAGGAGTCCTGATGGCATTTATCTTTTGGTAATGGCAATCGCTCGTTGCCATCACCTTGGACCACACCTTGCCATCCCACCAAAGAGTGAAAAGCTCTTTGCCCAAAGCCCTCTAACCTCAGTGAGCCCATCCTCTGATGGCTATGGTGCGGGGGGAAAACAGTAAGCACCCAGCACAAGGCTGCAGTTTGGATTTCTTATCATGCTTTCTCCTCCCAGTGGGGTTTTCCAGCTGCTTGTCTTGCCCAGTCTTTTAAACCCTTCTGCATCCCAATTCCCATCCAGCCCTGCTGGCACAGCCCAGGTTTTACTGTTGTGTTGCTGAACACAAGCTCATTTCAGGAACAGCTGCCTGTTACACAGGGCCTTGTTCTCCCACTCACCCACAGCACCCTCCCTGATTGAGGGGTGTGCAGAGCTGTGGGGATCCCTGCTCTGAACAGCTCCACCCCAGTGAGGGATGGGTGGACTGTATCACCACCCCCTCCAAAACTGACGGAGAAAGGCAGCAAACATGCTGTGACTTCTTTTGCTAACTCATTTCTCTCTTTCAAACTCGCATTCATCTTTTTCCTTCGTATGTGAAGGCATTAGATAAATGGAATTACGAACTAAAATGCAGCTCAAGTCTTGTTTACGTGTGATCTAAACATCCCTCCTTTACAATTGCAGACTCCAAGCTCCCCTCCTTTTTTCTCCTCTCCATCCACCCCCCTGATGTGCTGGTGGAGGTGGGTGGTGGGGGAGTGACTCCCCTGCTCCCAAACCATGAGGACCTCCTGCCCTCTCACCAGAGTCCAGCTGCCCTTCTGCACTTCCACCAGCATCACCAGAACATTCCAGCAGCTGGGAAGTCGAGAAACACCGAGGGAGACCTTCCACAGCCACTGCAGGTGCCTCCTCTGCCTCACTGCTGCAGAACCATCCCTCAGCCCTGCTCCCACCACAGCCTCACCTCTACAGCCCTGGGATGAGGGCTCACATCCATCTGGGACTCCCAGTGCTTCCCACAGCAGGCTCTGAGCAGGATCAGCCTCTGCTGAAAGCCCCCAAATGCTCTACAAACCCTGCATGGCTCTAACAGTCCCAAGTGGCAAAGGCTGGGAGGAAGAGGGCAAACTCTGGGCCAGTTCCAAGTGAATTCACTGAATGCTGTAAATGGAAGGTAACTCCTGCTGCCCGGAGCAATGGTGGGGTTACAGCAGAGCCGTTTGCAGGAGCCTCCTCCCCGCCGTGCCCTGGCACTGCCATTCACTGCTGTTTGTAGTTCTGAGAAACATTTGCACTTGTCACACATTTGCTCCCAGTGTAAATTGCATTAACGAGCACAATTCACTCCTCATTTTGTGTTCCGGACACACAGCACTGTTAGTTTTTGTGCTTACATGGGCAAAACCTCCTGAAGATGCTCCATGGAAGTGTTTGTTTTACAACTTACCTCCCTCACCATTAAAGTCCCTTCCCTTGAAATATTGCTAAACGTATCTGCGTGGGAAGTCTCGAGCCCGTGGGTTGTCACCATTCCCAGGTTGTACGGCTCGTTGCTTCCAGGAATTCCTGTGGGTCTGGGGACAGAGGGGAAAAGCATTAATGGTGAATATTCCCTTTGTTAAACTAGGTGAAAAAAATCCTCTAGTACACTATTATTTCAGTAAGAGTAAGGCCCTGTATCTCACAGGAAGAAAAGTTAGAAAAATGTATCCACTTAGATTTATGGGGAAATGATAGATGCTGCCAGAAATACAGGGCCAGGGTCAGGTTGATAAACGATAGATACCAAAGAGAGAGACCATTCTCTTTCTTATCCCCAGGTGTCCTGAGAGGAGCACTGATGAACAGGTAACAAGGAGTGGCACTCCTGCTCAACTTTATATAATTTTTTTCTACCTGAAAAACCTGCAGAAAACCAAAATTTACTCCCTTTAATTCCCACCTCAACCCCTGAAAAGGAAACACCAGAGCATCTGATGGTAAATAACAAGGGAGGGGATGGGGTCTGGAGAAGGTGTGGGCAGGACAAGTTGTGTCCTGTAGCTTTCTGCTGTTTCCCAGGTGAAAATTCAGCCCTAACCTGTGGTTTCACCTTGAAATTTCCACAATCCTATTTGAAGAAGGGGGCTGGAATTTATTAAATTTTAGGACTGCCTGAGATTGGATGTCACAGGTGCTTGAGCAGCCCCTATTACTTCACTTGGCAGCCTGGCTGCTTAAGTATAACTGGAACAAATCCACAAGCAAACAACCAACACCCCTGGATGATCAGACCTGTTACTTTGCATTTAAAAGCCTCACAAACCAATCGCTTCCAGCAGTGTGAGGCAACACAACCTTTAACTCCTGTGCACACCAACAAGCCCCGAGGCTTGTGAGGGAGCCTGGTCGGTGAAAAGCCAAAACAACCTGGATTAATGATGGGGTTACTGGTCCAGGGTGGGATCTGAGCCCTGGGGACCCCCAGGTGGGACTGGCTCCTTCCCTGCATCCTATCAAACCTGCAACTGGACAGGTAGCACAAGGCACTCCAGACAGCAGCCCACCAGACTCCTACAGCACCTTCCATGCGAGGAGCTAACACCTCCCTACCATTAGCTTTTCACCAAAGGAAGAGAAAATAGCACAGTTATTATAGTTTTAAAATTAAAAAAAAAAACAAAAACAAAACAGGACCAGGAGGTTATGTTAATTTTGAGACTGTACAGCCAGTGAATTAATGGCTGGGGCAGCCCTGAGGTCCCAAATTTCATCAGTGCACAGTTTCCATGTCATCCTGCAAGAACTCCCTGGCCACGGGCAAGAGCTGGCTTGCACAGCTCAAGGAGAGGGAGCTGAAGGGAGTCATCAGTCTTCAGATGGAGAAATTATATCTCCAGAGGTGATGGAATATCCCTCCTATCCACTGGGACACAGAGCAAAAATGGACAGGTTTATCCTGCAGCAGAAGAGACCTGGATAGGGCTGGAATGAAGAGCAGCCAAGTGCTCAGGGAGGATACCCAGGGAAGTTTAAACATGGGTTACACAAAGATCACTCAGAAGGTGCAGCAGAAGACAAAAAAATGATCTCTCTTGGTCCCACTTTCCAATGACAAACGGTGAACATAGGAAAATAAATCTCTGTTAGAAAAACACCAAAGTACATTGAGGCTGAACTCAAGCTAAGGTCCCTTTTGTGAAATAAGGGTTTAACTCAGAGGATTTGCTTTCTTTTTGCCCAGACATGGGGCAGTGCAGCTCTGCCTGCAGACACCCCTGCATCTCCGCCCTGTGTCTCTGGGACACTCAGAGACAGGACATGATGGGACACGTGGCACTGGGCTGGCAGGGGCTGGGGGCAGCCAGCTCACTGCTGTCATCCCACAGATGTGGCTGCAAGGCATCCAGTGAGATATTCATCCACTGGGAAGTGCTGTGTCAAACCCAAGGTGTCTGAAGAAGGATGTCAGCACAAATTAACCACTCCTGATTAAACTCCTCTTCCATGAGCAGCTTGAGGCCCCTTCTGGCACGCCTGACTGCCCATCCCACTGCTGCACATTCAGGGCCATCCCTCTGCCTCCTGACCTGCTCCAACCAATTCAACAGTTCTGACTTTAATTCTGCTGCTGGAAAGAAGCTTCAGCCCAGGAGCTTGGCACTCTGAATAACATGAACCCAAGGAGACATGGTCTCCCTGCCACTTAGAGGGCTTCTGTGCTGCTCCATGAATCATAGAATCAAAGAATTGTTTAGCTTGGAAAAGACCTCTAAGTTCCTGAGTCCAACCATTCACCCAGCACCATCATGTTCACTGCTAAACCAAGCTCCTGAAGCCAGGTATGCCTGCATCAACTCTAACTCATTTAGCAGGAAGAATGGAAATGAACTGATTAAAACACAAATAATCCCCTGAAACTTTCCTACAGCTCCTCTGTGAATTCAGAGGGGCAGGATTCAGATCCTGCTGCCAGGCACAGACCTCCAGAAATGCCACTGCAAAGCACTGGGTGGGAAACCTGGAACTCTCTCTGAATGGCAACAGCTCCCTGTGAGTGCTGAAGCTGTGCTGCCCTGATCTGGAGAGACTCAAAAGCACAAATGTCCCATGGGACACAACAATCTGCTGATCTCTTCATTTCACCACTTCAACCCACCAACACTGACTGTGCCAAAGGCAGAAATCCAAGACAAAGATTCAGGATTATTATAATCCTGGCTCTACCAGTTGGCACTGGGCAGGACACCAAGTACTGACACTTAAGCATGGCTTAATTTGGGGCAAGACCAGGCTCAAGAGCAGGCAGAATTTTAACACATCCATCCCATGGGCAGGACCCATGGTGTGGATGAGGTCAGCTGTGCCCACTCTGGCCAAAAACCTGCCTGGCTCATCAGCAGGTACAGCTCCATCAGCTTTGAGCCAACATTCACTGAATATGCAGCAGAAATAGCTCAGTTTTCCCCATTAATTCTCTCTAGTTTGGAACAGGAAAAACACTCATGTGAGTACATCATGCCTTGCAACCATGAGGCCGTTCCCAGTGCCAGCCACCACACATGGACACGCTCTGGCCATGTCCTTTATCACAGCTACTGCTCCTCCAGGCCAGGACACACCAGGGTTTCTCCCCCAGGGCAAGACAAGTTGGAGTTCCACCTCCAGAAAAACACACACCGGGGTTCCATGGCTTGCCCCCCAAAAGAAAGCGCTGCTCACATGAGCCGTGGGATGTCACTGACAGGCACGGTCCCGTCGTGCGTCTCGTTCTCCCCATCCTCCTCCTCCTCCTCGCTGCTCTCTGACTCCTCGCTGGAGGAGGAATAGTCTGTCACCTTCTTCAGGGGCCGGTTGGTTTCCTCGATGCGCAGCTCCCTCAACTCTTTGGCTAAAGCCGTCAGGTCCTAAAGGGGATGGGGGCAAGGAAACAAGGAAGCGATGGCTGTTACACTCAGAGCGAGGAGAAGGTCACATACATCTCTCCAAAAGCCAATGCTAACAGCACGAGCAACAAGAAATAGCTTTACAGAGTCGTTACAAACATGAGACAAACGTAAGACAATGTTTGTAGCATGTAGCATTTATTAAACAAAACAAAACTGATTTACGCTCACTGAAAAGTCAATAGCCAACCTCTTCTTTTTCTCTTTGGAACGTGTATGTGCATATATATACACACACTTATATGTATATACACGACAAAATTATATTTGTTGGAAAAGGTGAAGTTCAGTCACCATCATAGTAAACTGGAAAACAACGTCACTTCAAAGATTGGCTCGGAGAATTTCTCCTGCAGGGTTTTCTCTTCTTTCAAACTTCTCAAAGAGACCCCGTAATGGTATTTATTCTGTAATAAATGCATTTGGGAAGGAAGCAATGACAGCATCTCCCATGGAGTGGTGCAATCCCCACGTCAAGAGCTGCTTCCATGGTGAGTCTCCGCTGTCGGGCGGCTGCCGAGAGGCGGTGAGGAGCACGAGGAGAAGCGCCCAGCTCAGCCAGACTTTGGAGTCACAGCTCTGAGTCAGCCACACGATCAAAAAATAATAATAATAATAAAAAAAAAAATCCCTCAGCGGGACCCATTAAGCACTTTATGTGAAATGTGGCAGCCTACAAGCTAAGGGAGAAAGAAAACTAAACAAAAAACAAAACCAAAAAGCCTTGAAACAAGAAAAAAGATAGGAGCAGTCCCAAAGCCTAGTCATAATTTTTCAGTTTACCATGACTTTGATGAGGTCTCAGACCCGACAGTCATATAAAATAGACACTGCTATTTCAAAACAAGGAACATGGCAGGCACCGTGTAGAAAAGAGACTTTTTGTTATCTTACATGCTTTTATAGCAATGCAGGGGGAAGCAGTAGGGCAGAAAAGCATGAGAGCTCGAATTAGAATGGGTTAGAGAACTCTGTTGCACAAGACATGCACATGACGAACAAAGCATTGCAATTGTCAGTCTTACCATTTCTCCCTATATTAGTGACCGAGGTAGGCATCAGTGCATTCGGTCAGAGATAAAGGATCAGGGAGAAAGAAACTCATTGAAAAAGACTAAATTCCACAATTGTCTTACGGCCATACTCTCATTTACTGCATTTCCAGTTTACCGTTCCAGCAGGGCGACTACGGCAATATTAATTATTGTGGCAAAAGGAGCTCCTAAAATCTATCCTGTCGACATGTGAAGAGAAGGATGGAGAAGCTCTATGGCTGAGATGCAAACCCAGTTTGGTTTTTAATGGTGAGGGAGGAATGTTTTGTAAGCAATCTGTGCTTTGGTTGCTGATGACCCACACCTCCCAGCAGGCGCCCACCGGTGACAGCCACACATTCTGCTCCCAGCTCTGCCCTGCCCAGGCTCTGACATAGAGACTTCCCTGGATTTTGGAGAGCTTTGCATCAGACCCAGAAGTATAAGCATACCAAAAAAGGCCTTTTTTTTTTTTCTTTTAACTTGGTCAATCCGAGTTTCACAGCGGGTACCTGTGATGGGTTTTATTGGCTTGTTCAGCCTGGAGAAAAGAAGGCCCCACGGGGAGACCTCAGAGCATCTTCCAGCACCTAAAGAGGTTCCAGTAGAGCTGGAGACGGACTTTGGACAAGGGTATGGAGTAGGACAAAGGGGAATGGCTTCAAACTGACAGAGAGTAAGTTTGGATTAGATATTTGAAAGAAATTCCTTATTCAGACTGTGGTGAGGCACTGGCACAGGTGGCCCAGGGAAGCTGTGGCTGCCCTATCCCTGGAAATTTCCAATGCCAGGATGGATGGGGCTTGGAGTGACCTGGGATAGTGGACGGTGTCCCTGCTTATGGACTGGGTGGGGTGGGAACAAGATGAATTTTAAGGTCCCATCCAACCCAAACCATTCTCTGATTCTGTAGTTCTGTGTCCCTCCAAATGGTCTCTGTAAAGAAAGGCTTTTTACCATGATTAAAGAGAGATTGTGGTATTTCAAGAGCTCCTTTTCGATGCCAACATGTTTGAGATTGAAATAGAGTCAAATCTGCAGTCACGACAACTAATTATTTTAATTAATGCTGTAGCAGCTTCTATGATATGACTGCTTCTTTTCCTAAATAAGAATCAGTGACAATTTGAGCAGCTTAACAATGCTTTCCATTTAGAGTATCAAAGATGCTCTTTATTGAGCACTTGCCTTTGAATTGAATTAGAGCCTCTCACTTTAAAAGGGATTTTAGGACTGTGTAAGAGCCTCTTAAAACTGCAGCTGGACTTCTGCAGCACAGGACTAGCTGTGATCCTCCCTGTCACAGCACTGGACTGTGAAAATTATTTCTATTTTACACCTTCCACTTCTAACATGCTTCAAGGCACCCTACCAGCCTTTTTTGGCCATCACTAGAAGATAGTCAAGTATTTCAAAAATCAGCTTAATTACTTTTTAATAACTAATTTGAAAGTTATAAGAGCAGTAATACTCTCAGACAATATCATCAGATAACTCATGTTGCCTAGTTAAAGCTTTGCCTCGGGATGGTTAATTCTTTGATGCTATCATTTTGTTTAAGTAATGAGCACTTTGTAGGATTAAACAGCTTCACCAAGCTGCTCCTGGACCAAAAACAATCTGACAACCAGAGAGAAAGTGCTCTGTAGTTCCACACATGTTCCAAGTGTTATTACTGAGGGTGACATAATACATAAAGTCAGCAGTGTCGGTGCTCTTTAATTACTTTCAATTACAAAGCCTTCTTTAGATTTAATATTTGCTGGAATCAAGTCAGATTGGTTTCCAAAATCACACAGCTCCTTGAGCTTGAATTCAGCACACACGCTGCCTCTATTTAGACACTGATTTATATGGTTTTTTCTTAACAAAGCACCTCATTAAACAAAATGTATTGCTCATATTTTATCCAAGAGAACAAGTTAACTAACCAGCACATCTTCCTTCTTTCATATCTTCTATTTTTAGAGGAAAGAGCTGCAGAAGAGGCTGCTGAAACCAGTGCTTTCTGCTGCAGCCCTGCAGTTACCAGCATCTGCAGTGTGCACAGCGATGCGTGTGTGAGGCAAGTTAAATGTTAAATCAGGAATGCTGGGTCTTTTCCCATGAATGTTTAAACATTCACCACTGCCAGATGCACATTTAAAATATTATCCTAAGTGAAAAAGGTGTACTTCAGGACTCTCATTTTTTAAGAGGATGAATGAAGACCAGCAGTGCCATCAACATCCGAGATGGCTCTGCTGACAGGCTTTGCAGTGGATGCTGGCCCATGAGAATGAACAACCCACTGCTCTGTTTTTCAAGTGCCTTTTTTTGAATTAGGCTTAGAACACATTTCAAAAAGCACTTGATGGCCCCACTGAAATCAGCAGGTGGCCAGGGGCTGTGGCTGAGAGCAGAATGTGGTGAGGGGTCCAGGCTGCCCGACCTCCTCCACCGGCACGAGAAACCTCCGCTCTCATTCCTTCTCCTTCCAACAACAGCAGCACCACCTGCTCCCCCACATGAACACTGGGATGCCTCTGCCCTGGCCTCCATGCAAGTGTGCGGCCAGCAGGTTTTGGGCAGCCCAGGGCTGAGCAGAGAACACCAGCAGTGCTGTCCCCTCCCGACACCGGAGCGCCACCGGTTCGCTCTCCCGTCCGACCCGAGATCGCATCGCCACCTTTATCAACAGCACCAAGAAAACCCAGCTCGGAATTAAGCACTAACTAGTCAACCTTGCATAGGCATGACCCACTGAGAAAAGATATCACTAACCTCATCTATAGCTTTCTTATAGCTCTGTGGGTAAAGGAAGAATAATCAGCATCAGAGGAAACAGATCGGGACAGGAAAAAGCCAGAGGAAGGGCAAGCAGGTTAGAAATAAAATTAGAATTGTTAGCTCAACGCTGTGGAGTGTAGAGAAAAAAAACATCATCAACAAAACATTAATACACATTAAAATAGAGAAGCAGTGGAAATTCATATAGTTTTTAGGCTGACTCTGCAGTTTTAAGATACAAATGTCAACAGCATTAAACCAGGAGGAAACACTTCGGATGAGATTTTGCTCAGAATAATAGAAGGGGAGTGTACAGAGACCACTACCAGGTGGGGATTTAAGCTGGGAAGGCTGTCGGGGGCTGGTTGGCTCCCCAGCCTTCACGAGCAGAGCATCCCTGGGCGGGTGCTGCGGGGGACATGCAGCACGGAACACAACCATGTGCCATCGGCCACCGCCGCGCCCAAGCTAGCAAAGCCCTTAAGCGTCTGCTTCGCCTGGAAACACAGGCTTAAGTGCTTTTATCCTAGGCTTGGGCTCCTGGTAAAAACTCATGCACTCTCTTAAGCATTCAAATCTCCCAGGGGCTCTTGCTGTACTGCTGCTTTCCAGTCTCTCAGCTGGAGCAGCAGCAGTGCTAGCCTCCTTTTTGGGGTCCCCGCGGTTGTGCCACCGCACCGAAGGGAAACGCGGCCAAGCCAGCTGGCAGCATTCCCGTGGGAAGGAATTGAGGACTCACAGCGGGTCGGCTTGGTCGTGTCACGTCCCTGTTGTCCTCCTGCTTGACCTTGGCAGGCTCATGGGAGAGCACAGGGGACCCTTCGGGCTTGGCATTCCCTGGTGAAAGGCAGGTGGAGAGAGTGGGAATTAAACACTGCCAAAAGCCACCACTGCATCCTGCCACCTGGACAGGTGGGAACGGGGACTTCAGCATCACTTTGCTCATGCTGTCTTGAAAAACACTCCTGCTCCTTTCTGCTTCTCCACCAAAAGAGCAAGAGAAGCCATAATCCTGCTCAGCCTCCACCAACAGCCCTCTCACAGAGTTACTGCTCCTTTTCTACTAAAGAAACAAATTTACTTTGCAGAAGAGCAGGGCATGTGATAAATGAAAAGCTTTGCAGCATCTGACATTGCTAGGACAATATTTGTCACAGGATTCCTCATTAGTAAAAACAAAACCAAACCCGAAATGACAATGGGTTACAAACTCCTTTTATTGAGTACCTAGAGGACTGATGGTTTCAACAACAGACACCATCATCTTATGGCCAAGTCATAAAATATTCAAGGCATGGAGGCAGCATTTGTCTTAATGCTCTTCAGCCCTGGGGAATGGAAGTGCGGGGCTGTGCCAGAATGCAGATGTATGGGTGCATGGGCTGTGGCAACTCCACTACTCCACTGCCATTAAACAGGGGAATGGAATGTCTTTAAGAGGGGCTCTAGATGAGAGGGAACAATTTGGCTACACACATAAATCTCATGTCAGCACAGCTGCCTGGTGAAACAATTTGAGAGAAAGCTTCTTATAGGTTATGTCACTCCTCTGATCCCATCTCGGGCACAAAGATGAAGCCCCAAAAAATATATATATTCATTAAAACTGAAACACACTCCTAAAGAAACCACATCAGGAGGGGTGCACCTGGGTGGATGAAGACAGGAAGCACACTGGTTGTTTTCTTTGTTTAACCTAAAGCATAACTCCCATCTCCTTCTGCCAGGGCTACTTGGCAGTGAGGTGCTGTGGCCATCTTACATCAGCCTCCAGGGAAATGGGGCTGTTGGCAACTCTGTTTGCAAGGAGGCCAGCATGTCACAAAAGCACATCAGAAATGATAGATACTTTGATTTTATTTTTTTTTTAAATAAGCATGAGACCCCGTGTCTCTTGCCCTTGCTGCTTGTCAGGAAGGCTCCCAAAGTGTGTCTGGTGCTGAGGGATGTTCCCAAGCTCACCTCTGACTCTGTTGCGCTCGCTGGAGCCAGCCTGGGAGCCAGGCTGGGATCCACCCTGGGAGCTGGGCTGGGAGCTGGGAGTGCTGGAGCTGGAGGAGCTGCCGCTGCTGGTCCTCTGCAGGGGGCTCTCCACGATGGTCTCTGTCCTCCTCAGGTCTGGGTTGCTGCAGGAGGACAGAACAGAGGGGCACCATCAGCCAGGGTCACACCCAGCCCAGGGCTCCAGACAGTGCCCACACTGACAGGGGGGGCTGCAAAGCCAGGAGAGTCCCACTCAGCTGGAGGAGACAGGGCTGAGGTCACCAATTTTGGGTGCACTATGACCACGAAAAAAAAAAAAAAAAAGAAAAATATTGCCTGGAGTAGCTCTCTGCTCTTATTTTGTAAAATTTGGCAACCATTAAAAGATTCCTTGCTCTCAATCCCCTGTCTGTAGATTTGCAAAGCTGGAGTTACCTAATTAGCCACTAAAATTCTTCATAAAAGCAGGAATTTGTGATGTGCTGTTAGACAGACTTCAGCAAAGCAAGGATCTTAAATTTGCAGCAAGGCTGCAGATCTCTTCTACCACTTAATTCACATCTCAAATTTTCATGGCTTCACTTCAAACTTGCATCAGATATCCACATTTCCTCCTTGATTTCTCTCACCCTTGTGAACACAGATAAATCTAGAATAAAAAGTGCCCTTGATACACAAGGAGTGACTAATATCTCTCTGGGTATCAGATGCCTAAAGGAAATTAATTCTTACTTGGCATTGAAATGACATCAGAAGAGATGTTCATGCAGAGTTAGGCAATTTGGTTTTATACAATGTTTCTGGCAGTGATCTTATTCAAAGGCCTCTTTAAAATGTTTAGTAAATATTTCCTCATTTGTCACAACAGGGAGACAAATAAAAGAAGGGGTATTTTTTCTAATATTTACATTTATGCATGGGGAGAATCAAGAACCAATAGGAGAAATGGGGAAAAAGGAAAAACATTACTGTGAGAGAAATAAAGTATGAAATAATTTCAATGAAAACTTAAGTTTAATGGACATGTGGTAGCATCCTAATAATTTCCAATTTTCGTCAAACTGAAGGCTCCCAGCTCATGCTCTATGGCTGACATCCTTAGCTAAATTAACTAATGAAGTATTATTTGAAAACTCTGGCAACTGATGTATTTACCTACACTGGGCCAGTGAAGGTGCAGGAAACACTGGGCAATCTTGAACTTGAATCCCAGCTTTCCATTATCCTTTTTACTTTCAATACCATCACTTAGAAAGATTACACAGTCCAATATCCCTCTGCATTTTAAACTGCCCTTCAAGCAACAGCTAATTAAAATAGCAACATTTTCAAGAATTCAAAATGTTTCAGCCTTTGGCAAAGAAGAGCAACAAACCATGATATGCTTTTTCTCCAATTAAAAAAAAAAAAAAAAGAACAACAAAAAATTCTCTTCCTCCTACTGCTGTCCCTGGCAGTGACTCGGGGCTGCTGCCTGTGAGTTTGCTGAAGCACAGAGGGGGCACTGAGCTGGAAAGGGAGGTGTATGCTCACACTGCTGACAGCACACACCATGAACATCCCCACAGTCACTTTTTGACCTCACCCTCTGAGGACAAGGCAGGAGGAAGCAGCCAAGGAGCTCCCTCACGCAAGGCTAATTGGAGCTCGCGTTTCTCCCAGGATCTGCCTCTCTGAGGTCTGCTCTGTGAATCAGAGACAAGCTCTCGCATGACTAAGCTGTGTTTTTAACATCCAGCTCTGAGCAGAGCCTGTCAGCTTCCCTGCTCGTTTCAAACACGCCCAGGGACAGCTGTGACACGGCAGAGATGGGAGCACAGCAGTGGAACAGCACCTTCCCAGGGGCTCACTGCTGTGCCAGAGCTGGATCTGGCTGAGATGAAGGCCCAGTCCTAGGAAGCTGAAAGAATTTAATCCTTGATCTACATCTAGAGAAGATCTCAGCAGGCTGTATGAGTGTCTGTCCTGCAGCACATTCCTCAGTCATTATCTGTGAAAAAACCACTCTGATGCATAAGAAATGTATGGAATGTATCACTGAGACCTCCCCACTGGCTTATAGGGATCCACTGTAAGCAGGAGGCGAGAACCAGGACCCAATTCCACTAAGGGGAGCACCCAAACTCCTGTTTGCTTCCACAGCAGCAGATGCAGCATCCACCTCCAAACCCTGCAATGCTCAGGAATTTATTTAGCCAAGGGAGCAAAGCACCCGGGGATACTCCAAGCCTTGTCAGTACAAATCACTGCTGGATGCCAAATTTCATCCCAGACACAAGAGAAGGCTTGCAGATGCTGTGGTGTTCAGTCAGCTAAAGCAGGGCTGGACCCCAGCCCCTGTCTGTGCTCCCAGCTGGGCAATGCCAGGCAGTGCAGCAGTGGCACACCAGGGTCACTCCTGCCCTGTGCAAGCCCAGGGCACAGGGAATATTTCTCTGTCTGTCTGGACCCCCAGGGCACCACTGACTTTGACCCTCATTCATGGAGAAGGTTCCCTAGACTTCAAGATAAACTAGAACCCACAAAAGTGAGAAATAGTTTATAGAGGGTAGTGTAGGTGTGTCACTGGGTGAGAAATTGAGGTTTGGGGATTTTTAGTGTGTTGGGGATGGAAGCAAGATGGAGAGCACAGGGTGTTGTCCTGGGTTTCTTCTTCATCCTTCTCTTCCTTCTTCTCCATGGGTTTGGGTGGCATTTTGTAATTGGGCAGGAAAGTCCCCATTGGGGGATCAGTTATTGGGTTAAAAGGGAAAATAATCCAAGTGTCAGTTCTTAATTGGACAGTTTAGTCTTAAAAGACCTTGTAACAAGAGATTGTTGGCCATTCTGTGTCTTCTAATGAAAAGCTGCCCAACTCACAGCAGTGAGACTGTTTTACTGATAAGAAATAATAAACACTCGAGTCCAAACATGAATTACTGTCCCAAGTGCCTTCAATTCAGACCCAGAGAAACCAACAACTGGACCCTCCACACTGCCTGTCCCGTTCATGCCCTCACCTTGTCCCCTGCATGTCCTCACCTTGTCCCCTGCATGCCCTCACCTTGTCCCCTGCATGCCCTCACCTTGCCCTGATGGGCTGGGAGCCCAGCCGTGGCCCCAGGGCGCTGCCATTGCCTGGGGAGTTCTTCCTTGCCAGGGCAGGGGATATGGAAGTGGTTCGTTGAGGCACCTGGAAAAGAATGGAGACATCTGCAGTCACCCAGTCTGGGTCACTCCTCACCTGAGCCATCACAGGTCACTATCCAGCTCTGCCTTAAGGCTGATTTACAACTGATTTCCCACTGAGAGAAAGGCAGTATTTAGGGCAATTATAAAATACAAGGCTCTCAGCTTTCAGAAGGAATCACTGGAGTGTGAGGCAGCAGCAAGCAGCAAAGGTGGTCTCAGGGATGCTCCTGGCACAGGAGGCCCCAGAGCAGCCTGGCTACCACCAAACAGGGCACTTACTTCTAGAAGAAATGTATGCACATATACACACACAAATACATATATAATTTAAATCTAACAAAACCCATACAAGTAATTTTTAAGGTAAAATTCAGACTGAAGTGCATTTCAACAGCCACAACAGAGGTTTTCTATCTAGCTCAGATATGACACATGCCAGCAGACAGAAGGTGTTGACTGGTGGACAAACAAGAGGGTTGACAGTGGGAAGATCCAGACTGACCCACCTAACACTGGGATTAAACACTGTAACCTCCACTGAGCTTCAGATGCCACTGCCAAAACCTTGCTGCTGGCAGAAGGGCTCAGCACGAGCACCCAAAGCCAACCACAGCCTAGAGGGGCAGTGACAGGTGACCCTGGAACTCTGCCCCATCCCGTGGGAGCTCAGGCATCACTGCATGGTCACAGGTGCAGTAGCCTCATGTGATCACCTCAGTGATGTGGAGGCAAGACAATACTCACCTGGTTCAATACCTTGCACCAGGTAACAGAATGGCCAAGGGCTTGTCAGGATTAGCAAGAAAAAGGATTAGGCTTGGCTTTTTTAAAGAACATACACACAGTTCTATTAGGCAAAATAAGAGAAGATTTAGAGAGCTTGGACTGCAGCACCATCAGCTGCAGCTCATCCCAGTACAAAGCAGTCTCCCCTCCAGGTAGGGTACTCTGCAGTCAGGACTTGGGGAGTTTTCCACCTTCCTCTGAAGCATCCAGCCACAAGCACTGGCAGAAACAAGACCCTGGACCACGGAGACAGCCTGTCCTGCCTCTCAGGGCAGTCCAGTCCTTTCTCTCCTGCCTCCAAACACCTCAAGCCCACCTCAGGCACTCCAGTGTGCAATCAGGCTCCTCTTGGGTGGTACTGCCAACACAACAGCCCTAAATATGATCTGGTGGGATCCCTTCCAGAGTCCATTTTCCCTCAGCCAAGGGGGAAAATACTGCAGAGTGCTGGAGAAGAGCTTTTCTCCTAGTAGCCGTGGTCTCACCACGCAGGGCATCGCTGCGGCTGAGTGTCCTTCTCAAAGGACTCATGGCAAAAGCCAACATTAAATTGCAGGGCTTTTTCTTAATTAGGTTAAAACCAGGCAGCCACCCTCCTGCACTATGGAGGAGCCAAGCACACAGACAGTTCCAGGAGCTGTTGGCTTGCTGTTGCCTTCAGCAGAGCACTGATGCCTCCTCTTGCTTGGTGACAGCAGGAGTAGGAGCATTATTGACACCCATGACACAGGGAGGCTTACCTGGTGACTGCAGCTTTGCTCTTCAATAGGCAAGTCACTCACTCACTTTGTAAATACATAGAAAAATTGTCTCTCAATCAGGGACAAATACTGCCTCCCTGTCACTAATCAATTTATAATCATTTCTCCTCTGTAAAAATCCTCCTGGCTGAGCACTGATTCACTGTAAGGGCAACTTTAATGGCCAAGTTATAATTCTTCCCAAGTGAAGGTGTATAAACAACACAATCGAAATACTGGTCCAGAAGAATCCTAATTAAAGAGGTACTGCCAGACACTGCCAAAATGTCAATGAATGTATAAAGCTGCTGGAGCCCTTACAAGTCTTCCATCAATATTGATTGCAACTGCAGGCATGGTACTGGACTAAAAAGGACCCGTCTTATTGAGTATGACAAATTTTATGTTCCTATAATTCTATTTAAGCAGAAGGTTGTTTTTTATCCAAGGGAAAGGAGAGATTAATTTGTTTTGGCCTCTGTCTGAGCTCTAGAACTTTCTTTGCTGGAGGGCAGCGCTGTTTTGCAGCTATTTTGCAGCCAAGAGCAGCTCCCAGCATGTCCTGCACGCCCTGCCTGAGGAAATGCAGCCCCTGGGTGGGTCAGCCCAGCTGCAGAGCCTCGGGGTGGGCTCAGTCCTGCCCACTCTGCTTTGCCAGAGGGCCTCAGGTCTGGGATTGCCTCTGAGGTGCTGAAAGTGAGGAGTGATTGTGTTACCTTTGGTGGAATGTCTTCCTCCTGCCGTAACCAAGAACTTCGGTCAAACTTTTCAATGCGAGGGGGCAGAGGAGGGTTTTCTGAGGTGGGGTCCGAGTTCTGCCTTGGCATCTCAGTGCGGTGAGAGGTCACCGTCAGAGCCTCCTGAAACCCAGCCAGTCCCTTTGCAGGCTGTTCATGCAGTGACTGAGACCCAGACAAGGAGCTTCCTTGGGATTTCACAGTGACCAGATGTGGAATCTAAGCACCAAGTCAAAACAGAACTATCAGTCAAAATGGAGGGTAAAAAAAAAAAAAAAAAAGGAATGAAAAAATTTTTAAAATTTGATTAAAAAAATTTTTTTTTTTTTGATTAGCACTTTGGATGCACTGAAAAGCCCCCCTGGTCTGAGATCAGCACTGCCTTGGTTTCAGGAACTTCTGACTTACATCACTTCAAGGCAAGATCTGTTAAAAATCACACTCCCGCACACACCGTGCCCGCCCCAGGCTCTGCTGCTGCTGGCCCAAAGTCCAGCTCCTACACCTGCACCTCTGTGGTTGTACTAATGAGGTTTGGCATGGATTTTCCATGTTAAAAATGAAAAAAAAAAAAAAAAAGAAGGAAACGATAATAAATAATAACTGATTAAAAAATCATCAGGAATTCTGAGGCATAGATGGCTTAAAAAATATCTTGAGGCATGAGCTTCTATAGGTCTTGGTGACTCCCAAGGATTAGCCCTACAGGTGTGCAAGTTTAAGGAATAATGACATCTGTTCTGGGAAATCTGAGAAAATCACAAGGTTACAGTTTGTGAAATCAGAGCTTCTTCCCAGGACTCTGAGAAGCTGCACTCCTTTGATACAACAGGGCTGTGACTTTTATTTGAAATTTCTACATCCAGATCTCTGTATGTGTCCATGTCTCACGGCCACAGGCGTAGGCACACACACACTGACATGGGGCTCTGGGCTTCAAACAACTCTTTCACGAGTATCTTACTGCCAAACAAAAGTCGCTGTAGCTGCTGATGGTATAGGACACCAAGAAAGTCACTGAAAATGATTTGGTCAGTCAGAGGGATGACACTGAAGTGGGGTTTTGCCCACTTTCCCAATGCATACAAAAAAAGTATGTTTCAGGGCTTTCCTGCACATTTTTGTTTAAAGCTGGCTCTGTACTGGAGATGCCACATGTGGCTGGCACTTAGTTGGCATATATTCCATAGAAAGCCCAGCTGAACCTGGAGCAAAGGCTTTGTATTTCCTTCTGAAATCCCTACTGGAGTCTGTGGATCTGTGGGAGTAATTCCAGGGCCTGGACCAGAGCCACCACTGACACTCCTACAGCTTTTGGTGGCAGAGTACTTGCAGACCTCATGGCTGGGATAAACTTCTAAAATAACAATTGCGCCTCCTCTGTGACAGTCATTGTGATCTATGCCCTCTCCAGATGTGTTTGTGACTGATGTCAACTCAATGGAAAACCAAAACAAAACCTTGAATCAAAGCGGCAAAGAAAGCAAAACCTCTTTCTGATGATCCTCAGCATCAAAGCATCCCGGGTGTTTTGTACCAGGCTCTGTGGTTTTAGCCCTTTACATAAACCAGATCCAAAGAGGATCAGAGCAACAGCTGCACTGGACCAGAGCAGCAGCTCCTCCTGGTCCTCCAGCTTGTTTCTAGCAGTAACCAGTACGTGATGCTTCAAAGGAAGGTATAAACCAGCGTGATGTTGCTAACACATGGAGGTGACAAGAGGAACACACTCATGCATGTAGATGCTGCTCTTACTCATGAACATGCTTAAGGCTGAGGATCCAGGGAGCCAGTCACTACTTCCCTTCCATCCATCATTCCTTGTTTCCTTACCAGCACCCCAGCAGCCTGGCGAGGGGAGAGCACCATTACCTGCGGGTCCACAGGCCGGAGCAGGGGCGGGGTCCGGGCTGGCTGCACGCCGCTGATGCTGAAGGACTCGGAGCGAGGAGGCAGGTTGGGGTCAGAGATCCTGTTGGCCACCTTGTGGGGCATGGCCGGAGAGCTCTGCCGGTTGAGCCGCGAGCGCTCCTCCACCTGCGCGACACCGGGACAGTCAGAGCCCCCAGAACCCATTCCAATGGAATCCAAGGTAGGCATCAACATACAGAAACCTCCTTTCTCCTTAGGTGTATCACATCTATTGCTTGATCAAGGTGGTGATCCCTTGATGATCCCGGAGGTGTTTCCCAGCCTAAAGTGATTCTGTGATCATGGAATCCAAGTTTTCCATCAAACTTGGATCAAAACTTGAATTATCAAATGCAATAAATTCATTTTAAAGGCATGAAAAGGACTACTTGAATTTATATGCTTAATTAATTTCTGAATATGAAACTGAAAAAATAAAGAAACTAAAAAGAAAACATAAAGAAAAGGCCGCACGCCTCAGAGAGATGTTCCTAGAAGATGACTCCCGAGAAGCTCTTGCTTCTTCTCAAATGGATCTTTGAGCAAGGGGACCATTTTCCTTCGCTGTTATAAACACCATAATGGGTAGTTTTGTTTGATCTGAATAAAAGAATAAACATGGCAGCCAGAAAAATGTTGGCTTTGATCTGAATTTACTGAGTCTGGCACCTTGTCATGTATGGGAGGGGAAAAACCTCTTTAACTGAGAGACAACATCAACCCAAAGCCCACTGCTTTCAGCTACCCTTGATGAGAACATGGTGGTTTCAGCTCACCCAGCCATGTCATCCTGCACTTAGGCTGTGCATTGATATTCAGGCAGCACATGCTATGCAGAATTTTTGATACCTCGAAATCTGATGTGTATTTTATTTATGTGTCATTAAAGTGTTAAATACCCCTAGCATGTCTTGATTCCACCGTGGATGATGCCATAGTAAGAGGCAACCTTTACAACAGGTTTGCTCGGAAAGAACCACAGCTCTTCTTTAAATAAATACTCATGAAACAAAAGAACCATTATATGAATAAAAATGAATCCTTTTCAGGGACTGAGCATGAGACAGAGTTAATTCTAGGTAAGAAATTTGTGTTATGGACTGTTTCTTGAGTTTAAGTAGCCTAAGTCCTAAAAGGTCACCACAACTTCCCCAGGCCCACCAGCAAGCAGAGGCTGTGCAAAGCTCTGCTCAGCAGTGCCCAGGGAAGGGGACACAGGGACGACAAGGGCAGCAGGGTGGGAAGGAGAACTGCCTCTGAAAAGGGAGCATCGGCCCGAGTGCTGGGTCACTGCTGCTCCAGTCCATCTCCTCCTCAGCCAAGCCCTGGCAGTGACAGTGACAGGTAGAGACGGAGCCGCCGCATCCCAGCTGCTCCAGGCACAACACCAGGCCCCAAGGTGCAAGCTGATCTCCAAGCTGGTGTGCAGGAGAAGGCAGGAGAGAGATCAAATGGGGATGTCTGGGTACTGGGAAGGAGAAAGGTGCTTGATTTCCCACTGCCAGTATCTCCTCACTTGCACCTTGTGGGACCAGCACAGCAGAAGACGCTCTTGGGACTCTCCAGCTGTGCTTGGTGGGGCCCTACTGATTCCACTGTTAGGCAGAAAGGGGGAAAAGGCAGCAAAACCCTTCATGAGTTCATCATTGCTCCAGTACAGCCCATCTCTAATTGAACTCAAGACTCCCCCAAACAGGAAACATTCTTAGCAGTGTCTGTGCAGTCCCAGCAGAAGGCTGCTAATGTTTTAATACATCACTTCAAAGTGAGAGCAGGATAAAAGCCATGGGCACTGAAGGAGGAGCTGATTGTGGGTGTTGGCTGCTGCAGAGAACAGAACAGCTCATGATGTACAGCTGAGCCCTGAGTTCTCTCAGGGAAGCTCTGAACAGCGGGAAGGCACCACAGGGGCCAGCCACCATGCGGAAATGTGGAAACTTGTCCCCTCCTTTCTGCACAATCATGTGTGGTATATTCCTGCCCAAACCCATCCTTCAGCTGACCAAGCTTTCCCTGGCTATCTGCAACACCTTGTTCAGCAAATACTGATCCATAACAAAAAAGTCAGTAACAAAGGGAGCTGCTAATTACAGGACCACAACTCAGAGCTCTCATGCCACATCCCTGGCTGCATCACCAGAGGGTCCCAAGATGATCTCCAAAAAGGCCCAAATAGTCCATAATTATAAGAGATGTGCCTGGAAAAACAGGACAGGTCTGGGACAGCATCCAAGCTACATCCCAAGTTAGCTTCCAGTGGATAACCCTGGGTAACAAGAAGATGAGTAGAAGGGGCAGCAGAAGGGAGTGTGCATCCATGCGTTTTGGCAGGACTATCTGCTCAGACTGTTTCGTTCAGCATCAAGAGAAATCCTTGTGTGTGCTCTGGGGAAGCTGTGAGAGATGCAGCACAGGCTGGCTCCTCACCCAGAGCTTTGTCATCACCAACAGGCCAGCCCCTTGACCAGGGGATGCAGGGGCACAACCACAAGTGAGTGGCCACGGCCTCACTCTGATGCTTTATCCCACTCCTGCAGGGTCTTGGGGTCACCCTGTGAAGACCAGTGAGGTGGGAAAATGTGTGCATAAAGGAGAGGTGTGAAAAGCAAAGACAGGCGCAGCATGAGCAGGGTTCAGCTGTGGTGATCAAGCTCCTACGAGAAAAGACTTGAAACCAAAAATGCATAAAAACAAGGGCAACATGGGATATAATGCAAAATCCTCAGGAAATATCCAAATAAGCTTTGCACAGCCTCCAGAAACTGTAGGCTGAGCACCAGACTTGTCTTTTCATTGTTCCCACAGGAAAACAAAGTCTCAATATTTCTGTTAAATTAGCATGCACGGGTTGGGTATGGAAATTGCTAAACTATAACAAAAACCATGGTGGGCTCATTAAGTATCAGCACAAATCTATCTGTGGAGCCAGAAAAGGTGGGCCTTCAATATTATGCAGTGAAGTACCTGAATTGTGTTAAAAGTAGGACTAAACAGAAGATAAAACAGGATGGAGGCAAGAGGAGTCATTCTGGGAGATTCCCAAGGGTGCTTTGCTGAGGCAGTGCATCAAACTACTGCTCCCAACAGCAGAAAGATGCCACAGCTTGGAGCATTTAATTAGAAACCAGACAGAGTGACACAGGTAAGGAATAAATGGTTTGGAGAGCTAATTGGTGGAAGCTGGAGAAGTTCCCCAACAACAGGAAACCTCATCTTCCCTATGATTTTGGCAAAGGCTAAGAGGCCATGTTCTGCTGCTCTTATTAACATTGTGCAGTTCCCCATGTCCTGCTTCCAGGGACAGCATCAAAAAGATGCCAGCCACATGAAACAGAAGAAATGGGCCTTTGTGTTTGAAAGGGAAAGCTAAATCCAGCACTCTTCTCCTTCACCCCAGATAAAAAATAATATTCTTTTTTACATATCTTTGCTAAAGTTTTGCAGACAGTGCCAGAAGCACTTAAGCAATGTTCTGGAGGGTTTACTTAAAACCAGACAATAAAAGACAGAGTTTATTCCCTTTTCCCTGCTCACTACCTACTCTCAGCACCCCAGCAGGTGGACAAGAGTGACCCAGTTGTGCACAGAGCTGCAGAGGCACCACCCAGGTGGAAGGCTCTCTCATCAGAGGCAGCTCAGCACATCTGGAACACCTCATCTGCAATCCCACTTATCAAACCTCTTCTTTCACTGAAAGGGCTGGAGAATGATGATGCAACTTTAGAAAAATTAACAGCAAGAGCAGGCACCAGTCTTACTGGAGTCACCACAAAGAGATTAAGGAGAAAGAGTTCGCACATAGTCCTGAATCTGCACTGCAGACAATGCATGTCTTAATCTTTTCAAGACTATTCAGACTAGCAATAATTAATATTCAAGATCTCACAACTATTACAATCCCCTCTTTTTGCCTGAGAGAAAAAAATCAGGAAAGAGCAACCCCAAGGGATACAGACCTGAGCTTGGGGGAAAAGCTGTCCAACCCCTGCCTATGCAGAATTAGGCTCAGCAAAGAACCTCACAACCATCACCCTCTGCATTCACCCCTGACACCTGCAGACTTGTGGACATGCCAGGAAGGAGAATAAGGAGATGATCTTCAAGGTCCAATCCAATTGAATTCTATAACTCTATGTCCACAAGCCCCTAGACAGGCTGAACCCTCCCAGGAGGGATCCATTCTCCTTCTCACACGCCCTCATGGAAAAACCTCCTGTTTGTACAGACCCAGACACACTGCACCGAGCTGGGAGTGTTCCCAGCGCAGCTGATGGCATCTCCTGGGTCCCCACCCTGTGCAGCACAACCTGCTGTGTGTATTTCAAACCCAGCCCTGCAGATGCACACGAACATCACCATCCTCCCCGCTCTCCCTCACCTCCTTGGCCCACGCTGGCTTCTCGCTGGCATTTATCCCTTCTTTGTAATGGTAGAGGGGTTTCTTCTCTGCTGGCCTCTGGTCCTGCCTCTGCTGCTGCTGCTGCTGCTGCAGGGACACCAGGTAGTCCCTCTCCTGCTGGAGCTGCCTCTGCAGCCGCTCCGCCTGCCGCTGCTCCTCCAGCTGCTTGCGCTTGTACTCCTGCCCAGGAGAAAGCACAGTCACAAGGTGCCCAGCCAGCCTGCAACCTGCAGATTTATCTGTTTGGGTCAACAATGGGGCCTGAGCATCTGAAAGGTTGTTTTCTGGCAGAGCTCGCTGATTTGGAAGACGTTAGGGACTGAGCTGTAAAGCATCCCCAAGGAGAGACAGCAGAGCCAGCAAATTCAGAGCTGTGACTCTGCCAGTGATGCTTTGCAGCCACTGAACTGCCCCGTTTGGGAGGAATGGGGGGATGTGAGTGCTGCCTTGTCAGGGAGACCCTGCAAGACCCACTGAGGGCTGATGTTTGCTTAGGAGTTACCACTGACTTTGCCCAGGTTTTTCTGGATAGAGAAATGAAGGATCAATTCAACGAGGTGCCAAACATCACCTGGTCAAGATGGGGCTTAGAGTAACCTGGTCTAGTGGAAGGTGTTCCTGCCCATGGCAGGGGGTTGGAAAGAGATAGTCTTTAATGCCCCTTCCAACCCAAACCATTTCATGATTTTATGGTCAGACAAAACCCAACTGAAGCCAAATCTTCTGTAGAACCAATTAATTGATCCTGGGAAGAGCCAGACTGCAAAGCCAACTGTGTGATCTTTCTGGATCCCTACAGCTCTGTGAGTTTAAAGGAGTAAATAATTTTGAGAAGCAGCTCCCTACAGCTCTATGAGTTTAAAGGAGTAAATAATTTTGAGAGGTCCTTTTAAAAGGTAATGGCTTGTGTGAGGGCTTTTGTTTTTCCTAAATAAAATAGCAAGAAAAAAAAAAAGAAAGAAAAACAAACAACCCTGTAGATTAAAAGAAAATGCAGTAAAAGTAACAGCTACGAGCAGTAAAAAGGATAACTCAAACCCAAATTAAATAAAAAAGAGGACATCAAGAATGCAAACAGCACACAAGGGAATAGACAGTGCTCCTGCGAGGAAATTGAAACAAAAGCCTTCACTCAGAACATGAAGAACGGCATGGCAGGGTGAGTTTGATGGATGCAGGCACACAACAGCTCGAACACACCCCAACATGCTGCAAACAGCCTCCAAAACTCCACAGCAGCAACCAGGGCTGCTCCTCTCAGGAGGACACACACACACACACACACACACACACACACACACACACACACACGCCAGTGCTGCGGAGGGATGCGATGAGAGCCGTGCACCATGAGGGGAGCCAGCCCTGAGCAGAACAGGGGATCCAGGCATGCTGCAGCCATGGAGCAGGACAGGAGGCTCCAGGTAGGGTGGTGACAGCGGTGTCCCCCATGTCTGGGCATGCCAGGAGGCACTGGGGCACACGGGTGCATGCGGACACGACACAGGCAGGAAGCGGCAAGCGTGGCCGTGGCCTCCCATTTACCAGAAGTAGCGCCTGCTCCTGCAACAACTGCTGCTGCAGGATCTCTAACTGCCTCTGCTCCTCCTCTAACTGTCGCCTGATGTACTCCTGGAGGCATGGGCAGCAAGGATCAAAGGAAAAAGAGAGAGACGGTAAAAGAGCCAATATTTCCGGAGAGGAAGGAGAATGAGGTGGGCACCCACATCCGTCCCGCCCAAGTGATCTGATCAATCAGCCCTGGCACCCTCCATCCCTGCCCAAAGAGCCCAGGGTGTCTACCACCCTACAAGAATGGAAACCACTGGGGAATGGCAAACTGTACCCAAGAGTAACGAAAAACCTGTTCCCAACAACAAGCAGGAGTGGAAAACCTGCACCAAGTGCCTTCACATCTGCGGGCCAGCAAGTGGATCCACACAGAAATAAACAACAGCAGTGAAAGCGACACACGCAGTGTTAACAATTAAGCAATTTGCTCTCAAGTGGTAAAAAACGAGTGTTTACAGGAAGATCTCTGATGAGAGGCGGAGGAAGGCGTGCTCCCAGCCCGGTACCTGCTCGTGCTCCGCGCGCCGCCGCTCCTCCTCCCGCCGCATCTGCTCCTCGTAGTGCCGGCGCTGCTCCCGCTCCTGCTGCTTCCGCAGCTCCTTCTCCCGCCTCTGTTGCTGTGGGGGGCACGAGGTTCAGGTCAGCATCCCCATCCCTCTCTCTGTGAGCTCAAAACCCTTTTTCTCATCATTTCTGGGGTGTCACCTTGCCCACAGACCCAGAGCGCTCCCACCCATCCAAGGAGATCATTGGGTGGCAGAGGGACTTCTTGATGCCACTCCACCCTCACACACTCTGGTGCTTGGCACTGGCTGTGGAGAACCCACAGCATCCTCCTGGCCAGAACCAGATCATTTCTTCTCCCACCTGCAGATGAAGCCATGGGGGCAGCGCATGGTCCTCATGTCCCAGCATGGCCAAGCAGGGGGTTAATGAGGCCTCAGGCACCTGGGAGCCACACGAGCCCATCACCTACAGCTAACACATCTCAGCCCCAAACCCACCCGTGAGGATGAGGGACAGAACCAGGGGACTTAATGCCTACTGAGAGGGAAATGCATCCCAACAAGGAAGACTCAAAACCCAAAGGTTTTTCCTTTTTGAAGCACCAAATGAGCAAGATGGGACTTCTTGCTATTCTCGGGTCATGCCTGCCTCACTCCCTCCTGGGCGCATCCCTGCCTGCTCCACTCTGCAGCACCTTTGCTGACAGGGAGTGCTGGGATGATGACAACCCACAGCCTGCTGTGAGTCACCCTGGGCACACCTGCAGCCCCCACACGCCTGCTTTGAACCCAGCCTAACTCCTCCAGCTGCCCAAACCATGCCGGGAGCGGGGGCTGGCAGCAAAGTGCTGCAGTGCTGCACAGGCTGCTGGCCAGGGCAAACCCTCACTGCAGCACACATGCAGCACCACATGCAGCATCGGCAGAGGGCACTCAAATGCCGGGATTGGCTCTGGAGCTGCCTGCCCTGACTCCATCATCCCCATCATCTCCCGGGTGCAGCCACACGCCAGCACTCGCTGAAGCAGAAACCTGGCCCTTCTTTCTCCCTTTTTTTTTCTCCTTGTCTTTTTTCCTCTCCCTTGCCGACACACGGTGGCTGAGCAGTGCAGTGGGAATGTGTCACTGGAGAAGCTGGCACTGCCATGCCTTCACTAAACTGTGGGGAGGGCTGGAACCAGCAGCTGAAGAGCTGGCTGAGCATTCCAGAGACAAAGATGCCTCCGTGTGAAACTGCTGCTCTGCAGGAACCTGCACTGCATAGACTGATTTAAAATCTGTGTCTATCTGTAGATACCTATAGAGATAACTGTATTTTCCTCCATATTCTATATATTTGTGTCTCTGTGGAGATACACATCCAAGGATATCTTTACAGACAGATATCCATGGCGATAAATCTATCTTCAGATGTTCTAACAAACATCTTAAAACCCCAGCATTTCCATCAGGAGCCATAGCCTGTCCTGCTGCTGCCTCCTCACCCACAGGTAACATCCACATGGACTCCAATGATTTCCTTGAGCTGCAGCACAGCTTTAGTGCCACCTATAGCAATATTTATCAGAGCTGCTCCTCTTGCCTCAGGGGAGGAAAAACTGTCTCCAACCTGAAATAACCTGCCAGCTCCAGACACTGGTGTGTCCCACGCAGGACACAGTCACTGGCACTGCCCACGTGGGCAGGGGATGCACGTGCTGCTCTGTGGGCACTCCTGTCCTCACTGGCAACAGAGGAACGTGGGCCTGGGTGCAGCTTTTGGGACTCTGCACTAAAAACTGCAGAGGGCTCACCACCAGACACGGGCACTCTGCAGCATCCTGGTGATTTACTGGATTTCTTGGCTTTGCCAGTGCTCCCTGACCCTTTAGGTGATGGTCACCACTCCCACAACCTCTGAAGCACACATCTTCAGACCAATGTGTTGAATAAATTACCCTGAGCTTCCAGTCCCAGTTGTGCCACATTGGTTTTGGGGTGGGTTTTAATGGCTGGCTTTTTTAGCTAAACTATCATGCTGTTGAATAAAGCACATAATGCTTCTGTAGGCTGGGCTTGGCTGGCAGGAGGCAAGGCCCTGAATACCACAGCTATTTCTTAAATAAAAATCACCCAAATGGTCTTCATTTCCAATCTGGTAGGTGAACAAATCCAAATCCTTCCAAAGAAGGAGGCAAAAGCGATTTTCTCAAGGAGGGAGTAGCACACCATCCTTCCTGGGTACCACATGCCCCAGTGAGCTTGCCCCACTTCTGGCCCCTTTCCTTCCAGGCAGCATCTCACCAGCAGCCTTCTAAAAGCCTATTTAACTCCAGGAATGAGAATTGAGGCCCATAGGGACTACTTTCCTTCAAAGCCAGGCCTGATGCTCTTTTGGATACTTCAAGGCCCCCTGCACCCTGCTGCAGGCAGGCTCTTGGGGCTGAGGCTCTGAGCAGGATCCAACACACACATTCACGGAGGGCAGCAGAGCAGCACTGCCCTGCAGCTCCACAGCACATTTGTCAGGTCACATTATAAGCAGATCATTTGTCACCATTGGTAGCATTACCAGCACCTTCAGCTGAACACTGCAGCCCAGCAGAGCAGGGCAGAATCAGCTGCCTTCCCTGTATGGCCCCGCTGCAGCAGCTGGCAAACATCTGGAGAGGACCTGGCACTGCAGTGGGCAAAACCCCAGTCACCCCAGTCTCCCCAGTATTAGGATGATGTGGACCATTTCTCCATTTCTGAAGGATGATGTGGACCATTTTTGAATGAGGGATTTGGATCAGGGAGATGCAGCTGAAAACAAGTGCATGTAGAAACAGAAAAAAAAACCCAAAAAACAAAAAAAAAAAAACAACCAACCAAAAAAAAAAACCCCAAAAAAACAACAAAACCCAAAAACACACCCCCCCCAAAAAACCCTCAAAAACCAAAACAAAAAAAACACCCCCAAAGATTCAAAGATCTCTCTTTCCTTGCCTCCTTTTCTCCCTGTCTTCTGACCTCCCTCTCCCACTGCAAGAGCACACTTCCCACATTTCCCCAAGCCTTAAACTACTGTGTGTATTTACACTATCCAGATCCATTATTCATGCAAGGCAAGAGCACCAATTAATTAGGGCTGCATTTATATAACTCTGCAGGTAAAGCTATATGTAGCCGCTTGTAAGCCAGAACGGGATCTTATTTGCACTGCACCAGATATGACAGGTTTTAAATATTGATGAGAGGAGACACACAAAGGCAAAACCTCTGGTGGGGAGGCCCTTGGAGGCCTGGCATGAAACAAGGACTTCAAAGAGCAAGCTCACTTTGCTCGATCAGACACATCCTGGGCTACGAGCAAGGGGAGAGCTGCAGCTGCCCCTTGAACCCTGTGAGCTCAGAGAGGCACTGACACTCGCAAGAAGAAGCTCCTGGAAACCCTGGCTTGCTGCTCCCAAACACCAGCATGAGCCAGGAAAGAAGTGGAAGGGGAATTCCAAGTGACAAATGAAAACAAATATCCTAGGTGGTTGCGTTGTTGTGACAGGCTCATTTATCTGAGCCACCAGGGAAAGAGTGACTGTGGCTGGAACATCATCTTTTCTGACACACCAAGCACTGGAGCATGGAGAGGTGTTTCCCACTGGTAGAGAAACTGGGTCAGAACTTCCCACCATGGCAAACAGGGATCTGATTTGCTCTGAACCACTGCAGAGCTTTTACTCGGGATCACCATGAAGGGATGCCCCATGCAGGAGGAATCTCATGCTTCAGAAACTATGAGCCCTACACGCTTCCTGACCAAAGAAAAAGGAGAGAGGCATGAGGTTTAGCTCATACCTGTACTACAGGAGCTGCTGTAACACAGCTCTCCCTGGAAATGGGTGCAGGAATGCTGCTGGGACCACTGCAGGGTCCCCATGGACCCCACAACTATGAGGGGGCTGTCATCTTAATGACAAGGTTCCTACAAGCTATAGGGCAACTGTACAAGCAGAAGAAAATAACAAACCACCATTTTAAATAGCCTAAATTTACCTACAACTAAGTGCTGAATTATTTTTTTTTCTGAATCACTTTATAAGAGCTTCTATTCCATGGTGTTCTGCTGGTTAACATTTACAGGAGCTTCAGCAATTTTTTATCCCTTGAACATCCAGCTCTGTAAGTGCATTAACTGGAACCTCAAATGGAAACAGCAAGATGCTTAGATCTGCCTGGTACATTCCCTGTAATGATCTGACCTTCATTTTATACCTAGAAAGGAGAAAAATCCACAATTTGGCAGAAAAATGAGGTTATGTAAAGCTCTCTCTGACTCCATCTGCCCACTGCTGCCAAGGGGTCTGCACAGAGATTTGTCTTGCAGGATCCCTAAAGCTCCTGACTCCAGGATGTGTTATTCCTACAGCTCAGCTGGAGTTTTGGTGGTTAAACCAGTGCATCAAGGCTCATTCTGTGCCAGCAACAAATGGAAGGCTGATTAGGGAACTATATATATCTAATATATGTATATATAGGGAAAAATTAAAATATATTCAAGCCTATTCACCCTTCTGCATGACACAAACATTTTCTGCAGTGCTGTTGGATCTATTGATATTTAATTTCCTAATTTGAGGGTTAGTTCTGGTGCACATTTTGAATTCATGAGACCAACTTTCTGTGTGAGGGAAAACAAAGCTGCAACTCTGCTCCCATGAAAGCCCCGGTTTCAAAGCTGGCTTGGGCATTTTTACTTCCACTGCAATTAAAGACAGCTGCAAATCTAAATCTCTTTGGCTGCCTGGAAAAAGATTCAGCCTCAGAGCAGGAAATTGGTCAGCTCCTGAAAAAGGAGACCCAAGTGTCCAACAGATGCAAGGAGACACACAAAGGATGGCAGCAAGGTCTCCAGGGCACCAAGAAGGCCATAAAGATCTTCCAGAAGACTTCCTCATTTGGCTTTTTTCCTACATGCATTTGATGTTATTGTTAGAGCAACATCAGGAGATGGTGGATTTCCCCAAAAAAGCCCTAACGTGGGAGGTACTTTGTGAGAGGTTCAGAAATCCCCATTTAGGAAGATCAAGGTGACAGAAAAAATGTGATTCTTTCATTTTGAGCTGGTAAATGAGACATGAGAAAGGGTAGGAGCTCTGTCCCCGCCAGTATTTAAAGACAGCATTGGAAAACCACCAAACAAACCTCCTGAAGGTCTGCACTGATGGGGGAATGGGCCAGTTATCCCACTAAGGCCTTTCTTCAGCTCTTTTGCTGTGCATCTCTAGTACAAATTAACTCCAGGCATTTCTGAGCTTGGCATCCTTCTACATCAATCCTTTTGGAGCTGCACTTGGTCCCAAATGCCAACTCACTCCCTCAGCCTGGACACCTCCATGGCATCTTGTGATGAGTAGCAGCTCTTTCTGTAAACACAGTAATATGTTTGGCAGCTTGAACAGGCTGACTTAGGAGACCCAAAAGCCACCAGCTCCAAGGGTTTATTTGTCCCGGCTGCTCTGCTGTGTTTTAAAGGTCAAATTTATTTTGAAAACAGAGTAATCTGAGTCTTCCACTGGTCTGTTCCCCCAGAGATCTGCTGGTACCACTGCTGCCTGCTGGAGGCACACCCCATCTTAGTCAGACCATAAAGTAGCATGGAAGAAATCCTGCTCCCATTAACCAAAATAAATCCCTGGCCAAGAGTCATTAATGAAAGCTAGTGCAAAGCTGGTGTAGGAAAAAGCAGAGAGGCCCAAGAGCAGCAGCCTGGCTGGAGCAGCACCCCACAGCCATGCAGTGTGCTGGGAGCCTCAGACAGCCTCACCAGACTCAGCACAACTGTGACAGCTGCTGGTGGCTGCCATCAGAGCCTTCCTGCCCCAAAATACCCAGCAAGGGCAAATTATATATATATATATATGTATATATCCCTGCAGCAGCCATGAAACTTTTTTCGCTAACTTCTGCACTTCCAGATTTTCTGATTTTGAAGATTCAGGGCACCTTGCAGCTGGCAAAGCCACAGCCAGCCATGCTGGGGAGCATCTGTCCTCACCACTGCCACAACCCACCACGTTTGCAACAGAAGGTCTGTGCCTCTTTCAAGGACTCCAGCTTTAATCCTCACCATAGCAACTCAGCTGCTCCTTGCTCGCCACGCAAACCGTGTCTAATAGAGAGCAGAGCTCATTTCACTCTGGCTGGATGCAGGTGAGGCTAAACCTGGCCAGATGGACCTGAGGAAATGGGCACTTGAGAAGATGCTGGGGCTACCACAGCTGCCAGCTGGCCCCAGCATCTGCCCTGATGCTGGCTGAGCCCGTGGGACAGATCACATCAAAGGGGCAGAGGATGCTCTCCAGCCACAGCCCCCCTGCCTTTCCCACTCCTCTGACATGGCAGGAGCTTGCCAACACCTCTTGGCCAGCTTTGCTCCAGCACATCCCCCTTTCACCTGAGGTCCAAAAGCTGTGAGGTAGCTGGGAAGAAGGCAGTGGGTGAAGAGCCCGATGGGGCTGTTCAGAGCCATTAGAAAAGGCATTGGGTTTAAATCCTGGCTATGGTGGCATTAACTTTTAATGACCTGGGGACAGAAGGGAACTGGCAGAGCCCAGGGGACTGAGGACAGCCCAGCCCAGCAAGGCAGCAACTCTGTAGCTCAGGGCAGAGCTCTCCTGCTTAGCAAAGGGATTAGTCCTCCATTCAAAACCCGCCTGGGAAGCAGCAAAGAGAACAATTTTCTTCTGCGTGAAGAGAACATATTAATACAGCAGCAAGCATTGTATTCATTACAGGATTGCAGTTAATCTGGTGTCTGCTTTTATTCTGCTGTTGTTCTGCTCCTGTACTGCTTGCAGCAAGCAGGCTGAAACAAAGACAGAACCAGCCTTCCTTACATCAGTCCTCACAAACACCCACTGGGGCAGGGGATTTTGGGGTGCATCTATGTGCAAACCCTGTCCTCTCCCAAAGCAGCTTGTCAGCCTTGGGATGGGTGCAGGGCTCTAGCAAAGCCTGACCTACAAAGTATTGAACACTCTGTGCTCTGACAACACGACAGACCTACATATTTACCAGACTGAAAAAATGCTTTGCCTGGGATTTGCCTGCATTGATTTTTGCCCTGGAGGGGCTCAGAGGACCACCTCGAAGAGGGGCCATACCATCACCATCATCACCATCAGCTGCCTGAAATTCCTTCCTGTCTGTGCCCCTGGCCTGAGGCACTATCCAGTACAGGGACAGATTGGAGACCTCTTGTTCGTGCAAATTAAGGGAGTAGATGCTTTAATAGTCCATTTACTGCAAACCCTTTTATCAGACACATTGGTGACCTCTTGAGAAAGCTAATTTAGTGACCCTCAAGGTATGAACCCTTCAATGAGTCACTTGGGCTGAGTTCAGAGTAAGGCAATAGGTGCCTTTTTGAAAAACCCCATCAAAAACCTCAAGAGATGGGGAAAAGCCCCTTTATTTTTTTGGGAACGTCCTCAATACAAGAACCTAGAGCAAAAGCAAAACCTAGCACCTCCTCCAGAGCACATGGCCAGGCTGAGCAGCTCAGGGACATCCAAAGTCACAAGGTCAAATCCTGCAGCTGGATTTTAAATGGGGTGGATAATTTTAAGACCAATTGCATTTGTGGCTGGTATGTTAAGACAAGGGTAATGAAATCTTATCCTTCAGGGCACATATGGATCATTGCACAAGTCAGGCAGGCATCTGCCCCTCCCCTGCAAGAAAAATTGTAACTGGCAAGGACTGTAAGACTGCAGTTGAAATTATGGATTAAATGGGACACAAATGGCACATGGATCCAGGGACAGGGCAAATTGAGCTTTTCAGCTTCTTTTCAACTGTAACAGTCCACAGGAGCAAATAATGATAATGAACTTGACAGATGCTGGATTGCACACCTCGACTGAACACAGCTGTCACCCCAGTCATGGGCTAACTCAGCTCAGTAGTTCCAGGGACCCCTTTAGGTTCGGAATTCCAAGGGTTTATTTACAGCAAACCAGTTCTATTACCTTCACAAATGTTGGCAACACTTGCTGTGGTGGGGAGAGTGGCTGGAGGTGGCTACACCAAAAGGATGAGCAGAGGGGCTTGACCAGTGTGACAAAATGTGTGGGGTTACTGACTGGAGAGGCCAGCATGTGACCTTAAACCACCTGAGAACAGTTATAGCAGTGTGTTCCCTTGCTGGCAGAGTGACAAAACTATCCTTTGTCCCCTCAAAAAGGAAAGAAGCCCAGAAGTTTCTCTCCTTGATCAGGTGAAAAAGCCACTTCATAGGCTTAGGGAACTTCACCTCAAACTTAAGGATAGCTAATTGGACAGAAGCCAAAAAGTCCTGCCTGGGTAATTTACTAAAAAGTGAAGTGAACAAATAAACTAATCGCTTTTGTGAGGTGTTTTACCAGGAGCAAGAACCTCTTGCACCTGGCTCGGTTTTTCTCTATTTGTTATTTTGCCTTTTATTAAACTTTTTTCTTTCCAACACTGCGACAGAAGCCGTCCTGCCGATTTTATGCCTCCAAAGGCAGCTGAGCTATTTTGGGTGCGTAATACACCTCCAAGAACTTATGAGACCTGGCTCAAGGAGGTCAACAGTCCCTTGGCACCTGCCACCAGAAATCCTGCTGCTCCAGCCACAGCCAGCTCGGCCCTGGCCAGTTACCTCCTCCAGCCTCCTCCTCTGCTCCTTCTGCTCCTCGATGCGCTTCTGCCGCTCGGCCAGGAGCTGCCGCTTGTGCTCCTCGTTCTCGCGCTGCTGCTGCTCCAGCTGCTGCCGCCGCAGCGCCTCCGAGCGCTCCTTGTTGGCCAGCTGCAGCCGCAGGAAATCCCGCCGCAGCGTCGACTCCCCGGGCAGGTTCAGGATGGAGCTGCACGCAGGAGAAGCGTTAAAGATCCCCTCCCTGCAGCCTCGAAGCTCTTGGCCCTGTGTGGTTTCCCAGTGTGACCCCTCTCCTCTCCATCCCAACAGCATCCGAGCTGTCCTACAGAGTTTGGGCAGCAATGGGTGGAGGGATGGGGGCCTGCAGGTGCCAGGGCAGGTTGTGTAGGTGGAGGACGATGGCACAACCATCGTCTTTGTTTTTCTTTGCTCGTGGCTCATCGGTCATTTACTCGCTGGAAATGGGAAGGTTTCCTTTACATTAAGTTTCTAACCAAAGCCTCTGGTGCTGCAGTGGCTGGCACGCACTATATTTAGCTGTGCACAAAGCACATTTAGCATGAATCATTGCCAGCTATTAAAATACTACATTATCTCAGGGAAATAATGGAATAACCTGATACTAATTACAACAGCTCTGAAAAATGTCAGCAAAGAAAGTTCCAGCCCCACGGTGCTTGCAGCAGCACCTGGGAGGTTTCATAGTGAAAAATTACATGGAAACAGGGAGTTAGTTACACTTGGATGTAAGGAACCACATTTTAAAGAATTTTTTAATTTCACCTCACATTTTTCCACATTCCCATGACAGCACCATGTTGTACTGCAGATCCCACAGGCAATGGGGTTTTTCTTCCCCAGCTTTTGGTTAAGGTGATCCAGAGCATCAGTTCATACCCACGCACCACCCGGCAGCGAGAATTCCCTCTGTTCTGCCAGGGAACAGGACTCTGTGCTCAGAATGTCCTTTTTCCATTTCCAGTTCATATGAGCCCATGATCCAAGCTGATTTTATACACAGCTAAAGGGATGTAAGGGCACAAATGAAATGCTAATTCTTACCTTGGCTCTCCAGAGTCGTTTTCCTCCTCCTCCTCCTCACTTCCACTGTACTCGTACTCTGTCTCATCTAGGAACAGAATTGCTCATCAGTGCCCTTTGCTGGACTCATTTGTTTTTCCAGTGGCTGAAAACCCCAGAACTCTGAAGGCAGAACAGCCAATTCTCTTTACCTTGCATGACCAAGAATAAGCAGCATTACTGCTCTGCATTTGGTGGTTTTATGGCGGCCACAAGGGCAGGGAAGCACCAGCACAGTGGGCAACAGCCCTGACAACCACAGCCCCTTGATGTAAAAATGGGGGTGTCCACAAAATAAGAATTTTTCCCCATATGACAGTGAGCGACCCCCTTCTTCAGGATGGCTCTGCCACAGGAGGTGCACCACCAGCCATTGGAGCCACAGCCACGGGAAGGTGGGATTTAACCAAGGCTCTGAAGGCACCAGCTCCTCTTTCCCTAAACATATGCTCTTCCTATGCAAATCCATGTAATTTCCAGGCAATGAAGATATCTACATAAAAGCTCACTGCAATGTTGTGTTACATACTGCAATTTCTGCTGGGATATCATCTTTATCGGATGAAGGGAATTATAGTCAAAGAAAGGCTTGCATTTATCCAATTACTCTCCATCTCTAGGGTCCAACCTTCATTTGCCAGACTAAACACATTTAATACTTCACTGGGATCCCATTTTATTGTTTTGATTGTAGTGAAATCTATTACAAGGGGCTGGAAGGTACGCATGAAAAATTAATTCCGCTACCAATAAGAAGAGAAATAGCAACATATTAATTTGCTGGATCCTACAAATGAGCTTTCAAATTAAAATTCAGTTCACAACCAGCTGAATACTTTAACAAGTTTCTTCTGCTATCTGATCTTTCTTGCAGAGGACTTTGATAGGGCCTGGAGAGTTCACTGAAAACATTCAGTTTAATGGGTTATTCCTAGTCAGCGGAATTGCTTTGGGGCAAGGGTCTTATCTGGATGTTGGTTTGCACAGCTCTGCTCATCGCTGGTGCTGCAGGGATGTCACGTAGATCAACACACTTGGCATGAAATACGTGAGCTGGGGAAAATTCAGCTTAGCAGCTTCACCCTCCCACACGCCAGCACGGATCTATGCAAACGTAAATTTTATACACACGCTTTAATGAATCGAGGCTTAGATGTTCCATGTGGAAATTACCACCTGGCCTAAAAAATGGCATCATTTTTCATTAGGAAAAGAAATATATTTAAAAACACTGATTAACTCTAATGACAGTCACCTGTCTGCTTTGCATGAACACGCATTGTTTAGTTACAGGTATTTATTTTCATTTCAACGACTGAAAGGAATCAAACCAAGCAAAACAATCTGTCCCCAAAACAACATGAAGGCTCACACCTATTGAATTTAATGAGATTGCAAACAATCTCAGCCATCTGAGTAAGGGGAACTAGTACTGGGCAACCCAGTCCTCTTTGTCTTCCCTCTTTTAGCCATAAGCTTCACCTGCCTGCACGTGCCCTGGTCTGCACTAGCAATCCCTAAGCATGTGGCAGAGGTCACAGGCTGCCCAGACAGGGATATCTGAGCACATGGCAGAGGTTAAGGATTGCTCAGAGCGCTGCTTCTCCTCCACTAACCCTCCTCCCTTGTCCACTGACCTTTCTCTCCTCGCTTCTTTTTAGTCCTGTCGATGTGGTCCTTGAGCTGGATGCGGACCTGCCTCTCGTTGGGCTGGTCCCGGATGAAGGGGTGCTTCATCAGCTGCTCCGTGGTTGGTCTCTGGCTGTGGTTCTTCACTAGGCAGCTCTCAATGAAGGACTGAAACTTTTTAGACCTGGTCAAGGACAGGGAAGGAAGGTATAGAAGTAAGTGTAAATGTATCGATTCTCATGTTAGAAAGTTTGAGAAGGTTTTTCTCAACTCTCGCTCATTATGCCAGAAAGCTGGGAACCATCAGTATGACCAGAGAATCACCAGAGCCAGATGTCACCAATGGCATCCAAGAAAAAGCAAGGGAGTGTTCTTGCTCCCTTCCCTCTGAACCTGTGAAACTGCAGGTAGAAATGAGATACAACACACACAGATATAAGCACAATGCCTGAGTGGATTGTTTCTCATATTTTATAACCCCCAGGCAGTGTTTCAAGAGATGAACCTTTGTGAAGCTGAGTGGGACAAGTTAGGTTAATTTATTTTTTTTTTAGATTTAAGTGTCAACATGGCAGGGCTTGGTAGAGCTTAAGCTTTTGGATGATCCTGTTGCCTGCAGTCCTTCCCTGCTCTCTCAGCATCACAACCCACCAGGGATGGGGGGCCAGCAAGAGCCCCTTATCCAGGAGACTGGGACATGCTCTTCTGATAGAGATGGGAACAGAGCCCTGCCCTCCTCCCTGCCCACGAAGTCACATTCAATCTCAGCTACAACAGTTTCAGCCAAGTCTTTAATAAACAAATTTGTCTTAGTCTCAAGTGCTGCATATCCAAAGTTTTCCTGGAACTAATTTCACCACATTATAAACTCAAGAGAACAGGGATTTACAAGAAAGGAAAATGTTGACAGGCTACTGTAGTCTGTGTTGCTTTAGCAAATAAGAAAATGAATATAAATTAATGTCAGAAGCCAACAGATACTACAGAATTGCATTAGAAGTAAAACAATAAGCTTTCAGGGATTTTACTTTTAAGCTGTCAGACTGAAAGTGATTTATCTTTCAAGTGCTAATCCATACAAATGGAGATGCAAAAATAAAATATGCTACTGGATCCAATTAAATCTTCCCTCCAGCTCTGCTAATGAGCAAATCTGCCTTCCCCACCTTGCCTTGAGAAACGCAGTGCTTCAGTGTACCCAGAAGGCACAATCAATGTGATGCTCAAAAAAAAAAAAATATATCACTTGTTGGTGTGAAGCTGGAGAGACTCCAGTCCTGGATGTGTGGTCCAGAACATGTTCAAACAGACTACAGGTGAAGCAGCTGAAAAGTTATCCTCCTGAAGTGATGGGATGGGGGTCCCAGTGCCCTGTGATGCCCTAAGACACCTGAGCAGCTATAGACAGGGATTTCCCATCCATTTCCAGCTCAGGCTGCTGCATTTCCCACAATGTTCCTCTCTCAAAGCCAGCCTTTCCAGTGGCACAGTTCAGCCCTCACTGGAGCTGAGGACCAGGGCTTTCTCCCTGGCTCTGATCCAGGAGGATTCCACCACACATTTCATCCCCTCCCAGGCCCAGGCCAGCCCACCTTCCTGAAAACACACTCCAGCTCCTGGGCTTTGCAAAGCTTAAATCAATGTTTGCAAAGCTTTTGCAGCTGCTTGGATGAAAAGTGGTACCACAGTGCAAATATCACCTCATTAACAAAGAGGTTTCATGTCTTTGACAACGCAGGGCTAGAGAAGGTTTATGGGAACAAAATCACTAAAGTTTGAGTTCATTTTCCCTGCAACCAGGGGGAGAGGAAAATAAAGCTTCATTGCTGGCTGCCTTTAATTGGGAAAGAAAATGATACTCCAAAGACTTTGATTTCATTGGAACACAGCACTGCTTCAAAAGCTAGTTTGAGGATTTAGCAAGCAACAAAATTATTTTCCTCTCTGCAATTTTTAATTGAGGGCAGGCTCCCATGCCCCAGTGTTCTCTCTTGGCTTTCCTGACTTACCCTCAAAGGGGCTGGAGTCCCTCCACTACTTTTACATGCAAGGAAAAAGATGGTCTGCCCATGCAGTGTACTTTTATTTATGTGTTGCTGTGCACAAAAGCAAGGACAAACTCAAGTTGAACCTTTCTCCATTTTGCTTTGCTCTTGTGACCTGTGCTTGTGAAAACCAGCCCACTGACTGCAGGAAGCCACCCCAAAAGCCTGGTCAAACAACTTCACTCTTCCTGTGATGGGTCTGCAGAATTCCAGGACTCATCCTGGCAATGCCCAAAAACCTCCAGCTGAGAAATGAGTCAAGGACAGCAAATCTGCCCAGTGGCACAATGAAAATGCTGCAAAAATTTGCTTTCAAGAAATTGGGGTAGAGCTTTATCTGGATCCTTTGGAGCTTTCCACTGCAATGACAGCTTGGAAGATGAACAGAGGTCTGAGCTACCTGAGGTGCACATGTCCCAGCTCTGATGGACTCCAGGGATGCCTGCTTGGTCATGGAAGGGGAGCAGAGGCCAGGTGAGCACCAAGCTGCCTCTTGAAGCTGGAGTTTCATTACACTGTGGTTTCCCAGGAGATTTTCCAACACAGCACCCAGGATGCCACTCCTGGCACAGCTCTGGGCAGAACAGTGACCCCAGGCAGATCCCACAGGATGTGCAGACCTGGCACAGCTGCCAGATGTGTCTGGCAAGGTGGTGCCCAGGAACATGACACCTTGCACTAAGCACATCCTGCAATGGCAGGGCAGGGACCAAAATATAAATTCCATCCCAGCTCCATTTTTACCTTAAGGATATGGGGAAACATCCTGCTCAAAATCTGCTTTCATCAGCTCCCCTCTGCCTGGAGGCTGAGGGAGTCTTTGCTGAATAAACAGCACTTTTGTATGAAAAATAAACTCTCAAGTCTCACAAGCCTTTTTGTGCTGTAGGAGTGGGGATAACAAAGGAGCAGACTGGTGATCTGGCAGAAAACAAGCACCTACACTATTTTCTCAGCTGACTAATTGTATCCTCAAAAGGTCATGCAAAGAGAGCAAGAATATCTGGCACCCTCTGCAGAGCCAGCTGGGAATGGTCCCTCTCCTCCTGGCTTGGTACAGGAGCAGCTGGTCAGGCTGACCAGACTGAGATGCCTCCTGCCAAAGCCTGGGTGAGTTTTTAGGCTGGTCCTAAAAGCCCAACACCATGCATCCAAAGCAGAGGTCTCCAAGTCCCTCTCACTCCTCTGTCAGCAATAAAATATTTGCTGCTCTTGCCCCAGGTGTCATCAGTACATACCATGGGCTCTTCTCCTTTTTATGGGTGTGCAATCAATAAGATATTAAGCGTAATTTAAAGGATTAAGGCAAAGCTTCCCTCTGTGAGCTCAGCCCATCTGGGAACAGGGGGCAGTGCTGTCTCTCCAACATGTGGCAGATCTTTCCTGACTAAACCACTGCTGAACCTGGGGCAGGAAAACAGCACAAACCAAAGACAAGTGTTTTTAAGGACTCCACTTCTATCAACACAGAACATACAGTAACAAAACAACATCTGGCGGGGCTTCAGGAATATTTTTCCTGTGGGTTTTTATTGGCATGCCTCTCCTTCCTTTTTGTTTTTTTTTTGTTTTTTTTCTAAAACAGTGATGCATCTTTTCCTGCAAAATTTTAAAATAAAGCCCAAACAAAGTAAAAATCTCTGCATTCCTGGGCCTTCAAGATAAACCATCCTCTTTTTTTTCCTTTGGCCTGGATACATGTTTCCACTTGAGAACGGAACCTGACTGGAATGAAACGGGAGCCAAGCAAAGTGTCATCAGACTTCAGGCTGCACAAACTGCCCAGGAAAAGCCAATTCTGCACTGTGAAATGGCAGGGTGAGTGTGCTGCTATCTCTGCATGCCAAGGAAGGCCTCCATCCCATGGGGGATCCTTCAGAACAAATTTCCTCTCCATGGAAGACCAAAACCCAAACCTACACTCACCAGCGTGATGCTGGAGACCATCACCAACCCCCGAAACTACAGAAATAAATATCAACACCATGTCCCCAGCATGCCCAGCTGCAGAAAAAAGACTGCTCCAGCAGTCTTTTCACAGTCCCTAAAGATGGAGAAAGAAACTCACCACTTCTTTGATTTCAACCTCGGGGCCGGGTTGCGGGGGATGAGGAAGAGCGCTCTCATGGGATGCATGTCACACAGAGCTGCAATTTGTAAAAAGAGGCATTAAATACAACACACACATCCAACTGGGAGATCCAACTGGGAAATCTGAGCTTCCTCTGAGGCTGCCAGACCCTCGTGGCAGGATGAGTGCAGCAACAACCCCCCAGAGACACCCCCCAGCCCTGGGGCTCAGGTGAGAGCTGATGTCCCCATCCCAGGGCTCTGAGTTCAGGGTCTGGTGTCCCCATCCAAGGGCTGAGTTCAGGATCTGATGTCCCCATCCCAGGGCTCTGAGTTCAGGGTCTGGTGTCCCCATCCCAGGGCTCTGAGTTCAGGGTCTGGTGTCCCCATCCCAGGGCTCTGAGTTCAGGGTCTGGTGTCCCCATCCCAGGGTTCTGAGTTCAGGGTCTGGTGTCCCCATCCCAGGGATGAGTTCAGGGTCTGGTGTCCCCATCCCAGGGCTCTGAGTGTCCCCAGCACCACCACGGTCATTGCAGGGGCTGGCTGGGGACATCTCTGCTCCTGCAGCTCCAGGTCCTCAGCACCTGCCAGGTGCTGACATCAGTGGGCCAGAGCATGGGACAGCCACACCACATGGCATGATGCTCCATTTTATTATTTATATTTACTTCCATTTCCAGCAAGGACAGTGTGAGGACAACACTGCAAACTGTGGCAGTGTGACCTGTGCAGCTGCACCCAGTGTGTCACTACCAGTGCCACACCAGCTCTGAGGTGTTTTACCTGCTTCCAGTCCTCCACCCCTTCTTCATCTGTGTTTTATTTGAGGAAACCATGTCCCAGAGTGCTACAGGATGCATCAGGTGTCACACAGGTGCCTTTGCTCCCTGCCCACCCTGCCCCTGGGCCATGCTGCCCTGGCAGCTTTGTCCCCACGGGTGCTGTGAGCTCCACCTCAGCAATCCCAGGGAAATCCTCGGGGTGGTTTTTCACCAGCTGAGCTCTGGCTGGTGCTCAGCAAAGCCCAGGGGTAAAGAGCAGAGCCATGACTGTACTCACGGGGAGCACCTTCGGCCATCTCGATGGCTGTTATCCCCAGGGACCACAAGTCACTCTGTAGGAGAGAGCAGAGGGACATTGCCAGGGCAAGGAGGAATGCACACTTTTATTTACCCCATTCCCAAGCCTTGCTCAGCCCTGACTCTCCTGAAGGATCACAGCAGAGGCAATGCACCCATCTGGGAAACTCTGATTTCATACCTCTAACACTCTTCCTTCCATCCTCTCCCTTGCCAGCAGGATCACACAGATCCCCAGCTCCCTGCCAGACAGCAGCACTGAGCTGCCCTCCAGTGCCTCCTCCCCACCCCACCATCCCTGCTGAGCTCTGGCTGCACCCCTAGCCCTGGGAACGAGCCCCAGGGGATGGGCTGGCTCTCCTGGCAGTGTAGGAGGCAGAGGCTGGACGTGCCCAGTGAGAAGAAGTGAGAATAACCCATGGATTGGGAACTCTGCTGGACTGGGAACACGACTCAGACCAGTGCTGGTGGCACGGACTCTGCCTTCCACCCTTCCTCTTGTACATCCAGCTCTCCCTTGCCCTGCTTTCTGCCATGTCCCTGCAGCCCCACTTTGCTTTTCTGCTCTCCAGTCCAAGAGCTGCTCTTTCTAAACTGCCCCAAGCCTCTAAACCCACCATTTAGTGAGTAAATCCCAGAAAGGTTGTTTTTCCCTCTACAGAGTCCCAAAAGCCCAGCCAGAGCTAGAGAGAGCCTCCAGGAGCCACAAGCACCTTTCCACATATGCCCTCCAGGAAAGGCAATTTGGATTTCCAATTTCAGGGCACTTTTCCTCATTTTTAGCTCAAGTTCTCCCTCAACAGATGCTGTCCTTGCTACACATCTTTGCACCTGCTAAAAAATTCTCTCTCAAACCTTATTTTCAGCCCTTTCACAGCACAGTCTCATCCATTCTTTGTTTCTGGTCAGCTGGGATTTCTGCTGCATACTTAATTATCACAGTCTTTCCACATGATTCAGCACACATGACCCCTTCCCTCTGGGTTGCCACTGAACTCCTTCCAAATTCCTAATGTGTCTTTCCATATTGAGGTGCCCAGTGTTATATGCAAGATGCCAAGTGATCTTAAAGCTGGAGGAATACAGAAAGGGATTATCATCTCTCTCAGTCTCCCAGAGAAAGCAGAAAACTCAGCGGGAAGCACACATTTTATAATGACCTGGAATTCAGGATTTTTTTTGAATGTTTTTTTTTAAGACTGAAAAGCCTTTCAGTCCATCCAGCAAAGGGATGCTGTGCTAATGTATTTGCATTGCCTTGACTTGGGAAGGGAAGCAGGCTCCCTTCTTCTCCTCCTTTTGATTCTAAGCTTATTGACAAGATATCTCTAAAGAAAAAAGGAAGACTGACTGGGGAAAAAAACCAACAAATAACCTCAACAACGGTGGGGGGGAGGGTTCTATTTGTTCTTTTTTAAAGTGGTTTATTTATGTGAGGAGGTATTTACTGCCTCCTTCCATAGATTACACAGGCATCTCTTTCTGGCTAAGAAAACAGTGAGATCAGAGGCTTTTTGTCCAAGAGATTAAGCCTGTGAGGATTCCTTTTCTCACCCTATAAATCTCATTTTTTGTATTCAGTATTTTAAGCCAGTCAGCCAAACCTGAGAGCATCTGATTTGCATCCCTTTTAAAAGAAATAATTATCATTTACATCCTCCCCACCCTACTTCAAAGCAAGAGCATCAGGTGCAAGGCTGTGATCCGGGGTATGGACTAATGTCCAGTGGCTCCCACATCACCAGGAGCTCTGAAAGCACCCTGCAAGGAGCGTGTCAGCAGCAATCAGCTCCTGTTCCACACCCCCAGCCACGGGAAAATGGCCAGAGCCAACTTCAGAGGCTCGCTGTGAGCATCTGATCCTCGGGGACAATAGAGGGATTCTGCTCCTGGAGCCTGTGCATCAGCCCATGGCATATTAAGTGCCCCAGTTATTCTGGCAGGAGGAAAATCCTCAGGGATTTCAGAGGGTAGAAGCAGCCTATGAAGATATCAGTCCTTTTAAAAAGAAATAATAACAAAAAGCTGTGATTAATGAGAGCACTGCACAGGCAGCTGTCGGTGGTGAAGTGAGAGCAGCCAGTGCAAGGTGCAGCCCTGTCATGAAGCGCTGCCCTCAGCAGAGCTGAGGAAATGCTTGTTGTAATTGGTTAATCAAAGAGTAATAAGTAATTGGAGATTAAACTATTTCTACATGTCCCCATCATTAACAATTTCTGTAACCCAGAGTCTGAACTCCGACTGGAGAGCTGCTCTCTGGAAAAGCCTCAGTTCAAAAGTTGACTGATGCACTTAAATGGCTGCAAGAGCAAAGCATCATTTGGCTTCTTTAAAATCATTCATTTCTCAAAAATTTCTCTTAACAATCAGTAATTACAGCTGAAATTGTATCACAATGGTGGGCTGTGGCTCTGTTACACTGGAGTGTTCTACTTTTAGAAAGCAGCTCACACCAGAGGGTCTCAAAGTCCTTTTTAAACATCACCTTGTGAAGTGACCTCTCAGCAGGCACATGAACAGAAGTACAGCAAGCTTCACATGTGCCCCCCTCCAGAGTTCATGTGGCAATGCCCTGCCCTCCTCTCTGGACACACTCAGTGGACCTTAGGAGGTTTGGAGCTAGAAATTCAAGTTCTGGACACTTCAAAAAACCAAGGGACAAAAAACCAAGGGATATTTCTACAGATGTGTGCCCAGAAACTTGTAGTAAGGCAGAAACAGGATAAACTATAATAGATAAACTATAATAAGCTCTCTCTGCTTTAAATATCAGACCTCACTGTAGTTTGAAAGGGCAGGTGGGACTCCTAACCTTCCTGTGGATCTGCTGCATGGCACAGGGCTCTGTGCCACATTATAACTCAGCAGCGATGTTGTGCTGCCACTGATCCAAAAATAAACTTCAAACAGGCTGGAGAGACATGTGAAAAGTAGGTCAGCCCCCTAAATGTCTGATTGTGTGGCAGCCTTCACATCTCCCTGTGAATATCAGCCTGCAGGCCAGAGGATGTGATTTTACCCTTTCTAAACCTGACCGGACTCCTCTCCAGAGTAAATAGAGCAAATGCAGCTTGTTTGACTGGAGTATTTAAATACACAGCACCAAAGAGCAGGGTAGCAGGTAGGAAGCCTGAGTCTGACACCCTTCTCCACACGGGGAAAGACTCCTCACAGTAAATTTGGATATGTAAGCAGCACAACCAAGATTCAGGTTGGGCCTGAACTGACATCCCAAAATCCCACAGCCAGAAAGCAGGAGGAGCCTGTGCTGCCTGCCAGCGTGTTTTTCAGTGCTGCAATGATTCCCTGAGCAGAGAGATGCTGGTTTAGGTACCTTGAAGTCGTAGGTGGCATCGGGGTTTTCGTCGCAGGCGATGACCTCGGGGGCCATCCAGTAAGGCGTGCCAATGAAGGTGTTCCTCCTGCCCACAGTCCTGTCCAGCTGGGCACTGACACCAAAATCCACTGCAGCAGGGAGAGAGAGAGGCATGGTAAGGTCAGAGACAAACCTGAGCAATGTTCTGCTCAATGTAAAACATTGTGCTCATTCAGAACAGCTCTGCACAGCCAGGAAAGGGGGGACGTGGCTGAAGACATTCCTGTTTGATCTCTGCTGGCATCAACAGAGGTCAGCCAAGGACAAGCCTGATCATCTGATGTCCAGGTTTTGTATGAAGCCCTGTGCCTTCTCCTCCTTGCCAGGAGGCAATGAAAAGAAATCACAGCTCCTCATACTAATGAGAAACAGGGTTAGCTACATGAATAAGCAGCAGCCTTTGTTCTGTGCTTCCTCATTTGAATTGAAGCCTGCCAAATATTGGTGGAAGCCTCATTTTTCTACCTAAATTCTTGCTGCAAATGGCAGAAATGCAAAAGACTTAAAGCTAAGGACCAAGGACAAAGGCCCACGAGAAATGTCAAGCAGAGAGCTGCAAAATGAAGCAAAAAATGATGAAATCAAACCAATGAGAGAAAACTCTATGGTCCACTAACTGCACTTTGCACAACACAATGGCTAGAGATCTGCCCTGGAGAATTTCCCCTTGGAGAGGAATCCTCACCAGCATAAAGCCCAACGAGCTGGTGGTGCCATCTGTTAAGCCAGGGGTTTATTCTGCTGTAGAGGGAGAGATGAGGCATGGGAAAACCAGGCTCTCAACACACATGACCAGTGTAAGGGATCTTCCACCACCAACAAAAATTAATTGTGCAAAGACAGCCTCAATAACATCAATACTGGACAAGTGAGGATGTGAGCACATCATCTGCTCTGATTTGCTGCCTTCCATATGATCTCCACACCAATGCCTGCTCCTCTCCAGGGTGACTAACAGAGTGCACAAAATTCAGAGTAGTTCTAGCAAATTAAACCCCTCCATCAGGTTAACCTGGAAAAGGAGTCTGGATTATGTCATGCTAAACTGAAAATGGATTATTCTCCAAGACACTGCTATGCAGCTGTGGGGGAACAGCCACTGACAACATCTGGCGGTGATCACAGGGCAATTTTCAATCCAGGGCATGAAAAATTGGTGTTGGTTGCTTAACCTGTACGTGGTGGCAGAGCTGCCTGAACAGAAACACCACTGCAGGTGCATCTCAGCAAGCAGACCTGGCCATCAACCCTGGCAGCCTGAGGCACAGCACTTGGTCAACTAACAAGGTCATGCACCAAAGCCAAGATAACAAAAGAGAGGAGCTCTTGGTACCCATCCTCCTTCTTCATGTACAAGCCAGTTTTGCTGCTTCTCCCCAGCCAGCCCACCTGCAGTTTCCAGGAGCTCTAACCCACTCTTACCTAGTTTCACTTCTGCATTTTCTGTCAGCAACACATTCTGTCCCTTGATGTCTCGGTGAATTACTTTGTGCTGGTGTAGATGACTCAAGCCCTGGAGAATTCAGAGAAAGGTTAGAGGAACCCAAGTTCAAAGTATGTTATTTTCTGACATTCCTCCTCAACCAATTATGCTCCAGAAATGAAAGGTTCACAGTTGGAGTTAAGCACTTGAGAATGCTTTTGTTTATCACACGCTCCAAACACTGTCCCATGTCCCATGCTGGGAGGACATGCCTGGCAAGGAGCCTGCCCATTCTGGGGGGTTTTAACCCAGTCTTGCCCATTCCAGCAGGAACCTGTATTAACCCAAATTATTCTGTCACTCCAGACATGATTTCCCCAATGTGCACCCTTGCCTCAGGGAGCCATTTCTGTGGCAGAAATAATAGAATGGGTTCGTCTCCTTTCTCCATTTCCATCATCCAGAAACTGAAGAAAACAATTCTCTTGTTATATCGGTCCAATAAACTGGATTTCAGTACATTGAGAAACTTGTATTAAAAAAGCTACTATGCAAATACAAATATTATAACTTGCACATATCCCTAATAGAGATATAGCTCAAGTGAAAAGCCTGTCTCAAAGGCTAAAGGTAAACTACCTTTGCTGTTGTGCTGGTTTATTAGCTCATTAATTTCTTTTTGCGACCCACATTTTTATTTCATTCATTTATTATTTCAGTTTTAAAGCAAAATCCACCCAGATTGCCAGCTTAGGAAAAATATGGATTACTTCAAAAACTAATTTTGCACTAGGTTTGCATTTCACATTAAGCATTCATATTTGAGGAAGAAAAGGATTTCTGCTATCGTTTCTGGTAGTTATTAGTCATTTTATGCTCGTTACCTTGGGAAAACTGTGGAACAGATTATATCTGTATAGGAGTCCTTTTTTTTAGCTGTATTATACTTGATTACAGGCACCTTTGAGCATTTGAGGCAAAACAAAAATTACGCATGATTTCAACAAATCCTTTAACAACGTGGGATTGAGCCTTGTGTTAGAATTCCAACTGTCCATCAATGTCTGAACCAAAGCTAAGCCACGTTCTGCAGTGTGAAGCTGGGAGCCTTTCCTCACCCCACAGCCCACAGAGGTCACCCACCACCACCCCAATGTGTGGCCAAAATGCAGTAGGTGACACCCAGTGCTGACCCCAGGACATGAGTCAGAGGCTGGCTTTTGACTCACTGCCAGGGACTATTTTAAGGAACAGGCTCATGGAGCTCATACACTTCAAATAAGCACATGTAACTGTGCCCTGCTGGCACTGAAAGCAGTGTCCACGCAAAAGCTGATGAGTTACAGCACCAGCGCCTTCTGCACATCACTCTGGTGTGGGCAGTGGCATTCAGGGTCATTGCAGAAATGCTGTCTCACCTCTGGACACCCATGGCAGCCTCAGTACCAGGCACATCCATTTGGAGTGATCATTCTGCCTCATTTTCATTCATAGAATCAAACAATTGTTTGGGTTGGAAAAGACCTTTAAGACCGCAAGTCCAACCATAACCCTGAGAACTGCCAAGGCCACCACAAAACCATGTCCCTAAGTGGCACAGCCACTCTTTTAAATCCCCCCAGGAATGGGGATCCATCCTTCCCTGGACAGCCTGTTCCAGTGCTTAACAACCCCTTGGATGAAGAATTTTTTCCTTAATCTCCCTTAGTGCAACTTGAGGTCTTTTCCTCTCATCCTGTCACTTGATAGCTCTTGTACAGGTTCCCTTCACGTGCCAAATATTCCTGTTACCTCTTGAACAAATCTTCAGGTCACAGAGCAATAGATTTTAATGTAGGGCAACCATTACAACCTCATCCTTTAACCTCAGCAATGCAAAATGAAGGAAGGTCTTTGCTGAAGCTGCCATCTCCCAGTACATGAAACTCTGGCATGGCCCATTTTAAGATCTCTCAGTCAAACATTTATATTGTGAGTATAAAAGCTGCAGCATCCTCATTAAAATCAGACATGTGGATTTAATAAAACATAGAATGCTTTTTAATCATGAAGATTCTTCTTTCCACAGACTTTATTAGTCCTCACCTTTCTGTTAAATAAAAACATAATTCAAATGTAAAGAAATCTTTGCCCTTTTAATACTAATAGGAGATTATATTTTTGTTAAAGGAAAAAGAGGGTTAAAATTCAGGCAACTAAGAGAGCTAAAGGGCATTAAGCAGGGCTTATTTATTATGCATCATACAGGCACATGAATCATTCACGCCTGCTGGCACCACAGAGGCTCCAGCCCATGGCAGCACAGCATCCACGAAATCTGCAGAGCCAAAGGCTTCCTGTGTCCCCTGAGCCCTGAACTGCCACGTTCCTAACAACATCCAGCTCCTCCTGGACACGTACCCGCAAAATCTCTCTGCAGATGTAGGCAATCCACTCCTCCTTCAAGGTGTTCCCCTTCGTGTTCTTGATGAGGTCAGTGACAGAGCCCGCGCCGCAGAACTCCATCACCAGCTGCCAGAGGGAACAGGAATGTCATTAATGACATCAATGCCGTGCAGCGACACCAGCAGCAGCATCCTGACACTGGCACTGTTTCTGTGGGGACCCCACAGTGCTAACAGAGCCATTGGAACATCATCCTGGACCTATCAGCTTGCAATCCATTTGGGGTTTGTTAGGAAATGAAACAGTAAAAGGCTTGAGAGGCTTGTGGCCCTCCAGAAGATCGGGAGCAAGAAACAGGAGTCAGTCCAGTGCTGAGAATCAGTGGAGGAGATCAGAATCTCAAACCCTACCCCTACACGCTCTACTTTATACTTCTGATCAATGTTTAGTGCCAACAGCAATGAAACAAAACTCTCTCTTGCATGCAAGTTCTTCAAACCTGAAAATACAAAGGCACTGAGGCAGACACTTGAAAGCTTCCTATGATTTAGGAACCAAGATGTACTTTTCAACTTTTATTTTTTTATTTAACCAGACAAACTTTGGTTCTAACCATGTCTTTGAGCAGGAAACCTCCTTTGAAGGGAAAGTTGCCAAGCAGTGTCAGACTTCCCAGGAGAGAGCTGCTGTCCTACTGCTCAGTCTGGTTCCAGTATGACTGGCCATCACCACTTGTACCATTTCCAAAGTTTCAGAATATCAAATATAGAAATGTAATGATCTAACCCAGCCCAAACTTAATCTTGTCATTGAACAACTGTGAAATAAACATTACAAAAATAGCACAGGATGTGAGTCTGCCTCCCTGGGATTTTGCAGATCCCAAGGTGTGCAGGAGCCATCAGCGTGCTCCAGAAAGTGAGCACAGCCCATGCATGCAACAAGCCTCCTCCAAGGCCTGGGCAAGTGCCTTCCTCTCAGATGTGAAACCATGTTTTCCAATTAGATCTGCTTCCTACCTGAAGACATTCCCTTGCCAGATTCTTCAATGTGCATGTTTTAAGTTTCTTATCACGTGAGGCTTACATGGCATTTAACGTTCTCCAAGCAAGTGACACCACGATTAAAAGCACAGGCCAAGAAGAGAATTAAAACAGCAGAAGGGTTACTGCTGACCAAATTGCACAAATGCAGTGATTTAAGACTATCATAAATTATAATGATCATAAAACCCAGACACAGGACTGCCATAAACCTTCAGGCTAAATAAAATACTTGAGCAGACTATACCTTACTTGGCTTTGACCACGCTGCTATCTTTAGTTTTGATGTTAAGTTTCTCTTTTCTTCCTGAGCTGGTGCTGAAAAATTCTTTGAATATCCCTGGTAAGTCATGAAAAGTGGCTTCAAGAAACAGAAGAAATGGCAGAAATGGATGGGTCATTGGCCAAAATCTGCCCCATGCAAAGGCAAGGAATGCACCTACAGCTCTTCCACCCCAGCAGCAGCCAAGCCATCCAGTTGGGTCACTGACAAGGCCTAAGTCCTGGTTACTCACTGGTTACTCACTGCTCACTGAATGGGGAATAATGGAGCAACCAGTTTCAAAGTTGCTTTTCCTCTCTTTCTTCCCTTTGGACCATTGACACGTGGGGAATATCAGTGTCTGCATGTGTGTCTGATTAAACTAACATCTGGGATACCACAGCAGCAAATTTGGAAAGGAAAATCCTGATAGCCGAGCCAGCCACAAATATCTTGCAATCCAAAATGCTGCCCTCTCCAGTCTTCTTCCTTGGAAACTCTTCCATAGGCTCCCACCAGAGTTTGGAGCAAGAGGAAGAGGAAGGGGAAGGGCTTGCTATGCTGGGCATGGCAAACAAAATGCTTAAAAGAATATGAAGAAATCCCATTAAAGGTACACAGTACATCCCATAATTTGCCAGATTATCTTAATGGAGCTGGCAGTCTGCTTGGTCCTCTAGTCTGCTCTTGATTTCCACAGAGCAAAGATTAACTTTGCACCAGGAGGGGAATAATACAGCCACCTGCTGATGTATCCCAAATCTGTAACTGTGAAACATCCTGGAGATTAAATTAACAGAGAGAAAAAGAGAAAGTCACAGAAGGGGTGTTTCCAACTCATTTTTTTAAGAGGTGCATAGCCCCATAACATCCACAGGGAAATATCCAGCACTGGCAAATCTCTGCCAGCACCAAGAGGCTCCAGATCCAAGGGGGCTGAGCACCATGAACAGCCTGAAAGCTCTGCCATGAATTCTCTAAGAAATCCAGCAGCAGAAAGGTGACAAGGCTGAGTACCCTTGTCCTTGATGGCCACCTCATGTGAACAGCCCCATTCCCATGTGTGGGTGGCTGCTCTGTGCAGCACCGGGATCCCCTTTTGCTTTCATGGCTTCCCGTGCTCCTCAGGTGGAAGGAAGGATGCTACAGAATCCCCAACCACAGCTCACACAGTGCAGCCTCCAAGGAGAGGAACCACAGATGATGGCAGGGCAAGGAGACACCCAACAGGCAAGGTCAGAGCTGATGATGCCCTGCTGGGTGATGGAGCCCAAGAACAAGGAATGCACACTGGAGTGGGTACAGGAACATGACCAGGTCTTCTCAGGGGAGCTGAGGGCTTGTTCAGCCATGCAGAGAATGGATGGTTATGGGCTATCTGTGTATATTGCCAACAAAAAGGACAGGTAAGCACCAGAGAAGGAGAAGAACGATGCAGATATTACCATAATATCAATTTATGAACATTGTGGGTATGTTTAGGCTGGAAACCAACAGTCTTACAGGAGAAAAATTAAAATGAGCAGAAGTTCTTGCTGATTTTCGGGCAGAGCTTATTGCACTCCGAAAAAGCTTCAAAGGGCACTTGGATACTAAAATACTTTCTCACGAATCCCATAGCTCTGGGTGAGTGCTTTGCCCTCACAAACCTGCATCATTACCAATTTTCTTAAGGGATGAAGCCATGATGGAGTAAGACAATAAACTGGAAACGCATATTGAATTTATATTAACCATAATTAAAATTATCATCAAGATGGGCTAAAGGTAAGATCATCTTCTGAAATTTAATTTGCAAGGACATTTATTGAAGAAGTATTTTTAAATACAGTTCATTTAGCATTTACTTAGCTCTTCATACCAGAGTGACAGCAAACTTCATAAGCAAGGCAAATTCAGAAGCTGCAGCTGTAAATTTCTGTGTCCTGCTGTCTCAAGAATTTTTTGTTTAAAGAGCCTTTTCAGCTTTCAAATCAACCACTACTTTCCCCAGTTTGGGAATGGCAAGACCTCTGTTCCAATCACTGCTGTGTATTTCCTGGAAGAGCTCAAACCTGAGCATCTCCAGAACACCAACCCCAATTCATCTTGCAGTGATCTGCTCCAGCTTGTCCAGAGGAACTCCCCAAATTAAATATTTTACTACACAGGACAAATCTTCCTGTGCTCTCCTATGCCTCAGCTCAGGAACAATTTGACTTCTTTGAAGTTACAGAAGACAAGCACATAACACCCTCAGGCTAAATGCTGCTGGAAATCAATCCTTCTGCTGTGTGTGTAAACACAACTTGGGTGCAACATAGCCCCATATGCCCAGGCCATTCCTCATCCCACCCCTCAGCCTGGCTCCCATGCCAAGGAGTCCCTCATGCCCCACATGGTGGCACCTGGAGGCAGGGATGGAGCATTAAAAACACAGAAACCTTCCCTTGGGGGATCAGCAGAAAAGCTGATGCCCATTTCAGAAACAGAAATAGCAATCAAACTGGTGTTTAGCAGCAGCTAAAGAATTCAGCAGTGAGACAAGGCCAGGTTTTGATTGTTTCTGTTGGTGCTGGGGTGGGAGCAGGGGGCCAGCACTGCTCTGCTCTCTCCTCTCCAACTGCAGCATCCAAGTGCTCTCACACGAGTTCCTCAATAAATGACCTGCCTGCATCTCCCTGCATGTCAAGCCCAGCCAAGCAAGCCATGCCCCTTGGGGAGGCAGCTGACACCAGGGGTCCTGAGCAGGCTGATGTCTTTGGGTTAGGGATGGCAGCAAAAGGAGCTGGGCTCACAGTCCTGCAGTGTTTACAGCACTGACATCGCTCTGAAGAGCAGTGAGAGTTAAACAGTGCTGGATTACTCTGCCAGACAGCAGAAGAAATCTGCTCTGGTAACCCTCAGTGCTCGGTCAGGGGCCAGAGGAGCAGCCCTGATCCTCTCACACTCCCCCAGGACTGCAGAGCTTGGAGAGACTAAAGAGAGATACAGCTCAACCGAAAACTGACCCCTCTCGAATGCTTCATGATCTCATTTCTGCAATGCAAAGAATCAGCAACTGCCCAAAAAAATTTCTCAGGGTATACAAGCATATTAAGAGCAATCCTGCTCAGAGCTGCACAGGTGTGTAACCCAGTGCTTTGACAGCTTGTGCTCAATTTTCAACAGAGCCTTGCTGTCCCCATTTCTGCTCTGCAGATCCCTGGTGTGACTCTGCTCACATCACCCTAAAGCAGTTCAACGGGCCCCTAGAGCTCAACAGAGCGAAAAAACACATTGCAACCCCACAATCACAGCCCTGAGCACTGCACAGCTGCAGCAGTGCCACCCTGACCCAGGGGCTGCTCCCACATCACCCTCACTCCTTTCCCCCCCACACTGGCCCAGATTATCTGCTGCAGAGGACACCCCAGAGGCCACCCCACCACGTGGGTATCTGGCAACCTGCCTATGAGCAATTTGTCCCCCTTAGTGACAGATGCAGCTGCGGGCAGGGTTGCCATGGCAGCCCATCCATCGGAGCCAGCGCTGGCCCTGGGGACCGTGCAGGCTCTGCCCTGCCCCGGCTGGGCTCTGGGCTGTGCCAGCCTTTGCTCAGCCCCCACACTCTGCACAACCCCTGTGCCTGCTGCACGTGGTGCAGGGGCTGCTCTGTCCATGGCCTGCTCTGTCCATGGCCTCAGTGCCATGGGGACAGATGGCAAGTGTCCAGCTGAGTGGCACCTCCACGACAGGGGCACAGGGTACGGGGGTCACAGTGCCTGCAGCTTCCAGCAGCGCTCAGGGCAGGGGTCCTTTGGGATGGGGTCACCTCCCCCATCCAGCTCTAAAATGAATGCTACATTCACTTCTAAATGAAGGCTTCATCTCCCACCATTTAAAAATCACCCACCCCAAAATATCTCAACAACCTCTCTGGGTTATGCACAGCCTGGTATCCTGTAGTTTAGATTTGAGAAGAGCAAGGGGGATTTAATGAGTTTAACTCTGAGAAGCAGTAATTAACTGATTATCTGGATCCTCACATCCCTGGGAGTTTCCCCAGTTTCTGCAGCCCACCCTCACCCTGTCCCCTTGCACCAGAGCAGGACACCCTCACCTCAGCCAGAGATGAACAAACTCTCCCGAAAACCCACAGCACCCCAGAATGCAACACATTATCCAACACAAGAATAAACCTACCTCATATTTTTTAATTTCTTTTTAAATGTTTCATAAAGGTTGTCCCTATGACTTTTGCTTCCTTTTTTTTGCTAACATAGCAGATTTGTGATGCATCTGCTATAACACCCTCTGCACAGCTCCCTAATTTCTGAAAACAGGGTTGTTTAGTGAGCTTGAGCTCATCTTTCAGGGCAAGTGGCTGCTGTGGAATGGAGCAGCAGCACTGACAATACCTCATGTCGGAAGCCAGCCACGTTTCTGAGAGATTTTAATCTCCACTGAAAGAGTTCCCTATTTTTTATTTCCGTATCAGCCTCCCGAGTGTCGATAAAAAGAATTACTTGGGCATTATCAGAAACCGTTTTATTTCAACAAAGAGCCAATGAAAAATAAACAAGCCTTTATCTGTGAGGCAAGACTGATAGAGTTCACACGAGTCCTAATTCAACCAGATCCTGAAACAACAGCTATTTAACACAGTGGCACCAGCACACCTCTCCTCCAGGGCTGGGGAGCTTTCCCAGGAATGCCTCCCCCAGTCCCAACACTGGGCACAAACTTAAAAAACCCCTCCAGTGCAAGAAAAGCAGCTTTTGAAAATACCTTTTTCACTAACACATGAGAGAGGTCCCAAATTGAGAGGAGAGGCAGCGGGCTGATAGATAATTCAGATTATCGAGTCTGTCTTTCGCAGGGGGCAAGAACAAGCAGCACAGCTGGACTGTGACCACCAAACCCCCTCTGCATGACTGGGTAACCCACCAGGGAAAACCCAGGCTGCCCTCCTGACGTGGGGCATGTGAAGGGGATACAGCATGTACAGCCTCCTCTGCTGGGTGATGGGGATTGATGGAAGAATCACAGAATATCCTGAGCAGGAGGAGATCCCATAAGGACCATTGAATCCAGCTCCTCATCCTGAACAGGAAAACCCCAAAGAATTCCACCCTGAGCCTGTCAGCTTTGTCCAAACACTTTCTGAATTCTGTCAGGCTTGGTGCTTCCCTGGGGAGCCTGTTCCAGTGCCCAGCCATGCTCTGGGTGTACAACCCTTTCCTAATATCCACCTCAAACCTCCCCTGACACTGCCCCATACCACCACTCTTCAGGCCATGCCTCTTAAAAAAAGGAGTTCTCTAGTGAGCTTTTCCTTTTGAAAGTTTGGACTGTTCTTTTATTAACATTTGTGTATGCCAAGAGCCCTTTGTACTGGAGCTGGAGGAAAGAAACAAAACCCAACCCTCTTGCGTGGTCAGAGCACACGAACCCCAGACCCAGCAGAGTAAAGGCACTGAGCAGAGCCCAGCATCAGGGAGGGCTCCCCTCAATACTGGGGGACTTGGCACACAGTTGGTGGGATTTTTTTTTTTTTCCCTTCCAGGCACTCCTTCAGCACAAGGAGGAACACTGTGGGTTGTTTTAATATTTCACTTTCAAAAAAAGCAAATTATAAACCAGCCAAAGCCAAATGGAATTTCATGGGATGCAAGAGCATTTCTCAGCCTGACAGCTTTTGCCTTGCTGAATCCCAGGCCAGCTGCAAAGAATATGATTTTTAAGAGTTTCCACCAAAAATAACCTGGACACCCAGGCTAGGAACATGCCTGGAGTCCAAGCCCCTCAAGTCTTCAATTCAGTGTATCAGAAAGTCTTGGGGAACAAACTGGCACAGAAGTCTATCAACTGTAGTTTTCTCCTGGGAGGAGCCTCCTCCAAATCCCTCCACTTCCCACTGGATGCCCTGGCATGTGGATGCAGGGGCAAACAGCTGAAGTCACTGAACATTTGGCTAAAATAAAACCTATGTTGTACAGAAAGCAGAGGGAAGAGTGTGCTGCTGCTCTATAGCATCTCCATGGGCTCCCAGGTCAGCCATGGATATTTGTCACCCTTGAAAAATTAGGCTGCAGCAACCTTGCTCAGGCACAGAAGAGCTTTGGAGACCACACATGGTTAAGGCAGAATTTACTGGATTTACAACTCTGTGAGGAAATAAAGACTTTTTCAACCACAGGACAACATGCAGGTCCTTGTACTGGTAACACAGCCTTCTCTCCAAGAGACCTCTAAGGAAAGCAGGGTCCTACACTGCTGCTCTGATGGCCAGAGGCACTGCAGGCTGCTGCTCCAGAGACTCCAACCAGCACAGCCAAGCTCAGAACACAGCACAACAACTTTAATTAATTTTACAGCAACAACCGGAGCCCTGACTCGTGGTACCACTGCCCTGCCCTGAGCACCAGCTGCTGCTGTGGGAGTGGGCTCTGATGCTCTGTCTCTCCCCAGGGATAGAGCAGATTTAAACTCCACCCCCCCTGCTCTGGGAGTGCTGAATTAATAACCAAGAAGGCCCTGACAAGGGAAGCAGCAGGAGGAGGCAGCCGAGGATTTGTGGAGATGCAGAGCAGCTCGGTGCCCTTCAGCAACATCAGCATCTCCACCAAAGTGGCTGAGCAGCCACACATCCCCCTGACCTCCCCTCACTGTCCCCTCCTCTTCATCTCCCTGCACAGGCTCCATGAAATGTGAATTACAAAAGGCACCACCAAGAGCTGGCAGGAATCACCCTCAGCCTCCATCTTCCCAGAGGTGTTCCCAGCTCCCTCCAGCTGCCAGAAGATAGAATGATTTCCAACTGACTATTGTAATAAAGATACTGCTAATGACACTTCAGAATAAAAATGGGTTTACAATCAGCCTGCAAAGATTTGATGGCAAAATGGAGATGTGTTTTGCAGTGCAGCAAGAGCCTGATCAAAGCCATGGCTTTGAAGAAGATGAATTCAAAATAAGGGGTTCTGTGTAAGCTGGGTGCTGGTAAGAGGACAATTCAGAGTAAAAAAACCTCTATTAAATCCCAGTTATTTTAAAGAAAAGAAGGCAACTTACCCAGAGCTGATCATCCATTCCTGGTGGGTTCTTTTTAATAAAAGCACCATAATACGTAGCAATATTTCGGTGATGAGAATACTTCTTCAGCATGTTAATTTCTTGTTTGATCTCTTCCTCTTCATCCTGGGATGAGGTGAAAAGAAAAGAAAGACAAAACCAGAGGCATTAGGAAACTGCACTTCACAGGATCCGAGCTGTCTTTGCAATGGGCGAGCTTCCAAGCGCCCCATTCCTGACTGACCTCCCAGGTTTTCTGCACCATTTTTTACCCACTTTGCAGCGGATCCTGGGAGCCTGAGAGCTGCTCTGGAGACTCATGTTGCTCTGAGGCTCACCCATACCTGTGTTACCCCAGTGATGCATTAACATACCCGCACAGACACACCAGAAGCCCAAGAAGGTGTTTTTCTACAAACCACTGCATGGCAGAAGGGCTCCTGTGCTCTCAGCTCTCTGGCATATCACTCCTGCCCACCCTGGAAGCAGCACAAGACCTCTGGAGACACCAGGAGTTGCTGGTGGTGGGGTGGCACCACATTCCTCTGGACAAACTCCATCAGAATAACTCACTCCTGGTGACAAGCACCATCCCAAGCTGTTCCAGCCCCTCTCTGTCCCACCTGCAGAGTGGCTTTAGCTGAAGCAGCAGGGGCAGAGGAGCCACACCAATACCTGTTTTGATGTCCCACCTCTTTGTTCTCACACCCATCAAACGTGCCCTGGTTTTATTTTAAGCTGACTGAATTCCAGCCCCCTGTATTTCCACAGGAAGCACTTAGCACTTTGATGTCAGCCAGCTTTATTATAAAGAAACAGAAGGGCTGCTCGTTCTTTACTCTCCTTTATTCCCCTGTGTCCCTCACCTGCCTCTCCTGACCTCAGTTTTACAAATGGGCAAAGGACAAGGCACCCAGAGAGCAGCAGAGCTGCAGGAGCAGCTTCTCTTGAGGGGCAGTGTCCCCTGACCAGGTGTCACCTCACACAGACAGAAACACACCTCTCTTCCCAAAATACCATTCAGGAAGAACAGCAAAGGTTAAGTCAGGAGGAACAAGTACAAGAAATATCTGGATGGAGCTTGAATAAACAACCCCCAGTTTTATTTTTGGTAAGAACATGGAGGGTATAAGCACCAAAGAGGAAGAGGAACAGGCTCAAACATTACAAAGGAAACTAGGGGACTATTCTGGAAGAACCTTTATCACCTCTCTTCAAGCAGTCAACACAACTTTGCTTGTTTTCATTTGTCCAGGAAACCAGGGCATATATCATGAAGGTTATCAAAGATGATTCTATTAATTGAAGCCCTTTGCAACAACAACTAAAAAGCAGCTAGATGCTAAACAGTGCTGGGAGCAAGGAGCAGCACTCAGCACAAAATCCCTCCAGCTCTCTCAGCACCCAGCCAGATTTTCAGTCATGCCTGGCTCTCTAGGGAAAAATGGAGGCAACCAGAGGGACACTTGGTCTGAAGTTTTATTTTGACTCCATCTTCAAGCTGAAGAACTCAAAATGGGTGGAAAAAGCCTCTAAAGCATAAGATCTGTGGATGGCACCTGAGGACATGTCTGCATGGCCAGACTAAAGGGTCCAGCCCAAACTCCTGCTCCAAGCAGGACTACTGAGAGCAATCATCCTCAGCAAGAAAAAGGAATCATCACAGCAAGCTGCTGCAACTACCCCAATCCCAAACCCAACAAAAGCCACAGGCCAGGCTTTGCTGCCTCACTTTGCCTCCATCAGCTGATTCTGTGACATCCATTGCTGGATGTAGGTCAAGCAGCACACAGCAGGACCAGCCCCTGGAAAATGAATCTGAACCTTAATTCAGAGAGAGCAGCTGCCCAAACTGATGAAGTGTTGCAACTTGAGGACCTCTATTCTGCAATCTTCCCAAAGAGATAATTAGTAAGAGCAGAGATGAGTTAAACAAAGCATCATTGTCAGGAGCCTGTTGGGGTTTAGCACAAAGCAGGTGGTCAGGATGAAACGCTGTCTGGGAGCTCACTGAACACAGAATCATCAGGGTTTGGGGGCTGGAAGAGATCCTAAAGATCACCTAGTTCAACCCCCTTGCCATGGGCAGGGACACCTTCCACTACACCAGGCTGCTCAGAGCCCCATCCAGCCTGGGCTTCACACTCCAAAAGCTGCAGATGGCCATGGCTGGGATGACCCCACTAATTCTGCTCTCTGCTGACTTCTGACAGACACACTGTCACCAGGGATGTCCTGGGAAAACAGCTGGGATGGCAGGTCAGGATCAAATGGAACAGCGGCAGCTCTGAAAGCGTGTGTGAGGAGGAGGCCAAGGACTGAGTTTGGGTTTTCAGCAGCACTGAGGCTGGAGCAGGTGCCAAGCACGGCTGTAGGCACAATGCAAGGATCAGCTTTACAAACTCCTCCAGAAGCAATGCCCAGGACCCTCCTGCAGGCTCTGGAAATGCCCTCAGCACCAAGAGCCATGAAGCCCAGCCAGCCCTTCGCAGAGCACAGGTCAGCACTGCCTGCACTGAGGTCACTGCCCATCCTGCCTGAGCCTGCTCCTGCCCTGAACGAGCCTTCCCTGCCTAAAAGCAGCCTAAGGGGGAAATAACTAAATATCCAAGAGCCACATCCCATGACAAATATCTGATTTACACCCTGTATATTCAGACATGAGGCCCAGCTTTACAAGGTAAAGTCTGAGATCAGGGACATCTACTTAAAGATGGGTATGAAATTATTATTGGGCAGTATCAGATTTCAGGTCCTTCTCTTCCAATATCTTTCCTTGCAAGTATTTTAAAACAACTGAATTAAGTGTGGATTCATATCTAAGCCTGTGTTTGGCCTCAGAGTAATATTTTGATTTCTCAGCTAAAATTCATTCTAACATCAGGCTTCATCCCATGGGAATTTCACTGCTATTTATGCCATGGGTTTATGCTTGGTGAGTTTGCCTATTCCCTTGGAGCCTGCTTCCCATGAGAACAAGATAAATGGCACCTGTACATACTACAAGTAAACAGGAACAAATCTCATTCACATTTACAGACTTATTTCCACACACCATTTCACCTGTTAGCACCAAAAATAACCTGGATGAAGGTCCCATAGATATTAATACCACGCCACAACATCTAAGGTATTTCAAAACAGATTCCCAAGGCCAGCTGACTGTTTTCACAGAGAGTCATTTCTGCATGTGCTGAGCTCCTGAAAGCTACTAAAACCTTAACTCAAAAATAAAGGTGGGTAGATTGTGATAGTCCTAATTTCGAAATGTGTTATTCCAGTCAAAAAAAAAAAAAAAAAAAAAAAAAGACAAAACACAACAAAACACATTCTTACTCCCAAGCCTGGAATTGTTTCCAGTGCAGGAACTTTGGGAGGGATAGTACTGCACTTAGAAAAAAAATACTCAAGAAAAAGCATCTTCATGCTCCTAAATGCATCTCTGTTTTTAAATAATTTTTTCTTTTGTGGCAACAGGAAAATGTGAAACTATCCTTTCTCCATAATTTTGTTATCAATTTAGTGATTCGTAAATTCTTGGTTCTCAGTCTGACACAAGTTTCAAAAGAGCCACCTTTGAGACCAGGGGGGTGTGGGTTTTTCTCTTTATCAGTAGGATGCACAGGAATTATTCAACTTGCCTTGTGAAGTTATTCATTACAATAATTGCAACATATTTTTGGTGAACAAAAACTCTTTTGTGAAAATCATGGATGCAGAGACACAGAAATAAATTATGAACACATGATCCTGTTGCTACTTTTGACAGTGTCATGTACAATAGGACAAGAGGGAATGGCTTCAAACTGAAGGGGGCAGGGTAAAATGGGATATTGGGAAGAAATTCTTCCCTGTGAGGGTTGTGAGTCCCTGGCACAGGTTGCCCAGAGAAGCTGTGACTGCCCCATCCCTGGAAGTGTCCAAGGCCAGGTTGGATGGGGCTTGGAGCAGCCTGGGACAATGGAAGGTGTCCCAAGGCAGAGATTGGAACTGGATGATCTCTAAGGTCCCTTCCAACCCAAATCATTCCATGATTTTCTTCAGAATTTAGTAGGGTATTTGAAAGAGCCACTGCTGGAACTGGGTGCTGCTTTGCTTCAGCATGAACTACTTAACCTCCAAAACTCTTCCAGATGTATTTTTTCCTCACATATTTATTAAAACTAAAACCTCTTAATGGCACGTATCCTATTAAGACAAAGGCAATTTACATCCCAGGAAGCATCAGTCTTCCACCCACCCCCACACATTATCACACCCCATCCCCTTTCCCCTCTTATCTGTAATTGAGGGATGCAGGAGGAGGAGGAGGATACATTACCCCGGTGACGTCCATAACCTTAATAGCAGCAAGCTGGCCTGTTTTAACATGACGACCCTGCAAAAGAAAAGAGAGAAATTTGTTTGGTTTTGCTCAGTGACAATGTTTTCCTCACAGTGAACAATATCCTTAAACAATCTCCTCGCCCTGGCAGCATCCACACGTTATTTGTTGCTTTTTCAAGAGCATCTTCACAGCAGCCATGATGAGAAAGCAATTCCCTCCCCTTCCTCCTGCCACTACAATTAATTAGTACAGGGCCTTCAGTGCCGTATTTTCCTGGCAAACAAGTGCTGGAAATACCCTTTAATGCTCAGCCATGCACAGAAAACCAGCTTGGGGCCTTCTCCTGAGCACAGAGCATGACTCGGCTGGAAATGGGCTGCTGGAGCTGAGATGATGGGAATGTGCTGGCTGGGGTACCCACACTGCCTTCAGCCCACCTGGGTCCCATCCCAGCTCCCTGGGCACACACCAGGGACCCCTGGCCTGCAGGCATCATATTCACTCTGCCCAGTAATTTATTTCTTTTCAGAAAGACTTGGTGAGCAGGCTAGAGAGGTTTTTACAGTTTTCAGCAACTGAAAAAAAATCAGCAAATCACTGCAATGAACTGTTTGTTGCACAGTGCTCGACTACATTAATCCTAATGGGAAAATGCCTGGGAGAGATTGTGAAAATATAAAAGAGCTCCAACTATTTATGAGGTCTTAAAACCAACACAACTGCTATCAAGCAAGGCAATTCCCAGTCTTTCCTCCGTTCCTGAGAAACTGATCACCCAACATCACATCCAAATTGCTCGTATCAAATCATTCCCACCCCCAACTGTAGGACATGTGCTCTGCTTCCAAACCAGGCAGCCTGATATTTTTCCTCCAGGAAAGCCAGCAGATGCTGATCCTCACAGGAGACAAAGGGAAGCATCCCTATTTCCCAGTTTACATCCCTATTTACTGTGGGAGCTGCCCAAGGCCCCATCCTGTGAGACATGGTGTGGAAGACACAGAGGCAGAGGCAATAATTATCTAATGATAATTAACACACCAAGGACAGAGCCAGCAGCAGAGGCAAAGAGGGGTCAAGCTGCAGAGTGGCAGAAACAGGGAAAAATAGAAGCTTTTCCTAAATGGGAGGCTCCTCCTGCCCCCACAGCAGTGTGCGTGTTGATGAGTTGGGGTTTGTGTCAGGTCTCCCAGCCCTCCTGCAGACTGGAGATGGTCTTTCACGCCATCTCAGCTCAAGAACCCTAAATTACCAGACATGGGAACCTCTCCCTGGTCCCTGAGGTTTCCAGGCACGGCGCTGGGAGGCAAACCCACGCGCCGGCTGTGGAGCAAGGCAGCATCATCCTCTCCAAATTTATGACTTCACCAGGAAGCCAATTCACCCACCAGGGCTCCTCGCTCATTTATTAACACAATTTATACGTCCTGAGCAAGCCCATGTTCTAGCAGAGGAAGAAGAGCTTTAAAGTGTGTGCAATATAAAAAATAATAAAAGCAAGCGCAGCCCAGCAGCCCCAGGCTGTGGCTGAAGCATCCCCTGGATGTGGCTGTGGGGATCGAGGGGCACGTCACCAGACACCATCTATTTAGACAGCATTATCTGCAGAAACAAATCCTTCTCTTCCTAAATTTGCCCTTGTTGGCTTGCCCAGGAAGTCCCCACCTGTAGTGACACTTTAATTAAAGCCCACAGAGCACCAGCAGGGTAAACACTTGGACCATGGCATGCCCCATCTCCCATGAGCTGGAGGAGGAGGAGGGGGAAGCAGCTGGGGCATTTCAAGCCATGGGTTTAGGAGTTATACCTGCCTTCACGTGATGCACCACCACCTCATTCTGTATTTTAAGGAAATGCCCCAGCTTTGTTCTGGAGAAGTGCTCCAGCTTCCCTCAGTACCAGCCAAGGGGAAAAAGACCCCTCTGTGCCCACAGCATCCTTCTCCCAGGAATCTGCTGCCTCCTTGCACACCTCCCAAACATTTACAGACAACGGTAAGAACTTAATATCGTGTAAACATTTACCAAAACAAAATAAACCACTTGGAAACATATGTTAATGTAAGCCATGAGGGGCACTTAGTCACGCAAAAATCAGGCGGAGTAGAACCAGTAAGTGTTCACCCTGGGATATTGCAGCAAAGGTTTGCTTTTTCTATAGTTTGTTCACAACAATGGATTGCAGAGCTTCACCCTGGCAGATGAAGCCATCCAGGGAAAACAGGCATCTCCTCAGCAGTCAACCATCCCTTTTAATTCAACCTACTGCTCAGCACTGAGACTTGCTGTGAAACCTTCATAAATAGTTTAGAAACCCAGTTGATTTCTACCCTACTGCAGATGTCCTTGCATTTGCAATAAAGATGCAGACAGGCTGGAGGAAGACACCAAGAACTGGAAGTGAGAGATGCAACAGAGGAAATAAATCAACATCCAACCTGTACCCACTGAAAGATGCCCCATGGCAGCAATAAACCCCTCACAGCATCAGCCACCTCTGGCATCTTGGCCATGCAGATTCCAGCGCCCAAAGCCTGGAAGCAAGTCCAGAAGCACCCATGCCCCTGCAGTCTCTCCAAAGTATCGAGCTGGATGAGAAAGTGGAACCACCTCTGCCAAAGCCAAGGCAAGCTGAAATTGGGAATTAATTAATGTCAAGGGTTAAGTTGTCCACTGTTAATCTGTGCTGTGGTAAGGAAGCTACAAAAGAGGACTGGGGTATCAATACAAGAAAAGCATCAAAAAGCTCTGTTGTGATGCTTTTAGCTCCTGTGTGTCCTCCACCCACCAAAACTTGTTGGTTTTTTCCTTTAAGCCATCACATACCATCGACCATCATCTGTCCAAAAACCACATTAAGACTGAGGCCTACTCCTGCTCCCCTGCTCAACTCTGCCTCCTGGACACCAAAGATGTGGCTCAAAACAGGCAAGTTTTCTGTTGTGGTTCAATAGAAAATCTCCACTTTTGAAAAAATCCTCCATTCTGGTGCCCCCATGGGCATGCTGGAGAGGGCTACGATGGCATAAAACTTACAGGAGGAAAACTGAGCCACTAAAGCATTTCCCCCTCTCCAGATTTGCTGTCAAGGTTCACTTGGGTACAAACCCACATTTCAGCCTCAGGATTATTCAAGCATGATCTTCAAAGCTGCCACAGTTTTTAACTGAACATCCATCTGAGCATAAATTCATGCTCCTAATTACTCTCAAAATGTTATATCAACTATCACTAACTTGATAATGTCAAGTATTAAGACTAATTTCTACAAATGAAGCAAGCACCACGAGTTTTTCCTTCAAAGGTTGTGGTCCTCACACTCCATAAAGTGTAATGGACCAGCACACAATCAGAACATTGGTAAATGCTTTTAAACATCAATTGATGCATTCAGGCATTATGTTTACTAAATAAATAAACACTGGCCTCAATACCAGCCTTTGTAGACAACAACTGCATATCCTGGCCCAAAATTGAAGTCCACATTTTAAGGACAAAAAGAGGATGATTGATTGTTGCTTTTTAAAATTTTCCTTGCACAAGCATGAATTTCACCTCTAAGCAAAAACTGCAGTTTCTGTATCCGGAAATGTATTCCATCATATTTACTTAACTTGTGCTGTCGGCTTTTATTCATCCAACAAAATAAATGACCCACCACCTGCTGCAGCCAGTGGGACACAACTGGAATTGTCACTGCTGGAAAATGCAGAGCTCCTATTTCCTTCTGCCAGGCAGAGCAACATCTCTTACACTTCCCAGCCTAGACATGCAGCATGCAATGCCCCATGCATACAAAATCCTCACTGCAGCCACTTAATGGAATTAACCATGTTGTATGCCTGATGCTTTACAGCAAAACACCTAAAATCCAACCACTTTGCACTGCCCTCAGTAATGCTGCATGTAAATATTCAAATGAGTGGGATCTTGCAAAGCACTGCTGAAATTTCAACATGCACAGCTCTGCTGGGACCAGGCCCCAATGTCAGCCCTCACCACTGAGGAACACTGTGTCTCATACAGAAATCCCACTGAGACAAGCAACAAAAACTTTCATAAAAGTCCAAATACCATCACTTTGGCAGCAGAGAAGCCTCCCAAATAAATTTCTTCAATTTCATTTCTGTTGTAGTTAAAATACTGAGCCTGGTGCCAGCAGCCCAACCACCACCCTTTCTACTGTCCAGCCCCTGCCTCCAAACCCAGCACATCCTCAGCATCACCACATCCTGCATGCTCTTCCTAGAAGCATCTCACCAGATATTTTACCAGGTTAGAAGTCACCAGTTCTGTGTCCACACTTAATTTTTGCTAACTGCTACAAAAACCTCTTTGCCCAGCCCCACTTCTGCACACACACCAGTCAAGGCACCACTGGTGAGTCTCATCTCCTCCAGATTCTGCTTCAGCATCCAAGACCTTCTGCAGTTAAGATCTCCTGGGATGGGCAGAACCTCTCAGAGCCCCATGATCTAGGTCCTGCCAGTTCCTTCTTTTCCTGTAGTTCAAGGCAATCCAGGGACTCAGTCCAAGATTTTTAGCACGAAGGCACTTCAGCACTAATGCACTGAAAACTGCATCCAGTTTTTCCTGGGAGAAGGAGCTTTGCCTTCCGACAGGAGCTGTGAAGCTGAACTGCCATCCTGCTGTACATCAGACCATTTTATAGCACCTGGCATGATTTGTTCTGAGCTTTACAGAGTACAGGCACATTTATGTACTTGGTTTCCCATTGAAAGCAATCTTGAGGGTGCCAAAATCCCCTCTCCAGCTAGTCTGAGGGGCTAAAATACTTACTGATGTAAAAAATAGGCTTATTTTAGTGTGAAAATTCAGCAATCTCCAAAACAAGCTGGCTAAAAATGACGTACCCAAGCTTTGCACTTGGTTTACAGATCTCTTCAAATACATCTGAAATAAATCCATGTATCTGAGAAGGCAGTTAAAACATTGGAGGCCAGCATAAGAAAAACTGAGTCATGTAACAGGATGGGGAAAATGTTTATTTTAACAAAGAGTAACATATCTCTTTGATTAAAACTGAACCATCATGGGCCAAACCTTAGTGCTGCTGCCTGCACTTAACTCCAGCATGGGAGAGGGATTTCAAGCCAGGGAGGACTTAGGACATCCCTGCAGGCTGGGGACCAAGCCCTCACCCTGCCCAGGGGTTCAGTTCAGCCCCATCTCTCTGCTTTCCTACAGCAGGAGCTGGCCACAATGGCAGTGCCCTTCCTTCCCTCCACACCCTTCCATCTCTCCATCATTTCCTGGGCTCACAAACAGATTTGCAGAGCTTCAGAGTGACCCCACTGCCTCGAGGCACCAAAGGAACGTGACTGAGTTGCTGCAGTTCCTTTCCACTTGGGGCAAACCCCACTTAAACCAGCCTCTGTTTCCCCAGACTTCAACACTCTGCAAATGGCATCCTCCAATACACATGGCACACCCAAAACTCCAAGAAATGGAAAACCTATGAAAAACAAAACAAGCTGCATCCAGTGTTGGACATCTCGCTAGGTGGCCAGGTGAGGCTCTCCTCTCTCTCCTGAGCTCTCAGAACACTGGTTGCTCACTTGAGCACAGATTTTCACCTCTGCCCAACCTGCTACCTTCCTTTGGGCTATTTCTGGAGGGCAGACCTTTCACTGGGAGGGACAAACACAAATTTCATTCATAGCCAATCCTCCCCTTATACCTGTCATCTTTTCCAAGGTTTAAAGAATAAAATATTGAAAAACATTTAAAAAACTCGAAGAGAAACTAAACAAAGTGATTTTTTTATTTTTTGGTGCTTAGCTGGGCATTTTTATTAATACTTCAGTTTGGATTGAAAAACCAGAGCTTCCCCTTGGAAAAGCCTAAATCTGCTCCCAGCACAGACCCCTCTAATTGCACAGGCCAAGCTAATGCTCTGTGCTGACCCAACAGAGCTGGCCTTTGCACTGACGTGTTTTCCAGCCCTCTGTATCCATCCAAGCTCTGATCAGGACCCTGCAGCTCTGAGAGCTGCAATTCCATTACTGCAGCTCCACAATAGCTCTGACGTTAAGTAAAGAAGGCAGGATTATTAGATTAACATACGAATTTGTTAAATTAGCACATTATTCATCTCCAGAAATAACATGCACTACAGCCTATAGGTGAGCAAGACTACAGTTTTATATCCCCTATATAATGGAAACATCTCTCAGGCCAGTGCTTGTACTTATTTCATCCTCTATCCCTCCTGTAGTTCAAATGAGGCTGGAGACTCCCACCTCCAGCTCAGGAGGAACCAGGTTTCCCTCTTCCATGGATAAAACCATTGCCTAAAGTAGTCAAAAATCAGCATCAGAGAGCTGAATCCTTCCAGAAACTTCTGCAGATGGTTCCTGTAGATATGGCCTGCCCCATTTCTAATTTCCACCCAGGGAAGAACATGGGTTAGAAAGCCTGTCCCCCTCTCTGTGGCACTCTCAGCACGAGCCCACTGGGCATGTCAGGCTGTGCATCTCCTCCATGGTCACACCAAGGACTGGGACAGATTTTGCCCACACGTGTTTGAAGATGCAGCTTTGAAGGTCTGCTCTTCATGGTCACAGCAAACCCTGCAGCAGAGCAGATTTCAAGATGTTTCTGCATTTGTCATGGCTTTCCCAGAGCCCAGGAACAAATGCTGCTCTGGGAGGTCAAAGCCTCAACAAGAACAGGTCTGGGCAGGAAGAAGAGTGGGCTGAGAGAGATGGAGATCATCAACAGACAGAATATACCCCAAAGTGGGTTTTAGGAGCAGCCTATGGAAACGTGAGGCACCAAAGGACTAAGGAGAGATGTTCCTGACAAAGAGCAATGTATATATAAGAAAAACCAGAAGGACAAGCAGTGTCTCAGGACAATATTCACTGAGTTGGTCCCACACTGAAGGCAGCAGGATTCAAGAGAGTATCAGTGGGATGAAGGAAAGGGATGCCACCATTTACCAATGAACCCCATGCAGCCACTGTGAGCTTTGCTGCCTTCCCCAGCATCCCCAGATCCACCATGGGGCAATCCCCACGGGTCTCTGCCAAGGGGAGCAGCAAGGAGGGCAGCAGCCAGGCCTCGGGGTGCTCCTTCCCCTCCCACACAGCCTGTCCTCCCTTTGCCCCAGCTCCTCTGCAAGTGCACATTTTCACAGCTAAAAGGAGGCAGCACAGCCTGTTCCCAACAGCATTAGTTCATGACAGCCATGTTATTACCACCCCTTAACACCCCCACTGTGCTTCTGTTCCACGTCGCTGCCTATTCAACGCTGCAGCGCTCACAACTAAAATTAAATCTGCCTTTAGGAGACCCACAAGGCACCCTTCCACAGAGGCCATGTCCTGACAGCAGCACCAGGCTTCCTCCCAGTGGGAAGCAGTGAGCACTGCCTGGATCCCCCAGCATTCCCAAGGGAGACCCCTGGCTCTCAAGGGTGGCCCAAGAAGGAGCCAGGCTAGCCCCCAGAGCACTGCTGCCTGCCATGGGACAGGGTGCCACCACAGGCCTGGGCTGCAGCAGGGAGCTGTCACGCCTGCACAATGCCACACACATCCCCATCTCCACACGCTTTTGCTCTCTGCAACCCACAGCCACCCATTTCTGCCTGGCCCCAGGGCACCTTGGCTTTACTGGAGCCAGAACCACTTCGGCTCCAGCATTCAAACCCCAGCATGAGCCCAGCAGCTTCAGGCACCAGCTCCCATCACAGATGAAGCAGGCTCTGGGCAGGACACAGGAAAAGGCATCCCAGGGCACCAGGGATGTCATTTAATGACTGAGGCTGCTCATGACTTCAGACCAAAAGCTCAGCATGAGAATGAGCTGCTGTGTCCAGAGCTCAGGGGCACCAGCAGTCTCTACAACACCATGTGCTTTGGCAGCTGCTGCTATTTCTTCTGTACTTGTAAGAAAAACAATTCCCTTCAAAAGAGATTGTTCCTAACCTGCTCCCTGCTGCAGGGCACACAGGGCTTAATGCCTGCAAACATGTGCTGCTGCATCCCATGGCAACCCACCCCAGAACACCAAAGGACACAGGTACCCCCATTTATTTGTGCCCCACATTAAACAGCTGCTTTTCAACATCTGAACTGCCACCTGCTCTTGAAGCCACTCCCCAAATCAGTAACTGTCTTGCAAACTGAGGTTTAAAAATGGCCCTCCTGGAAAAAAACACTACACACAGCGATGGAAATGGAGTTTCTGGAAACACCTCTGCAGTGCCATCTGCTCGACTTCGGCTCCACTTTCATAGTAGCAAGATCCACTTTTGGAGGTGGTATGTGAAATGCAAGGTGAATTTTCAACCAACAACAGCAAGGGAGAACCACCTTCTGTGAACCTGAGTGCTTGGCATCCTCTCTGGCAGCAGGGATGGACAGCACTGGTGGCAGGAGACAGCAACAGGGGAGCCAGGTAACACAGAGGCATCTGTTATCCAAAGCTGCTTGAGGGTTTTGTGCTTTTTTTTGGTGTCTGTGTAAAGAAAACTGAGTAAGAAGGAAAGCCCAATATCCGTGGTGTTTTCCCGGCCACTTAATTCAGGCAGTTTAAGTCTATGGCTGTTAATGGGTTTGCATGAAGGGGTTCCACTGCATTTCACTGACTTGCCAATGGCACAAACCAAGCGTGTCCATGTTCCCCTGAGTCACCCCAGCAGACTGAGCAGCCCAGCCTGCTCTCCCAGCCATGTTTTCCCTGCTCCCTGTGTTTCTCTATTTGACTGCAGGGCAGTAGTCTTTTATCTCAGCTCACAGCACAGCACAGCTGCCCCCCAAGGCTCTGTTTCTCTGCAGACACGATGGCCCAGGATGAGATCCCATCACGGATCTCTCTGGACACCTCAGCAGAGGTTATCAAACAGGCTCTAATCTCTGCCACCCCTACCTGCTCCATGACTCTCTGCTTGTAGAAAGGAGCCTAAACACAAATCCACCAGGTTCATTTGTGTACCAACCCTAGCACTCCAAATCCAGCAGAAATTTGGGGACTTCTGAGGTCCAGTCCCAGTGCTGGTAACAGCTGAACATGCCCATCATGAGCCACGATTTACATCCAGTCATCCTGAACCACTTTCTCAGCAAGCCATCCTTGCAACCCTTCCACTGCCTCCCTCTTTGAGCCTTTCCAGTCCTGCAAACCCTTGGATCAGCACAGATCTAACCCCCTTGATTCCTGCCCACGTGGCAGGGCTGACTGGCACCTGAGCCAATTCACACACTCAGGCTTCACTCATTCATCAATCCTGAGCTGACTCCAAGTCCCTGTCTCAGGGTGGCAGAAGGAACAAGAACAAGCTGATAAAGGTACTTACACTTTATGAGACTTAGGAGAAAATGCCACAGCTGCCAGAAAGTCTCACATATACCTCTTGGGTGACTGAGGTCATAGCATGAGGAAAATGAGTGTAAGAATGACACAAATAACCCCAGACCTTCTTCTGTGGAAGTCTGAGGTGCTCCCCTAATCCCAATGACTTTGTAACTCAAGATACAGCAGACCCTGTGTTGCACATTTCTCCATCTATGTCAGCTCAAATATCAATTTTAGACCTCACACAGCTGAAGGCAGATGGACATCACACTCCCTTTCATCCAGACTTGCCTCCAGGCTTTTTGTCTGCCTTGAGCAGCCTTGACAACTTATTGTCCATCCCATCCTACCCTGAGTCACTTACTGTCAGGAGTCAATAAACGTTTTGCAGCGCCTGTATTTTACTGATTTAAAAGAACCAGCCATGCCTAGAGCAATCCTCTGTGATATACATACTAATCTGGCTGCACAGGGAGGCATCAAAGCTTTCATGTTGTCCAATGTTTCAAGCAAGTCGGGTATTGAGCAGCAAAATTTTAGAACCGCTTATTGGAAAAGGGAGGCTGATGAAGGACACATAGACCCCTTCACCCCTGTATTTGCTTTGTGTCTGTCACATGGGCACTTGCTGCTATGTCTGGGATAAAGATGGGATTTCTGACTGTGCTGCAGAACAGCCCCTCTGTGGCTCACCCTCTAAGCCAGCCTTGCGAGTTGGGATCAATAGCGCCGATCAGCACATCAAACTACTCTACTCCTTCAGCTTCTCCATCTCCAAGTCTCCTCTCTCAAGCAGGAATTTCCTACCCTCACACTGGCAAGGAAAAGCTTTTCTGTGAAGCAGGAAGGCAGTCAGGTCACTGCAAAACAGACCTGATGCCACCACAGGGTGCCCTTGCGTGCCAAAGGATCCTTCTCCCAGGTCACCCATGGCTCCTCACTGCTCCTCATTTCTCTACTAAATAAACTGGGGTGCAAGGCCTCCTCTAGGAAAGGAGTGAGCCCTTAGAGACCCCCACAAACCAGAAGACCCTCCCCAGCCCTGCACACAACCCCCCTTTCCAGCCCTTCCACAAGGCAGCACAGCAGAGAGGGGCTTTAGCCAGGGATTTGAAAGCAGGGAGAAGAGGAGGAGGAGGACTTGGGATTAGCAGGGGAAGGTTAAGCCAGTACCAGGGATTGCATGGGAACAGTACAGCTCAGGAATGAGTGGGAGGAAGCCAGGAAGGACCGTGTGTCCCTGCCACCTTCAGCACTTGGGGACAGGAGGGACGAGCCCAGCACTGGCACAGCAGGTCGTTGTTTGGCAATTCTGGGACTGCAGCCACTGCCTGATGTGGTTATCGAGGCAGGAGGGCTCTGCAGCCATTAGAGAGCAGTAACATGTACAGACACAAATCAATGCTGTACAGTTTGAAGGAACTGACTGAAGGCTATGGATTTTACTCACAGTTATTTGCAAAGTGAAACAAAGCAGACAAAAAAGCTCTCAAAGCAGCCCAAAAAGCTGCCTGCAGGAACGTGGGCAGCTCACGAAGGCTGCCTGCAGCTTTGCAGGGAGAACACATATGGGCAGGGGGTGATGGCCTTTTATTCCAGTGGATAAAGATCTTAGTGGAAATCTGAAAAGCTCAGTGTGAGACCTCATCCACAGCTAATCCACATGGACTATGCCATGCTGCAGGCACGCCAGGAAGGAACCAAGGCCAGGCACTGCACTGAGTCACGCCACAAACCTGCAATTTCAGCTGTACTAAGATAAAGAAATCGGTAAGATACAGCTTTAGAAGCATCACTCAGGACCAGCTGCATCCTGCTCCTACCTAAAGGCAGCTCAGGCCACCCAGAAATCCCATTTCCTACAGCCAGGACAACATGCCACTCCTCCCAGCCCACCACAGGCTGTTAACCCTTTCCCAGTGGGAGCAATGTCACCAATAGTTACAGGCAGATTCATTTTAAAAAGCTCTTTCATATTCAAGGTCTTTCCCCTCAGCAAGAGCTGGCTGTCACACAAAACGCTGGTTTGGTTTTGCTGCTTGGTATTCAGGGACTGCTCACCTGAGCAAAGGTCATTTGTAGAAGCCACCAACATGCAGGAGCAGGGAAGGACCTCCCTGCATTTTTCCAGGGGAAAAAACCCCAACCTGTCACTTTGCCCAATCCTTCAAACACTCACATTCAGGGCTAAATTTTGGTATACACTTACCAGGGTGTATAAATTTCCTTTACATTGGAGCCCTGATTGAGTTAATGCTGATTTTTAAGTGCACTGTGGAGTCTTAAACTCCAAGAAAGGATAGAAAGCACAGCCAGTGATGTGTGGGGTGAGACAACTTCCTGGGATGCAAGGCCAAGGCCAGCAGCTGGGTGCTATTCCTGGATCCCCACCAAGTGCTCTCAACATTGGGTGAGAGTCTGGGCTCCTTGCTGCTCAATGTTATCCCCTGGTAAAATGGGCAAAATAAGACTAGTTACCCCATAAAGATGATGCAGTGGGTGATGCCATATTGCAAAAAGCCTCCAAAGCCTTGCCTAAGTGTAGAGACATGTTAGAGAATATCAGGAATTGTTCTTCACACAGCCATACCCTGCATTCACACCTTCAAACAACAGCAGTCTATAAATTCATAATTATTTTTTTCTAAAGCAAAGGGCTTTTGCTTTCCCAGAAGACTTAACAAGAAAAAAAAAAGTCAACAAAATTTCTTTATATTTTCAATTCAAATGCTTCTACAGAGCATTTCCACAAGGCTGCTTAAAAAGTGCAGTAGAAATTGTAATTAAAAGCTGATCTGCTTCACGAGATGACTCAGGCTTCTGCAGCTTCAACCCTGGCCTCAGCCAGCTCTGCCAGTGCAGCACTGACTGTTTCCAATCAGCACACAGTGAGCTGCCAGCATTTAGGAGAGAACAGAGGAAGGTTTCCTTAAATGTGAAGGGTAAAAGATAAGATTCAGTTACTATCACCCAATTTCTGACCAGCATCAGAGGGGAAGCAAGCAGCCTGTGAGAGCAAAAGATCAACCCCTTTTCTAATGCCCATGAAAACAACACAAAGCCCATGGACAGATGTATTTTTCTGTACAAATGCCATCATAAATGTAACCTGCTCCTTTGCCTTTGGTGCAGAAAACTGAAATCAGATTGCCTGGTATTTCTCATCCCTCCCGCAGCTGTAGCTCAGCAGGACACCCTGGCTGCAGAAATATCACCCTGGGATTCAGTTTCTAATATTTCCACGAACACCACATTTCCCAGAGGGAGCTACAAGATGTGCTTGGCTCTTCTTTTGTTGTTGATGTTGTTGTTTCAGTAATCACAGAATCGTTAAGGTTGGAAAAGACCTTTAAGATCAACGAGCCCAACTGTAAACCTTTCACTGCCAAGTCCAGCACTAAACCACATCCCCGAGCACCACATCTACTCATCCTCTAAATCCCTCAGGGCTGGTGACTCAACTGCTTCCTTAGGCAGCCTGTTCCAGTGCCTGACAACTCTTTCTGTGAAGAAATTTTTCCTAATAGCCAATCTAAACTTCCCCTGATGCAACGTGAAGCCATTTCCTCTTGTCCCAGATGATACAGGTGATGGGCTGAGATGAGGCACAGATGTCCTGGTGCTCCTCATATTCTGCAAGAGGTGAACCTGAGAGACTCCCAGAGGATAATGGAATGCCAGGGCTGCATTTGCTCAGACAGGAGCAGCACTGTGACAAGCAGAGGATGTTCACAGCAAAGGCACCAGGAGGCCACGAACTTAAAACCTCTGGATGTGTCTTCTGCTTTGGGTTGTTCTTCTCCCGGGTGCATGTTTGCCACCTGAGTCCTCTCCAGAGAGGAAAGATGCTCCTTCCCTCATCTGCACACACTGATCCCTTTGAACAAAAAAGGTCCTCAGGAGAAGAGCTTGTTTTGTATCACAAAGGGAAGTCCTGGATGAACGGGAAGACACAGGGAAATAAATGGGTGGAAGATTTCTGTCACAAGGACTGCAGAGCTGCACCCAGAGCCAGACCCAAGGGCCACTGGAGCATCAGTCTGGAGGTAAAAAACCTGTGTTCAGGGTGTGATAGAGAAGATCCCTGCTCCCCTGAAGTCCCTCTCCCATTCAGTCAGTCATACAAAAATGGAAGATTAGACAGTGGGACAACAAATGTGGCAGACCATTTTTGCTCCCTCCCAATGCCCAACTTGTCTCCGTTCAGATCATCACCCTCTAGAAGCAAGACACCAGGAGCAAGACTTCCCAATCAGGTGTTCCCTGGTGGAAATCAGGGTAACTGCAAGCTGAAAGCACCTGGGATGGAGGGAGCAGTCACCAGCTGAGCCCTGGGTATTTACACCTCTCCTCAGAGCCAAAGCTCTCAGGTCAGTAAAGATTAGATGAACACCACTGCAACACTTTGGGTACTTTGTGTGGCTGATGTAGCTGTTTCCTTCCCTACAGACCTTTACAGAGCCAGCAGCACTGTCCTTGAACAAAACACATTCAAAGTCCCTCCAGGAGAGATGGAAGTGCTCCTCAGCACCCACCCATCAGTCTGGCCTTTAAACCTCCTCCCTCCCCTTCCCACTAGTGGGGGATTTAGAAGTTGCACGAGATAGCTCTCACTAATGAAACAAGAAGTGTGGAGAGAAATCTTTTTACTGGGAGAAAGCACAGCTGGACAGACACTCCCCCTAGCTCAGCCCCTCCTTTCCAGCACCCTGCTCCTGCCTTTCACCTGAGCAGGTTTGCTGACCCCAGCATCACTTCTCTAGATGGTGCCTCTGACCAAGCTCACTCTGGAGAGCCTGCAAGGCCACTGAAATCCATCCTGGCTATTTAAGTGCAAGTGAATAATTGTGATTAATGCTCACAGTAGTGATGTGCTGTGACTGAGAAGTCACTGGCAGCAGCACCAGGACTGCACAGGAGGTGACTGCAGAAGCCACAACTCATCCTTGCTGCCTACAAGCCATGAGCCTCCAGTGCTTCCAACAAAGGAGGAAGATGAGTAATTTCAGACAAAGGAATGAGCCATCGTCAAAACTTCTGTCACAAATATCTCGACTGGATTAGGTACCTGTGCTACAAGTCTCTTTTTTCTATTAATCTTTTTTAAGCTTTTAACATTTTGTTTCCTTCCTCCAGATCTCCAAATTCCTGTCTCTGAAAGAGCTGAGCTGAAGTATTCCCTGAAGGCTGCTGTTCCCAGTACTTTCCAGATCAAGAAGAACCAGAGAATTCAATAAATCTTGCCCCTTTTCACGCACAAGCACCCCATAAATTTCTGTTGCAGTACTTTTCCTTGTCTTTTCAGGCTCTCAAAGCACTTATGTGCTGGACCAGGAAGAAATGGAATTCAGCAAATAAAACCTACCCTGAAGATAAATGTAAATATAGAGGGGATAAACTGCCTTGATGTAGATGTAAAGCCATGCAAGGAGATCAGTCACCACTAGTTGCCCTGAATGATGGCCAAGCCAAGCTGTACCCTGACTGCAAGTTGGGTTTTGTGGTCCTGGAGGATAGTTGTTAAGAGTGAGAGATTTCAGCAGCATTTGCAGCCTGGGAAAAGCTCCTTACACCTGCTCAGGACATGCCATCTGTAGCAGCCTATTAATGTGCTATGAAACCATGGTCTCTTCCCTCCTGAAAGAGCTTATGCTGATGATAAATAAAAGTAATTCTCTGTCTTAAATGATGACGGGGGAAGAGTCTTTTAAAAGTGCTCATAAAAAATCTGCCTGAACTATCAGTGATGCACAATGTTGTGATTTAGCACAAATGTGTCCCATTTCTGTGAAAATACAAGGCAGAAAGAAGAAGTGAAAAACACCCCATGTGACAACAGAAAAGCAGATCTTGGTCTCCCCTGAAATTCCTGGACAGCTTGAAATCCCTTTGAGGAAATCTCAAATCATTTCCTCTTTCTGAAAGATCAGTAAACAGGTCAAAAATATACCTGTCTTTCCAAAACAAGCATCCTGTTTTCCTCAATGATTTTATGCAAATTAGATTACCCAGCCCTTGCTCTTCTGCTCTGAGCCCAGAGCCACTCGAAATACAAACACTTAAAAGAAATCTTCCAACACACAGCAAACTTGGTCCTGGATGACAAGAGGTGGTAAATTGCTATTGAATGACTGAGTGGGCAAAGCAGATCTCCAGGAGATGGGTGGTACATGGTGGTTCCCTGGCCCATGTGCCACCTGGAAATTCTCTGCTGTGCTGTGGCAAGTCCCAGGAGCAATGGGTGGGAGGATGCCAACACCTCTCACTCTGCAAATGCTGTGGTTCCAAGGCAGGAAAGCAGAAGTGAAACAAAGCCCAGTGGGGCAGATGGCAGGAAGAACAGTCATTTCTCTTCTTCTCCCCCAAACCCATTATTTACAGTAAAGTATAAACCCAAGTGTCCCTAAAAATACAAGTTCAAGCTTTCTGCAGCATCATCTGACAGCAGCTTATCCAAGTCCTATGAGCCCCTACTGCCTCCTTCCTCTTACTCTTTTATTTTCAGTCTTTCCATTTTCCTCTGTTTCTCACACTCTGCTTTTCCCTGTTTCATTTCCACAACAGTCCTGGTAAGGTTTCACTTCAGTCCTGGCAAGGCATCCAACTGACACCAGGTATCCCCCCTGGTACCTGGCACCCACCTGAAAAAGAAGTTGGAGGACTTGGTAAAAAGCCACTGACCCCACAGCTTCATCTGGAGAAGGGTGCAGGGACAGGACTGATGGGAGGGTTTCTCCTTCCCCCACCCATTCTTCTCTGATTGTGGTACCTGGACACCACACAAATTAGAGCTAAAAGCACCTAAAAGCATGGAAAATGAAACAGGCTAATTCAGAAAAGCAGAAGTACATCTAATTCAGTTACGGATAAATGAATAAATGGCAATTCCAAGGCTGCAAAATTGTTCCATGTTCTAAAAGAATATACATACTTTTTTAAAAGGGCAACAAAAGGTGGGAAGGTGGGCCAAGAACATTTATGCAATTACTTTTCTAAGACCTGGCTGTGCTGCCATACCAGTATTTAGCATTTCCCCCCTCTCGTCATATAGGCAAATGTAAAGATTCACGTTTCTCAGGTAACTCACTTTTTTACTGCAGTCCTAAGGTTGTGATTCTGCAAATTTGTTTTGTTTCTTAAAAAAACCCAACAAATTGTTAATTGAGCTCTGCTGCTATGTAATTATTCACAAATGGGTATCTGCCAAGCAAGGCCTCGATTTTCACATATTTTCTACACTACTAAACCTGACACAAACATTTCAGCCTAAAGACGGATTTCCAGCAAGGATTCCCATCATTCCATGATTTTCATAACATATGGAGGAAGATATCACACAACCTTTTGACCTACTAACTTGTTTTCTCAACCCTGTCACAGGACAGAGGTCCTTCATTCACATTTCAGGCACACTTCAATGGGAAGCTCTTGCAGCACTCCTGAAATGCAATTCCAGGATCCTGCAGGGTTCCTGTGAGGAAGGACCCAGCCTGGAGGGTCTCCTGCTCAGAGGATGCCATGTCACCCCTTCCCAGGCAGGAATGAGGGCACGGAGCCTTCCAGGGGCTATTCCACTCTATTCATTCCTACTGATGTCTGCACTGTGGCACTCCTGGAGAAACACTTTCAGACAGGCTCCACCACCTCCCACCTGCCCCAAAAGCAGTAAGTGTTACCCCAGCACTCTGGCACAGGATTTTCTAGGCACAGCCTGGTTTTCTGGGTACAGACCACATTTGGGAATAGCTGTTGCTAACACAAAGCCCCCTCAGCGCTCACTTGCAAGCCCATTTCTCCCTCTCACACTGTGCTACCATGGCACAAGTGCACAACCCGTTGTGCCATTCCACGCCTGCCAAACCACACTTTCACACGCTGACCACACACATTCCTCACCTTCCAGAGCAAAACCCTCCAGGCTCAGCTTGGACTGAAAAGATACCATCCCTCCTCCATTTTATCCCAGCTTCCTCAGGAGAAGCTGGGATTCGACTCACGTGGGTGCATGCACGTGTGCACTTGGGAGCTTTAACACTATTAGCTAACTTCAAAGACATCAAAGATAATTATTTTCTACCAACTTCATGGCAACAGGCAGCTGGGTGGCAAAGGATGCTGGATGCAGCCTTTCACGAGGTTTATCTCCAGCAGCTTTTAATCCTGCTGGCCCCTCTCTCCAGTCAATTATAGCAGCCTCAGTGTTGCCAAAAAAGTAATGGGAGTGAGAGACTATAGGTATAAGCAGACATAATAGAATCCTAATTTAATTAGGGAAGTACTCAATCAACCAAGAGACATAAATACAACGGAAACCAGGTTTATTACTTCTGGTGCTGGCAGAAATGCCCATTTCATTCCTGATTGCTGGGGGAGGGATAAAACAGATCAGTAATCTTAACAGTACAGTCCTGGTTTGATCTTTCAGAAAAAGTTAATTAAAAAACCAACCAAAACTCAAGAGCTTCTAGAACCATGGCACTCATGGGCAAGTAACTGAGCTCATTATGGAGGGAGCCAGGTTCTGGCTTAACTCTGGTTACAGAACACAAACTACAGCTGGACCAGCCTTATGGGAAGAAGTCTTCAACCCCAGCTCTCAGGTGGGATTTAACCAGTGCTTCCCAGCAATTCCAGTATCTCACTTTCCCCAGCGTAAGAGCAAAGTCAGGATCACTGGGTGTCACAATGCACTCCAAGAGGCTTTGAGAGGAAAAGGTGAAGGCACCAACTCCCCAGGGCAGCACTGAGCCCACTGGAGCTAGAAAGCTCCATCCTTTGCTAGCCCATCCTCATGTGGGGCCGGCAGGTGTGTGTAACATTTGTGCTTTAATGCCTCAGCGTTCAATAATGCAAAGTGACTAACAAGGGGCTGGGGAACTATTTGGAGGTTAACTAACTGATTTCTCGTTATGAAAGAGCAGACGGTAATTTTAGGATTAGAAATCTGTATTTTGGCTGTCAATACCTTGCATGAGAAAGAGGCCAGAAGCAGTGGCACGATGACACTCTAATCCATCTGCAAGGAATCAAGAGGGCAAGCAAGGAATGAGCCATCCATGACAAGAAACACCAAAAAAATACAATAAATCCACTGCCAACACCACGTTCTGTGCTCTCCTGTAACAAGAGGTGGACTGACATATCCCTCTGCAGACATCCACTGTCTTCACTGGGACTGTCCAGCTACAGCCACAAGATTTCAGTGCCTAATCAACAAAGTTCAAGCCACCATCAGATGGATCCAAAAGGAGTCCTTCACCACACAACCATCCCTACCTCTGTCTAGTTATTGCTGGCAGCCCCCAGTTATTGCTGGCAGCACTGACAGGTACCAAAAAAAAAAAGATAATTAAATGCCAACAGAGAAAAATATATGAGAACGTATATGGGAAGCCATGTGGTGAGACTGTCTGAACATCCCATTCTGGCACTAATTTAGCAAGACTGAGACCACACAACCACACTGCTCTTCTTCCATCCCTGACTCACTTTAAATGAGGTATTTAACCAGCACCAGAGGACTGTGGCCTTTCTAACATCCCAACAAATCCCAGCTTCACCGTGTCCTTTGGGTTCATTCCTCCAGGATAAGCAGAGACCCTTTTTACTACAATATGGCAAAGTCCTCAGTGCCCTGCATGGGGGCATCTCCATCAGTTCAGCCTTTTGTAAGCCTCCAATAAAAACCAGTGGATCCCCATTGCCCCAGAAAAGCTGTAGGGGAGCAGTGGCTCACCTTTAACACTTATTTTATATATATATATATATATATATATATGTATGTATATACACACTTTTTTTTAAATCCATGTGCATAGATATCCACTCACATATATATACTTATATACAATATATGCAAAGTGCTAAATCAGCACATCATGGTTTCCTATTGTTGCTGTTGGCTCATCAGGATAACCCCCAGAGGAGTCAGGGATGAAGCTGGATAAAGCCATGACTACTGAAGAAGAAAAACAGTCCCTGAGCTGCCTGCTGTATCCAGGGCACTGTCTGAAGGTACATTAAACACAATATTTATCTTACCAGGCACTTGTGGTTTTATGTTTTGAGATTTTTCAACTTCCAGTTAGAAGGAAATTTTGCACGATCATAAAAAGAAAATAACTCACTGTAAGATGAACATAATTTACCAACGCATTTTTCATTCTATTTGGTTTGTTTTTCCTCTTTCCTTCCTTTTTTCATCCAGTTTTTCCTCTTTCTCCTCACCTCTGCCAGTTTACACTACTTAAAATTTACAAAGTTTGAAACAAATAAAGCCAGACTGAAAATACACAGTCAGTCTTCAATGTTACAGAGGTTAAAAATAGGCTTTAAACTAGCTAATGTCAGCATCAGCATGAAAGAAAGGACACCCTGACAGCTCTAATTATTACATTCTCTTGTTTTGCACTTCTGAAGAGCAGCAATTAAATCTCTGCTTGGGCTTATAAGGAAAAAGTAAAGTGCTCTGCACCTGCAGAATGGATTCTGCTCCATGGGAGGATTTCAGCTCCCCAAAGCACATTATCCAGGGCAGCCTGCAGAACAAAACCCATCCTCCCCTCTCCAGCCACCGAGGATTTTGCTGCCGGTTCACAGGGAACAACACTACCACTGATGGCAACCCCTCCTCTGCTGTCTTTGCTGGAGAGATTTATTGAAGAAAAAGCTCACCATTTCTGGACAAAACCGCTGCAGACTCTGGATGTGCAATGCCTGAAACTGCCATATGGTGATAAGAGCAGTTTTATTCATAATCATTTTTATTGCAGTAGCCTCAGGGGACTTGAACTAGGTCACTTTCCCAGGAAGGCTCCACTACAAGCCGTTAAATAAGTGGTGCACACAAGGCCCTTTAGCATCTTGTATAAACGAGCCATTCTGCTCATTAAAAAAAGGAAAAGAGAAACAAGCGCTGCAGTTTATGAAAACTATTTTTTGCCACTCATAAATATAAACTCTTGGATGCTCAGTAATGTCAGTGTTTGCAGCTGTTCCCTCAGCAGCATGGAGGGTCTCTTGCTTATTCCAGCTACCTGTTTTAGCAACACTCACTGGTCCCAGGGACCTCTACTCTTGCTAAATCTGGCTGGGATGAGCTGGGAAGTGGGAAATTTCCCTGACTAGGAGACAGAGGAGACTCACTGATAAGCATGCCATTGGCAGCAGCTTCATTTCTTTGGGAAATTCAGCTAAAAAGCATATCATTGCTTCTCCATTCTCAATTCCAGGCTGCCACCAAGTAAAGGTAGTTTAAAAACCCCCAAAACCCCATAACAAAAGAAAAGAAATACCCCTAAAACTGCCAAGATACTATGTGAAAATAAATCAAAGCCTCTCCATGGAAAACAAACTTTTAATTTGCAGAAAAGTTTTGTTGTTTTTTTCCTAATGTAAACCAGTTTTGAGCAAGAGTCTGGGCATCCCCTCTCCGTGACGAAGGGAGGACTTGGTATGCACCAAAGGAAGGGCAGGCACCAGCTGGGATGCCAGGAGAAGAAAGGCACAGTGTTTCAATAAAGCCAGTGGAAAAAAAAATATAGCTGGGAACATTTTTCTGGCAGAAAACATTCACTTATGGAAGCAAAGCACTGATAGCCAAGGAGAAAGCTGAGCTCGCTGAGCCAGGTCTCCCGCTCCCGGGGACACCTGCAAGTTGTCTTCTGTGGGAGCAGCTGGAGGGGGACATAAATAAGGCTGCCTGGGCTCTGGCCCCAGACACAAGTGATCCCTAATGCCTTCCAATCGATCTCAGTGGGTTTCACATCAGCCACTGACCCCAGGATCTTGGATCTCCTTATGGCAGCAGACAAATCCCATCCATTCTGCAGGGAGATGGACCAGCCTTTCCCACCCTACCTGAATCACTGGCCCTGGGAAGCCAATTTAGATCCTGCCTAACACGGTCAACAGACTGCTGAAAATATTTTCATCGTCTTTTCCCAGGCTGAGGAAAGGGCTGAGCATGCCCCAAGGCTCAGGCAGCTCCTCCAGGCTGGCTAAAAACTGCTGTTCTAATAAAAGACATTACCTCTCACTACAAACCTGGGGTTCTTCTGTCCCTGGCTCAGTGAAGCTACAGCCAACATTACTTTTAAATGCTTTGCTGACTAGGTTCCCAAAAAGATTTAAATAAAAAAAGCTACCTCTACTCCATACAGTTTAAATTTACTCCTAATTTTACATGTCTTGAAAACTTTTAATGCAGTTTATCAGTCTGGGAAAAAAACGAGTTATCCCTATCAAGCTCACTGCGCAAAACAAAAATGCCATATCCCTCCTTGACTCAGCCCTCAATTGCTGACCTTATAATGGAGCAAAACAATGTGATAACGTCCTTGCAAGGTACTTCATCACAGTAATAATGTCACCCAAGATAACTCAAGGGTGTGCTTCTGCTGTTTGTCTTTACCCTATAAGTCACGGGTTTATCTGCTGGCTGCGAGGGCCAAGAATAAAGGAGCATATTTGAAGGTGCACGTCATGCCGGAGGCCTCGCATTCCTCCAGTCACACAAACTGCTCTGCAGTTGCTGCTGGGCTGTGGCAAACCCCACAGCCAGGGTGTCCTCCAGGAGCCCACACTGCCCAGCAGGACTGGGACCACCTCAGAGCATCACAGGCCCTCCGAAAGCTGAGGAGGATCACTTACAAACTCATGAAGCAACTCGAGAGTTTAACTCGGAAAAAGTGGAGAAGTACAGATGGAAAAAAGCCTGACCCCATGGATATCAGAGCCAGCAGCTCTGCCTGTCCTTGCACCAGGACTCTGCCATTTTCCACTGCTTTTCTCATCCAGAGGGCTGTGTGCCTGACAGCATGCCATGAGCGCCAACAGCCCCACTGCAGACAGGGCTGCCATGATTTGTCCCACAAAGCACCTCAGCCTTTCTTAGCACTAGTATTAAAAAACTAGTATTTAAATTTTCCTAGGTGCAAAACACCTGCTTTATTTTTAAAACCTAAAAATAAAGGTTTTACCCTGACAGATTTCCTCCAACAGTCATGTAATAGATTTCACGCCTTATGGAGGTGCTACAGAAGTCTTACTGACTCTAAGCAATACCACTTATCAATTCCAGGTAGACTGCTCTTCTGTCAACACAGGGATGGAAGTTAAAGTCCTGAAAGATGTTCTTTTTTTGGCAGGTCTTATGAGCCAGCTCAGCACATTCCCATCTCCTGCTTCGTCTAAAAATAATAAACCTTGCGAAGGGAGCAGTGGGGATGATGTGTGCTGTGCTCAGGCATGCAGCGTGCCCAGCCAGCCCTGCTGCTCCCACCCCCAGCCCTGCCTGCCTGGGAAACACCAGTGCCTTGAACCAGGAATGGTGTCCAGCCAGCGCTGCCAGAAAAAGGTGATGGTGCTCAGTGGGATGCTCCCTTGGCTCCCCACTGATTAGCCACTGTGAACAGGCAAAAGGAACATGCACCACATCCTGGTGCTGATGGTGCAGAAATCAGACATTAATCTGGCCTGTTGGTGGGGATGTCCCCACGCTACACATGTGGGGACAGTCAGAAAGCAGCACAGCTAAACCAAGACTTGCTCAGCTCAGCCGGTTCCTCACAGACAAAAACAGCACCCTGACTTTTTTGAACATGCAAAGGTATGGCGTGGAGGTGACCTCCATCTGGTGCAAGCCCTGTCCAAGGCAGGGCCACCACAGGTGCTGGGGCTGACCCACAAGAGGGAGCAGGGCCACAGCACAGAAATGCTGGTGGACACTCCATCAGCCACCAGGGTGACCCCTCCACCAACTCCTCCAGGTCCACAGCACACCCCAGTAACTAGCTGTAAATTCAGACTTCCAACGAAGCCAAGAGCTATCAAATTTTAATGCTCTATTAATGGGACAGCTCTATCTGAATTCCAGGAGGCATTCTACAGCTAGTAAACCTAATCTTCTACCCACGACTTTTCAATTTGCTGCTGTGATATAGGTGCATTCTGCTCCTCTGAACAGCAAGAATGAGATTGCTCTCTCCTTCTGTGTGATATAAGAGCACCTGTCCCACTTACAGTGCCTTCTGCCCATCTATTTCTTGCAAATACACCACTGAACACACTCTGGGATTCTCCTGTAACAGGGTGTGAGAACACAGTGGTTCATAAGAGCAATTTTTTCATTACAATCGTTTGCTCCCTGACTCCTAAGCCATTTAGTGTAGATGCACAGCCTTCACAAGAGAAAATGGTCTCAATCTTACAGGAGATTCTTATCTGAACTTTAATCCCAGGACTGATGCCATTTATTCACAAGGTATCAAGAAGAAAACAGACATTAAGAGATTAAGAAGAACAAGAATTACAGAGAGAGCCTTGCTCCTTGCACAGGCAACAGGCACCAGCAACATGCAAGGTCCAGCACCAGGCCCTTCTGTGATGGTCACCTGTCTATCAGAGAAGTCCCTCACTCATCTCTTCACATCCCTGCTGCCTTTTTGCTCTCAGAGACCCACCTCTGGCTGTTCCCAAAGCAGGCAGGAAGAGCAGAGCTGACTGGGTAAAATGCTGTTTATTTAGGTGGTACAATTGAACCCTCACGCTAGGCTGAGCTCAGCTGACCTGACACATCAAAGCCTCTGACTGCTTTCCCAGCACTGACAGCACTTGCAGAAGCACCAGGAGATGTACAACACCACTAACAACCCCACACCACAGATGGGAAGGCAAAAGAAAGCACCAAAAGTGATGCTCACCAAAGAGGAGGTTTCTGGCACAACAGGGCACTAAAATGCTGTGATGGTTCTCCCTGAGGTAACCATCAGTTCTCCATGGACCAAAAGGGACCACTTTGCCAGTAAAAGCACAAGAGCAGAGTGTGTAACAGCCAAGGCTTTTTGGGTGACACATTATCTGGCCATGGCAACTCACCCACAGGTTGGGGTCAGAGTATGGTATCCACTGGGTTTTGCTGCTCGCTGGGAAAAAGGGACTACAAGTCCTGCTACTCCTACAGCAAGCCCATCCCACTGCATATACTCAGAAAGTAACATACCTTTGGACATTTGGGAGAAGGAGGAGCAACAGAATCCAGTCATTCCTCCCAACAGAGGGAATATGTTTTAAGGAAACAGCCAAAAAAGCAAAGGGGGATGAGGGGAGGGATGCAAAGCAATTGTCTCATAGAGTTTAGTCTTTAATTAAAAGGGTTGAGCAGAATGTTCCAAACACCACATGGGTATAATTTAGAGAGCAGTTTGTAAGATGAGTTTTCATCTTCAGCGTGGGCTTTCATGTATTGACAACAAATGAAATTTTTACATTATTTCCATGAACAGCAGCCTTTGTAAAAATCCCAGCTTTTTTATAGTGGCACAGCCGAGGCTCTTATCAAACTGTCTGTACAAAAGTCATTCTGTGAAGATCACAGCTAGGTCCCAGATATTTGGTCAAAAAAACCCAGCACCATTCAAAGCCATTCTGAAAAAGGACTCTCATTTTCTTATAGCAAGAAGCCTGTGATGCAGACAGGTATGGCCAGAGCAGGATCTGGCCTGGGGACACACATATGCCACAAACCAGAGGGCACGAGGAGATCTCTGACCCCACTTGTTCCACTTTTAAAACTAGCAGGAAGTTTTTCTATCCATACCAGTATATTTTAAAGGGTGCTTCTTGGACCACCTCCAGCTAAATTAATCTCTCACCTGCTCATCCTCTCCCATGCTCTCTCTGTGGGATCACAGTGTTCGTGAGAAGTGTGGTCCCTAACAGAGGGACCCTAAACACCCTAATGTTGCCGACATCTCTTCATAAAAATCCTTTCATTAGGATTTTTCCAGCTGAAGCTGAGAAGTCTCAGCAACAAGATGTAAACAAGTTGTTATCTGCTGCTGTGGAATGTAACAGGTTCACCTGTGATTAGCCCATCTCTGATGTTTATAATTAATAGCCAATCAACGACTGTGCTCTATCGGGCAGAGTCCGGGAGAGCTTCTTTGTTGATCATTCTTTTCTATTCTATTCTTAGCTTTAGCCTCTCTGAGAAACCTTCTCTCTTGCTCTCCATGTCTTTTTAGTATAGTTAATACATATATATAACTTAATATAATAAATTAAGCCTTCTGATAATAGAGTCCACATTCTCATCCTTCCTTCGCCCTGAAACACCTTGTGACCGCTGTAACACCCTAACAATAGGTGTTGTAGTAAGTTCAACATCTGTACCAGATCACAGTGTTTTATCACAGCAACCCCTTTCCTTTATGCACTTAAGAGCACAAGGCTGCTCCTGTAACCAAGTGTATCCCCAAAATTTAAATCCTGCTCCCATGGTGGGGCACATGCCAGGAATTCGTGGAGGCAAGAGCAGCCTCTGGTCCCTCACAGGAACAGTACCCTAATCCCTGTGTGCACTGCCTAAACCAGGTCCAGGACTGACTCTTCTCCATGAGGGATGTGATCTCCCCCAGTGCTGCAGGAATGCGGAGCCAGAGCCAGCACTCAGGGTGGTCACAGCCCCACGGAGGCTGTGAAGCTCCTCCTCAGTCACAGGCACACCTGCCTGCAGAGCTCCATCCCTGCCTGGGGAGCCCTCCTGCAGCACAGGACCTGGGTCCCCACGACCCCTCTCCTGACCCACAGATCACACCAAGGACCCCCCTAGAGCTTCACAAGGCTGACAAGCCTACTTAGCACGCCCTAGGAAGCTAGAAAATGTGGTTTTGGTATCAGTTACCCAAGAACTGTAACAAAGTGAGGAATGTCCCCATTGGGCTGATGGCACTGATGAGCCAAGGGAGGCACAGAAACGTCGACAGCCCTGAAAATACCAAAACCAGTCTCACAGAAGAAACATTCATCTCTTCAATCCTGTGCTTTGACCACACACATCTGATCCTTTTCAGGCTGCAGCCCACTGGGCGTTATCTGACTAACCCTGCAGCAAGCAAACCCAAGAAAGTTCCCCTTTCCACAAAGTTTCTCAATGACTTACACAGCAAAAGAAGTCACAAGGAGTCACTGTTGAAAGCCCTTTCAGGAAGATGCCAAATTAATTACCAAAGCACCACAGAGTTCAAAGTCATTCCAAACGTATCAACATGGTGAGAGATGAGTCATCCCAGGAAATGCCAGGAGCTCCTCTGTCACCAGCCACAAGGCAAGGCCAATTTTTGCTCCTGACGGGAAGAAAAATACTGTATAATCTGAAATGGATCACATCAGTCACTGGACAGGAGGTAGCAGAACATTAGGATGGCCTGCAAAATCTGTTTGTGTCACTGAAAAAGAAGTGGAGATGTTTTTCAATGTGCTGCTGAGCAGGAGAAGCATTCAACTTCCTTCCTCATCACTGCTTCAGAGAGCGCACAAAGAATGCTCCTCCAGGAGTGAATTATTTAGGCAGTCATCTCAGCGAGTTATTTCTGCTCATTTCCAAGGAACAATACGCCTCAGCCTGGGATTTAAACCATCAGCAATGAAACGGTGCCCAGTTGACTCCAAGTCCAGAAAACAAGCAGAGGATGGACAGGGAACACCACGAAAGCACCACTAACAGAGGAGGATGCAGCACATGCTTAACACGGTTTAACAGGGAAATGCAACTACAGGGCCTGCAGCTCTCCACAAAAAAAACTGCTCCATCTTCACACCCTGTGAAGGAATGGAGGAACAGACTTTCCTCCTAGGAGACAGCTGGGTTTTCTACTTTTATGTGAATTGCTCTAATCTTGTTGTGACAGTGCAGAGCATCCAGAGGATGCCGCGAGTTAAACGCCGTCATTTGTCTGTAAGTTTTACGAGGGAACAGGGCTGCCAAATCAAGACCACCACGAAGTGAGGATGTGACAGCTGTAACTAGGGCAATTTCAGGCAGGGAAAGATATAAATAAATGAGGAAATGGGGGAAAAAAGAAATAACAGAGAAGCAATACATTACAGGAGGGAAAGGGGGGAAAAGAAATGAAGCTACTAAAGACAAAAGTTGGCTATTTGTCTATTTAATGCTCTCTTCAACCCATTATTGTGTTCCTCTCGTTCTGATGCACAATGCTTTAAGAACAGATTGGGAGAGGGAACAGAAGAGATAAAATTGAGGATCAGAGCACAGCATCTGCTTGTCTAATTGAAGTCTTTTTAAAAGAACCCCAGCTAGGACTTGGCCAAAGCCCCCAGCAGCACTGGTGGAGGCACACACGTGCCTCCCAACGCTTATGGAGGTAATTTCAAGTCTCAAGCATGTGAATCCTGCATGGAAAAAGTCTGTGCTGTGACATGACAGCCAAAGCAGGCAACAACCTGACACCCTGACCATGATTCACTCTAAATTCTAGGGGAATCAAAGAAGCTCTGTAATGAGACTACTGGAAAATCAGATCTACCTGAGCATTCTCCAAAACAGAGGCCAACTCTCTGCTGCCACCCAACTCCTGCAAGATTATAAAAGATTAGGCCATGAAAAAAGAAATAAACTAAAAAATCTCAAAATTGTCAAATTAGATGTACTGCCATTTAATAAGACTGCAACTCTTTTTTGAGAAATATTTTCTTAGGAAACAGTCTGAGAATTAAAAATAGCTCAGAGTCCATCTAGCTCTTGTCTTCCTCAACACCAAAAAAATGGAATCCACCTTTAAAGCCAGAGAGCCCTCGGTGCCTATGGATGGCCTGGAAGCAGAGCCAAAGCCTGGTGGCCAACAAGCTTCTGCTGAGGAGTGTACTTTTAAAACGTGCACTTTGCAAGGTTTTGGCAACATTTCCTTTTTCATATTGACCTCATCGCAATTATTCTTCCATTTCTGCCCAACTCATCACAAGAGTTTCTATCAGGAGCTCCATGGTCCTGCTGGGTCCATGACATCTGGAGTCAGGATCTCCTGTAACCAGTCATGACAAGATGCAGCAGAACCTTCCAGGGACAGCCTGGGCAGCAGAGCTGCCTCCAGCTGTAGATCCTGAGCCAGAGACTCCACCTTTGCCTTCCAGCAGTGCCCACATCAGCCTAATGATGATGGATATAGAAGACAATTCCTTTTGATCCCCTCACCTGCTTCCCATACCAATACCCATTGTAGCGCAGCATCAGATTGAATGGGAACAGCAGCTGGATGTGACCTTGAGGTGTCCCTGAGTGCTGGAGCTGCACCCACAGGCAGGTTCCTGGTTACAGCTCAGCTCCCAACCCTCCCCATGACCCAGTTCCACCCTGGGAAAACTGGATTATGGCTCCATTGATCCACTCAGCTTTCCACTTCGATTGTGCTGGTGCAGCAGTCAAAGAGGTCATCTCTCTCTGCCACGTCTGCTGAGGCAGCTTCCTACCTAGCAAAGAGCAGAGCTTACCTCCCTGGAGCTCCTTGCTAGCAACCGAGCCAAACAGCAAAAATATCCTGGAACTGTCAAAAACAGAAAGTGTGACAAACAAGAAGTGTTCCTGGATACACAGAGCACCTTCCCAATCTGTACTCACAAGGCTTAAAAAAGGGCTGCCAGCACATACTACAGACAGTATTTTATATTATCTTTACAGTGTAGTCCACAGCATCCATCACCAAGATGCTGATGATGTGCTGGAGGACAGACTTTTATTGTCAGCAGGAGATACCCATCACAGCTGAAGATTCTGTAATTACTGTTTCTTAACAGAAAATGGAAGATTTATTGCTCACATAATAGTCAATGAAGGTCTTCTCTGGAGTAGAATAGTGGCTTACTTACAGGCCTTCATCTATGTCTCACATTGTATTACAACAAGATTAAATAGTTTAATTTTTTTCAAGCTGGGATTTTAGGTAATGTGTGGATTGTCCAGCAGCAATTATAAGGACAGAGGGTACTTGTACTATCTGCTGTGCCCTCCCCAGTCAGCTGGTACAGGGCTACCAGCAGGGACTTTCTCTTCCTACCCAGACAGCTTCTGGCTATATTTCTTTAAGTTATGAAACCACAGGTAGAGAAGATTTATATTCTGTCATTGGATAAAGGTCTTCAGCTGAGATCAAAGCAGTTAGCTGTAATTGCAGAGAAAAGGGTGCAAAACAAATCCTAATTTATCAGTAGGGATTTTTCACCTCCTCATAGTATGTGCCATCTAGAGTAGGCAACAGAGACAGGAAGGTAGGAAAAAATCATCCATCATTACAGAAGCAGCCTCATTCCCTGTTTTGCCATTAGCTACAACAGAAATCCTAAAGACAAGATCTCAGTGCTGTGTATTATGTGTCTCCCTTAAAAAATGTCTTTTAAATGAACACTGCATGCACAGAGTCAGGGATCCCACCACTGCAATGTTTCTGCCTTCTCTCCATCCTCCTTCTCCCAGCTTCTTGTTAAAGCTGAGACCAGATTGTTTAACTCCAGCAGAAACTTCAGGAAAAATCACAATTCCAGACAGAGGCAGAAAATGGCAGACAAAGACCACAAGACCAAATGACCCCAAACTGAAAATAGACAAAGACTAAATAGGAAATAAAGAGCACCATTTATGAGCGAGAGTAATTAATCATGAGCAGGGATTGATGGACGAGCAGTGGAACCACTGACACTTGAAGAATTTACACCAAAAGTAAAAGTTTGATTCTAATAAACTGCCCAAGATGCAGCTGAGCATCACTGAATGAATTAACAGGTGGAGCCCATCATCTGCCAGATGGTGAGGTAGGTCTGACCTCCCCTGAAATCCAGGATTTCTCACAAGGGTGGAGGCTGGAAGCAGAGGACTGACTCCTCCCTGTGCCATCCTGCTGCCCAGCCCAGCCCCAAGGGGAAGATGCCAGTGTAACCCCTCTGCCCCCACCACCACCTCACCTCTTCAACCCTTCTCAGAAGCTTTAAGACTAATTTAGGTGTTTCACAAACTTTTGGGACCAGGCTGAATTCCCACTTGTGAACATATTATGGTCATCATTTAAGCAGTTCTTGAGTGCAGGAGAACAAAAGAATAAATAAACGGCAAAGAGAAAGTCCAGCCATCATAAAATCAACCACCAGAAACATGCAATGAAAAAGGGAGGGAATAAGGAACAGTGCTCTCCCCTTTTACCTCAGCCTAGCATTAAAAAGACAAGATACATTCCCAACTGTAAGCCTCTATGAATGAAAAACTGGCAGAGTCAATAAAATGTGAAGTAAGCCTAATTCATTTTTACTATATGACCTACTTTCAGCCAGTTTTGATTCACATGAGCAGCTAGAGCTTCAAGGTGGTGCTTCGGCAAGGTCTGTTCATTAAACTCATTCTTTCTTTATGGCTTTCAGCTTCAAGGGATAAGAAAACACATTTCTGTCAAAAGCATTCTCCAAAAAGGTTCCCCCGGCACAAACGCAGCAGCAGCAGCCAGGGAAAAAATGGATACGGATGTAAATGCTGCTTCGGAATTGAAAGATGATGGGAATGAAGAAAACTTAATTGCTGGAGGTGATGCCTGCTCCACTGTGCTTCCATCTGAAGCCCTGCAGGGCAGCAGGGATGCTCTGGGGGCACCAGGGTGATGGTCCCTGCTCCCCAAGCATCCCCTGGCTGCTGCAGCCGTGACTCAGCTGCCTGCTTCAATGTGTCCTGCCACCATGCATCGCTCTGTCCCCGGGAAGGAACAGTGACTGCTTCCTCTGACAGGCCAGGATGTGACCCCAAGGTGCAGGGCTGGGACCCCTGTGCCTCCACCCTGGCAGCAGCAAACCCCTTGGGGCTTCCCTCTTATCCCTCCCCTCCCTCTTGGTGTAAGAACCCTGACAGCTTTTTCACCTCCTCTGTCTCCTGGGGGAAAAAAAAAAAAGGAATTTGAAATAATCTGCTGGCTCCTGGCTCTTCATCACACCCAGCTAGTCCTGGAGCAATAACTGAGACTGGATTTATGATAAAATGCTGCAGAAAGTAATTTTCCATTTTGACTGGAGCATCTTCTCCCCCCTGATTTTAAAAGGGCTGTTCATATGCCTGGGTTGAGCATGTAAATAAACACATTAGGAGCAAATATGGATGAGATTGAGCATTGATTGATTTATCCTTAAATAACCACAGAGGTGATCTCTCCTCACTGCAACACCAAGCAAGCTGGGTGCCTCATCTCTACACAGCCCAGAATTTGCAAATTTGTGAGGATCTCAACCTAACCAAGAGACATCATTTGCTTTGTAAGCAGATACCTCATTCTGTTCAAAACAATATGTGTTTTGACATCTCCCTGGCTAACCCTGACATCAGGGTGGCCATTCCAGAACAGCATCTCTGCTACCTGCACTGCCTGGGGCAGCCAGGGAGCCCAGAGGGCAAGGAAGGATGGATGAACACACAGCTCCCTCCACTGCAGCTCTCACTGTCTGCTCAGTCCCAGCTTGAAGTACCTCCACCATTACAGAAAACTAGCAAGGAACAACGTTTTGACAAAGGCTGAGAATGCTGCACCAGGACAACACAGCTCCGCAGGCGAGGCTGGAGTGAGCCACCCCTTGCCAGTCACCGCAGCAGAGATCAGTCACAGACCCTTCAGAACAATCTGCCAAAACAACAGTAATTAGGAGATAGAGAGTTCATTCCTGTGCTCCTCTCGGGCTGCTGGCTGACAGCTTTGCTCCAGCTGGAATGGAGGGCACTGTCACCTCAGCAGCCGCTGCCACCAGCTGCTCCCACAAAGGGCACTCCGGGCTCCTCCAGGAGCAGCCAGGCTTCACCTCGGGCCAGGGCAGGAAAAGGCATGTGGCTAAGAAAGGGGAGCCTTGGAAGACCTCTCATTAAATGTCTCCATGCGGAGTGAGCAGAGCGAGCTGGAACAGCAGCTGCTCATGCTGCAAAGATGTGTTAAAAACAAAGCAAAACCCCAGAATGGGAACCAAAGCTTAAAAATACAGCACATTTCCTAGACAGGTATTGTGTTATACACACATTTTACAGTGAAGAGGGAAAAAAAAAAAAGGGTTATTTTTTTCTAGAAGGAAACCATCATTTGAATATTTTGGCTCGGAAGAATTTCCTTCCGTCATTAGCAAAGCAAAGGATCTGTGAGAAAACGTCCTTCCTGCAAAAAGGGGGAAAACAATTTCTGGCTTGAGGCTAAAAAATGAAGCAATAAACCCTCTGAAGCTCAACTGAATAAAATACCATGAGAGCTTTTAGGCGGAGCTGAGCCTGACCTTAAGCCTGGCCTGGCTAACTGTAGCCTTCTCATGAGATTAAATAAAAATAAAAAAATCATGCTCCATGCCTTGGTGTTCTGATGGACACACCCTGTGGCATCAGCCCTGGCTTGCCACCAGTCAGTCCATTTGAGACTTCTGTTCACCTTGAAGCAAAACATGCAGCTATACAAATGAGTTTTTCCATATTTTCAATGCAAATGGGGGATTATTCAAAAATAAGTTGATCTCAGCCTCCTAGGAGACATGGAAAGGTCACAGAGCAGGCTGCAGAATATTTTCCCAGCCTTCCTCAAAAACATTTAAACTTACATGATTCCTCTATTTTAAGGCCTTCTCTGAGGCTTCTTCCCAAAAGTTCCGAAAAATAATCAATTAAATGAAACCGCTCTACGAGAAGAGGACACCTAAGGACAAGCAAGTGTGGGCAGGAAAATAGATTTTGGTACTTCTATGAACTCTGGCAGCAAAGACACGGGCAGATGGAAGCAGCAGCGAGGGAGCTCAGCTGAGCAGAGCCTGTGCCCAGCAGGAGGATGCCCAGCAGAGCCACCAGCACCAGGCACCTCGCTCCAGACACACAGCTCCCATTCCTGGATCTCACTGGAGCAAAGGGCGCTGGCACGAGCATCCCCAGTGCCCGTGGTGGGGGACACGGGGCTGGGAAGGGGCGAGGAGGAGGATGAGGGATGCGGGAAGCAGGGCGGCCCCACGGCAGGGAGCTGCCAAGGCTGGCAGCGGCGATGCTGCAGGATCGCACGGGAGCGGAGCTGCCTGTGACTCACAGCTCTGCACCACTCGGCCCAGCTTCCCTCCCCTCCCAACTGGCTTCAGTGTTAGATGGATTATTATTCCTCTCTCCTTTCTTTGGGTTTTTTTTTTTTTTTTTTTTTGCATCGCTGGCTGTTTCACTGCTCACCAAAATATCTTCTGCTCAAGGGAAGGAGCTGCAGAGGGCAAAAGCCAGGGCTGATGGGGAGCCTGCCAGCCCCAGCCCCAGCCAGCCCCCACAGACACCAGGGAGAAGCATCTGGGACATGGACTTTTATTTTCCACTCATTCAATCAGAAACTCCTTGTAGGAGGTTTGCTAGTTCACATAATGGTGCAATAACAGAACAGGTTTTCAGTGTTTAATTCACAACACTAACCTGGCCTCTAAAAGCTTCTAGGTTTTCCATGAGCCCCTGGCTAATGGGATGTCTCCAACCTTTCCAGTGGTCCTTTGTTTAGAGACTCAAGCAATCTCTGTCACAGCCTGAAAGCATACCTCTTGTCTCCTTTCACCTTAAAAAATAAAGTAAGATCTATAATAATGAATATTAAACGGAGTTAACAGAGTGAGGAAGACTAAGTGGCAGTCCTGCTGGTATCTATGGCAATGTGCCTACCCAGAAGTGGATGGGAACAGACCCACAGAGCTGCTCTCCAGGTACCAGAGCTCAGTGCAGATCTTTGGGCTGAGTCCATTTCTCAGGATGATTATTTAATGAAGATGGTGATGTGCTCCAGCTGGAACACGATGCACCAAGTGATCACTAATGTGGCCACTGGTATTGGTTGGATGCACAAATGTGCCAGGGTTTTAAAGTGTGATGGAGTGTAAATCACCCATGTTCAGGGTTTGCATGGGATGCACCAAATCCCAGGTAATGGGAAGAGCCCACAAGTGGTACCAAAGGTAAGAGTTCATCCTGAACACACCAGAAAAAGAGGTATTTGAAGCTGCTTGAGAAGAAGAGATGCCACCCATCTTTGACCAGTCAAGGGATGCAGCCTGGGCAGGCACACACAAACACTTTAGGTCCTATCCCCAGGCAGAAGGCAGCACCTGAAGTCAGCTGGGTAACTCAGCCTTGTCTCCCCATCTTGGCTGCTGGCAGAGGGGCTGATGAGTAACCTTCAGGAAAAGTGGTCTGCCCCATTCCAACAACTTGGAAGGCCAAGAGACAGACACAAGGATGCTACCAGCAGAGTGGAATCAGGCCAGGCTCTGCAGAAAGGGGTTTGCTGCTCTGAGCAGCTACAGTTCCCATGGTTAAGTTTGCATTCAGAAGCCAAAGCTACCCATACACAAAGTGAACAAAATCAGTTCTACCCTGCGGCGCTACAGAGTCACCTTCCTCTGCAGAAAAACACTGCTCCTCACAGAGCAGTTGAGATCTAAGGTGTGTCTGTGTCCTCCATAAGAGACCATGAGCAGTGCCAGGCCCTGCGAGTGCACAGATTGTGTGTGACGCCACCAAAAACTACCCTGGGTCCAGGTAATCTGTGTCCACAGCTGCCTGCTCACCCAGCTCCCTTTCATCCATTCTTCAAAGTCTCCCCTGATGCTTCTAAAAGTGATCTTATTCCTACACCGAGCCACTCAAATCTGTTGTCATCAGTTCTCCACTCACACAGGTTTTCTCCTCTGCTGCTCAAGACAGACCAGCTCCTCTGCAGGATCCCAAAGCCTGCAGGGACCACAGCCAAACCTGCAGCTACCAAAGCTTCCTTTGCACCAGCAAGGGCTCTTTAGAGGATGGAGCATCTGCAAAGCTCATTCCCCCAGCTGACACCCTTCTCTGCACTGAGTGCTGAAGATGTGCTGAGACCTGTCTGGCTTTTTCCGCAGCAGTTTCCCTCAATACTGACCCCAAAGCCAGTTTTTCTTTGAGGACTCAAGGTCAGTCAGACCTTGGGGGAGGCAGAGGGTGTCTGCTATAGGATGGTTTGTGCAGACACAGGGCACGTATCTCAGGTGAATGGAGTAACCTGGATCCTCCAGTAACTGACTTGGGCTTACCCAAACACACCCCACAACCCTCACAGCCCAACCTCTTGGCTAAATCCAGTGTTTCCTGCTTCAGTTGCACCTCTGCTTTTCCCCCTGGGTGAATCCCTTTTCTTTCACAACATTCTCTTCACTTCCATTCCTTTTTCTACCCTCAGCAGTAGATCTTGTGGTAGCCTCTAATGGTGGGCATCAATAAAACAAACCAGCCTTGTGAGTCTTTTGTTTTCCAGTCAGATATATATCTGCTTTCTCCCCCTCAGTACTATTTTCCTCTAAGCACCAGCTCAGCTGAGGGACTCCTGCATCACTGCTGCCAGGCTGACACCATTTAGATGGATGTTGTGGGGCCAGTCACCCCTGAGAGCTGCCTCACTCCTCCATCATTTGGAGGTGCTCATCTATTACAACCATTTCCCTTCACATTTCCCTTCACCACTCTAACAAATTATCACCATCCCTACCACATGTGCTGTACCTGCTACACATTTCTAGGCACCTCTGCTCCAAACAGTTTTATTAGAAGCTTTTGTACCCATTAAGGCCTGAAAGGATGAGTGCCAGTGGCCTTTTGTAGGTTAATCCACAAGAGAGCAAGAGAGTGCAAGGTATTCTGTCTATTCAAATTACTCATTTTACATTATAATAGTATGAATATTAATATTGTCCATTGAAAAAGTGTGTTAATTAGGACGCTGGCAGTTTTTTGGACCACTGCCACACAAAATAAGCACTCAGGGGTATGTGACTATTCAAGCCCACATCCCAAATTGCCATTAACAACAGTGGCACACTCAGTTCAAGAGCCAACTCACCAAAACAATTAACAAGGGAACAGCCTACAGAGGGTTAATATTACTTATTTTTCCTCTACTAATTTCAGTTATTCCCCTTCCTAGTAAAACAGTATTTAACCGAACCACAAATAATTTGCATAGCACACACGTGCTGACTGCTGGGAGGTTTTCAAGCAAACAGAACAAATGCCTCATTAATAACTAAGTGCCAAGAAATGCAGAAAGAATTTTGTACCAGACTATGGAAACCAAAGCAGTTTATTCTTCTGAGGCTTGCCTTGGATTAAACACTATGCTCCTTTGATAAGACTGGTTTGGACTCATGAGAAAATGGAGGAGGCAAGGTCCACATATGTACAAGAAGGACACAAACTTGGGAGGTTGTTATAGTTCAGACACAACTTTTTTAAGCAGGTAAAGCTCTCACAAGCTCAGGGAGAGGCCTGGTCACTGGTACATTAATAGCACACAGATGATCTTTAACAAATATGATATTTCCCCTTTCCAGTTTCTGTTTCTATTTTTATTTGACAGCATGGATGTGCAATCTCCACTGTAGTCTGCTGATCTCAAGGCTAATCTTTGTTTTCTGCCAGCAAAATGAAAGGTCAGCTACAGACCAGACACCAGGAAGGCCTCCCAGATGCCTGGGTATTTATGGACCTGATAATCTGGATGTCAGCAAGCATCCTGCCACAGAGGAAACAAGCAGAACTGCAGACCAGCAGCCCTGGGCACCACTGATCACCACCAGGAAACCAACAACATTCCCCCAAATGCTTGAGATCTGCAAAATGCATTCTTTTTTTCCACAATGGAATAAACCCCAAACATTTTTAAGATTTTACAAAACCAAGATTTGCACCGAGGGGTCCAATTTGAATGAAAACCTCATAGGTTTTGGTTGGCTGTGGTGTTTTCCCAAGGTGCAGGAGAAGCACATTTGATGCCTTGGATCTTTCTCCTTCTGCTTCAGGGAAGGTGTTTTCCTTTGGGAACACAAATCCCAATTTCCCAGCTGTGAAGCCACTGCCATACCATAGTTATTAAGGGTCAAAGTATTTCTACTCCTCAAAGAGGTTACAGCCAAAATCTATCTTCACAAATCAGGGTTTCTCAGCATTGTGAGACTGACAAAACTTAGTGCCATCCTCTTCAACACCTAAAACAAGCTAACTTTACCTCATACCCATCAGTCAACAGATCCACTTTCTCCTGCAGGACCTTCAGCAAAGCTTCCCAGCCCCATTTATGAAAGCAGAGACTTGAAAACATCTGCCCAGACACAATGACTTCATTTTTAGAAGCTCTTGGTGCCCTGACCAGCAGTGTAAGTCAACAAAAGAATGAGCTCTGCCAGCATAGCTGCAGGTCAGGCCCCTTTTGCCTCAATGTAAAGTAAAGCATCTAAAATTAAAGCAGACTCCTGCAAGTGAGGATGACCAGGGCCTCTGGGCTTTGCATTCCCAGCTTGACATATGGGGCTGCAGATGAGATTTTGCATGTGCACACACACACAGGCTTGGGGTGAGAGAAAGGTTCAAATACAAAGAATTTCGGGCTCTTGAAGGCCATCAGTTGGAAGCAGCTGCAGAAACCTTTGATAATTCCCTGGGTTACTGAGCACTTTGCTGCTTAAATCTCTCCCTGGCCAGAGCTATTGCCTGTCACCCACCAAAAGCTAATCCTCTTTTTTCTGATTCCATCTCTATCTTCTCTCTTCCCCCTCTCCATACGAATGCAAAGCACCTTTAATCTTAATTTCAGATGTACCTCTCATGATGCTGCAGATGTGTTATCTGCCACTGACAGTATTTGCCACCTATTTCTCCTTAAAGGACATTGCTTGACCTTGTAACAGCTTCCATGCCTCCAGCTTTAGAGGCTGAGCCTTTCTATTTGAATGGATCACAAGTAATCACTTTTCTGTATCCATTATTAGCAGTGAACCAACTACCCAGAGAGCTTCTGTTTTGTTGGTTTCCCCCCCCCCCCCCCTCCAAATGCAGCATTTTTCCTGGGCAGAGACATATTATGGCAATTCAGACACTGACAACTGTGTAAATCACACCCAGGCAAAAGTTATTGATGACCTCATTCCAGTAAAGCATGAGATGATCAAGCTGCCCCACGGTATTTTGATCATCTGAGAACCCTGAAATTGAAAGTCGCAGGCTCCGTTTTGCTTGGAAACCTAACAAAAGGCATTAACTGTGACAAAAGGCACTTAGAACATCTCTTAAATTATCTCATTTCACACCAGCAGTAACAAATACTCATTTTCCTTTATTAACAAACTCTCCTTGCCCATAACCTCTCTCATTTTTCCAGTTTTGAATTAAAGTGCTTTCAAGTTATGGATCCCTTCTGCTGGAATTCTCTCCTCCTGTTTTTATTAGTTCCTGTACACAGCCTAATTTGAGTGATATGAACAGTGCATCCAGCACAAGCACCTCTCTGGCAGACCTGTCTCCCAGGAGCCAGCGTGATTAATCTGTGCCGTGCAAGACAAGTCACGTTCCACAGCCCCAGCTCCTCCACCCCGCTGCTGTGCTCAGAATGCCACTCTCACACCTGTTATTAAATTATGTAATTACCTTATTTCTTCTCAAGTGCCTTCCCAAACAGGTTGTAGACAGTCACCAGTGAGGGAAGAAGAAAACTCAACACTGGGAGCATCTGCAGGAGCTTTCAAGAGCATTTGCTGTTGCCTGCCACTGGATTTCTCCCCATGCCAACTCACCTGTGGGCTCCCCGGGCCCAAGGGACATTCCCTAGCCCTGGAATGGTGCTGAAGGAACATTCCCTAGCCCTGGAATGGTGCTGAAGGAACATTCCCTAGCCCTGGAATAGTGCTGAAGGAACATTCCCTAGCCCTGGAATGGTGCTGAAGGAAGTTTTCCTAGCCCTGGAATAGTGCTGAAGGAACATTCCCTAGCCCTGGAATGGTGCTGAAGGAACATTCCCTAGCCCTGGAATAGCGCTGAAGGCAGTAACGAGCAGAGGCAGAGGCTGTGCCAGGAGCTGCATCCCCTCCCCAGGGATGTGGGATGCCCCCACAGCTGGCTGGGGCTTCTTGCACCCTCACAGGCAGGCACATTGCACTGCCAGGGGCTCAGCCAGCTGAGGCTGGGCTCACACACTGCCCCCTCTGAGTTTAAATCCAGCTGCTGATGTACAGAGTCCGCTAAACACAACCCCAGGCACTGTATCACACGTTTAGGGCTCTTTCTAGAAGAAAGATGACAGATTTGGAGGAAGAAGAGTGATCTTAGACACATGGCATAGCCCAAAATTGTGCTCTCTGTGAGCCCTCTGGCTGCTCCCCTGCTAGGTGCCCTCTGGAGCTGTTGGCACCACTCTGCAACCCTGTATCTGCATGGGAAAAGCACCAAATTTCCTCGGCCATGCCAAGTTTTAGCTACTGTGGGCAGATGCAAAAAAAGACCCAAACCAAACCAAATCCCCAAGACTGCCACAAGGGAGAAAAAGGCTGGAAGATGGAGGTGGTGCTGTAGTGCTTAACTTGGGTGAGCAGATGTGTTGCGCTTTCTCTGCACAAGGATAAATGCCAATGATTCACAGAGCCCAAGTCAGCCCAGGCCAAAGAAACACAAATGGCATGAGAACCAGCCTCTCCCTCAAGAAAAAAGCTCTAACCTGGCTCTCCTGGGACTGCACAGCCCAGCAAACCAGCACAGCAAACCCATCTGCAGTGCAAGGAGTCACAAGGCAGCCAGCATGAAGGAACAGTGTACACCCCCAATCCATGGTGGCTTTTAATGGTTGAACAGTGACAGACCTTGAATCCAGCTGCTCCTGTGGGGGCTGAACTCCATGGACAGCATCACTGCTGAGGGACAGCCATGCCCTGGACCACTGCCCAGCTGAGGGACCACCCTCCCTCCAGCCCCCAAATTGGTGTGGATGCTAAAGCAGGGCACCTCCAAACCACACCATGACCATCCCAACAGATGGTGGCTTCTGTCAGCTAAAAAACCATTAAAAATACGGGAGGAGTTCTTTCAGCAGGTGTTCAAGGGCCCAGCTCACTGCTGGGCTGCTGCAGGATTTTCAGCTGATGCTGAGTGTTTTCTGTGTGACCAGCACTCACCCCCTGGGTGCTGTCCCTTCAGTGGATCAAAACTCTTCTGCATTTTGGGCACTTTCATGACTACAGCAAACAATGTTTCTGCAGAGTCCAAAAATGTAATCTGACGTTGGGTTTCAGAAGCCTGTTTCACTAACACAAGATTTCCATCTTCTCTGGCAAACTACCCCTTGTGTTAGCCTTATTGGCATTCACATACACAATTCACAACTCATCTGGAACAGGCTATTTACAGAAATTCTGCTGAACTGGCTGTCTTTCTATTAGTTATGTAGAAAAGGTTTGGCCTTGATCCTGGACCTCCTGAATTAAAGTGTGAAAGGGAAAATCTCTGAAGTCCAGGAATGCAAAGGCATTTCCACTGGTGCTGCCCACTTCCAACTACAGCCATAAGTGCTCTAAAAAACCAAGAGACTTAATGGCAAGTCCAGTGGAATTTGCAATTTTTAAGCAAATTTTTAGGCCCTGATGACTGCTTATATTGAATTTCTACCTCTGGAAAACAAAGATGCATTTCTAGCTTTTACTATGGTCTGTGAGAGCTTCCAACTCTTTTTATGTCCCAGGTGGGGAGAGGAGAAGTTGGCTGGAGATTTCTGAATGCTCAAGTTACCGAATGAGGCATCTTATCCTCAAATAAGGCTTTGCTCAGGGAGAAATTACAACACCAAGGAAAGTATTGGCATAAAGACTTATAAACCGCAAGATATGATGGAAATCTCCAATCTTTTCAAAAGGGGATGCAAAGCAAGAAGAACAGAGTTAAGTTGGAAGGATGAAATGGCTCCCTGTCCCCATCTCAGCCTGCTGGCTCCAGATATCAGAGCAGGAGAGATGTTCATCTCTCCCAGCACATCTGCTTACCTCTGTTTCCTTTGCCATTGAGGCTGACACGTTCAACCTTTCCTCAGCAACAGCCACCATAAGTTTGGGGCTTTTTAAATGCAAATCAACATTGCCACACAAGACACCGACCTGAATGCAGGCACAAAGCCCCACAGCCCAATGCCTTGGTCATTACAACATCATCAGAAAAAAAAAAAAGAAAAAGGAGCATTTACCTACGCTTCTTTAAAAGCACTGCCCTGCTCCAGTGGAGAGCAAAAAAAGCTTGGGGAGGGAAGTCAGAGAATTGCAGCAATGAGTGGGACATCAGTGCACAGGCCTGGAGCCCAGCCCAAGGCAGGTGACTGCGGGCTGGGATGCTCCACAGCCCAGGGTGAGCCCTGGGCACAGGGAGAGGAGGCTGAGGCACCTGACAGGACTCTCTGGGCTGGATCACCTCAGCTGGTGCTAACAAAGGCTCGGGTTCCCCCACATCCCTCTCCAGCTAACTGCAGCTCTATCTGCAGCCCAAACTGACCTCCTTCCAGCCACCTACACACAGGCTGAGATGGGCTGGAGACAAGAGCACGTGAGGGTGGAGCTGGGCTTCTAGCCACACACTTCCTTGTGCACATTTCAACACAAGAATTTAAGACACCTAAAGACGCGCAAAAAATATGAAGACTTAAACAAAACAAAAAAAAATTTACACCAATCTGCCATTCTTATGCAAGAAGAGGAAAAAAATCCCACAACATTTGGAAGCAGGCTGTGTTTGCTTGGCACTTTCCATCTTTAGGTAATTAGTGTAAAGGGCTTCCCAGGTAAACCTAAGAATAAAGAGCAGATTTGAAGAGAGGCACCATTCTCTCTGCAGTGAGCCTTCAAAGCAGAACCAGGAGAAGCTGCAGAGCTCCAGCCAGCTCCCTGTAGGCATCACTTGCCTCCCAGTCCTCAGGGTCAGCCACGAGTCAAGCTGCATCAAAACTTGGGAGTGACACAAAAAAGAGACAAGCGAGAAACGTCTCTGAAGACAAACACCACAGCATTTGCAAAAGCTTCAAATCCACAGCCTGGACCAGCGTTTACAGCTCGCTGCTCCTCCCATCCCCTTCTCTAAAAAGTGTCTTCCTAGCTGAGAGTGGCACCTCCAGAGCCGAGAGGAACAAAACACCTCCCAGCTCCAAAACCTATTTTTCAGGGCTTCTCTCGGTTGTTTTCCTCAGCTGACCCAGCAGCAGCTGCTCTACTTGCTCCTCTGGGAATCAGCCTCGCTCCCAGCATTTTGTTTCCAAAATGCTGGTGCAGAGGCACCCAGCCTCCCCATGGCCTCAGAGATGGATTTCCAATGCTGGTGTCACCCAGCAGCTCCCAGCTCTGCCCCACAAACCACCCCAGTGTTGCTCTGTTTCTGATTGTATCAGGAAAGGGGTAAGGGCAGGAATGGGAAAGAAAGATGGGAAAGGAGAAGAGAGGAGGCCCTTGGCAAAGATCACTGGAGAAGTCCACAGCAGTGAGATCCTGGCCCCCAGCTCCCTGCGCACTGCACCACACACTCCAATTCACTACAAGAGCCTGTTACTTCTTAAATACAATATCCAAGTTTACAACTGCAAAAAAAAGCAGGTACCAGCTTCTGCAAGAAGGGTAATGTGTGCCCTGCATTCCAGGGTTCCCATTAGAGGGCTATAACCCAAAAGCAAATGTGTTTTGTAACCCACCCAAGCCTTATAGCACCCACCAGCCACAGGCACACCCTTGTAAAACACTGCTGGTAAGATACTACAGCGAGCAGAGCAGTGGGAGCTTCAGCAGAGGAGAAGCCACCCCTCCCAAAACAGAGAGTGCTGCTTTCACACACAGTAACCCCAATTCTAAAAGCTGGCTCTTTTCTAAACACCTCCCTCACACACTGCACCCTCACCTCTCACTTTCAGTGCTCCCACAAAAGATCTGACAAAAGCCAAGTCAGAGTTCCCAGGCACTCCTCTGGGACAGGAGAATGTGGCACTGGATGGACATGGTGCTTGCTGCTAGGAGCAGCAAAGCAGCTGCTTGCACAGAGCACCTTGTAATGCCACAAGCCAAGGAAAGGGCTCTCCCTCTGTCCCTATCCATGCCTGGCACCCACACAGCACTGCAGACCCAACCACCGCATTCCCCACATTCTGCAGCACCACTGACTTTACTTGGCATCTTCAAAAGCAGCTTTTTTAACCCTAAGACATTGCAGTTTTTTGGGTTTTTTTTGTCCTGCATAGCTGTGCAGTATTTACAGAATCAGAGCATCCAGCAATGCAAGGCAGAGGGGACAAATGTCACTCCAGAGACACACCAATCTGCTCCTGACCTTCACCCTGCCCTTTCCCTTCACAAACTCAGCAGGGAGGGAAAGGGAACAGAGATTTAAAGGGAGGCAATGCAGAGACATTTTTAATCACCTTTTATAACCTGCATTCTCTGGGACTGAAAAAGCACCTTTCCCTTACATTATTCAGAAAGCAGCAAAACTAATGTGACATATTGGTGTGTAGGTGTGTGGGGGCTGGTTTCTTGTCGGGGGGAGGCAGGGCTGAGGGCTCGCTCTGTGTTTCAGAGAAATGAAGCAGCACAAGATGTACCAGTTGCTCTGGTAACAAAGCTTTTGCCTTTTTTTTTTTTTATAAGAATGAAGCATCATTTTAAGCATTTTTCAGTTCAGACTTCCTTGCCTGCATGGCAAAAACAAATCTGCGTTTCAGAAACACACACACGCTCCATTTGAGTCAGCATGGAAAGGACTTTCTCCTCCAGAGCTACTATAACATTGTGGGGAAGCTGATGCATTGAGGTTGCCCATTTTCCTTCTGATAAGGCTGCAGGAGTTATCACACACCAGTACTCTAGCCCAGCCCCTTCCTGCAACCCAGAAAGAGCTGGTAAAAGCCCAGCAATGGAAGCAATGGTGAGCATCCCCACATGGCAGCGGCACCATCCTCTCTGCCAGCACACAGAGCCACCCCAGCAGAAACAATGCCTTAATATTTAATACTGTGCTTGTCATACAGAAGGATTATAAAGCAGCTTGTAAGTCTTGTAAATCCATTCCACACTCGGGCCATCCCTGACCTTGAAGGTGATGAGCAGCCAGTGCTCACCCACAAGGGTCTGTGTGTGGATGCGGGTGTGAGCATTCCAGCCAACACCAAAACCATCCCAGGGGAAGGAAGAGCCTGGGACAGGGCAGGATGGACAGACACAAAGTGCTTCCCTGCCTCAGTCCCCTGGAGCAGGCTCTGAGAGCAGCACCAAACCATGGGGAAAGCCAGGAAGTTTCCCAAACCAGAGGGACCATCAGAGCATGAGGAGGGATGGCTACACACATTCACACACGTGTGGTTACACTCAGCCTGCCCTGCCCCAAAAGCAACCTCTGAAGAGCTTGAAAACATAAAAAAAAAGACCCAAAGCTGAGGATACAACACCAGAACCACCAATGCCCAAGTCACACCTAACCTTGCAACATCACAGTTCATTTTATAAACATGAAGGTGGGAAAAGAGAAATGCTCACAGTACTCCTTCAAATGCAACAGCTGTCTAGGGTTAGAGCTGCTTGTTTAGACTGCAAGATGATGGGGTTCTGAATTCCTTCAGCAGCCTGTGAGTGGGGGCACCAGGTGCCCTTGGTGTGCTCAGGACCAGCACATCAGGCCAGATGTTGGGACAAGGGTGTGTGGCAGCACAACCTGCTCTGCAGGCACTGGGGTGCACACTTCAGTCTGGCCTCTCAAGCAAGGCACAGCAGTCAGTCTGCAGCTATAAAAGCTGTGTATGTAAACTACAGTTAATTCTTTACAGCAACAATCCCCAGGAAATATTAATTGTGTGCAGCATGGTAGCTTCTTCCACACGGATAAAGCAGGAGTGATTAATTATCGAGCTATTGACCATCAGCCTTTCAGAAAGGGAGACAATAAACCAACTGATGATTAAAAACAATTACTGTCATTCTTCACTCAGGCTAATTATCTGAACTCCTATTAATGACCCAGGAACCTGCAGAGTTTCTGTTCTCACCAGGGCAGATGCGAAGGCCCAGCACTTGATCAGCAGCAGCCAGACTGAGACAGATGTCAGGCAAGTTAAACATGGCACATAGAGTGCACTCTGTTTTCTCATATCCACCCTCAAAAATAAGTTAAAGGCAAAAGGAGTCTTCTAAAAGTCTTTCTTTAGGACATTTACCTGCTACCCCCACCATCTGCACTGGTGGGATGCCTGGGGACGCCAGGAGGAAGGATGCCACTGTGCATGGAGTGCACAAACAGCACCCAGGAGTGCAGGACAAGCATTATCCCTCCTCCTCTGGCACCTGCAAACTCCAAGACAACACTACCAAACACAGGCTTGTGCCTGGGACATTCCCCCAGGTTTGTCTCAGCAGCCAAATTGCCCCAGCAGTCCTGCGGCTCCCAGCTCTCCAGCAACAGGTGACTTGGATTTCAAATATTTTATTCACTTTCTAATACCCACACACCTCAAGATCTCCACCTACTAGGTCAAACCTGGGCATTTGCCTCCAGGGGGATTGTCCCTGACTTCTGGCAAACACCAGCTGGGCAATAAGGAAGTCCTGACTAAAGACCCTGGGATGCATTTCTTCAGTCTTTTCTCACGTGTGTTGTACCCCAGACAGACAGACAGACACAGTACAACAAAAAGCAATTGCAAAAACCACCCTCCTTTCAAACAGCTGCCTCACTTGGGCTGGCAGAGGGCTGTACAGGTGCTCCACCTGCCCTGGGGTGGCTCCCAGGGTGATTCCCCTGCCCTGCCCCATCCGGTGGGGATGGTAAAGCAGCTCCTTGGAGGGCCACAGCTGACACAGGCGGCACGTGGATCCCACACGCTCTAAATTAGAGCACAGACTATTGCTGGGTAATAGCTCGCTGATTATATGGCATTTACCAGATAATTAAGCAATCAATAGTTATTGTGCAGTTACAGAGGTGCCCACATGCTCTATCTTGTACCCTGTAAAATAAAACCTTGCTGGAGCTGTAAATGGAGAGCCACATCCCAGGGCACCAGGCAAAGCAGCATTTGGCATTAATGACCCCTGTCCTCCTGGCACAGTTGGGAAGAAGCACGTGAATATGTAATCTAAACATCATTTACTTCCATGTTGTAAAACAACACAGATGAGAGGTACAAAGGTTATCATCTGATCTATTTCCTGATTCTTTTTCTCACTACTGTGAAGGTTTGCATCAAAATCCTTCCTGGTTGACACCATCCATGGGCCAGTGTGTGAATGGCCATGGCTAAGCCCATTAAAACACTGGGGGATTGCTATGGTTTTCCACTTACTCCGTGCACAGTAAGTGGATGTGTCCCCAGGCTTTGCACCCTTCTACTGGACAGGTAGTTCTGAGTAGCCCAGTGTCCTTTTCCTTTGAACCCCTCTATTTATTGGTGCTGGACACCCCACTGGTTATGGCCCTGATCTATCCAGGCAATCTAAGCACAGGCAGTATTTTAAGAAGTATTTGTTTGCTCTCCTGCAGAGTAGAAATAAACAGCAATAATAATGTTCTGGGACATAAAAGCAGCATTCCCTCACAGTTTAGATAATGCTCTGAAGAGTCCTAGTGAGTTTTGTGTTTAGAGTTCCTTTCAGCCATCGGCTAAAAACCAGTGAGGCAAAGGCTTAATTCCCCAAGTCCAACTCATTGTATTTCTGATAGTCATTTCCTTAAATACCTATAACAAAAATAAAATCCAAGGACACAAAAATTCACTACTGCAACAATGTCTGGCACAGAAGCTAGCAAGTTCTCAGCCTTTCATCAAAACCAGTTTACAATCTGTAACATTAGATGCAGGATTATTAGAAAATAAAGAAAAGCTTCCGATTCAATTAGAGAGATAAATCATCACCAGTGCAGTCCCTCATTAAAATAAAAATTGAGCTATTCACAAGAGATTGTTAAGCAGCGAACAAGGAATGTTATTTCTCTCTGCATTTTTCCAGAGTGAGGAGCTTGTGGTTGGGGTTAGAGAAGTGGGAGCAGAGCAGGTCACTGCTGAGGGCTCCTGCAGTGCCCAGGCGTCACTGGGGTATGGCCAGAGCTGGGAAGAACCAAAGGGATATTTTAACCTGCTGCTCTGAGCACAGGAAGACCTTTACTTGAAAATACAGAGGTCAAAACAAACCCATGGCCTTTGCCTCGAGCACAAGGCTCAGAAAACAAGGCTTTGATTCACAGAAGCACTGTGAACCACCTGAAAGGGATCTTCAAACCATGCCCCAGAAAGCAGCATCAAAGCAGCAGCAGCAGCAGCAGCATCCCAGTGCACAGGCTCTGACAGTGGTGCCCTCCTTCTGGGAGCTCTCAGGGTGCTCCAGGCTTGGCCAACACAGCTCTCCTCCCACGAGCAAGGAGAAGGCATGTGCTGTGCCAGGGGCTCCCCAGCCTCTCCAACGCAGCAGATGCTGAGGCTGGCTCCATGAATCCCTGCTCTCTGAGGGCTCCTGTTCCTGTGGTACTCCCAGACACTCCTCAGGCTCCTCAACCTGCTGGGCTGAGAGATCGTTCAGCTGTAAGAAGAACAGAACCATGCCCTTTATCCCATGGGATCCATGGGAAGTTTGCACCTTGCACATTTTCCCCCCAGGTCCTGTGCAGGCCAGCTGGTTCTCACCAGGACACCTGCAGTCTCCAGCACAAACGTGGCCGTGCAGCAGGGTCAGACATTGCTGCTGTATCAGATTTTCTAGGGGAAACATCAAGGCTGCAGCACATAGACATAAAACATCATCCCCTGCCTGAAATAAACATCTCACTTCTGCCTCTTTCCAACAGCAAAGCTGCTTTTCTTGCTTCAGAGAGGGACCAGACATGAGAAGGGGGTGATGCTCACCAGGTGACTGCTCCTGGCTGAGAGCACAGGGGTTGGACCTGCAGAGCTCGGGCTGGCAGCCAGCACCAGAACCCAAAAACACAACCAGAGGTGCAGCAGCCTCTAGGAGGGCAGCAATGGTGCACCTCAGGTAACACAGCACACAGTGGGAGGTCACCAACCACCCCTGCAGGGACTTAACAGATGTCTAGATGTGGCACTTAGGGACATGGTGGGCTTGGCAGTGCTGGGTTATTGTCTGGACTCAATCTCTTCCAAACTAAACGATTCTGTGAACAGTCCAGCCCTGTCTGAGAGAGATTTGGAAATGGCAGTGGAACAACCATCTAATTACAGAGGACGCTGCTCCTAGGTATGGATCACTTCTAAGGGCTGATTTAGAATGGAGTCAGAAGGTCTGTGTGTCTTGAAAGTTGATCCATTTGTTTTGCTGCAAGAGATAAATACAGCGGTGGTATCTGGAGAAAAAGAATGGCAGAGATCTTATTTCCACGCTGGGTTTTAGGGTGGGACACCATAAACAGTTATGTATGTTTTATATCAAAGTCTCCTTTTGTTTATAGAGCGTGTGCTACTCCAGGACTTCAGTTTGAGAGAGCTGTGAAGTCAGGCTTAGCCTGAGCTCATACCTCAATACTTACTAATTTGGTTTGGACAGCAACGTTTTCCCCTCCACCCCCGTCACCATCCCGTCTGGCACCGGCACCACGTGAATCACACCGAGGACAATCCAGTTACTCCAGCACGTTAAAAACAGTTAGGAGGAGGATTTTCCCCTTGTACAGCACAGGGAAAAGGAACACAGAAACGTTCAGCCTACACTTGGGACATTTTTGGGTGGCTTTTTTTCCCCTTTGAGGTAACACACAGAAAGGACTGAACCCAGCAAGAGGAAACCCGATCAGCTGAGCCACACAACCAGCAGCACCAGCTTATTTCCTTTTTTTGCTCTCCACAAAAACACACGATGCTTTGAAAAGGCTGTTACAGGCACATAGTTTCCACGGATTGTTAGAAATATGAACCAGTTAAAATTAGGTCACCTTCCACCGTTATTTTAGCAGCTGAGAAGAAAAACAGTTCAGAAGGGAGCTCCCGTGGCAGGGAGCACATGGTGGGAAAACAATGAATACCAGAGGGGAAGGCTCCCTGGAATATAACCTTGATAAGAACAGCTTTGGGGTGGAGCAGTTTTTCCTTTGTTTTTGTTTTTTTTTTTTTTTAATCTGTTTCAGTTCAAAAATTCACACATTTAAAACTCCAGAAGTTCCAGTTCATCTTCGGTTCACTTCAATCTCTTGATCCTTCTACTGACAGGATTAGTCTACAGCAGCAGGAGGATGGGGGAATCTTGGCTCTTTGAACACCATTCTCTTCAGCAGGGGCAGCTTTGAGGGCACGACAAGCAAGAGTTGTGTCTCCAAAACCACAGAGTAGGAGCACATGAGTATATTCTTTTCTATAGTCAAAATGAAACACGGGCATGACGGGTAAACAGGATCTCTGTGTGCCCACACACGCACGAGTACACGTGTACACAGCACTTGTGCCCACACACACAGGAGTTTCTTGGAGAATGAGGCCCAGGGGAGGTACTGACTCCCAGCAGAGCCATAAAAGTTGGCAAATTCCTCATGCAACCATGATGAGAAACATCTCCCTGCCACATATAAACACAGATAACCCCAGACTTTGAAATAATTCAGTCCCACCCCAAATGCACAAGAACAGTCCATAAAAAGACCCCACCAAGATAACAAAATCTGGAAATTCCCCAAGCTAAGAAGTATTTGGAACAGGTGATATAATTCAGAAGAAGGGCATTTTAAATATGCTTGTAAAGAAGTTCATGCTTTTAAAATCCTGCTCTCCACAGTCCCTTCACTATTCTCATCTGGATTGCTGCTTCTAGATGTTTAGAAAAAATTAAAGCAATCCTACTGACTGTTACAGGCACTTTAATAAAAACATTTTAATAGTGTTTTTAATCCTGTAGCAGGTTGCTGCCAGTGGAAAGGATGGCAGCCAGCCTGTGTGCAAGCAGAGCACTAGACTGTAGCAAACTCATTTGGCAGCCTATTGCAGCCGTAAACTCAGCTCTTAGACGAGATCAAGATTTAGCTATTAAAGCACAGACTTCTCACTCCCTCCTCATCATCTGATCAATAAAAAGCAACTGGGGGGAAAGGGGGGAAAAAAAAGCAATTCATTTTCTTGTGACAGTTTCAGAGCTAATGTGAATTGCTTATTATAAGAGCTCTGTGCGCTACACGGTGCTTGCACACAAGACCCAAGGGTCAGAGTTCAGCAAGGCTTCTTGTCAGGTTTGAAATGGTCAGAGCCTAGTCAAGGTGATGTGCTGGGATGCTCCATGTTCAACACACAGCCAAGGCAAGCAGCATCACTTCAGCTGGAACTCTTACCTTATAGACCTGCCCGTAGGTACCATTGCCAACGAGCTCTACCAGTTCAAAGATTCCTGCAGGATCCTAGGAGAAAAGAAAAAGAACGTTAAATAAGCAATATTCATAGACTTCTGAAAAAATAAATGTTTGATGAAGATCAACATTTCTCTGACAAGAGTTTTGAGTTGTTTAAGGTTTTCAGGCAGACCAGGGATAGGAATTACAGGGACAATGAGCAAAAGCATGGCACTGTCCAGGTGCCAGCCCTGTGTGGGCAGCCCCAGCACTTTGGGCAGCACAGAGCTGCCAGGTGCTGCCCACCTCCAGCACCTGGGCTGGGAGATGCCAGGCAGGTGTCTGTGAGTGAGCATCCATCCATTTGACTGTCATCTGATCAATCTATGAACACTCAAGGCATGCTTTAAATGCAACAGCAGACATTTGCTGTTAAAAGTTAGCTTTTCTTATGCATCAGCTTTGGAATAAAACAAGCCAACTGGCAGGATGCCATTCTGGGGCTCAAAGCAGGGGTTTCCAGGTCTGTTCCTGAGGTCAGCAGCTTTAGTGTTACTTGGTCTAAAGTCCATTTTTGGTTTGGCACATCCTGGCTGTTGATATCCCAGTTTGCCCGTTGAGATGAGCAGCTCAAAGGCAATGCTGCATGAGGACACAACACCTTGTAAAGGTGGCAACAAAGCACTAAATCCTGTCCCCAGGTCCCCCTGCACTTGGCATGTGCCCAGCCAGGGGAAGTGCAGTCGCACACACATGTGCACCCACCAGCACAGCCCAAGGGTGATATGAGCATTGAGGTACGAGGGAGGGTGGGGAAAGAAAGAAGAAATAACCACTGCTGTTATTTTCTCCCCTGGGTGGGTTTTCCCCTTCCAGAAGCTTTATCTATACTCTCCTGCTTCTTTTCCTGTACTCATCACTCCAATTTTGGAGAGCACAGTCCTCCTGGAAGCTGGCAGATGTGGAGGCATCCTGGGGTCTGTGTGTCTCTGAGCCCACCCAACCAAGGGGTGACCTTGTCTCCCACACCACTACCCATCCTCACCCTCCCTGCTGGGTTTACTTGAGCTGCTGGATGACTTGGCATCCCAGTGAGCCCAGGGATACCAGCTCCCAGGAATACCTCCCAAGGAGGATCAGCCAGCAGCCCTCCTGAGGAGAGAGAAGATGGACACCCACCACCCCGTTACGGACACAGAGGGTTCATTCATTACAAAGCTGCATGAACTCAAGATGCTTCTGGGTCCAAAAGCCAAACACTGGATCTTTGTGAGAAGCTGAGAAGCAAGGCTCATCCAGTAACAGTGCCACAAAAGTAAATTAATCTGAGTCCTGACGTGGCTGGGGCAGCTTTCCACCCAGCCAGGAACACGCGCTGCCGTGGAGCGCCTGGGGTTCAGCACAGCTCCGTGACAGGGTGACAGAATGACTCTGATCATTCAGAAACACCACATCCCCCTTCTGCCTGCTCCTCCATCATCTATCAGCAGCTTCCTCAGGCCGCCTGGGAAACCCTGGGGTACTCCAGGGTGGGAAGAGCACGCAGATTCAGCGGGACAATCTGCCGCAAAGGGCAGGGAAGCTGTGCTGGAGGAGACCACTGAGGACACGCGTACAAACACACCTGCATCCACACTCCTGGGCTGGACACAGGTGAAGCTGCAGCACAACAGGTTTCCAGCATGCAGCATCTCAGCTGGGTGTGGATAGCCTGTGGGTTTTGCTGCCGTGGTACCAAGCAGGGAAATGCCAGGAATGGATGGGAAAGGGAACTGACACCGTGTTTCCACATTGGGTGAGGAGGTGGGGGAGAGGGAAACATGGCAGCAGCTGCTGTTTATTTTTTGAGTTTCTTTCCTAAGGGTTGTTCTCTGCAGTGCTGAAACAACTCTGAAAGAGGCTTTTCCAGCGCTACAAGTATATCTATTCTTGAATATTCACTAGGAGATTAAGGCAGAAGAAAGCCATGCCTAGGGCATATGCTTAGGAGGTTTGGAGAAACATCCAGGGATGCAGCTGGCCATTTCTGATAAAAAGAACTCTTTTTTGCAATATGTTTTCCAGCCTCTTTCTACAAATCCTAAAACTCAAGAGCATCCCACCCCACCATCCCAGGTTCACTCGTCTTACGTGTGTAAATGTCATATTTGTAGCTCCAACAGGTTTGCCTGAGTCCATCCGTCACTTGTTTGTGATGCCAGTCCCACAAGTGCCTCTGCTGTCACTGTGCCCAGGGCAGCTCTGTGCCAGGAGGGCTTTTCCCCATCGCTCCCATCACCCACAATTTCACTCCTGCCATCCCATTCTGCCTCCCACCAGCCAGGCAGTTTCTCTGCTGCAATGTCCCCTCTCCATCCTGTTTTCTCCCTGCATTTTTCCAGAAGCATTGCCAAGGTAACTGGGCATCTCTCAGCACAGCCAGGAGTGACACTGCTCCCCTGACCGCTGCCACAGGCGGCTCCACCTCAGCACAGCCAACACGCTGGGAGCACCAGCACTGTCAGGGAGCACAGGGGGCTGCATCTCTCCTCCCAGACCCACTGCCCTCCTTGGCTTGCCCTCCTCCCATGCGGCAGGCAGTCAAAGGGAAAAGCTTCTCCCCAAGAAACAGGAATAATATGCTATTAATGGCCTTTCAGAAAACACACAGCAAAGGATGGTGTGGGCAAGGAAAAAAAAAAAACAGCCCTGCTTCCCACTGGCCTCCCCTGGACCGATTGATACACAGAAAAGAGATTTGCATCTTAATGGCTGCTGGGGAATAGGCTGTCCCTGGTACCAGGGGCACATCCTGCACATCCCACAAAGCCCCTGCTGAGATGCTGCAGGAGGGACCAGAGCAGCTGGGGCAGGCTGGAGTGGGCAGAGAGGGAGAAAAACAGAGAGGCACACAGCATGGCTGATGTTAGCCAGGGGAAAAAGAAATCCACCCTGCAGAGCCCCAACCAGGACCCAATCCAGGCCAAGCAGGGAATAATCTCAGACCAAATATAGCCTGTGCTGCAGATCAGGGCTCACAGCAGCGCCGGGCTGCGCTTGGCTGGGGGTGGCTGCACAGCTCATCCCACACAGCTGCTTCCAGCCTGCTGATGCCCTCTCCTCAGTCCAGGAGGGATATGCAGGTGATAAGGCTGCTGCAACCCATTCCTCCCACACCCCAGAATGCCTTCACAAGAGCTACTGTACCTCGTGTAACTGCAAACAGCTGCACTGAATAACAAGCCCGCAAATAAAAGGAAAAAATGAGGTGAGCTGTTGGTTTAGGCAAAGAAGGTGCGTTGTTTAAAAACAGGGGGGAGAGAGAGAGCATTTGAGACAAACCCACAAATAATTTTCAGCTCTACATTAGCTTCACTCTACTAGAAAAGGATTTTTACAGCTGTAGTAGCACCAGGATTTTGCCAAGATCCCTTTAACTAAGGTACGGTCCCTCCCTTCTCCCTGCTACTCAGAGCTTGTGCCAGAAAACAGAGGAGCAAACTCAGGCTCTCTGTAAAGTATTCTCTCTGTAAAGCAACAAAACACTCAAGAGGACTTTTCATCTGCCCATGGGATGGGAAATGTTTCACAGAGTAGCACCTGCAGACCCAGTGCTCCTCCAGGCGGACATGGGTTGGGACCTGCCTCTTGTGCCAGGATCTGACCATGCTGCCACAGGTAAAGCCAGGATAGGCTCAAATTCAAGTGGAAATTGTTGTGTTTCTCCTAATCTCTCAAGAAAATCAGTGGTACAAACGTTTCAGTGGCTAAAACCAGCCTGAGACACAGAAGAACACAGAGGCATCATCCTTTCCAGCACTATCATGGGTAAGGACAAAAAAGGCCACTTTATTTCAGTAAACAGTGTATTTGAAACTGGTGTATTATCAGAAAAGGGACTTCTGTGTGTGGATGATAAAGCAGGATATATTAAAATTTCAGTAACAAAACAGGCCTCCCCTTTGAACACTTATCAGCACATAGCACACAGTGGGGCTGGCAGGTTCCTGGTTAAAACTGCTCCCTCCCTTCTGCCTAACCCACACAACTAAAGCTGAAAGATGTCCTTGCCCACACCACAGTGCCTCAACAAGTCCAAGGCACAAAAGAGCCAACACTTTGCTTGAGGAGACTATTCAGAGAGCAATATCCACACCCAGGGCGACGTCACCTAAGGGCCAAGGGCTGCAGATGTGTATCAGTGTTGGCTATGGTGAGCAGAACACAAGTTAGCCATCTTTAAATGCCACTACGCAGGTGTCCATGAACATGAGAAATATTTATACACAGCCTGTACACCAAATCTGCTTGTTTTCCTTGAAGGAGACTCCTTTCTCTCCCTTCTAGCCCACACAAAAGGGATGTAACAGGAAGGGTTACATGAGGAGACAGTGGAAAGATGCTCAGGAGAGGGGAACCCAGGGGCACACCAATTAAACCACGATTGCTGTGGACGCACAGGAGGGGAAATCAGAGATTGGAGCCTCTGCAATCATTGTGCACTTAGTCCCCCAATTCTAGCAGCTAATGACAACTTCCAGCCAAAAATCATGGAGCTACCCAGTCATTAAGCAAATGTTACAACCGTAGAGAAGGAAAAAGCACTGTGTAACCAGAGGCAGCGCAGTTACGGGTCAGTAACAGAGCAACATCCCCAGGCACCAATCAGCTAAAGCAGCTCTGTGGCATCAGAAGAGTTTTTTTAATCTCCACCAAGATATAAAGCCTATGGACTAATGCTCCCAAGCATCAGGATATTATGAGCCTCTGCCTTACATCTCCATAATAAAACAGCCTCAACAGGAGATCCCACAAAAAACAAAGCAGGTTTACAAAGCCATTTACCCATCGCCCTCAACACGAGACCCAGGGAGCTCTGTCTGTGTGCAGGTGCCTCTGCCTAGGCAAGTCCTGGGAGTTACAAAGAGAAATTCTGGCACTGGGAAGCACCAGGGGGTCATTCTTCCCAAAAAGCTGGCTCTTGTAAACTAATGGCAATGCCCAGACAGCCCAGGAATGCCATAATCCCCCCTGGCATCACGCAGCTTGGCATGGCCCAGGAAAGCCATAATCCCCCCTGGCATCACGCAGCTTGGCATGGCCCAGGAAAGCCATAATCCCACCTGGCATCACACAGCTTGGCATGGCAGCACTGCCAACCCAAGTGGTTGTCTTGAGGTGTCAACTGCCTGGAGAAAGTTGGGTTTTCCAACCCTACCAAGCTCCAACCAGAAGTGAAAGATCATTGATTCAGAATGTGAGAAAGGTTTTGCAAGGAATGCAGGAGAGACAGAAAAGCCTTTCAGCAGTAGAGCTCAACAGGCAAAACTGTCATCAGAGTAACATTCCTGATTATGCAAAGCACCACTGCAAGGAATGAGTCCATGGATGAAGCCTTTTGTTCTCACACTATACACCTGCCCAGATTTCATTTCCCCAAGGCCAAACGCTGGCTGGGCCATACTCTGTGAGGCCACCTCTCATGTTAGCAGGAAGCTTTAGAAACTCTGTAAACAGCCATAAATCTCCCATGCATCAGGACCTGAGTAACCTCAAGGTCTGCAAAGTCCCCTGCTATTCCTTCTGAAGGGGCATCATTTCACTCCTTTTGCAGCACTCTCTGCACTGGCTTCTACAGCAGGAACTGAAGCACTTGAGCAGAGTGACAAAACAAGGTCTGGATCACCTTGGGGAAGTTACCCCAAATGACACTCAGTTCACAGAAAAATAGAGGGGTTTGAAGAGCACTTGAAGACACAGCTGCTTTTTAGTAATCAGCTGGCTGTCTCCATCTCCAAGGCACTTCTAGTTAACAGCCCTGTGAGGAATATGAAGATGGACTGCACAAGGCAGGAGAGGATTGTTAATACAGCCGCAGACAACAGCAAACAAAGCAGGAAGGCAGAGGCCAAGGCAACAAAATACTGACTCAGTCACTGGGAACTTTCTAAAAAAGATGCTGGGGACATGACTTTTTCAAGTTTCAATCACACAGACATAGCCCTAAGGCTGCCCATTAATTAAAGCAGTGCAAAAAACCTCAAAAGGCTGCACAGGTATTTTTGAGATAAAAGCCAAGCAATGAAGCAGAACCATGCTGGACTACTGGATGTTACTCAGCCCTCACAGGGATTGTTTAATCTCACGCCTTCTCCTGCTAGCTCTGGTACCTTCCCCTCCTTCGCCCACCCATCCAGAGACTCACAAAACAAGCTATCATCAATGCCATCTACCACTGCACCTACTGCCTACTCAAGCAATACAAGCTGCTCTAATTGGAAGAGTAATAATGAACTCCCCAAGGGCTTTGTTTTCACTTTGGAGAAGCAGTTTGTCCTCCCTCACCCCCAAACACCCAGCCCCGTAACTTAAAAGAAGATGTTAGTCAAGAAACAGCGTTACTACGCAGCGTAAGAAGAACTGCTCTCAAGGCTAAGTTATTAACAGAAGAAACATTTCTCCCCTGGACACCTGAGAAGGCTGTTTACAAATCTATTTGAACCACTCCTCTGCAGCATCTCACCAGGAGATGCTCTTCCACGCCCTACTGAGAGCCACATCGGTGCTCTGTCCATTCCCCCTTTCTGAACCATAAATCCACTCTCCCAGGTCTCCAGCACTCTCCAGCTTCTCACTGCAATAAAGCTCCAGCCACCATGTGAGCGTCTCTTTCCTTTCCAGAATGTTAAGACCTGCCAATAGTTGGCAGCAGCAAAATTAAATAAGAACTAATCACCACATTGGGCTTTTCAGTCAATAAAACTGTATTACTTCTTCAACTATTACCTGTTCAATTTAGGATCTAAGTGTAGATTTGTAGCCCCCAGCCAGTAAAGGAATAGCCAACACCAGTGCTTAGGGAAGAAAAATACAAAATCCCTTATGCACATAGACAGTTCATTCCCACTCGGTTCTGCAGAGGCCAAGCCACTGAAGCTACAATAAACGGAGTATTCCAGATTTCCTGCTCACAGACTCAAACCTGCACACACAAAATTAGAGTTCTTCTGACCTAGATTCTCCTTTCTAGCACGTCAAAAGAAAAAGCAGCCATTCTGTACCCTCTCCACAAATATGAAATGTGGGAGCTCTAAGCCTGTAAGGAACACATATACTGACCTGGAAAAAAAATTGTTTTCTCCAACCAAAATGATGCAGTTACAGCACTGCAAATGGTGGGTCCCACAGACCAAGATGCACTAGTGATACCAGGAGAGGACACCAATGACTTATATAAAATTAACCTTCCTCCAGCATGTCAGAGCAGTCCAGGCCAAGGAAAAGCCACCCACAAGCTACACATTTGCATTAATCAAAGCAAGGGTCCAAGCCTCCTTATCACACCTTCAAAAGCATGGCCAGCAACATGGTGAGTGTTCAACTCTCCTGATGTCATCTGAGCAAAAGGCAGCAAGTTTTGACTTGAGGCTAATGAAGATGAACATGTGGCCTCCACGAGTCTCAGCACAGTAGGGAAATGCTGAGATATTCAATAACCTTCAAGACAACACAACTGTACTTATTCTTCATTTGCAGCCATTCCCCTCACCCTTTTAAAGCTCTACAGCACATTCCACAGATCACCAGTACAGACTCCATCAATTGTTTGCAGCTGTGTGACAAGCCCACCTTCCAGTTCACAGCAGACTGTTCATCCAGAAGAGCCAGAAGCCAATCACACCAGAAGCATCAGCAAAAGCACAACTGCTAAGTGAACCCCAAGGTTTTCAATGCCTTGCTAGATGAATGCAGCCTCAGCACCATCAACCCCTTCAACATATGCCTAATTCAAGCACACAGCTTCAACAAGGCAATATATAAAAGGCTTGGCTGAGCTCAGTGTCTCTAAAAAGCTGCAGTGCCAATTATAAATCACATCTATAGCCCCCAGAAGATCTGAAGTCACTACCAGTATTGTACCACACTTCTTCAGATGCAGACATCAATTAGAGCACAGCAGCTGGACGCTCTCCTCACTAGAAGTCATTCATGTAGTTACAGACCAATAAGATATTATTCCTAAATGTTTAGATCTCACCCCTCTGAGAACGAGAGTTTCAACCTTGACCAGCAAACGTTTGCATCAAGCTGAAATCGTTACCTGCCACTAAACACTGTCAAAGGTTTATGGGCTCTTGGAGGAGTTGGTTTAATTACTTACCAAGGCAGCTGTTTTGGGAACTGCAGCCCCTTAACATCCCACTCCTGGAGATGCACTGTGTAAAGCACAACTGCTGCCAAGCTCGTGCCAAGAGAAGGGAGCACCCTCTCACACACAGGCAAACAAACATTCAGCCTCCAAGAGCAGGTCACGCTTGTGGCTCCGTCTGTGTGAGTCTGCAGGGCTGACAGAAGCCAGTCTGCACCTTCCTGAGGCACTGCTGGACACTCAGCTCCTGCAGCCCTCACAGGAGGCTGCTGGGGTCACCCTCTGGGACCACCCTTGCCAAGAAATGACAGCCTTGCTCCCTCCTTGCAGTGAGAGTTGTGGCCAGAGGGATGGCTTAAAACAGGAGAAGGTCTCACTGCCACATGCATTTTGGAGCAGGAAAAGAAAAGCAATCTTAAAACCTTTTGCTTTCTTAAACTAGGATGGTTTTGCCCCTCTTATGTCTATTTTTCAGTTATGGTTGTGGGCTGAGCTGACCAGGAATCTTGTCAGGGATGAAAGGGCTGTAGCATCAACAACCCATGGACTACAGCCTTTAACTGCAAGGATCTGTGCAACAACCAACACACAGCCAGGCATGTAGGCAAGCATTCCAGAAATCCCTGAATCCCAGATTAAAGCAGCTGCCATTACTTCTCAATATTTTCCTGTCCCTATACACATGTCTGGAGAAACACCACGTCCCTGCTGGATTCAGGCGAGTTTCTCACATCAGCCCAGTTTTCACAGATCATCTGGAGATGGAGTTATCTGCTGGTTTTGTGCTTTTCAAAGAGTTTACCCACAGCCTGTTACTTGTCATCAGCTGCTCACACTTGGCTCTACAAGGGCTGGCTAGCAAGAAAGGCAGATAACTCTCCAGTGGCAGCAGTTTCAAGCAAGGACAATATGGGGAACAAATCACTTTAAATTACTGAGCAGAACTCTTGTAGGATAGACTGTAGAAAAATCCCAAACTCCACAACTATACCAACCAGATGCCAAAATCTTGTATTATAAACTCACTTTTACATTGAATTGTCTTGACAAATCAGCAGAATTATTTAAAAGATTATCAAATATGTACTAATTTGCATGTTTCAATTTAGAAATACATGTCTCACCCAAGAGTTAACAAGATGTGGGGAAGGGCAAAGGAAGGCTTCTCACCTTTTTCCCTACATTTCACAGGCTGTCTCCAGTAATGCTAGACCCGGCAGGAAGCCCCAAAAAGTTGGTTATCACAGACACTCAAAATGGGTGGAAAACAAGGTTCCACAGCAAAAAGCAAGCTCCTGCCTGATCCATGTCAAAAAAACAGCCTAAAATCAGGGTTGATCCACAGTTGCTGAAATGATTTGCAAGAATTTTTTTTTTTGCCAGGGTGTGAAGTATTTCCCATAGCAAGTCTTCTGTATTTGTTGGTGGCTTCCTACATTGTGAAACACTCTCAGAAATTGAGGGAAATGCTTTTTAGTTCAAACCCCAATGCCCCAAACTACTAAACCAGGCAGGGGCACACAGATGATTCAGTTTAGTTCATTTGATATCTGCATTACAACAGCACTTTGGATGAAACAAAGGTGAGGGACCATTCTCCCAGACGCCCCCAGAAAGATGTGCAGGTTTTGCTTTGAAAATCATCTTCATGTCCCACAAATCCAACCGCCACATTTTGCTTTATGGGACCCACTGTGCTCCCTGTCAAACTGGAGCCCTGTGACACCTCCCTGCCTTGGGAGCTCTCTGCTAGCTCTGGTCCCTGGAACCAGCTGTGACATTATCTGGCTTTTTGCAGAACTCCACAATTTTTTATTAGTTCACACAAGCAGGCTGGAAACGTCAATATAAACACACACCCAGCAGCCGTGAAAAATGCATGTATTTTATGATTGGCTTTTCGCAAATGTTAAAATGAATATTGTATGTGTTGTGTTAAAAAGTAATGCTGTATTAATTCTCTTAAGTACTGTGTTAAATATAGTTCTAGGTTATAAAAATTGTTAAAATAGAAGCTATGCTATGTAAGATACTTTTTTAAAGAAAGGACTTGCACCAAGGTAGCAGCCACAGGACACCTGAATCTTTCAGAAAGAGAATTTATCGCCCTCTTATCAGAAGAAATGAACTTTTTCCCGCCTCGAAGGCGCTGTTAGGATTTGGAGAAAGAAGCTGCCGATGACCAGACCGAATCCTGTGTTTAAATGGAATTTATGCATCCTGTATGAAGTGTATGAATATGGAACAGGCTATTGTTTTTAAGGGCTAATCCTTTGTTAACGGGTGTCTTTTTGGACTCGTGCTGCCCAGAAAAAGGTACCCAGATGTCCATAACTCTTTGTATTTGTTGTCTCATATTGTCCTAATTCAAACTGCCCGAATTATTATTACTCTAATTGTATTACTATTTTTATAACCATTTTATTACTATTAAACTTTTAAAATTTTAAAAAGTGATTGGCGTTTTTCACAGCAGCCAAGCAAGTCCTGTAAGACCACGAGGACCAGTCTGCTGAAGACCAGTACAAGACAGGAAAACAAAGCATGTGGGGAAGCCCATAATAATTGGGATTTCAACTGAAAAATCAGACCTATTCTTCCTGGAGGCACAAGGTGCCAGCAACCACCAGTCACTCCTCTCAGCCCTGCCCACAGTCCTTCCCCATTCTCAGGAATGGGGTCAGCTCTTCAGGCCCACCTCCTTCAACCCAAGAGAGACACTGCACATCCCCACGAGGATTTGGCCCACAGTCATAACATGTGAGATTAATCATGAGTGTTTAAGGACCTGAAAAGGGGATGAGAAACATTAGTAACTGCTTCTAAATTAATTGCCGTTATTGTTATTTGATTTGCTAAACTCTCTGGGGCTAGATTTTATTTTAGAAAACTATGAACATATCAGATTAATCAACTTAAAATAAATGGTCCTGATTTATTTATTTCTGCTGTATCTACTCCTCTTTAAGCTTGGCAACTCACTGCATTCTTTCCATGCTGTGAAAGAAAAAGAACAGGGGCTTTGCTTTATTATTATTTTAAAGGAACCTCTATGAAGCTTAGCAGCTCTGTGAGTTTAAATCATGGCAAAACTATGTTGTGAAGGAGGACAAGTGCAAGGCTGGGGCTGGTTTCCACACTCTGCAGGCACCAGCTCTGCACTGGGAGCCCACCAGCAGAGTCACACCACACAGTCCAAGCAAATCAGATCTGTTCCCCAATAATTCAGGCATCCAGAGAGTTGAAAGACACCCTACCAGGTTTCAACAGGGGCTGTCCCAGTGTGAGGCACACTTCTTGCATAAGAAGTCCTGCTAGCAAGGAAGAAGTTTAATCTCCTCTAGCCAGATTTCTCTGTTTCTGAATCCTCTGAAAGTTGGGTCAGCATCCTTCCCCCCCTCCTAATCCCCTGCCCTCAGCTTTAGCAATGCAGCAATGCCTCTGCCAGCAAACTAAAAAGAAAAGCCCTCAAATACATTATGCTGAAGAATATTAATCTTGTGTTCCACAGAATATTAAGTGGATTACATCTACAGCCTCCAAGGAGAAAAACGTTGATTCCCATGTATCTTGTGCTATTATTCACCCCCATTAATTTTTCCTGCCAGCCTAACGCAAGTCATGACAATTTCCCATTAATTAGTGCAGAGCTCAACTGGCTCGAAGGACCAAGCAATGAGAACTGGCTCGAAGGACCAAGCAATGAGTGGGACTTCTCCATGGCCACGAGGCAGATCAGACCACTGTGGCACAGCTGCTGCACAGGAACACAGACAGGGTGAAGAACAAAACCAGCTTTGGGTTTTCTTGGACGACTTCCTGGTGGGATCACCCTTGAACATCTCTTTGTAAAGGTAACAGAATAGAAAAGAAAATTGCTGACATCCTCTGAGACATGCCCTTGAATGAGGCACAGCAAACACAGAGAGATGGATGTTTCTGGCCTCTAGGGCATTGGCGTGGGGGAAGAACTCAACAAAAGCTTGAGGTGCCTGTTCTCATACCCAGAAAGGAGCCCTGACCCCAGGCTGAAGGGGAACACCACCTCCCAAGGGTGAACGCACCGTGCCTGGGTGCTCCCCACCACCCTGCTCAGCCCTCTGCTCCCTCTGGAGCCACTCAAACCACTGCAAAGTGCCACCAGCTGACTCTACTAGAGTTTGACACTTTCTTTGCAGAGGTGTTAATGACTCTAAAAGAGAACAAGACGGGGATAAGCAGCTTTAATACCACTTAAATGCTTACGATTAGGAGAAACAAGAAAGCCTGCAAGGGCCAGACTCTCAGAGGGAGAGGACTGTAAATTACTCAGCACGGAGTAAGCAAGATCAAAGTCACTCCAGAAAGATGCAGGCCACTGACAGTGATGCCAACTCATCCCAAGCTTTACTGAATATTTCACAAGCAGGATGATGAGTTTAGAACGCCAAACGGGGTGTTCGGATGATGCTGCACAAAGTAAGGAAAGGAAATCTCAGGGCATATGTTTTGTTCTTAACATAATACACGACCAAGAACTCAGCTCCGGCTGATGCATGGAGACATTCATACTTTCCACTGACATCTTGTTGGTCTGTGCAGGGAAGAGAAACACAACTCCTCAGCTGCAATTCCCAGGCTCCATCCTCTTTTTTATAGTTCCTAGAGTAATTTCAATTCTACACAATAAACAGCAGAACAGATAAGAAAAGCCTTATCGGATGAAGCAGCTCACAGCTTCCCACATGGGCAAGACAGAGAGCTAATGGCTACAGAAGCAGATAAGGATGCTCATAACCAGAAATCAAACCCACGTGTTTCAGCAACAACACACCGCCACAGAAAGCAAAATAAACAGTACAACAAACTCTGCCAGGCCACCCTAAATCCTCAGAAAGCATCACTTCATCCCTCCTTGCAGACCCAGCTGGCCCATCACTGTCTCTCCTGGTCTGAAGGGAGAGGAGATGTTGCAGTTTCATTGTAAGCCAAAGGCAGCATGTGCTCAGCTGAGGTCTGGTCCACCTTACAGCCTCAGGCTACAGCAAGAAAGACAAACTACCACAACACCAAGAGGCTTTTGCAATCCTTCTCTGAAGACCTGTGTTGAAAAGGAATATTCATTATGCAGGGAAACCACCTCAACCATCAGCTCTCCCAGACTGCAAGTGATGCAAAGCCAGGATGGACTTTTTGTTCAGGGTAACAAGCACCCATCCCAAGGCTCAAACTCCAGTGCCATTTCTGATCCCTGCCAGAGACCCAGATTGTTCAGCAATGTGCAAACTCATGGTAAGCTGCTGGCAGTACAGTTGCACCCTGGGTTTCCCATATCACTTAGTCTTAAACCAGAGACACAGAATGTGATCCTCACCACTGAGCCACTCCAACAGCTCTAACCTGTTGGGTGTTATCTCTTCATCTGATTCATCTCCTGAAAATTGACGCCTGCAAGTTATTTCCCTTCCCTCATGTCCCAAACATCACTCTGTGTTGGCAAGTATACAAGAAAGGCATTTATCCAAAGGAATTTGCTCATCAAGACTTGCAGACAGTAAAACCACAGGTTATCTAATCTTAGGAGAGCATAGTTTAATGGCCACAACGCAGGATGAGAGGCCAAAGGACCTGACTTCTACTCTGAGCTATGCTGGGGCCACACGGCTCCTAAGTGAATCCAAGGAAGATGTTTGACCACTCCTCACCTTGATTTCCCCTGCTATGGGACTGTCCTAGCATTCCTTTCCTCACAGGGGATCTTATCTATGAAGTTCTCATTAGCATGTGAAAAGAGTTATGGATCTCCAGATGTGTACATAAGGAAAAGTCTGGAGGATGGAGAAGCAGCCCTGGCCAGGGAGCCTGGAGACACATCCCCTTCAGCACTCCACATCTGTGCTCAGAGAAACATCTGAACCCTTTCCCCTACAGGGAAGGGAAAAAACAATAATTTCCTTTTTCTTGAGAAAGCTCAGAGGAAAGATTAAATTTTGCATCTCTTAAGTCAAGGAAATCATTCAAGATTCTCCCAAGAATATCAAGAGACCCCACCACCTCTGGAGAGTCACCTGCAGAACCATCTCACAGATAACCCCCCCAGAACAGGAGAACCTTCCCTGTCCCACCCTTTCTCTGGATGCCACTGAGTGGCAGAACTGGACTGATCAGGAGGAAAACTAGAGGTCTACTCTCAGTGTTCTGCAAAATCTGGAAGGTGGGGAAAATCCAGACCTGGCACAGGTGAAACCAGAGCTGCACTGCCAGGGTCTCACAGCACAGCTCCTGCTGGGGGCAAGAAAGGCTTCTTCTGGTTTCAAACAAACTCCCACTTGGAAAACAACAGAATATCAACAAGCAAGCTAGTGTTTCAGCTGTTTTGGGAAGGAAATAGAGTTATCCCATTGGACCTGCTCCCATCTTTCCCAGCTGCCTCAGTTAACCTTGAAGGCAGATCACACCAACCACAGCAGTGTCAGCAACAGCCAAGCACCAGCTGGAACTGCTTCAGCAGAGCAAGACCTCTGCCCCCAAGATTGGTCCACAAACCTCCTGCTTTCTCCCAAGTGGCAAAAGACAGTGCAGTGAAGGACAGAAGATATGTGCGTTCTGGTCTAGCCATGTGGAACAGAAAGGTCTCAGAGGAGCAGCTGGCTCAAGAACTTGAAGAAAAAACAAAAAAGGCTCAGCTCTCTTTAAGAGGAAAATGTTCCATTGTTCCATAATTAATGGAAAGCAGAAGAGGTTTTATGGACTCGTAGAGAAACGAGGGTGAGCATTAGAAAGCACTTTTCAGTATTTCATGATCACAAGGTGAGCTGCTTGCATAATACTGACAAAGAACATGAATGCTGATATCACAAGGCAGTTATGAAACTTGGGCTTTAAATACTGAATAACAATAACTCGGTAATTAAGTCTCATAAGTAATTTTTTTCTTTTTTTTTCCTTAACTGCAAAGTAGATGCTGCAACCTTCAGCTGAGGTATGACTGTCCTCTCTGGCAAGGCTTACACATGATGGATGTCCTGTGCTCCCACCACAGCACAGCACCCATCCCAGAGCCTCACTGCCAGTCACATCCCCTTCTTCAGGCCTCCCACTCCTTCAGGAAAGGCTTCAAGATCACAGCAAGGGACATGCTGTGAACCTGAGAGGGGCAGGAGGATAGGGAATAAACCTGAATAACTGCATTCTGCCAGTTAACTGCTAAACCCCAAACAACCCCCTTCAGACTCTTCATGATGTTTTTTTGACACAAGCCCACATTCTTGTGAATTACTCCAGTGTGACCAGGACACACAGGCTCCTGAACAAGACACACAATATAGAGCAGCAAAATGTCATGAAAATCAAGGGCAAATGAACACAGAAGACAGCCCCTCCTCCTAACACCACTTCTATTTTTAGGCAGCCATATTAGCTTGGAGCAGTTTTACTCGTTTCTGATAATGAGCAGAGCTTTTGCATCTTCTCTCGAGGACATTTCATCTGTGCAGGCACTTTGCTGTACACCAGCAGCATGGAAGAGGTCACATCAACAGGCAAAAACAAACCCACCATTTATTGTGAAAGGGCCTTGAGAAACCAACTTCAGCTTTGAACTTCTGCCCTGTCTCACTGCTCAACCACACTGCTCCATTTTTGGGGGGTATGATCTGCCCACCTGCAAGGTGTGCCTCCAGTTCAATCACATGATAAACTTCTGCCTATTCAAGAGGCATGATGAGAGCTCCTGAGAGCTCCCACAGCAGAAGGAGCGCTACGCTAAAGCAGGAACTGATAAAGAATTGGGTGATCCCTATCAAACGAGCAAGACAAAACACAGATGTGCTCAAGATCTGGCCTCCACTGTGCTGGCAGCTTCTCTTCAGGAAGTCTCATTCCTGCACCCCTCACAGAGAGCTATTCCTAAGGTCCTACACACAATTTTCTGCCATGCAACCAACTCCTACGTTCAATGTCCTTTGCTGCCTTAGACTGCCTTGATAGGAACATCCAAGTGTAAAGTTCTCTTCCTTCAGGTGCATTCCTCCCATCCCCTTCCTCCACAGCCCTCCACCACCACCCTCCTGTCTCCTGGTGCCCACACTGATGCTGCCTAAGGCAGCAAGATCCTGTATGGACACCAGTCCTGTCTGGACTGCCAACAGGCACAGGCAAAGTCCAGAGGGCAAGATAATACCTTGGAACAGGTGGCAGAAGAGAAGGAAGGCATCTTCTCACCTGGAAGGTGAAAGCATGGCACAAGCAGCTCAGGGATCTCTGTTTTATCACTCAGGGAAGAAGGCAGGCAAAGCCTCACACATTTATCTCCATTTTTTCTTCTGAATTTTCAATAAGCTACTTGAAGTCTTCTATTTGCCCTTTGGATTATAGTCTTTCCAGAAGACCTTTTTCCATGCTTCTCTACAATTATGAGATCGAGGGGAAAATACTCCCCTTCCAAGCTAACTTCTGGTGCCAGCACTTCACAGAATTTCCTGACTACGGACAAAATCATGAGACTTCTGTCAATTGAGAAACCCCCTCCCGAGCACAGGAGCTGGTCACTTCTTGGTGAGCTCCTGCCCCTGGTAACAGGCACCTCCACACCAGCCTCTCACTTCTTCTGTGGATTGTGAAATCTCATTTATTGAGGAAAAACACTAGCTTGGTAAGAGGAAGCATTTAATACAGCTGGTAGATGATTAACAAGTGAGTGCTCAAGTCAATTGCTGCAGGAGCACCGCGAGTTCCTAAGGCCATAAAAAACTTCTCACACGTCAGAGACGAGAAGTTCATGGGGAAGCTGAGGCCAAGCCCTCACTGCATGGGACCACAGGCTGCAGCTCTGCACCTTCCTGCCCCAGGGACCTTCCCACAGAGTATTTTATTGCTGCCTTCACATTCTCCCAACAGCCAGGATGCCTCCAAGACCTCCCTCCCCATGCTCTGCAGAGGTTTCAAGACATAATACATATAAATAAAAGACCTATGCACAGCTGAGCACCCATTAACCCCCTTCCCTCCCTCTGTCCCACCAGCAGGCACTTGCCCTCTGGCCAGCTGGGCCATCTGGCAGGAAGGAAAGTTATTAGGGTCCCCACCCTCATGGAACAAACAGCATGTCAAGGCAGCACTGGGGAGGAGAGCTACACGGTGTTTTGTAAACCAAGGCCAAAGAAGAAGCAGCATTTCTGCTCAGGACCTTTGCCTTTTCATGCCAGAGTCACCCAGAGCCAAGTAAAGGTGTTCAGTGCTCTTCAATATCAGTTACTTCTAGGCAATGATATCCTGAACACCCATCCTGGCTTTTACAGAGCACAGCAAAGAAGTTACAGGGATTTGGCACTTTCTCTTTAACAGGCCATCATTAACAAGTGACTCATATTATATTGCAGTGTGAGTCATCCTGGCAGAGGTCACAAACGTAAGTGACAACTAGTCTTCAATTATTTCCTTCAAGCTGAATTAAAGGTGTATTGTTATGCTAATTCTGTATCTGCTCCATCCTATCTTTCCTTCAACTGTCTCCAGAGCAACCTGGGATCTCAGCTCATGGTCCAAAGTACCTCTGGAAGAGCTCTTTCACCAGGGTGTTGTTACAGGTACTCACAAAACAGGGAGATGCCAATGGAAGGTCTTCTGGATGGGCTTCCAGCTATGGCAACTAACAGGTAAAGCAGCTCTCCATCCATCCATCCCTCCATCCATCCATCCATCCATCCATCCATCCCTGCTCCACAAGGTCAATGAGCTGCTGTTCCTGCCATCCTTCTGCTCTGTTCATGCTTTTTGTAGCAAATGCCCAGGGACCAGGGGCTTGCCCAGAGCTCAAACACAACCACCTTCAGGCTGCCACATCTCACACCTGGCTCCAAGAGCAGGGACAAAGCTCAACAAGCAAAATCGCTTCAAACTATGCCCAGCATCATACGACTATTCAAGAAATTATTACATAGCTGGTGTAAAAGGGGGCATTTTCAACCATTTTCTGATTTCTAGCCAGGCAGCCCCATATTTCAGCCTCTCCTCTTCAGAATGTGTCCATCACAGGTCCCCAGCCAGGGGACAAGGTGCAGACAGCATCCCTGCCAGGGCAGGGCACAGTCACTGGAGGACACTTGGCTCAGAGAACAGAGTTTTGCCCATTAGAAAACATGGCCATTAGGAGCCTGGTCACCAGTGGAGCATTCTGTTTACATTTACAGCAGTCAAACACAGTCACACTGGCTGTGAGGATCACTTTGGAGAGCATTTGTAAACTGCTCTCACTACTGGAATCCCATTTAGCTATTATAGCCTCTTCAGCCATACTAACACACCGATCCCCACAGAATAGCAATGGGAAGAGCAGAGTCATCACACTATTTACTGAAGCTAATCAATACATAAAGGCTGAAGATTTATTGCACTGAAGACAGCCTGTCTGCATGGCCAGAAAATGCATTTAAAGTCCTTTTCATTTTGTTGCTTTGGCCTCTGGGATTCTCCAGAAACATTTGCCTTGCACACCCATCTTTCTTTCCTCCCCAAATGGTGGCACCTGCAGACACCTGAGAGAAGCCCCTTCCTCAGACACCTACCATGAGTATTCAGTGGGAGCATAAAACACAAACCCAACAAGTTTAAGGGCACTGCACCTTCCTTTCCAGCCATGTTTCATAACTGTTTTGGCATCTCCCATCCGAGTGAGTAGCCTGGAAAATTCTGGCCTGTTTTGAAGAAGATCTATTTGCCAGGTACAGGGACACAAGCTGTGCTGTCCTGTTCCACTCAAGAGGGAACAGTTAGACCCACGCTTATTTTTATTTGTATACTTTATTTTAATACATACAAATAAAAGACCTTTGTAAGTGCCCTGCAAAGCCCAAAGCATTTCCGTCCTACTGTGTTTTGGGGGTGACCACCCAGAGTGCTGAGATGCCACCAGAGATTCAAAACTAGCGAGCCACAGCTGGGGAGGTGCACTGAGCTGCACCATCAAAGCTCATTCCCTGGTTTCATCTTGGCTCATGTTTTGGGGAGCAGTAGCCTGGTAAGCAACAGCCATGAGGCTTAGTGCTCCTGAAGCACTGATGGTGATTAAAATAATCAACATCTGGCAAGTAGACACAATTGTTTTGGTCACTGTATCAGCCATGTGGCCCCAATGTAATAGAAGTATAGAATGGTTTGGGTTGGAAGGGACTCTTATAAGCTCATCCTCCACCATGGGCAGAGATGCCACCCACTAAACCAGGTTGCTCCAAGCCCCATCCAACCTGGCCTTGAACACTTCCAGGCATGGATTATCTGCCATTTCTCTGGGCACTTGTCCCAGTGCCTCACTACCCTCCTAATACTGCTAAGAAAGACTGCAGTGAGGTAGGGAGATCTGCTCTTTCCCTTTTGCCAGTTTATCTCAAAATCACACTAAGCTTTTATGCTTTTGTATGAAAGAAAGAGGAAGAGACAAATATATTCTGATGTACAGGGAGATTTCTATTGTTGCCTGGACATCAAACAGCACCCAATTAGTCCTGCAAAGATCTGACCCACAAATTATGAAAATAAATGCTTCTGAAACTTTGATCTCTTGTATTTCTATAGCATGCTACAGCAGTTATTAGACACATTTTATTAGGCTCAAGCTGTGCGATCTTTTCCTCAGCAAAGGCTCTACCACCTCCAATGCATCCTAAAGTCACCATCCAGCAGATTAAGGGCATGATCCCAAACAGTCACTTCTGTCATGCACTAAACACATGACTCAGCTGGCAGTAGGCTTTTTCCTGCTGTTTCAAAATTAGGAGAAAAGGGAATTTTTAAAAGGAAGGGGAGGGGACACTGTCAGCCATATAAATTTTTTACTTTTCTTGTTAGCTTATAAAGGAATATGCATGTGAGGCAATATCCCCGGCTTTTAAAGAGCGATGCTTTTAGAACAATTTGCTGTTCTGAAAGCAACACTTTCTGCACCCTGAAAGGCCACTGCTGGAGGGAACAAGCAAAATCTGTAACAAAAGGTTGTGTGCACTCTGAGGCTGAAAACCACACGTGCACTCAGGCAAGCAGAAACACCCACCCTCGCTGCAGCAGGAGCCTCAGAACCGGGAGGATGTTGAGCTTGCACTGCTCAGGCTTTGCTCAGAGGAGCAGCTCACTGCTCACAGCAGCACAAACCAGGCAGGGATCGTGCCTGTCACAGGGTAGGGCTGTTTTCACCTGAGTGCATCCACAGCAAGCATGGGACCGTGTCACCCACTGAAGTGGCACCTCACTGACTGGCAGTGGATGGTGTTTGCATGAAGCCATGAATATTTGACAGGGCTCCTGTGGCAGAGCAGAGCTGTTACCCACAGAAGAGCAAAGGGAACACCTTCTGCTGGCCAGGGTAACTCCGTTTCTGAGTGGGAGGCAGGACAGGCTGCTGGCTCCCCTCGGATGGAAGCAGGAGCTGCTATCCAGCCTGGCCATTCCAGTGCTGCCCACCTGACTACCATCACTTATTACCAACACACAGCCTTGAACTTCTGGCAAGCACCGCAGCAAAGTAACACTGAAAAGTGACATTCTGGATCAAAGGGGAAGGTTTTCTGATTGGCCATTACAAAATAAAAATCAAGCCTGCAGAGAGATAGAACTGAGTGCCAACTAAACTTCTTATCGGTGTTTTCCAACCTTGGTGGCTTTTCCTCTCCTTTCCCTAACGAGCCATTGCAGGAGCTCCCAAGGGCTGGGGGCCAATGTGCTGGGCATCCTCACCCCAGGGTAGGAAAGGGATGCTCAGCCCTTTGCAGGGTCATCTACAAACAGCCATGGAGGAGGAATGCAGGGAGAGGGGGAGTATCCGTTTTCCAAGGACCACGTTCCTTGGCCAGCGCTGCTTTAGAAATCATAAACAATTTACATGGAAAACATCAAATCTCACTTACATAAGTTGTCTTCCTGAGCCCAGAGCATACTGACCATCACTTTCAATGTGCAGCCACAGTTCAAAGTGACAAAACAGGACAGGGGAAGGGAGCTGGGGAGAAGGAAATTAAAGCTACTGGCTTTCTAAGTGGGAAACACAACCTCTCACCCAATGGAGCTACCAATGACTTGGGCTTGTGGGTTTTAATCTGCACCCTGCTTTAATGGCTGTGTAAAATGTAACAAAGAAGGCACCTGAGCATCAGCAAACAGAAACCTGATGTGATGGAGACTCTACACCTGCAGAGCAGTCAGGGCCAAAAAGGCCACCAGCAGGGAGAAAGGATCAGCCAAAATCCTGGCAGAGCAGATGCAGGTCTGCCCTTCATTCCATGAGGCTCCTGGTCTCTTCTGTAGCTGGCAGCAAGGGAAAACAACATGTGTGCCCCCCCGGCAGCCCAGCAAGCAGCTGCCTTCAGGTGGTAGGTCCTGAACCCTCAACACCATCCTCCACACCCCAAGGCACAAGAGCTTTGGCCAAAGCTGTTTCTCTACGCCATGCACCCTTTTGCCTGCTGGCAGCTTTCCCTAGGAAAGCACGGGAAATCTAGCAGGATTCTACCCCTTTACAGATGAGGCATGAAGAAACGAGACAGGGATCAATACCCTGCCCTTGGTCTGCAGGTCAGAGTCGCAGAACTCCCACTGGTGTCTGTAATTACCCTTGCAAAGGGTGAGGGTGCATCAGGAGGAGTCAGGCAAAGGGTTGCAGGGAGCAGCTCAGAGCCTGAGCCCAGGAGCTTTCCCCTGACCTGGCCTCACATGGATGATGATTTCAAGGACACCTCTTCCACAGCTGGGTGATTCATCCATGGGGATTTACACACAGATCAAATGGAAACTCCTCCCTTACCCCATACAGACTGTACCACTACATCTACAACCCTGGCATATAAAAACTACCTTCAGGTAGTAAGGGTAAAAACCTCCTCTAACTCCTCCTTGTCACATGGATTAAAAACAGACCCTTTATTTTAAATATGCACACCAACCAAATGCTATTTGTTGCTTCAAGGCTTGATTCAACAAAATGCTTGTGCTCAAACCTCGGCCTGCTCAAGCATATATTTTGCCATAAATCCACTACAAATTATTAATTTTTATGGCTGCCCAGCAAAAGAACATCAGTGAGAACAGAGAACTCTCCATGCCTTCAAAAAGACCATACACTGCTGTGCTGTGGAAGAACTGCAAAGATGAGGAAGACCAGTGCTGAAGAGTAACTGCAGAAGAGCAGCAGCTGGGCTGCACAACTCCAAAAAGCAGAGAAAAGAACACAATAAACCCCAGAGAAAGATCTGACAGAAGACAGACCCTTTTCCACGGTAACTTTTCATGAGTACGCACAAGAACGTGCACAGGTGCATAGAGGATACATTTGCACCAATGGCTCAAGGAATGGAGTTGGACACTGCCATCCCTTTGGGATGATTTAAATTAGAGGAAAGATTTAGATTAAAAGTTAGGAATAAATTATTTTCTCAGACAGTAGAAATGCACTGCAACATAAAACCCAGAGAAGCTGCGGATGCCTCATCCCTGGAATTGTTCAAGGCCAGGCTGGACAGCACTCGGAGCAACATGGTCTAAGGGAAGAGGTCCCTGCCCATGGCAGGGGTTTAGAATTAGATAAGCCCTGAGGTCCCTTCAAACCCAAACCATTCTATGATTCCATGATTCAGGACCAGTGTTCTGCTGCAGTTTTGTGGTTTAGAACTCAAAGGACTCCAAAACAGACAAAGCACATGGATGCTGCCATGCTCCATAGCTTACATGTGCACTGAATGACACTGGAAGAGGACAGATCAAGTCCCTGATGGAATACTCTTAAGAGTGTCCTTCCTCAGGAACTGGTAATATATCTATTTATTTGTCGAACATCTGCCCCAAATTTTGCAAAGTATTTGCAAAAATAATATCAAATTATTTTAATTTTAAATTAAATAGTAATTTGCAAAGTTATTTGCAAATATAGCATTATCATGTAAATACAGCAAAATAAGCTTTTCATGTCTTTTTTTTTTTTTAATCTCTAGAGGTCATCTTCAGTCAAGTTTGTTCCTCTTTCCATTTAGGAAGGTGACCTTTACAAAAGCTGCCCAAATTCTGTTGAGCTACAGAATTTTTTTTTAAAGGTGCTGGAACAAGAAACCTAAAATAATGCTGCCAGAGTAATGCTCCTGAGTGGTGGCTTGCAGTGCTTATCCCACAATAGAGCTTCTCCTAAATCTTTAATGATGCTGAAATATGCCACAAACTGACAAAGTTCTAGAAACAGGACAATGCCAGAATGTTTGAGTTTCGTGGGTTTTTAACATGTCAGCTTTTATCTGCATTGACAGTGATCAACTAATGCAAACAAAGGGCCACTGAAACTTCACTTCTACACAAAGCAAGCTAAAGGAAGAGTAGTGACATTTTTGGGTTTCATCCAATTCTTCCCAGCAACAGCTAATACTCACCGGCTCCTTAAATTCTGTGCTGTCTCCTCTCCAAGCCTGAGCATTAAAGGCCAGGCTTTTCCAAAACAATAAACGATTTTAGGATACAGTTTCCAAAGAGTGCATGGTCAGCACTTCACTGAAGTAAACAACAAAAGCCTGGGGTTCGTTAATGAGTTCAAAACAAAAGCGACATCCAGGTACATGAGGAAAACAATTGCTTCTTCCCCAAAAAGTCTCTTTTTAAACTCCCTGCCTTGCAGGAAGCCCCCAGCCAAGCTGTACATCCCAGCTGAGCCTGGTGCCCTATGCCCAGGGCGAGCCCCTGCCTGCAAGACAAGCAGCAGCTGTGAGCAGGGGGGATTGCTGGCCCCAGCCCAGACCCAGCCCAGGGGTTATCAGCTCCCTGGGAAAGGTTTTTCCTCCCTGAGATCTTTTATAACCTCCCACACATCTTGCAAAGCAACTGGGATGAATGCAGCTGTGGCAGCTACTGCAGAAGAGCCCAGCACCACTGCTGAGTGCATCAGCCAGAGGCCCAGCCCTGCAGATGGATGCAGCAGAGGAAAAGCTACTGACCTGAATATTTGAGAAGGATCAAGGCCACTGCCTTCAGCAAGAGATGACAGGCTCTTGCATTCGCTGAGATGAAAAAAAAAGGGGGAAGGGGGGGCAAAACCACCAAACCCAGCCCCATCTTTCTGCTCTCTCCTATTGGGGTCAGCTGTGCATTTCCCACCACAGACCATGGCCCACTGCATCCCTTCTCACACTTTTTCATTTTATTACAAAAATCTGCTTCTCCAACATGCCTGTCAACAGCCTGTGCGAATCCCCATGTTAATCATTATTCTGCTAATAACACTGCCAGGTCATCTGGCTATTAAACATGCTGAGCGGACTAGCAAAAATATCACCTTGCCCATACAAAAGAACATTATAACGTAGTTTATCTCATCCCCTTGTCAGTATAATATGCAGGGCTACCTGTTCGATGGCCTCTTTGTTTTAAATTACAGTTTTCTGCAACATTAGCGATCCTCATTACCAGCACCACCACTGGAAGATCTCTGCTTTGAGAATCCTTCCCATCCTGGCACACACAGGGGCACTCCTGGGTAGCAGGGCAATAAGCATGGTGCCCAGTGATGGATAGAAACATGTCACAGGGAAGGCAGGAGCCAACCCCAAGTGCACCAGGCCGTGCATTTTAATCAGAATCCAGTGCTTTGTTCCTGCCCAGCCTCCAGCACATCAAGCAGATGCACTGCTGCGGTGGAGCTCGACTGCGTGGCCAAAATAAACTCCACAGTGTGGCAAAAACGGGAGCTCCTGCCACCTCCTGTGTCACCTTCCAGCCCAGATCTATAAATCCCACCCCACAAGCCCGTGGGCAGTGGCAAACTGAACTGAATGATGGTGTGCAGGGTTCTGCTTGTGCTCAGCCTTCAGCAGCACACTGCCATCCTGCAGGTACACCTCCCTTCCCTGGGACAGCAGCAGGCAAGCCAAAGCAAAGGACTGGGCAATCTGGCAGTCAGAGGTCCCCTTTTCTTACACACATTTGCCTGTGGCTCATAAGCCCCAGCCTCCTGGAACATTTCAGTGACTCAAACTCGGAGAAAAATGTCCTGAGCACTTCCTTTTCCCCGTGCTGGGAATGAACCGCCAGATTTTTGAGTCGCTACTACCTGCTCCCAACATTTCAGAGTCACCTCTCACCCCTTTAAACACACAAGCAGCACAAGAGCAACATCTCCTCCACCCAGACTCATCCACAAACCCACTGCAATGTGACACCTCTTTTCTGATACATAAAAATTTTGCAAGGCTTGGGGAATTACTCCTCCCTGCCATGTTTTGTGCTCAGGCAGCAAATTTGGTATCGATTTCTGATTCAGACCCCACGGAATGATTCACGCCTCGTGCCCTATCTGCTGAATTTACGACCTCTAACAATTATTCTAAGTGCTGGAGGAGCTCAGTTTAGAAGGAGATCTATTCCTTGGCAAATTAAGCTCCTATTCTTGTCTCGCTTGCAAACCGCCGCATCTCTCATCATTTACAGGAAAGTGCCACAGCAGGTCTGTTCCCCTGAGAGGGGGCAGAGGGCTGAGTGGCAGCAGCTCCGTGCTGGCAGAGCGGCCACTGCTGGGCAGGAGAGCAGGGTTTTGCTGTCCCACCCCGGTGACACTCAGGATTTTGGGTGCCCTCGTCTCCGGTTACCCTGAAATGCCAGCAGTGCTCTGCTCACCGGCCAGGCGCTGCCGCTGCTGCGTCTCAGGGGGAGGGAGGGAATATACATTTCCTCCTAAAGCGAAAACAAAACCCTGACTGTGGCTGCTGTGCATTGCTATTAAAAAGCCACAAACAGAGGAAAAAAAAAAACCAAAAAAAAAAAAAAAAAACCAACCTAAGCACGTGTGGATATGGTTTTAAAAAGAAATTATATCCTAGTTCAAATACACTTCCCGGCACACATGTTAAATAGAAAATTAAAAAAAAAAAAAAAAAGAAACAGAGGGCGGGGAAGAAGGAGAGGGCCCCCTCCCCCCCAAATTATACTGTTCTCCTGGATTAACTCCACCGGCTTCAGCAACCTTTCTGCCAAGGCACCTTCCACCTAAGAGGGGAAACCAGCTCCAGGTCTGTTTTTAAGGCAGATGGTTCCCCCATTCCAATCTCATCTACAGTGTGTATTGCTGAGCAATCATTTACACTATTAATCAACCAGAAACTCACCAGAAAGAAAGTAGGGCAAGTGAATAGACTTCTCTTTTTTTTTTCTTGCACTGAAGCAAATAATTTTTCTAAAAATACACTTGTTCAAGTCTTCAGCAGATTCCGCTTGATTTTATTTATTTGTCTATGCAGCGGGCTGTGTGGAGCAGCCTGGCTGCTGCCTCCCGCATAAACGCTGTTTCTCTCAATGACTCCCCATGCTCGTTTCCAACGAGCCGTTCTTACGGCCAGGAAGATGGGGAAAAGGAAGAAAGTTACAAGAGAAATGGACCAGGGGGGACATCAGGCCACAGCCCACGCCGAGGCTGACACGTCTGACGAGCCTGACATTTCAAGGGTACATGCTGGGCTTCATTTTCCAAGGGGGTGAGGAGGAGGCAGCGCGCAGGGACACAGCGGGAGAGGAATGGAGAGAGGGATGGAGAGAGGGAGGGATGGAGGGAGGGACGGAGGGAGGCTGCGAGGCCGGGGCGGGGAACGCGGGCTCTGGGGCTCAGCTCCGCACCCCGGCGCTGCCCGGCACCGCCATCCCCGCGTGTCCGCCTGCCCGTGCGTGCTGCCCGCGGGGGGACCGGAGCGCGGGGGTGTCCGGGTGGGACCGGCCCCCGCTCCCCGCCGCGGGGACCCGCCCGGCCGCCCGCACCCGCGGCCCCGCGGCGCTGCGCGGGTGCGCACACACGGACACGCACACACCTGCGGGGCGGGCACACGGACACACACACAGACACACACACACACACACACACATGTGCGGATGCGCACACGCGCGGATACGCGCACACATGTGCGGATGCACACACGTGTGGATGCGCGCACACGCGCGGCGGCGGGCGCGCACATGCACGCGCACACGGTTATCTTACCCGCATTTACATACGTGCAGGCGCACATTACACACACACACACACATAGACACACACAGACACACACACACCGAGCCCCGCCGACCCCCAGCCCCATCTCCCCGCCACCGGGGGAAGGATGGATGGATGCATAGGTGGATGGGTGGATGGATAGATAGATGGACGGATGGATGGATGGGAGCGGTGCCGCTCCCGCATGCCTCCCCGCCATCCCCGGACTGCGCCTCACCCGCAGCGCCGAGAGGTCTATCTCGTCCAGGCTCCGCGCCGGGGAGTCGCTCGCCATATTTCCGCCGCCGGCCAGGCGGCCCCGCCGCCACCGACCGGGCAGTGGCGGCCGCCGCGGCGCTGGCGCTATTTAACGCCTCTCCTCATGCGGGGCACCGGGAAGGAGAAGCCGCCGCCGCCGCCCCTGTCCTTCCGCCCGCAGCGCGGCTGCCTAGGGGCGGCCAGGCAGGCAGGGCTCGCCGCGGGCTGCGCCGGGATGGCGGCGGCGGCGGCGCATCGCCGCGCCCGCCCCGCACCGCGCCCGCACGGCCCCGCGCCGCCCCTGTCTGTCACCGCGGGGGCGGCGCCCGACCCGCCGCCAGGGGGCGGCGCCGCGCGGGGGCGGGCAGAGCCCCCTCAGGGGCGGGCGGGGGCTGCGCCGGGAGCGCCGCGGTGGCCGGCGAGGGCACGGAGGGGGACGCGGCGTGTGGGGCAGCCGCAGCCGCGGAGGGACGGGGCATCGGGACCCTCCGGGGTGCGCAAACGGGCTGGATGAGCGCGCAGTTCCCCCCGAGACAGAAAGGTCCCGGAATGCGGGCTGGCGCTGGGCGGAAAGGCGCAGGGGTCCAGGCCGCGTGGGTTCCCTCACGCAAGGGCCCCGGCAGCGGTGCCTGTCAGGTGCGGTGGGGAAACCTGCCCAGTGTCAGGTGCTGAACCCAAATCCTGCAGGCAGGAGGTGGGAGCAGCAAGGCCAGAGGAACCTGCTTGGTGTTCCTCGGGATGCTCAGTGAGATTTGGCCCTTCTGCAGCTGGATCCGGATGTCACAGCTGGGTTTGCTGACCGGCTGTCGACCTGTTCCCTCAGCACTCGGGAGCCATCCCAGCCCTACCAGCTGCCAGGCTGATCCTCAGTAGGAATAAGGGATGGATGCTGTGTTTGGAATTGGCCAAACCGCCTCCCAAGCCAGCAATAGCTAGGTAGAGTCAGCTTTTAGTTTTCCTTATTTCCCCTTTTCGGATGTGGTTCCTGCCAAACCAGGTGCCGTATATAAATATATATGTATAAAAAAATCTGTTGCCTTTGAGAGAACCGTATGGAAGCTGTACTTACAACATCAACTTGTGTCAGGAGCTTACAATATGCAGATCTGGGAAGCGGAAACCCTACACATGAGTCAACTGGCAGGCGGATGGGATTTTCTTACACTCTCTGATTGGAGATGTGCTCCAAAAAGTAATAATAAATGGTATTACAAACGGTCGTGCAGCTGTGGGGAGGCTGCTGCTGGGGTGGGAGGTGCAGCCTCCCCAGGCAGGACTGCGGGACACGGACGGACCAAGGGCCAGAAGGAGCTGCTGAAACCTCCCCAGAAACAGCAGGGTTGGTGCTGCCGGTGCCCTCGGCTCTGCATCCCTGCCTTATCACTTACTAATCCCGATTGCAGCGCTGGCTGTGTCCGTTTCAGCTTGCAGGGCTGCAAGGGCGCAGCAGAATGTGATTTTTTTGGTAATGAACTGCCCAAGTGGCAGGTAGGGGAAGTCGCACGGGGCTGCACATCACCCGCAGTGACGGCAGCCTGCCTGGATTTAACCCCTTTTCCCAAGCTACGCATCATCCCTCCTTAATATCGTCCACAGTCAATAGCCCTCAGTCACGTATAAAGAGGTAAATTTGATCAAAATGCTAGATTCAAAAAACTCCCCAGTCTTTGGTGGTGTTTTTCTAGCCCAGATGTTGTCTGTGTCTGTTCCAGCCCAGGGATTGCAATGTTGTGCTTGTAGTTGGGGAGCTGGAAGCAAAACTGCCTGGAAACTGGTAACAAACCAATGCGAGACTTCCTCCTGCTGTCATTGTTCTCAGGCAGAGAAGGGAGGAACAAACAGGATGAGAGAGGATGCTGGCTGGCTCTAATGTGCTTTCCATCCAAGAATACACAGGATTATTTGTGAAAAACATAAAGATTAATATATGCATATATATATATCTATGTATGTCTAATCCTGCAAATAGACAGATTGCCCTGATCCTCAGCACGCGTGCCAAGTCCCAAGCTAAGCTGTGATTTAATTATGATCTATCCACTACCTATAGAGATGGGAAAAATGTGGAGGACCCTCCTGTTGTCACTGAAATAAGAAATGCATAAAGTGATAGAGGGAAGTGACAGGAAAATCCCAGAGAGGGCTGCTGTTCCCAGGCTGCTTGGAGCAAATTCAGAGCCTTGGAGGGGAGATGAGCACCTGGTGACCTCCGGAGATGCCAGGGCTGCTACGTGGGCTGTGCTGCTGCCCAGCCAAGCTGCAGGAAAAGCTCAAACTGAGCAGTCATTTTTTTTGCAGGAAGCTTTTTCCATAAAAAAAAAATTGTTTCCAATATGTTATTCTTTTAGTTATACATTTACCAATCTATCTGTGTCTCTCTGTACACTGCTTTTTTTTTCTGCCAGGAGCATCTAAACAAACCTTGCAGTCACAGTCACCATGACTCAAAACAAAGTACTCAGTTGAACTGGCTCAAAATATTTTGCTGTGAGTCATTTCAGCACAAATTGAGTTTCCACCTGGCAGCCCCCCCCCCCCGGGCATGGCAGCCAGACCCTGCTGTGTCACAGCAGCTCCAGCCAGCCCTGGCACAGCTGTGGCTGAGATGCAGCACGGGCAGGGCACTACCCAGCCAAGTAAAGGAATGGAGTTACCACATCCCATCCTTCATTAAACAATAACCATGGAAGAAGCACACAGCCCTCCCAGCTTGGTCCCCACATCCCTCATCAGCTCCGTTTCCATTTCTTCTGCCACACACTGGGATCATTCTATGACAGGTCATTGTTTTTCCTATTTAATTTCCATTTGGAAAGTGGGGAAATGTGAAAATTCCATATTTCCCACAGGCCTTGGTGAGCAATGAGCACCTTAATGACCCAAAGCTCTGCTGTCAGCAGTGAGTGAGAGACCCTGAAATCACCATTTTTGATTTACTCATTGAAGGGCATCAGCCCCCATATAAACTATCCAGGTCACTTGACCTCTGCCTAAAACTAAATTTAATTATCTAACAGTGCCATCACTGTTAATTATATTGTGAGGGGGTGTATGTAGAATGAGTAAATCTAAGTGACACATAAGCCATTGCCCAATTAGCAACAGCTTCAGGTGCTTTGGGCTTTGGATCATTCTTCAAAAGATCATCAAGAACAGAAATGAAGCAAACAAGGAAGCACATTTGGGCCCCAACATACGATTTATTCCACAATAATTCTGTGACCATGTGGCCCCAATTTTTCTAAATCCAGGCTGGTTTACCCCACTGTTAGCCCATGTAAGACAGTACTGAACAAACTGAACAGAGAATGCTGAAAAATTTACACTCCGTAAAATGCATAATAATTGCAGCTGTGTTAAAAGAGACTAAGAAATGACTGGCTACATGTGTCCTAACCTACATCTATTGATCTCAAATGCACTTTAACTGATTCATTATCACTTACTGATTGCTCGTCCTCCTGCTGATGTGGGTTCCTCTCCAGGGAGAGAAGTGTTTTTCCATTGCATCCTTGGAGCAGAGCAGGACTATGTGAGTGAACCCTGCTGTCAGGATTTTTCCTATAGCTGTATACAAAAGAAAAACCCCCTGTAAATAGTTCATCACTCCCTTACTTAAGCATTGTGAAGTACAAACCTCTGTAATCACTGTGATGGCGGAGTAAATGGAAAATCAGCAAGAGCTCTTTGGAAAACCCTTCCTCTACAGATTCATACCAGGGAACAGAGTGGTACACTCAAACAGCAAATTCCTGGGGCACCACGGGCAAAGAGACAGGGGATGGTTCACCTCCAGGCGGTTAACTCACCCACAGCACTCCTCCAGGCTGCTGTTCTTCTCCAAAATATCTGACACTGAGGACCAGCACAGGGTTTTCTTTATGCCCCTTCTGTTGCCCTTTTTGTTTTCTCTTGAGAGCTGCCACTGTGAGCCAAAGCCACCAAGGACACTCCAGCCTAGAAGCCACCCCCAGCGTGTCGCCAGAAGCAGCAGGAGTGCGTGCTGTGCCCGTGCCTGGTTTATGTAGCTCAGACTCACTCTGTGTCTGGCCTGAGCTGAAGGAGGCTTCTCTAGGGTAGCAAGCACCCACATCCTTTGAGGGACCTCTGCATCATTTACCAGAATGCTAAAATTTAAATGTAAAATTTCAGGTTTTAGCTAAAGCAGAGCTGTATGTAATAATGTGTGTGCCTCCCCAGCAGATGCAGCAGGAGCTGAGGTCTCTCCCCTCAGCCTGGCTATAGGATCAGGGCTTTAACATGTCCTTTTGGCAATATGATTTTATGTTGCTATTTGGGAACGCTGCACACTAGTGATGCAGGACTTTGGTTTGTCAATTAACCTCTTTCTTTTGTGCCTCCTCTACAAAGGAAAAAAAAACATTAAAGGGCGACCCTATTCTTCAGGAGGGTATCAGGTCTCTTATAGTCATTTAAAATGTGCCGATTGTGACTGGTTAGAAACCAATCAAAACCCCATTTTTGCACTGCTTGCAGAAAACCTAACGTGGCCTTGCCCCCAGCAAACCACGTCCCCACAGTCCTGCTGAGGAATACTAATCTCTCCTTTCTTTGCCTGCATCTCAGGGATGATATTAGTATGTGTGAGATCCACAATGCATGAGCTGCCAGAATAGGGACGTTCCCCAGGACCCACCTGCCACAGCAGGGAAGTCCTTTGGGAGCCCCTGCCTATAAATACTGGATTTACAGCCCCATCCACAGGGTGGAACAGCTGCTCCATTTGTCAAGTGCCTTTTATCAAAATTATTTATCATCCCAATACGTTTTTTATGCGGATCAGTCTGGAGCTGAGCTACCCTAAGCCAACCCGTATTTATTTTCTCTCTTTCCCCTTTCACTCCTGGGTTGCCTTGCATCCCAAAGACAGCCCCAGGTCTGGGAAACACCTGACCCGAAGCCACCCCCATCTGGCACGAAGCACAAGATCAGTAGAACAAGAGAAACTGGCTTCTATCTTTTGTCAAATGCAAATTGCTGAGAGTTAATTAAGACACATTTCAGGAACAGTGAGATTTGTTGTTTTTTTTTTTAATTATAATCTATCCTGAGGTGTGGGTAGGGTTCAACATATTCCTCGGTAAAGGGGTTACAAAACTGGAACTGCAGTTGGCAAACGTGCTGACAACAAAGGTTCCACAGGGCTTTGGTGGCAGCCAGGCATAGAGGGCTCTCTGAGACCTGTGAGACTGGTGGCAATACAGATCCAAAACCTCCTGGGCATATATATTTTTCCAGATTTCCCTTTTTTTTTTTAAATTATCTGTATCTTCACCACGGCTTGTGAAATTTGTTGTTCTGCAAAGAAGATAGGGCCACAAACACATGATGCTTCTGCCTTGTTGGAAGCACATTAAATACTTGCCACTTTCCCCTGCAAAAGACATAAGTCTTTTACACACACACACGCACACACACACACAAATAAAATGAAATTAAATGAAATAAAATTAAATTAAATTTAAAAATAGCTAAATTACAGAATAGACTTTGTGTTTTCAGGCTTCCCACTCATCATCAATGCCCAAAGCAGAAGCGAGTCAGAAAACAACTGGAGGTACTTAAAGGAACTCAAAGTAATCGTCTGAGTAAAGTGTGAGGTTTGAGTAGGAAGACGGGGTTTGAGCCAACTGCTGTTGCCTTTCTGGGGAGGCTTCGCTCAGAGGTGTTTACTTCCTCATGCCTTCATGGAGATGTGGCAGTCTATGAAAGCACTCCTCCTGGAATTAGATGAAAATGGTTTAAAAAAAAAAATAAAAGAAGGAGGGGGATGTTCTAGGTCATGTCATAACAAGGAAAAGCTTTAAAAAGCTCACCCAAATATTCACCAAAGGTAAGACATGCTGTATGCTTGGGAAACGGGTGGAGAATATCGAGGCATGGGCTTTCTGACTTGATAAAAGAGAAAATCATAACCAGAGCAGCCAAAAATACACTTCACCATCTCAGAGAGGAGGCACTCGAGTCTGGATTTATATATGGAAGGCCTTCTGCTGCAGGGATGTGGATGGAGGCTGGCTTTGGGCCCAGGAGGTCCTGTAGAGTTTATATACACTGATTGACACATCTGTACCCTCCCTACCCAGGAGGAAGGGACAAGGGGACCTTCTCCTGGTCAGTAGGAACCTGGGAATGAAGGAGCATCCAAGATGGGAAAAGCACTGTCACACTTGTGTGATCTATATCCTGTCAGCACAAGGATATATAGATCAAAATAAAACGGGTACATTTAAACAAGCTGATGACTTTAGTGTTAACATGTGATTTCTGAATAACTACCAAAACACCAGGCAGGAAACTGTGTGGTTTTGAAAATATCTGATGAAGGCGTTCTGCATGTTCACTGGAGTGACTCCATCTTCAGTTAAGAAAGCAGAAAAGAGTGGGCTGATCCTCGGAGCAGGGGGAAACCCTGCCCACATCTGAGCCTGCAGTCTGGGCTCTCATGAGTAGGTTACTACAAGGGAACCATCAGCTGGGAATAGGCAGGACACTCAGGAGAACCTTGGTGAGAAAATTACATCAACCCCAAACGACAAAGACTTGACTGAGACCCAGTTCCTCTGTGCACCAGTTCTGAGTGGGAGGGATAAGCCAGAAAATTTCCTTTGAAATTCTGTCCCCTACAGGCTCAAAGCAACCACAGTGTCAGAGAGACTTTTTTAAAAGTGCCATTATATATTTAATTAACTCAGAAATTTGTGTTTGTCTGTTTGTGGCTCCTAGCACATGCAGTACTGCAGCCTGCACAGAGGTTGCCAAGACCTTTGCCACCCCCAAGAGTTACAAGACTCTCAAAAGCACATGGAGATAACTGAGAAGAGACACAGCACAGATGACAGAGATTGAAGACTGACTTCTTTGTCCATCAGTGCTGTCTGAGGCTGTCAGAGTGGTGCTCCAGCCCCGGTCAGTGCAGGGCTCTGGAAGGCTGAGTCATCTCCACATACCAATCACATTGTTTGTTACATGCACTGCTCTGTTTCTGCTGCTTTGTTACTGATGCTTCTCTAATCCAGCCTTTGCTGAGGAAAGGCTTGGGGCAGTGGCAAAGGCAGGAGGTGGTTTTGTGCCCTAGGATACTGGAAGAGCTCCAGCCTGTCCTGACTGGAGTAAGAATCCTCCCCCCTGGTGCCTGCCAAGGGAGATGTAAAAATGAACCAGTGGTCCAGCCCACTTTCAAATCCCACTTGACCAAAGCTGGTTGCAGTGAATTGTGTCCTGTTGGTTCCCTTCCACCACATGCTTGGACAGAGGGGATAAAGCCATTCTGTACCACATCATCCCACCAAAATACAGAGGGGAGGTGCTGACAGCCCCACAAGGGACCTCTCTGCAAAATTTCTCTGAATTATTTAGTTGTTATAGAAGCTTTCAGTGCTTTACACAACCTCTTAAGAAGCTAGTTAGCCATATCCTGACAGAAAATCCGCCATCCTCCGCACTGGCAGGTGGTGGGTTCAGCCCTTTGTGAGCTCTCAGAAGCACCAGATGACACACACAGCAAGGCTGAGTTTTGCATTTGCTGTAGCTGACACACGCTGTTCACTGAAAGAGAATTAGCCTTTTCCTCTGCAAAACAGCATTAAGAGCTAGTCCAGCTGCTAGTAAATGGCAATTAGGCTGCTAAAAGCCCAGGTTGCTTGTGAAAAATAGGACGAGCTCCTGAAACATGCAGGCCCTCTTTCAGCCTGGTTTTTCATTACTTTTCAGTCTCTAACTTGATCTAGTGTTAGAGCTGAGATGCAGCTGGCCTGGGATTACCCATTAAAATAATGAAAAAAACCTGTAAGACAACTGCAAGACAACAATTTCTTCCAGGCATGCAAAACAGTTGTGTTTGCCCTTACAGAATTGCCTGGGTTTTGTTTCAGCTTTGTAGATAAAGGAATGTGAGAACATAACGAGCGCATCAGCTTTATACTGAGTTCAGAATAAGCACAGCAAAACCACCAGTGCAGCAGCCATTTAGTCAGAAAGAAAGAAACATATGGGGTCAAGGTGACATTATCTCACGTGGCACTGAAGGGAAATATCCCTTCAGATTATCACAGGAGGCTGGGCACTTTCTAAAACACACTCGTGTGGGTGGATGCGCCATATCAGAAAACTGTAAAAAAATTCTGTGAGCCAGTAAATCCTCTGCTAAATTCTCTTTGCAGAGGTTGATATAAACAAAAGTTATGATGAACAAAAGGGGAGTACACAAGCCTGCTTGGCAAGGGTGGGTCTTTGGAGACATTTTGCTTGATTTTTCTCCCAGCTCTCACAAGATTCAGTACTTTTGCAGGGCTTGGAACCTCCATAGATGACTTTTAGCTCTTATTTTAAAATAAACAACTGGAAGTTGTAGCCCTAGGAAAGCAATAGAGTATGGTCCCTGAGAGGGTTAAAGAAACTGAAGTTCAGGTGACCTGAGGGTGGAGGTGATGGGATTGGTGAGGTCCCAGGTCAAAGAGACCATCCATCCAGAGTGAGGAAGGCTCTCCAACCCCTCAGCTCCACTCCAGCTTTGCTGTAGCCTTGCCAGGAGTAAAATATTGGAAATGTGGGTGACAGCTTAGATTACACATCGTTAGAAACAGCCAGGATAATCTGCCTCCAGCTCCCTAAAAGGAAATCTTTAGCTAACAAACATGCTGCAGCCTTTTGAGCTGGCAGATAAGGATGGAACAGTGGATAAAACATAGCTGGATACCAGGGAAGTGGTGCTGTGCAGGGAGGTGTTTCACCAGGCCAGACGAAACACTGTGGGGCAGGAGAGCTGCTCCTGGAGCAGCTTGGCCAGGAAGAGGAAAGTGGAGGGTCAGGTTTTTGGGTGTTGCAGTGTCACACTGCAGCCCTGGCACTGTGGCTGTGCTGCTTTCAGGGACAGCCAGCACAGCTTGATGGGCTCTTCACTGGGGGCTTCATCATGGTCATCACCATGTCCCTCCCCTGGCACTACAGCACATGGCTTTGCTAGACAGATCCAATAGGGGGTCAAAGAAAAGCTTCAGCTTCCTTGTTTATAGAAAAAAACTGTGCATGAGGCATCCCTGCCCTTCTCGAGGGCAAACAGCATCTTCATGATTTCCAGGCAGCTCTGTCCCATCTTAGGCTGTGAGATTTCCAGGCCAGGGAAATGCTGAGGTTTTAGATCCCTTGGCATCCCAGGATCCTGGGAAGGTGCCCCATGGGGCTGAAATGCAAATGCATCGTCACAGTGCTGCTGCCATCACCAGCAGTAACACAGGACAAGGAATTCTGTGTCTCTCCTGAGGGTAGGAACCTTGTGGACGTGGATTTTGCTCCTGCTGAGAAAGTCTCTGTTTGGAGCAGCATGTCTCAGCTCATGGAGACTTCTCCTGCTGAGACATTTAGAATAAACTCTGCACAAACCTTTCTGGTATGGTAAAAATAATAATAACGAAGTGGCAAGATGCAGAAAGTGTACACACAGTGGAAACCAAATTTGGGATGATTTAGGTGATTCAGGCTTTTTTGGGGGCAGTAAGCAGCTAGTGCAGCTCTCCACACGCTCGCACAACCCAAGAGCTGGAAGTCAGCTTGAATGAGTGATTCATTATTCCACACACGCTCCGGCTCCTCCGCCACTCCAGCCTGTACCCAGCTGGATCTCAGGAGAAATTCCTAGAGTGTGTAATTGTGTATAATGTGATCATCCTGCAGCAGGAAATAGGTTCGTAAGCATTCTTAGCCAGTACAATCGATGTCGTACAGATATGGTCTGCAAGGAAACCAAGTGGAGATACATATTGCAGCGAGTCACTGGAGAGCCAAGGCAGCCTTCTGGGAAGGACATGGCAGGCAGGGAATGCTTTTAAGCCCGAGCAGTCACGGCACGCGTAGTGCTTCATTTAAAAATGTCTCAGCGCGACCGCGCTCAGAGGGAGGGGGAGATGCTGACCCGCAGCAAGGCCAGATGTGGGCACAGCCCGCAGGAGCAGGGAGCCCGGCGGGGCTGTGTGGGGTATCTGCAGCTGGGCTGTGCCGTGGGGAGCTGCAGGAGCTGCAGGAGCTGCAGGGAGCGGGACGGGGCTCGCAGCTCCCCGCACAGCGCGCACCCCGCCCGGGGCAGCGCAGCCGAGCCCGCAGCACCCTCTAGAGGAACCCAGCCCGCGGCTGCACGGAGGGCTTCATCCGCTGGAAGGAATCTCTCCAGCGAGGCTTTTTTAAATTTTCTTAGATGTGTTTAACCCATGGCCGTGCACCAGGGCAATACCGGGCCCCAGCAGTGCTGAGCCCGAGCAGCACCGGGATTCGCGGTGGTCCTGCCTGGTGCCCGGGGGGATGGAGATGAGCAGCGCCGCAGGACAGGGCGAGGGGAGCAGAGGCTCCCCAGCAGCCCGGGAAGCAGCGCCACGGGGAAATCCTCCAGGGTCCCACCTTGCAGGGCTCCAGGCGTGTCCCCAGCTGCATCAGCATCGTTTCGGTGGCAGGTTTAAGCCAAGCTGGAGGTGCAGGGGAGGAGATGAACGTGTCACTCACAACATGTGCTCCCTGTAAGATGCAGCTCAGTTCAGCCCAGGAGCTGTGGGCACAGCCTCCCTCAGCCATGGGCTCTGTCCCCCCACACACCTGGGCAGAGCAGCTGCCAGGCCAAGAGGAGTCAGGTGGATTGTTACCTAAGAGTGACCCATCTGTGAAAATTGGGGATTAGGTGGATTGTTACCTAAAAGTGACCTTGGGGCTGCTGTAACGGGGCTCCAGCACAGCCTAAATTCCTACATGTGATTAAATGCCCAGGTTACATCTGCATGACTCTTTCCAGCCAGGATGTGCTGCCCAACACACAGTCCTAAAAGATATGTGGGGATTATCCAGGATTAACTGTGCATGAGACAGGAGACACCCATGGAAAAACATCCTCTGAGTGCTGTGCTGGTCTGTGGCTACAGCTGTGGCTTGTGGCTACAGCTGTCTTTGCTTCTGGAGTTTCCTTGTTTCATATCTGATACTGGTCAAAATGGAGCTTTTCTGTATAAAGAAGAACATTAACTCTACTTTAAATTACTTCCATATACAGTACCTACTTCATATTTCTGCAGTTACAGTCCTTTTATATTTTATTTCATAAACTATGAAGCTATTTCAAGAGGAAGCATGTCTGAAATGTGAAAACCTAAAATGTGAAAACCTAAAAAAAAAAACAACTGAAAAAACACAACCCAAAGTCTCAAACCTATTTTTCAAGTTGAAATTTAAAAATGCTGGGCAAGCAGTCTGAGTCCTGTCCTGAAGGACCCATTTTCTGTTTCTATCGTGGATGCACAATGTGCACAATGCCCAGCCTGTGAGTCTGCTGGGCTTGGCTGGGCCCTTTAATGTGCATTTGTCCAGTAAAGAATGGAGTAAGGAAGATAACCCAATGAAGAGAGTAGAAACATTTTTCTGCCTGTTTAGTGAAAGGAACAAGGATGAATCAGATAAATGCCAAAGGCAGGACACCAGCAGCAGGACAGAGCCACAAGATGGGACAGAGGTATGGAGCACCTCTGCTATAAAGCTGAGAGAATTGGGAATGTTCAGCCTGGAAAGGAGAAGGCTTTGGAGTCACCTAATTATGGCATTTCAGTACCTGAAAAGGGAACCTGCAAGAAAGATGGAGAGAAACTTTTTAAAAGGGCCTGGAGTTACAGGACAAGGGGAAATCTCTTCTGAGAGTAGGTTTAGACTGGATATCAGGGGAAAATTCTTCCCTGTGCAGGGGGTAAGGCTCTGGCACAGGGTGCCCAGAGCAGCTGTGGCTGCCCCATCCCTGGAAGTGCCCAAGGCCAGGCTGGATGAGCTTGGAGTGACCTGGGCAGTAGAAGCTGTCCCTACCTAGGGTAGGGGGTGGAACAAGATGAGCTTTAAGGTCTGTTCCAACCCAAACCATTGTGATTCTCCTATTGGTGTCTCCCTGGGTGACAGCCCAGCCTGCCTGTCCCCTCCCTCCCAGGTGTCCCCTCCCATTCCAGGATGGATCCAGAGCAGGAGAGCAGCTGGAGACACTGGAGCAGCCTTGTGTGAGTCTGCTTTAAGCTGTGCTTGGCCCTGGCTCTCCAGCTGGAGCGGTGGGTCCAGCTCTTGCCTGAACTTCCCTTGCACCCACAGCACCTCCAGTGGCCCTCAGCTCCCCAGTGGGTGACGTGCAGCTGCCCTGCCCCAGCTGAACACCAACCCCTGGCCAGGGCAGGTTTCCCAGTCAGGATATTCCCTACAGACAGGCCATCTGCTGGGCACTGAGCAGCATTCCCAGGGATGCACACCTGTGAAGCCTCACTAACACCATCTCCCTGTCCCCCTTTCCTTTGTCCTCAAATAGGAACTCACAGAATATCTAATTATTGAGATCAGGCTGAATATGGAGAGATTACTTATCTCAGATTCCAGGGATAAACAGTTTCCTTTGCAGAATAATTTCTTTTTAACAACTCCCCCTCCCCTTTTCTCCAAATTAATTTCCATCCCAGCCATGAGCCTCTGTAGAAAATCTTGCCATAATCATTTTGAGCTAAATATTCTGTCTAATCAATCAAAGCAGTGGAACCAATTTTGAAGCTGTCACTTTTAATTTTTCCAATAAGAAAAAAATCGAGCATTTCACTCACAGTGCTGTTGTGATTCAAGCTCTCCAAACCTTTGCTCCACTGCATCAGCGCTTCAGAGCTGTACTTGAAAATGTGAAGAGCTGGCACAATTGCAGAGAAACTAAAATAAATTGATTTTTAGCAGTGAGAAGAAACCTGTTTCTTCATGTACCCTTAGACCTGGTTCAGAAAACCTTTTCTTTTTTCCTTTCTTCCCTCCTCAGAACAAAAATAACTACAGCATATTAGTGATTTCATGCATGCAAAGGGCTGGCACTCATTAAAGTTGATGTGTTATTGAGAGCTCGGTGCATAAATGCCAACAAAGGGCCAGAGAGCCAATGTGTGGGTGCTGAGGTGCATGAGAGAGAGAGAGAGAGAGAGAGAATCCTGCCCCTGGCAAGGGATTCCTGTGGCCACATCCACGATGGAGGAGCTGACCTGTGGGAGGAGGCAGGAACAGCCTCGGCACAGAAAATGGCTGGAGAAATCCCTCCTGGGAAGAACAGGTTGTTAAACACTGTGGCAAGGGCACTTTGTGTGCAGGGTAGGCGTGGGCTGCTCAGCAAGGAGCCATCCAAGTGAGGCTGTGCAAATCCTGCAGGCAGCAAACAGGAACATTCTGGGCAGGGGAACGTCAGGGGGAGTTGTGCCATGGCGTTCCTGCCTCCCCCTCAGCCAGGGCCAGCCACAGCCATGGGCTGCCACTCACTTCTGCTTTTAGGGATGGATGTGAATGAAGGCAGGCCCTGTAGGAGAGGGAAAACAGCAAAAGCAGCAACAGTGCCCTCGAGTTGGGCCCCTACTTGAATCCAAAACAGATCCCACCAGCTACTGAAGAAAAAGAACTCTATAAATGAACTCTATCTGCCCCAAAACCAGGACAACCACGGAGAGGAGGGAAAGGATCCTTCCTACAAACCCATACCTGAACTCCCTAGGTTCAGGACCAGTTTCAGGTTAATTTCACACCAAGATAGTCTCAGCTGTGATCCCAGGGCTCTCCTGTTGCTGGCAGGGGAACCAAGCAATGCCAGCAGGACACAGCAGCCTCAGCTGGGGCTGCCCTGTGTGACCCAGCACCCCTGGGCTCAGCACCGTGCACCCAGCAGGGACTGTCAGCTCCCACGTGGCTCCTGCTTGCGGCTGTCTCCTCTTCAGGAGCCCCTCAGTGGGATTCAGCAGGCACATATCAGCAGGGGGACGCCTGAGTGGCAGCAGAAGCCAACAGTGTCACTCAGGAGTGGCACTCATCAGTGCCTGATGTCCCTCACCAACCCCTGCCTCACCCTCGGGCTCTGCTGTCTTGGTTTAGTGTCTGTCGAGGACACAGATTGGGTTTGGAAGTTCTGAAGATGCAGAGAGCCCTCTGGCATCTAAGGAAGGAGATGAAACTTAAGAAATGGAGAAGTTAATATGTTTTCAGTTTGCAAGAGAGCTTGGAAATGCCACTGATGCTTTATTAATCTCTTCTGCCCCTGGAGGACAACAGGCAGCTGCTTCTTCCTCTCTCTCTGCTGAATTTCCCTTACTGGAAGTTAAAATAGACAGGGGCAAGTTAATTTTATTTTGGAGACAGAGCATTTTTGTCTGTGCCTTTCATAATGCTTTTGGATTATTAAAACTCCTTTAAAACACGACTTTTTAATCTATTTAAGAAGTCCAATTTTCTTTCTATGCTGTTTCACCCCAGCAATTTCTCTCTCCCAGGAAAACCCAAATGACTCAAGTCTAGCCTTTTTTATTGCTATTCTGGGCCTTTCCCCCTCACATCTTGGCTGCTGATACAGAGCAAGGACAGAACTCAAGGCAGGATGAGGCCCCCAAAACACGGAGAAATGACACCAAAGCCAAACGTTCTGACGTGATGATCTGTTGTATTTTCAGTCCATTAATACACATTCATTTACCAGATACAAACAGAGTGGAAAGGAAAGCCATGGTTAGCAGGAACAAAGATACAAAACTCAATTCCAGCAGCCTTCACAGAAGGGATATTCTGTATCACAGCAGCACAGTCACGGAAGGGATGCACGGAGACCTGCGCTCACACCCCAAGTGGAAGCTCTCCTTTTGTGGATTAGGTTAGCTACAGACATAACTTCAAAAAAAAAACCAAAAACAAAACCAAAAAAACAACCAGAACACAACAAAATATTCCCAAAGACGTGACTTTTTGTCATTTGCCTAGTGTCAGGACTAGGGAAAGTTGGAATTATTTACATAGAGGAGATTTTACGAAGACACTGGAAGGTTAAAAATAGAATAACCACAAGTAGTGGAAAATATAACAAGAAAGCAGGCAGGGAAAAGAAAATAGGGGGAAAAAAAGTGACACCCCAAGAGGATCATTGCATTCAGTGGTCGATGTGTGGTTACTGGGGCAGCTCCACTTGGATACACTGAGATTCACAGGCTGGCCTTGACTCACTGCCATCAAGTCACACTCTGGGATTAAAGCAGGATCCTGCAGAGCTCCTGGCCTCAGCAGGATCTCAGCAGTGCAGCAGCCATTGCTTGGCTGAATCCACGTGCAGAATGAGTGCCACGAGCTGTGACAGTGTGTTCACATCTCATGGGACACTCTGCTCATATCCTGGTCTGGTTTTCTTCCCCTTGGCCACCACACCATGGAAGGCTCTGCTGCTGGTGAGAGGGGTCAGCCTAGCCCAGCATGGATCTGGGGCTCCACATGCAGCAGGAGAGAGAAATGGCATTTTCCTACAGCTCTCTCACACCTGTATGGGAGTGTCCCCACAAACGCAGCTCTGTGACCAGACACAACCCCCAGAGTGTCCTTGCTACAGTGTTCAAGGCTCCTTACACTGAAATAACAACAGCACATCTGCACTTGATTGTACAGGGATGCTCCCTCTGGAAGGAAAAAATACACTGGAAATTATTCATGGAAGAGTCCCAGCCAGGCAACACCTGCACTGAGGTTCTCCCAGGGACAGCAGCAGCATTGCAAAATCATGTTGTGAAACTTGATCAAAAGAAAGGAAAATGGAGTGTTTGGGGTTTAATGTAGCACAGCTCACCAAGTCAGGGGACAAACTGAGACCAAGAGACAGATACTGAGCTGAGCACTTCGCCTCTTCATGGAGCACTGGAGTGGTTCTCTTATAAACTGTTTTTAGTACAGTTCTAGCAGACAATGACATTTTATCCCTCATTTTTTAGATCATGCATTAACTTTACAGTGAAACATTCATCCAATCCAATATCTACACAACAAAACACAGATTTTAAAACATTAGACTATTAAAATTTAAGGAAAGGAGAATGAGTTCTCAAAATAATACCTGTTAAAGAATAATTTAAAGGGAAAAGAAGTGTTCTACTCGGTTTGAATTACAAAATAAAGTCTGAGCCTGGGAGAATTTCTCATTTCCTATAGTTGTAACAAATAAATGCCACAAGAAACAGTTGATGTTTCTGGGGTTGCTAGTGCTTGGATCCACATCTCCTGTTCCAGCCCTGGGTACGTGGGTGACCTTCTCCAGTCTGAGGCCCACGCTGGAATGACAGACTAAGAAGTTGTGATTGTTCAGGTGCACAAACCAACCCTCTCAAGGTGTTCAACTTCACAGGCTTCTTAATATAAGAAACAAACCTGTAGCAGACAGAACCCAAGGAGGCAGCTCCAGACAGCACAGCCTGGGCTGAGAATGAGCAGGGCCTTCACTGGAGTGGTCCAGCCCTGCTGTCTGTCTGTCTGTCTGGGGTGAGCAGTGCTGCTTCCATAGGGAACCTGATGGCCCCACAAGCCCCTGGGGATGTTGGGATCTCCTCACTGTGCTGAGGCTGCACACCCTGCTTGCATCTGAATGTTTCTAAACTCCTGGTGTCAGGAATTTAGCACCAACACAGGGCAGGGATGGCCAGCACAGTGCCTCTGTTTCCACAGAGGGGAACCTCCTCCCAGACAGAGAGCCAACATCAGGCCTGTATGCTACCTCAATAATGAAAGACCTCCTTCATTAGCACCTTCTCACACCAAATCAGTCCATTACATCTCCCTCCATGGCTCTGCTGTGTCACTGGGGACCAGCAGCTATCACACAGGGGCTGAGCATTGCAGAACCTGAGTGGTTGTTCCCCAAAGCAGCCTGGCAGAGGGGGAGTTAACACCTCTGGAGTTAGGAAGCCCCAACAATTAGCAACCTACCATTTTAAAAGACAATGTAAGGATAATTTAACAATTATAAAAACCTCTGCTAATATGAGGATGAGGAGAATAAGAGCACTTAGAAGGTGACAGGAGTGTTGCACTTCAAGGTTCAGTGCACAGGTGGTGGGGTTGAACAATTTCTGACTCTGAACATGGATCTGTGTGACTGACAAGGATTCTCTGGCAGGCTGTAATTGTTTAAAGTCAGCAGCTCCAGTCAAACTAAAACAGCTAAAAACATCAGGAGAGAAAAGCTCTGAACCTGCACTGATGTGAAATCACAGGACACCTTTGATCTTTCTGATTGGAAATGGTCAGGGCACACATTGCTTTGGCTCTGCGGGGGGTGACCCTGGGTCAGGTTTTTTGAGGGAAAAAAAGTCAAGGGAAGATATTTCTGTGCTTACAGCATGCCAGGTAAAACCATCAACCCCCTGGACTCAACCACATAAAATGCTTCACATGCATTTCCCAAAGGTGAACCAGACCACATATGCCAGAAGGCAACTGCATCTACAAAACACAAGTGTAAAACAGTGGAACCTGTAGGAATGGGCTGAGATTTGGAAGAACATCTGGGGTTTGTTCCCTGTTAGGGCAATGCAGCAGGGACAGAATAAGCTGGTGCCTGTTTACAGGTCTGAACACACAAGGCAATCAGCTAAAATGTCATGCCAGCTACCTTTTGGGGATAGGTAGGCAAATAGTGGGATTATTTTCCAGTTAAAAAACTGCTGGAAGACGTAGAAAAGAAAGAATATAAATTCTTCTGTGAAACAAAATAAATACCAGTTCACTGGGCCTTTGGACCAAGGAGTGTTGGGCACAGGTATAACCCTGGGAAAGGAAGGGATGCCCGGATGCAGGGGCAGCAGAAGAGCTCAGCCTCCCACTCCTCCAGATCCAACTCTCCTGAAGTGTTTCCATTCCATAACACTCCATTTTCCCAGTGGCTGACACAGCCCTGCAGACTGCCAGGAACACCTCAGGCTGGAGCTGGACACAGAATTGGGAGACGTGGCCTCATTGCAGGATGGAGCATGGGGTAACACCCAGCCTGGTGCCCACCACACGAGGTCCTAACCCAGGAACTGTAGTGTTTCTCCCAGGATGCTGGATTGAACTGCTCTGCACAGGGGGGTGCAAAAGAGCTTTGGAAACCTTCCTATAGCAATGTAAAACAGGAATGTGCATGCTGAGTTTTACCTCTGCTTGGGAAGACACATCCTGCATGACTGCACAAAAGGTTGGGGCTGGTTCAGTAACAAAGCAGAGCAGAGACAAGGCTTTGTCATCTGCTCCCCTTCCCCCTTGCATTCACCCCATCTACAAATCCACACATCAGCTTGGTCTGAGCATGGTGTCAGCTAAATGGCCTTTCCCCTCTTTTAAGTAGGGGGAAAGGGATGGAAATGAAAATCTACCCATATGCTGCAAGATGAACACACAAGCAGAGTGCAGAGCTTGGTTCAGATCACGCTGCCTCTCGAGTCTCAGTCCTGTCACATGCAGTGCCCTGGCTCCCCCCAGCTCTGGACCTCAGGCTTGAGTTGGAACCTTGATCCTCTCCTGAGGAAAACAGTCACACTCAGTGGGACCAAGCTGATGTGCTGTGTCTGCAAAGGCCAGCAAGCTCCAGTGATCTTCAGCACCTCCAGCTCCAGAGACTGCCTTCTGCCAGGCCTGAGGGCTGCTGATTGCTCCAGATGCAATAGGAAAAAGATTTTTTCCCCCAAAGGGATGAAGAGACCGAAATGCCGATTCTGATACAGGATTGTTAGTCTGTTTCCCTTTCAGAAGTGAAACACACTCAGAAAGCTGCAGTACAGCCCAAGGCAGCAGCAAATGGCACTTCCCAGCAGTGGCAGGGCTGCACAGTGTGCTCTGATGGTATGTGGAAGGGTGAGATGGGGAACTCCAGCGAGCCAAGGTGCAGATACCCAAAGCCTGAGAAGCAGCACAGGCAGCCCAGGACTCCTGTGCAGCCACAGCATGATGACAACCACAGGATACAGCTGGCAGTGGTGACAACATCGACTGGGAGTCAGTTCCTGTCCTAGGAAGCAGCCTGCATCCTTCAGATGCTCAGTACATGCCTGAAGAAGTAACTCCTCCAGAAGTTAAATTTCTGTCTGCCACCATTTCCAAGTTTTTCTGCTCCTCTTGTCTGCTAGTGTTGATTTGCTTCAAGTTTCTCCACCAAAATCCTTCTGAAGGGCTCATTACCTTGGTGGAGAAGCTTTTAGTCTTCTTTCACATTCCAAAATCCCGTATTTTTCATTAACCTCTCTCCTGAGAACAAGACTTTAAAAGGTAAAGCAGTCTGCATCTTAAGTCCAAACCTCCATGGGTACCATGGACTCCTTTGTTCCAACAGAGGGAAGCAAGTACTCTTCCTCCAGAAAACGAAAGGGGAATTGTACTAAAAACCCACGAATCTTCTTCAATTCTTCTGCTGCTTTCACAGGATCATCAGTTGCTAATTTGGGCTTGTTGATGAAATCACGCAGTTGGGCTAAATTATTCACCTGGTCACTGGGAAGGCATCGAAACACCTGATCAAAACAGAAAGAAGAAGTCGCCTGTCAGTGCAGGGGAAATGCAGCAATGCAGAGTTCCTGAGAAAGACCCAAGCTTCCAGTGCAAATTCCCCAGGATGGGAGTGACTGAATCAACAGCCCAGAGAACAGGGAGGGAAGAGGAAGTGCCTGACCTCGATGAGGCCAGAGCATGCAGAGGGGAAGCTCCAGGGTCTTTTCTGATCACTGCAAAAGCTCATTAAAAGACAGAAGTAAAATTTGCTTCTACTCCAGTTACACTGTGGCTAATTACAAGTAATAACTACAGCATGGTCTGTAGGAGCTACAGCTGATGTAAACACAAGGAGAAATCTGATCTGCTGCCTTCGTGGGTGCTGTCACACTGAGAACGCACCAGCTCCAGTTTCCTGTTCACAGCTCTTGCATCTGACACTACTCACTCCTTCAGAACATTTCTAAAGGTCCAACCCCAGGAACTGGACCTGCTGTCTTTGCCCTCCCTGTGCTGTGGCTCCCATTGGCATCTGCTGCCTCTGTGTGGGATGGAGGGGGGGGAAGCTGCTGTGCTCCTCACTTTATCAAAGATGGTGGCATTCCGAGCTGCTGTGGCAATCCACACCTCCTTGAAGAATTTGTCACAGACGGGATCCTGGTGTTCTGGATTGAGGTCGGAGCCGCCAAGGACAACCCTGAGAAGACAAAGGGATGGATGCTTACACAGGCTGAAGCACTGGGCACTCCCCTCTTGATAAATGCCAGGACACAAGGAGTTTCCTTGGGACTTGCCAAACCCTGTGTGCTCCCAGCACCCTCCCACTCCCATGCCCTGTGATAATCTCTCAGCCCTAAAGCTGCTTGATTTTCTCCTTTTCTTCTGTGCAGTAACTGTACAGATGGGAAACAGGGTGGGGAAAAAAAAAAAAAGAAAGAAAAAGGCCTTAAACTAAAAATGGCTGTGTTGTGGGCCAGATGGCTGCTCCCAGCAGAGAAGCTTCCTTTAAAACGTGACACTGCCACCCAAGATTAAGAGAGTGTGCAAACGGGATCTGGAGGGGAAATACCACTTGTTTATGAGCTCTGCCAGTGAAATCCCAGAGCAAAAATAATTTGTCAAATCAAGCCAGCAAGCTGTGGACAGGAGCAGCGTGAGGAAACAGCAGCAAAACCTTGGGCTAAGTCCAGGCCGAGCAGAGCTTGGGCAGGCAGTGTTAGCCCATAGGTGTGAAAGGCTGTGGGGACAGGTGAAGCCTGAGCAAGCCCTCCCCTATCCCCTATCAGTGTGTGTGTCCCCCCCAGCCCCACCTGAAGCAGCGCAGGCGCAGGGACTGGGCGAAGCGGCCGGCGCGGTACTCCTGGCCGTCCATGACCGAGGGCACGGTGTCGCTGTCCTGCACGATGATGGCCATCTCACTGTCCCTCTTCCCCAGCATGCTGCGGTCGTTGATGTTGGCAGAGCCTGGGCAGGGCAGGACAGGCACAGGCAATGTCTCACTGCTGCTCCTGCACAGCCTCCATCACCTCCCGCCACCCTCACCCCACGGGGAACATCCACGGCTCCAACAGGTAAAACCCAAACCTGAGGCATGAAGGTTTTAGCTGTTGTGTTTTACAGATCCTGTATTGGATTATGACATCACACTGCAACAATCCTGGACTGCATCAGTGTGTATCTCTGGACCCCATAAGTGTTAGTAAGCTCTCTTCACATTTTGGTCAGATCTTTCTGAGCCTGAGAACCAAGGACACCATCTGCCTCAGGCCCCACAAAGTACAAACAAAAGTGGATCAGGGTGGGGAGCAAATTGGAGTATATGATTTCATTACTTGAATCTATAATTAGATTCAGGTAATAAAGTGATATACTATAGACCAAACTTATATCTGACTGAGAAACTCGTGACTGTTGTCCATTTTGGCTGTAGCCCGTTGGGGAGGCTTTGTCTGACCTTACTGTACCTGAAGGCCCTTCAATAAATAAATCCACTTTTATCTTTTTAACTTTGTCTGGCCTCTGTTTCTAGGTAAGCCCAGGCATCAGCCAGGGGGCTTCCTTATGGAAACACAGACCCTGAGAGGAGCTGGGGGAGAGAAAAAAACCCCAACTAATTTTTGTAGCCTTCAATGGAAGAAAATTAAATCACAGCCAAGCCCAGGCCAACATTTTCAAAATTTCTTCCTTCTGCAACTTCTCAGAAGCTTCTACTGAAGGAACCACAGCTTTCAAAGGTCTGAACTGCATTTGGTTTGGATACCCAGTTACCTGAGGCAGGATGAGCTCTCTGGGTAAATCACAAAATGCTTTGGCTTGGAAAAGGCTTGCAAGCTTCTCTCCTTTTAACCTCCCTACTGTGGTCAAGGAAACTTTCCACTAGACCAGGTTGCTGTGCCATTCAGGGAGATCTGCTCGAGACCAGCTGAGGCTTTGTCCCCCAGACAGGTTTCTCTGTCCTACACAGACATCACAAAGCAGGGCATGGGGGAACACTGTTTGCTTGCAGATGTTGGCTCCAAGGGAACCGCAAGATTCAGGGAAGGATAGGCATAATGAGGTCATTAACCCACAGAAAGGACCAAAACAACAATAAAAAAAATCTCCAGACACAGCTGTAAGAGACCCCCAGGCTGCAGTTAGCCATTGAGCCTTCCCAGGAACTGGATCAACTCCAGGGGAGCCAACACCTCCAGAGGAAAGACCAGCTAAATGCCTCTCTGTCCTTTCACCCCCTCCTCCAGCCCAGAACATCCACGAGCACTTAATTTCCATGCACTCTCTCTCATGTGGAAAAGTGATGATTTCCCATCTTCTCACCAGGCAGCAGAGATGCACAGGCTGTATAAAAATCAACCCTCAAGCTTATAGGTACAGAAAATAAAAACCAAGAGCTGCCTCAGGCCCCCCAGACCATCCCAGCTGGAACAACAAAGCTCCTGCTGTGATATCAAACCACCTCAGAGCCACTCTGTGCACAGGGGACAGGATCTGAGAAGGTGACAGAGGAGCAAACCTCACCAGAGGGCATCTGAGACCACTGCTTTGAAGGGAGGGAGTATTTTGAGTCTTGTAAAATCTGGTATTAAGGTATTCATTGGCAAAGCTTTTATTGCTGATGTAACAGCTCAAAAAGGGCTTCTTTAAAGAAATAGGCTGAAATTCTGCTGCAGAGTAGAGCTCTGAGCCTGAACTCTCTTGTCTTTGCTTCATGTTCTCATAATAAATATGGTAAGAGAAGAGGATGAAATTATATCTATTACTCCCTATAGCATATTGTCCCATTCTTAGGAAGTGGAGCTGATACATGACACATGTTGTCCAAACCTTCCAAATTTTACAGCACATTCTGTTCTTTCAGGAACAGATGACAAGTCTCACAAGTCTTCCTGCTAGAGCAGAGTTTGATACAAGACAGATGGACAATATTCCCTGCACTGGGATTCTCTTCACGGTTACACACAGATTTAAAAGATTTTTGAAAAACAAATGAAATGACAGCCCTCTGAATCCTTTCTTCCCTCTTGATGAATTTATGAGTTGGGTTTTTGCGTGTTGTTTTTTTGTTTTTTTGTTTTTAAGAGCAAAATATTTCTCAGGGAAGAAATGACAACATAGCAAAGCCCATGGCACTGCAGCCTGCACTGTGCATGGGGATGGGAAGGGATTGATCCAGGTAGAACCCAGTGCCCCCAGCCCCTCCTGAGAGCCCCTGCTCACCGATTATAACTGTGTTGTCGTCAGCAATGAGCAGTTTGCTGTGCACATAGATGAGCTCTGTCACCAGCTTTCCTTCCAGCTCTGCATATGTTCGAAGGCCACAGAAGGATATGTAGTTTATCCACTTATCTCCAACTGAAAATTAAAAGACAAGAAAATTGATGGGATGAGGGAGGTGGAAGAGAAAAAAAAAAAGACCTTGTTTACATGAAGACCCCTATGAATAACAGTTCACTTTTGACTTTTAAAACTTATAAATGAACAGATAACAGAAGGAGTTTTTTAAAAAAAAAAATAGATTTGAAAATTTGCATGTGAACTCATTGTGCTGCTCTGATCTGCTGCCTGCTCAGAGACTCCCACTTCAGTGAGAAATTACTCCAGTCTCCTGGGCACAGCACAATAGGTGGACTATGAGACTCTTTCTGCAGATGCTGCAGAAAGGAGGCTGGAAGCAGGTGTTTTGTCCATGGTCAGTATGGCAAATGTGTCCTAATGCACTTGTGTGCAGTTCAGATTTACACCAGCACCCAGAACAAATGAGGCATTATGCAGTCCCAGTGTTTGTGATATGTGGGTTTTCACAGTGCTCCAATTCCCAGCAGAGCAAATTCCAGCAGGATTCCTCATGGCAAGCAAACAGCCTCCTGCTTAGGCAGGTTCTTCCTCTCCACATCTGACAACTGCCAGAAATAAACCCTGTGTGGGATCCACAAGGAAGGCTGAGCGCTCACGGCTCCCAGAAGCGTGACCCCGCTCAGGACATTTTCCAAATAACACAATCCTGAGCAGCTGCAACCGTGCTGTGCTCTTCCCTGGGGTGCTCCCCTCCTCTGCATCAGGGCAGCAGCCAGGTCTGAGTTCTGACAAGTGGCCATGGCTTGTGCAACCCAGCAGAGCTCACCAGGGGAGGACGGGCAAGGAGGAGGTCGCTCTTCAGCCCCACGAGCCCGAGGCACGTGTTGCATTATGTGTTACAGATGCATCCATCAAACAGCAGCATCCAAAGTAAACAACACAGAGGAGAGGAATAAAGTTCTTACCCTCTGCCTTCAGCTGGCCCAGGATGGAGTTTTCCCCTCGGCACATGGTCCTGGAAAGAAGGTAGGCAGCCATCAGCACCCCCATGGCTCCAGACAGCAGCTTGTGCTGGAGCAGAACTCGGTGGGGTAAATCACAAACACAGCTGCCTCTCAAACAGCAGGAGAAACAGGGTGCTTCTTTTCCCAAACGACTGTTACTACATCAAGCACTGTTCCAAAAGGAGCTTATTCCAACCTACAGAGGAGCTGGGGAGCACTTCTGCCTTCTAGAGCATGTGGCAATGATTGCAAATGTGTGACAAGCAGGGCTGCTACCCTCTGTGCCAGGCCTGGGTGTGAAATCACGTTAAGAAAACATGCAGAACACCAGGTCAGGGAGTTTGTGTGATTATGGCTGGGCAGGAAAAGCCACAGCTGGAATTCTACTGAGAACCAACCAACCCATGGGCAGTTTCCTCTGGTTGCCTTTGCAGGAAGAAGCTCAGGCAGAAGCGTCAGGGGGATGTGCTGCTTTCCATCCATTGTGTCCCCTGCCCCTCATCCTCCTGGAGGTGCAGCAGGACCCCTGCAGGCCAGCAGACAAGGGGGATTTCACTCTGAGGGTTGCAGCAGTCTCTGCACACTGACTGTGCTCTGGCCATACTGTAACATAGCAGCTTTCCTGTAAAACCATCTTGGGCTGTTTTGCCTCCTACATTTCTCAGCACAAGGACCAGCCTACTGCATCTCAGTCCTTTCTATGAGATCTGCTGGGCTGCAAGTGCCTCCAAAACATCCATCCTGGAGCAGGGGAATCACACTGGGGAAGATGCCATTGCCTGCATGAGGCCAACGGGCAGAGCCAGGCCAAGTATTCGTCAAAAAGGCAGATTTGGAGACAAATCTTGGTCAGCAAGTCTGATTAATCAGCTAAGTGGAAAATGTGACGGTGTTCACAGGGGTCTTAGGATGAGGGAAGAGACGAGGATTTGACTTTATGTTTCAGAAGGCTTGATTTATTATTTTATGATATATATTATATTAAAACTATACTAAAAGAATAGAAGAAAGGATTTCATCAGAAGGTTAGCTAAGAATAGAAAGAATGATAAAGGCTTGTGTCTTGGGCAGAGAGTCCGAGCCAGCTGACTGTGATTGGCCATCAATTAGAAACAACCACATGAGACCAATCACAGATCCCCCTGTTGCATTCCACAGCAGCAGATAACCATTGTTTACATTTTGTTCCTGAGGCCTCTCAGCTTCTCAGGAGAAAAAAATCCTAAAGAAAGGATTTTTCAGAAAATATCACAGCTACAGAAAACAACTCACAGAATGATTTGGGTTGGTTGTGCCTTAAAGCTCATCTAGCTCCATGCCCCTGCCATGGGCAGGGACACCTTCCCCAACACCAGGCCGCCCAAAGCTCTGTCCCCGCTGGTCCCACTGCTGGCAGGTGGGGCTCGGGGACCCCCTGCAGCAGTGGAGGTGTGCAGGGCTCTGAGAGCCTGGTGAGGTACCTGTAGTTGAAGTGCATGATGGCCTGCAGGGCGTTGCCCCCTCCTGTCGAGATGTCCCCTTCGAAGCCGGGCAGCAGCGGGATCACCACGTACACTCGGAACCGCCTGTTCTCCCTGGGAACAAGGGAGAGTGGGCAATGTCAGCCTGGACAAGGCACAGCTTCACACCACGTGAACTACCCTCAGTTTCACTTCCCCTGAGATGACTGACTTGGTGCCCATCCAAGGCCACCACACAAATTTTAAGGGAGCAAAGTGTGAAGTGCATTTCCAGTTTCAGGAAATCATCACCTGCCATCAGTGCTGCTCTGAGAGCTCCTTCAGGAGCACAGGGAATCATTTACTCTCAGCTAACAGCAAAAGAAGCTAAAGGAAAAGAAACATTTTTACTGAAATTCAGGGGCAGGCTAAAGATTTTTCAGATTGTGTCCGCCCCTACAGAAGTTTGTTTGAGCACCCCAGTAGGCCAGTCACACTGATTCTGGTGCAGACTGGTGGGGACAGCTGCCTGGCTGAGCACAGCAAAGCTTACAGAGCTATCACAGGCAGAAATTCAAAACCTAACCCAACAGTCCCACTGCCTCCTGGTTTTCGGAAGTCAGAAACCCAAGATTGAGAGAGTGTGCAAATGGGACAAAGGTTTCCACAAAAGGTGGAAAAAGTTCAGGGCACAAGCAGAACATTGATCACTAGGGGAAGGCAAATATGTCCTTAAAACATCACAGCACCCAGAAATCTCAGTTCCAGAGTTCTCCAAACTAATCCATACCCTAATCCTAACCCCATTCAGAACAAAAGCTACTATTATGGCACTGCTTGGGGCTTTTCTCAGAGCTCCATTCTGTTTCCTTTGCTGACAAATGCCAGGTGCACCTGCTTTGAGATCACTTTCCAGGTGTCCCTGGGTGCTGGGAATTCCCTGTTCTGTGCCACGGAGGAGGAAGAGGAGGAGGAGGATGATGCTCTATGGAAGGATGCTGCCACTAGATGGCAAACACAGTTTGATCAGCACAAAACCATTTCAGAAGCACTCTGTGGAAGAGGCAGTCTGCAGCTTTTGCTAGCAGCACTCCTTCCTTGGGCAAGCCATGCCTGTGGGAATTGAGAAGCACTGGGGTCCAATCTGAGCTGGGAGGGGGACAGTGAGGACCTGTGTGTCTCATTTCAACCAGAGCTTCCTTCCAGCTGTGCTGGGTACTGCAGACAGGCTCTGGTTCACCAGCAGAGCTCAGAAATAGTTAATGAGGCCTTACCCAAACACAAGAGACTGTGAAACCAAGTCTGTTTGTATCATGAGAAAGGTCTACCAACAAAAGCATTCCCCAAAAAGCAGCTTGTTTGTATAAGGACAGTGTTTACTAAACTGCTTAGAGAGCCACCCATGAAAAAAAAAAAGAGGAAACTAAGAAAAGAACATTATTAATAACACCAGAAGAAAATATTTAGTCTAGAAGAGTGAGAAGTATACAAGCTCACCACAGACTTTTATTTATAATTAAATGCTGTTCTCCTGGGGCAGCTTGGAAAATTAGCATTGTGATACAAACCATTTAGGTCTGAATTTACTTCTAATCTTAGGTAATGCAGAATTTGAACCTTATATTCAGTTAGGAATTGCCAACTTTAAGCCAGCACAATACTGGCATACAACTGGAGTAATGCAGAAGTGAGCATCATATCTGGAAATGGGTCACTAACAATCTGTCTGACTCCCTTTTAGGATAGACTTCTAGTATCTGGACAGAATGACAGATTATAAAAACTTTATAAAACAGGAAAACTGTAACAGATTACCTGGAGAACTGGCTGCTGCCTCAGTAGCATTGCTAACAGCAGGCAACTGATGCAAAGGACCTGTGGTGGTCAGCTCCCAAAGGCAGGAAAGGCAATCCAGAGAGGCTCTCCAGGGGGACATCAATCAGCACAGAGATCACAGGATCCCAGAATGGTTTGGGTGGGAGGGACCTTACAGCTCCTCCAGTCCCAAAATAATGGCAGGGTCACCTTCCATTGTCCCAGGCTGCTCCAAGCCCCATCCAACCTAGCCTTGGACACTTCCAGGGATGGGGCAGCCACAGCTTCTCTGGGCAACCTCTGCCAGGCCCTCACCACCCTCCCAGAGAAGAATTTCTTCCTAATATTGCATCTAATACTTTTTCTCAAAACCATTTCCCTTGTCCTATCACCCATGCCCTTTTCTGAAGTCCCTCTCCAGCTCTCTTCTAGGCCCTTTAGGCACTGGAAGGTGCTCTAAGATGCTTTGTCCAGCTGCCTCTGAGCTTCAACATAGCAATAGCATTTCCAGCAGCACTGGCACTGCTCCTCATTTACCGCAGGTGAGAAAAATCCATCCCACCTTTTCATCCTTAGCTCATTTCAATTTTTTGGGCTACTCACTGCAGCTCACAGGCAACTCCACCCCATTGTAAATGGCACAGCAGATAACACCCAGGCTCTCCCTGTTGCAATAGTGCTCTTCTTTCCACAGTGCTCTGAACACAGCCTGGCCCAGAGCAGCTCCTGTGGCCCTGCAGACATTTCCTGCGCTCTGGTGGCTGTCTCAGGTTGGTTCCTTTATCCAAGTGGGAATTTCCAAGCTCAAGTGCAAAAAAGAACAAAATTCCTGCAACCTTGGAGAGAGAACTTCTGGAAAAGCAGGCCCTGCAGAGTTCTGGACAAGCACAATATGGAAAAAATAATCCATGCAAGAAAACATCTCCGTGTGTGGCAAAAAAGCCCATGAGAGATGAAAGGGAAAAGTTTAGAAAGTTTCCTGTATTTCAGCCCAGCAGGAGCAGGGTACAGCTTTATACTATGAAATGTATGTCTCTAAGAGACTCCAGGGGAGCAACCCTAATCAAGGCTGCCCAGGATCAAAGTGAAGACAAGCCACTACCTGTGGCATTAATGTTAGCACAGGGTTAGGTGTGCTGAAGGAATGTCTAAAACATGGTTGGATTCAATCCATCCAGGAACAAACAACGTCCCCTTGCAAAGACTGGAGGTGGTGAACACCCTCCAGCATGTACCAGAAAAAGTTGTTCAAACAATAGAACCCTGCAGTCAAATCCTCAAAATGTGTTTGCTTCCCCAGTTTGAAGCCACTCCTCTCTAAATGATTTAAATAAACCACAAATCCCAGTTCACACTTCCCACCCATGGAATTGCCTGACCACCCAGCTCAAGGCAAATTGGCAATGGAGCAAAGGTGTCACTGAACCAGAGCACAAGTTCTGTAGTTAAAAATACATTTACATTGGGGTAAGTCCAGAAAATCACTTTCTGGATGCAAAGAAACCACTCAGGAGTCTCAATGCTGCAAATGCAGATGTTCGACCCTGTCAGTTCTATATTGGCACAGCTACTGTCCAGCTGTGGCCACTGAGGGGTTATTTTTGTGCACCACAGCATGGAAATGCACCTGAAGAGTTCCACTGCCTCATTAAGGACAGGTTACCTGTGAGCTTTAAGAATCCTCTGAGCAATCGCATCACCGATCTTGTTCCAGACAACTTTGTCATCAGCACAGCTAATAAAAAACTGGTTCTGCAGGAAAAGCAAGAGAAGCTACTGTCAGACACTGCCAGCAACCAACCCAAAGTATTTGCATGCTTTATTTCAGACCAAGAGCAACTAAAGATAGCTGGGTTTGTGTGCCGTTGGATTGTAGGCTTTTTTAAATTATGATTAAATGATGTGTGTGTCTGTGCTTGCTTAGGGAGTGAATTAGTCCTTGTTAATCACACTCCTTAGAAAGTTCATGTAACTTGCAACCTAACAAGAGCCTAAGGAAAAAAAAAAAAGAGGAGAAAAAGCATCTCCCTTCAGCCAGCACTGAGTGTCACTCTGACACAAAAGATTGCTGCAGCTGAAGGCTGTGTGGATGAAGAGCTGCCCTGTGAGTGGGAGGTTTGGGCATGCACAAGGGACACTGCAAAGCCACAGAGGGGACAGGGAGACTATTGCACAGGCCATGAAAGCTGCTGGCAATTTTCCAAAGAGCCTTATAAAGGAGAGGTCTACTTTTTTCCACCTCGTGGTCAGATGGCTGTCAGGGTACACAGCCATCAGTCTGGCCTGAAGACCACTGAAGACAATGGATCTGTCTAAATGCATAAAAACTGAGGATCAAACCTCGAAGTAATTACCCTCCTGGTGGCTGCAAGCCATGCCCAGAGCATCAGGACCCTCCTGCCTTCCCTCCCTGGCACTGACCTCTATGTAGATGTAGTGCTTGCTGTTCTCAATCACACTGATGTAGGCTTTGTGGATGGACTCCTCGTGGTATTTAATGCCAGCAGACCAGTCAGCAGCAGAGCGGATCACCTGGAAAGCAGGAGAGAGACACCTTCAGCTCTGTCCATCCAGGACAGCACCATGACACCTGAATTACCCAAGGGCCAAGGCTCTTCCCTGGCACAGCCAGGCTGTCACTAAATTAGGTAGTAAGAGCAACATTTATAGTGCATTTGTAATTGTGAGAGAGGGCAGGCAGAAATAGTATTGATGCTTAGCAATGTTTTGATTAAAAACATAAGAGCCCTGTCCTACTGCTGTACCAGTGCCCTCTCCCACCTGAACAGATCCAGATGCTTGCTCTTGCTTAAGGTCTTATCATAAACTGCTTTTATAACAACCTAAATATCCAAGCTTTAGGGATGGACATCCCCATCAGTGATCTCCTGCCCAGCACTTTAGAGCTGGTCTCCAGCTGGGGCAGGGGGTTTTTCCCCCAAGGAGGCTGTACAGAATCATACAGTCAGTCTGATAATGCAGCCGTGCCTTTGTCCTCAACACTTGAGGTCATTTGTTTCTTCTGCCAAATTCTTGCACAAGCCAATCCCATTTGTGATGATACAACTTTTAATTATTTTCTTTTTTGTTCAGCTGCCCACATTTATTTCTTAGTTTTTACTGGAAATCTTAAAGTGGATTCCTGCAGGATTGCCAGGGCATGTCCTGCCCCTCCACCCTGCAGTTTTTGTGCAAGAGAGCCCAACCAACATGAGAAACCACCTTTGTTTGTGCTCTGGGCCAGGCTGAGCAAGCCCCACAGCAGTCAGCATCCTGTTTCCCCCAGCCAGAGATGTTGTGGCACCTCCTGCTCCTGCCCTTTGAGTCAAGAGGCAGCCACACTACACCCCAAGTGACGCTTTCCTAGATGGAAATGTAGTTTTTAATTAAGCGTTGGCAGAGTACGTGCTTGGGAGAATAGTTACTCGTCATTAGCCTCTCTCTTTAAACATTGTCAAGACAAAAACATTGTAACAATAGCCTTAAAATATCTCAATATAACCATTACACTGGAACTCAGGGCCAGTCCCACACAGCCCAAGAGCCAGGGGCTGGGGATCTGTGAAATGTGTGTGTCAGTTCCAGCAAGATCCTGATCTCTTGGGAATCCACCAAACCAATCCTCTCGTCTCCAGAGGATCTCTGGTGCTGGCACTCAGGGCCATGGCTGTTGAACAGCAGATGGCTCCTGAGCTAATTCCTTCACCTGGACAGGAGCTTTCTCCCACATCTGTTTTTCCCAGTAAAAAACAGGCCCTGCAATTCTCTATTCAGCTGCCCTCTTGGCCAACAGGAGGGTGCACTCTGCAGTCTCCTAGCTGAGTGTTGGGGTCACAAATGTTGGAGTGAGGGAGCCAGCCTGATTACAAGGGCTGTCACAGCCTTTAGCAGGGCCAAACAGCTGCACTTTGCCTGCAGAAACCTCTGCAAGGCCATGCTGATCATTCTGGAAGGTGTTTAATCACTCCTTTTGTTTACAAAGCCAAGGCTGAGAGTTCCCACTCATCCCAAGCTGGGCACTGCTGAAACAACACTGAGCACCACGGCAGACTGAGATCTTGAACAAAATTCCACCACTGGCATTAATAAGCTGTTACTGGCATTAATAAGAGCAGAAAAAGCAGTTTTTCAGGGTTGAAAGCACGCTAATTATTCCATATGCAGCCTCAACTGGAGCTCACAGCACTTCCATTCTCAGCAGCACAGCAATCTGGAATTGCACTTCAGAAAGTGGCAGATTGTAGCTTTATAGTGCACAAAATCTGATTTTTTTTTTTTTTTTTTTTTTTTTTTTTTTGCTAGTTAACACAACAGAACCATCACTCAGGACCATCCCTTTGCAGCACCATGACTTCCCAGTGCATCATCCCATCATCCACCTGCCCTTCCCTACATTCCTCCTCACCCCTCCACATAACTGGCACCCCAGCTCACTCCACACCCCAGGCTGCCCCTATTACAGGGCCACCATCCCTCTGCCTCACCCCAGAACAATGTGTCATGGCTAATTCCATAAAGCTGGCACAGCACCACCCAAAAAGCTCCATCAGGTACAACCTCAAATCCCCCTGCAAAGGGAAGAGGAGGTGTCAGAAAACATTGGATGGGACAGCAGAATGAGTAAAAGGTGTCTCATCTAGGACTTCCTCAAAATAAAGTTGTTTTTAACAGGTCTGCAGCCACAGGGCCAGGAGAAAGCCACCAAGGCAGCATCCCATGGAGACAAAGCTGTGGCACTCACACATACCCACACCTGGAAATTTGCTACACAGCCCTTCCCTTATCACTGATGTTTCACCTCAGACTTCTGGACACCTCTCTTTCCTGTCAAGGTATTTAAAGGCAGCTGGTTCAAACCCAACCTATTTCATGGGGACAAAAGGCCACATGCTGCCCAGCAGAGCCTCTCCCATGCAAAGCTGGAGTCTCCATGTTCCAGCCTCTCCCTTCCCCTCCCTTGAGCCTCTCAATAGCTTGTCATCTCTTTAACTTCTCTAACTGATACAAGGGTAATAAATGTGATGTTTGCTGAGGGCTGGTGCATAAACCCTGAGCAAAGCAGGGCTCTCACGCAGACTTCAAAGAGGTGAGGGCGTCAGCTGCTGCCAGAGCATTAAACTTTCATTGCATTTCCATCAGGAATGGGATCTTGCCTCACCACATCACATCTTTTGCAATGCTGGCTTTGGCAGATAACTGCAAACTCTGGAGTGGAAATTGGGAGATGGAATAGTGGAAAAAAATCTGGCAGTGCCTTTGGCAGATCTCTATTTGACTCTTGCAAAAATCGTGTTGCTTATTGCAAGTTCAAATGAAAGGGGATGGGAGAGCATGCCTGACTCCTTTTCTCCTTCCCAGCCTGTACCTCCACAGTGTTTCCCACACACACTGCATTCATCCTCCCTGCCCAGGGGAAAGCCCTTGTCAGTGCTCTATCCTCCCAGAAATGCTTTCCTACTCCTCTCCTCTCACAGAGGAGAGCAAAACCAGATGGTACAATGAGGCTGAAATCTGCTGCTGACAGGTCAATGGTTTGGGCTTGCAGCAACATTGCAATCCCCAAGGATCCTTTGTGTTTTCCCTTCCTCTGATCTGCCCACAGTTGAAGACAGATTTGCAAACAAGGTCAGAAACAAGAAATCCAACAGCCAGGCTTTCCTCAATCACCCCACAGCCAAGGACAGTCCTGGGATGCTGGATTTTACCTTGGGGCAGTAAATGCTGCCTATAAAATCCCTACACAGTACTCAAATGGAGATAACAGGGGATTGGCTGCTGGCCAGCCAAAGGATTCAATACTAAGAAAAACAAGAATATTGCTGTAGTTTTTCTGAATAAAAAGTTGGTAAAAGATTTTAGGATATCTGCTTATTTCTGTGCAGAATTGTACCACTGAGAGGAGATGCAATCACCTCAGCCCTCTGCTCCAAAATGAATAAACTGGACAGGCAAGAGATTGATAGTTCTGCCCCTGCAGAAAAGGAGAAGTCATACAGGGGTGTCCTGAGGCACCCCCTGGGAAATCCAGAAAAAGGCAACCAGGAGAGAGAGTTCATATCCAGACTGCAGGTGTCCTCCTATGTCTCCACTCCCTACAGCAGCCAAATGTGAAACCTTCATCAGGAGGAGAGACTGAGTCACTTTTGGATTCACAGTGGGACTTCAGCAATGCTCAGGGCACTTGTGCCACTTGGGGACCAAGGGAAACCAGGCCAGTGTGGGTATTAGGGAGGAGACAGTCAAAATTTTACTACGTGCCTGCAAATCCCTGCCTTGGAGCTTGAGGAGGTCACCCAGAAATCATAACCCAGCTGCAGCAGCCTGGGCACCTGCACCCAGACAGGGTGCCCCCCCTTCACTGCTTCCACCAGGCTTGGCACTACAAATGTTCTTCCCCACCAGTTTTCCCTCATACTGGGAAGGTTGGTACATTTCAGGACAACCCATCTGCAGCCTAATACCACGTAGGTTTATTTATCTGTCTACATGCAGGGTTGTTTTGACAGATGCATAAATAAGAAATGAGCAAGGTAGTTTCAAATGAATAATTTACAAGACAAACCTGCTCTCTTTTTGCTGTTTATGGCATCACTGAGAGCAGCCCCTCATTTCCTGGATGTATCAGTTATTTGCAATGCCTCAGCAATGTGGTGGCCAGGCTGGTTTTCCAACTGCTCACCCATCACTCAGCACCGGAGCCTGCGGATTCCGCACTCGCCGCTTGAGCTCCATCCTCCTCTCCCACGGCCTGATGCCCTGAGCCAGCAGCTCTGCAGCTGGACTGAAGAGAAGCTGCATCTAGGTTTTTCTCAGTTTAATTTCTCCTTTGGGAACTGCTTCCAGTTCTGTAATCAGCAGAGCTTAACTTTTTGCTGCAGCAAACCCCGTGATTTAGAAGTTGTGGCTTATCTTGCGGTTGAAGTGTGCTCAGGGGACACAAGCCCCATCAATTCCATGAGAACAAGATTTCCCAAAAAGCTGGTGTCAGACACAGACAGGGAGGCATTAACAGCCACAGGGAACAGGATTTTGCCTGAAGGGAACTACTTCCCAGCAAGCTGGGAGCCTTGCTTTGGAGGCTGATGTAAAACACCCCAGAACCCCGACACAAGATCCCTGTGCTGCCCATCCCTCACACCACACAGAGAGGAGCAGACAATGCCCTGGCAGCCCACAAACCCAGAAAAAAAGCATCTTATTTCACTAAGCTTCCCCAAGCAGTGCTGTCATCTGGGTAGACCACTCCTTACTAAGAGCAAAGTCATGCATTTTTCCTGGTTTTGGTCTAACTGCTCTTACTTCATACATCTTTCATCCACAGAGACACACAATGGTTTTGCTGCTTCAGCATAACTATTTTGACTTTGTACTCTTCAACAAGTTCCTGTTTCTGCTGGGTAACAGCAATATTCAAGTATGTGCACTTGACAGAGCAAACTGGGCTTTTAAACGGAGGTATCTTGGTAATTCTGACTGATTGTCACAAATCAGACTCTAGACTGACTGTGTGGAACTGCAGAGGACCCACAGGGGTGTAGGGCTGCATAATAAAGTGCAGATGAAGCTCAAGGCAGAAAGCAAGACTCCAGTCCCAAGACTCCACTTAATGCTGGGCTCTCACTGACCACCACCCATCTGAGCAAGGCATCAGGGCTGGCAGACTGCTCTGAGATCTGAGATAAATACTCAGTGGGTAACCTCAACCCATCAGGCCTTCTTGAATTATAAAGCCCAAATGTTAGGTGTTAGAGGAAGAGCAGCAGAAAACAAACCATTAAACCACACAGCTGTGCAAAGTCACAGTGTTCCCACCACTTGCAGACACTTTAGTCCCTTACCTCAAAGGTGGAGATATAAATTAATGCCTCTGTACTAAAAGTGTTGCATTATTCTACTGCATTTGAGGATCTGATCATCTAATCTGTGAGTTGAATTAGACAAGAGTTTTGCATCTTATAATTCAAGTTCTGCAGAGGGTCTGTGAGGCATTCAGACTTCCTGGGAGGATGCAGAACAAGCCCTCTGAGGAGTATGTGAGCAGGAGACCAACACCCACCTGGACTGTGGCAGGAACAGCCTCAGGCACCTGATACTTCAACTCATGAGCAGTTTGCTGAGATTTTGGCAACAGGAATGGGTAGGACAGGGACCGGTATTTGGGTTTCATAATCTGCACAGGAGGGGAAAAAAAACAGATAAAGAAAAAATGCTTGCAACAGATAAAGAAAAAACGCTTGCAACATACCAAACAACACAGGAAAATAAAACAGATGCCTGCAGAGGGCAGGGGGATGAGGCAAGGCTGTGCTTATCTCCAGGCCCCCAGCAGTGAGACCCACACCCACCTTGGTGAAGTTCCAGCGCTGGATGAAGTGCCGGGCGACGTCGCGCGCGGCTCTGCCGTGCACCACGGAGGAGATGTCGTGCCAGGGCATCCTGGGCGTGGTGTATCTGTCAATGAAGTCTGTGGGACAGGGGAGCACGGCTGAACTTCCTCAGACAAAGGACATGAGTGTGGAAAATCACAGCATCCCCCTCCTCAGACTGAGGTTTCTGGCACCAAGCACCCCCAAGGCAGATGACTTGGACTGCAACAGCATAATTGGCCCTAAAGTCTCTCAAAGGGAGTTTTGCTGCTTTTCCCTAGCAACCAAACCAAACCAGCCTTGCTACTTCTGGCTTGGAGGTAGGAAAAATAAGATCTGAGACCAAAAAGGTACAGAAGGAAGTCTGGGGAACGCAAAGACTCCCACTCACCAGCAAAAGGCTTGTCGAGTTGAACCCAGTCTTTAAAGACAAAGTTGCAATAGTCTTTTCCATGCCAGAACCTGGTTTCCCCAAGCAGCTCTCCAACACCTGTCTTCAGGCTACGGATGGATCCTTTATCTGTGCAGGCAAACAAAACAAAAACATGCTCCAAAGTCATGGCCATCCATTGCACACAGCAGTGAGAGACTCAGAGGAACAGCACTTCTGGGACCTGCCAGTCCCAAGCAGCTGAAGCTGGTTTCTCCCTAGTCCTCCTGTTACTTTAAAGGGATATATGTCAGCATTTTTTCTTCCCTATTTTAGTATTTCTTGTATAATCAGAAGAGATTATAAATAGGAGTCTGTTATGGAAATGAAAAGCAGATGCTGAATTTTATCTTGGACGACTTCACCCTATAACCATTTGCCTTTCCCCAGTTCAATAACACCTAAATATTCCCATATGGCAGATCATCTACTTCATATATTTTACATTAATAGTGAACTAATTCCATCTTCTCTGCTAGAGAGTTTATTATTTTGCCTCTCTATCAGGGCGCATTGCCTCCAATAGAAGTAGTATTTATTATCTAGAATGAGATGTTCATGTTCCCTCATGAAGTACTGTGGGTTTTCTTAGTATCATTTTGTTTTTTCCAAATAGCAGTGTCATTTGTGATACAATTTTACATGTTGAACAAATGGATCCTGAATTCCAAATTAATGTTGATTGAAAATGGTCTGAAATAGTGTATGCAGAGATATTCCCTCCTAACAGGATCCCTTTTCCAGAGCACATATTTTAGTGCAGTGAAGTCTTCTTCCAGGCTCTTAAAAAATCCAAAAATGTTGGCCTAGACCATAAACAGTTACCTGGTGTTATTTCCTGACTGTGAGAGCAGCCTTCATCCGTGACACCATATATTAATGCAATAATTATACATCAATGCCACAAGCAGAAACTTCCTCCTAACCCAACCACACCATCAGGTAACCACAAAACCCCTCAGTACACAGAAAAAAACAACTTTAAACAGTCAACAAAACACACACTGGCAGCAGCACAAGACCAGGGGACACAAAGCAAGCCCTGCCAGCGCCGCTGCGACCCTGCCAAGCCGAGCTGAGCCAAGCCATGCCAGAAATGCCATGCAGCAGGTCTGCACCACAGCTGCCTTGGGAAGCTCCAGCCTCTAGTGAGAGTCCAGGTGGAGCTGGGGAATCACTGACTCCACATGCCTGGGTGGGAATGGCAATGTGTGGGATGCAGGCCAACACACGCTCTGATGACTGCACAGTGACTCATGAGTGAGCATGAATGGCCACGGGGGAGACTGCACATTGTCTCCACAAAGACATGGAAATGCTTTGTTGCCTGCCACTACTTTGTAACCAATATTCTCTAACTGGCAATTAATGCCTTAGAGGAAGATGTTTGCAAGAGGATGATGATGAACTGCTCCTTACTCTGTTCCTGCACCCAAAGGCATCTTGGAATGGTACCACACTGGGATAGGCCCTTCCAATACCAGTCCAGAGATGGGAACAGCTCAGTGCCCACAACCCCCTAACTCCTGTCTCAACTGTGTGCTTTCCTTGGTTTTAATTAGGAGAAAAACAGTGGACCCAAGTCTTTGTCCAAACACAGGACTGGCAGCAGCCACTCTGCTGCTTCCTCTCTCTGTTTGCATGTCTTCCTGCATCAGGCTTGCTTTAAAAATATCCAATACAGAACTCCCCAGTTCCAGTAACAGCTCTTTCCTTTACAGGATGAGAGCTGCTGAAATCATCACATACCAGAATCGGAACTATTTCTACAACTGTTCCCTGCTGTCTTTATTGCAATTTTTTTGTTTGCTCATTTGTTTGATTTTGGATTGTTGTCGTCGTTTTGGGGTTTTTAATTCTTATTTATTTATGCTGCAGCATTTGTAGTTTCTGGAGAAGGCTCTCGTGCCAGGATGCCCACAGAGGCGGGATAAGGATGCTGGGAGAACAACAAGCAGCGAAGGCTGATCTTGGCACCCAACCTCACTCTTACCATAGTTACAGTGCAAAAACATCAGCAGCTAAAGCCTGAAGGAGTCCACAGCTCTGCTTTCCTCCACTTACCCTCCCGAGGCTCAGCGAGCCCCTGTTTGGATTCACTGTGGTGATGGAACATTTTCAGATGGGGCCTTAAACTCTGGATTATATTCGGCTGGCTCCTAGTGGGGGTAGAGTAACCTGCAGAGAGTCAAGATGCTCTATTCATGGCAAAAACACACGTCCACCTCTGCCACCATGGTGCCAGCTCCTGTCTGAAGACACCTGGCAGACAGGAACTCAAACCAGACATCAGTTTGCTGGAACTGCAAGTGGCTGCCAGGCAAAGGACCTAATTCAGGACCCAGCTGGTTTTAACCCAAACAGATGTAATGAAGTACAAAGCCATGGCTGTATCCTGAGCTGACTGCAACCAAGACCCCCATAAGGAGCCAGAGGCAAGAGAAAAATCAGCAGGGAGGGATGGAAATTCCAGTAAGTTCCCCGATCTTCAGGAGCTGAGGACTTTCAGGAAGGATTTCATTCTGGAACAATTGCCAAGCTGATCCTTGTAATTTTAGCACTGAAGATATCTTTAATGTTGGGAATTAAAAGCTGCATTTAAACATTCAACTGTTGAACAGACTTTCCTCTCTAGTAAGTGGGTAAATTTGGAATATTTCCATTTATGTGAACTTATTTAAAACCTAGCTTTTAACACTCGTCTGTGAGAGGGGATAATCCCATTCAGAAATTATTTGCTTGTTAAATCCAAGTTGAAAAATTAAAGATTCAATTCTCTCTTGCAGGAACAAACACTTTCCAACAATACAAACATTAAGAATCACATACACTGTATCACATCATCTGAGGGCTCATGAAAATTGCTAATTAGCTAAATAAAAAATCCACATAAAACCTTTCTTCTCTATTTTTCAGTGACACAAATTTACATGCTGGCTACACACAGCTATTATTCTGATAGTTAGGTAACTTGTCAACTCTCCTTCCATACAAAGAACACATTGCCCTAGAAATCATGTGAACGTGCACAAACACCCACCACCACCTCCACACATCCTTTATATACATTATTTAGCTGAGCATCACTCACTTGACTCACTGTCGATGCTGCTGACGCTGTCAGAGTGGTGCATGCCGTGCTTGTGCAGGTGCTTGTAAATGCTGAACCTTGAAAACTTTTTGGGTTTTCCTACTCCTTTCATCTTTGATGTGTCTGGGGCCTCTTCAGCATTTCTCTCAAACAAGTGGCTCTCTGGGGCCAGACCTTGAGGCTGCAGTGGGACACGTTCAGTCGACTCTGCTGCAGCCTTCAAAGACACCAGACATGGCCACAGGTCAGGTACGGAGAGGTTCCCTTTACAGATTCTCGTGCAGATCAGAGCTCAGAAACAACCGCGAGAGCCAAATTTTGCTCTGTGACAGACACACTTCAGTGGGAACTAGGCATGCTTTCTGGGGAGAGTTGTACTGAGGAGGCACTTACCAGGAATTAGCAGCATTTGGATCCAAAAATTTACTCTGGATTATTATTACCCTTGAAATTCTCATCAACCTAGACCTCTCAAATTTTTAGAGACATGTGGTTGCATATGGACCCAGGTTAGACGAAAGCTCAGCAAACAAGGCAGCTGCTGAGGGCCCAAGCAACAAACATTTCAGAACACTCTGCAAGTCCTTACTCTGCATTTCTAAGAGTAAGAAAAGAGAGGTTGCCCAGAGAAGTTGTGGATGCTCCATCCCTGGAAGTGTTCAAGGCCAGACTGGACAGGACATGGAGCAACCTGGTCTAGTGGAAGGTGGCCCTGCCCATGGTGGGTAGGAACAACATGATCTTTAAGGTCCCTTCCAACCCAAACCATTCTAAGATTTTAAGAACACAGACTTCAAATTGTGGCTGCTGTTCCAAGCTCCAGGGGAGACCCAGCTCTCTTATTTCTGTGCCCTAACAAGTGCTTGTCAGCACCTAGACCTAAAGAATCATTTGATGCTTAGATCCTTCCTCTCACCACTTATTTGTCATTAGAGCTCAAAAACCCAACCCCATACTCAGAAGAGGACACAGCCCATTCACCCCTCCCCAGACCTGCCATGGCTGACCGTGGCCACCAGCTGGACCCTCCCCACTCATGTGCAGGCCCAGGAACCTACTGGGGAGAAGACAACAACAACAATAACCTGAAGTGATGAACCATAGGCTCCAGGCATTCCCCTTGGATAGGGTGAGGAAAGACGCTTCTCCCATGGTGCTCTGCAGCACTGTGTTAATTTATCCCAGTTCTGTCTTCCTCATTGGCCTTCCCTTTTACCCTTGTATGTTAGTATTTAGTAAGTTCTCCCTTTCCTGGTTTCCCATTGGTTTGTGTAACCCCACCAATCCACCCTGGCATTTTCTTATTGGTGAAGCTCTTCTTCTTTCTTATCCGTGAAGCTCTTCTCCACCCCCTCTTTTCCTGGACCCTCCTTTGTCTTTGTCCATTTATACCCTAGACCCTCCTTTGTCTCTTTATACCCTGAACCCTCCTTTGTCTTTGTCCATTTATACCCTGAATCCTCCTTTGTCTTTGGCCCCTGGACGCCTTCAGCATTGCCCTACATTAAAGCACATTGGAACTCCATGCCTGGACCCTCCTGTGTCTTCACTGCCAAGCTGCTGCATGCATATGTGTGTGTGTGTGTGTGCACTGGTGCTCTCCTACCCCCTGGCTCTTGGGGAAGGTTGCATTCCCCACCAGCAGCAGCACCCACTTACAGCCAGGTTGGCGGTGGACAGTGACTTGGTGGCGGTGGCGGAGGCGCGTTTGACGCTGCCCACGTCGGTCAGGCGGTGCTCGTCGTCGTCCCAGCGCCCGTAGGCCAGGTCAATGCCACCCACGAACGCCACAGACTGGTCCACAATCACCAGCTTCTCGTGGTGGGCCCACAGGTACACGGAGGAGGACACGTGGTCTGGGTGCCTCATCACCTGTGAGGAAACCAGCACTTGAGCTCAGCGTCGTTGTCAAATTTAAATCTTTCCAGGCAGAGAGCTGGCCAGCCTTTTTTTGGCTGTTTGGGATGATGGGGAAAAATGCTGGAGTTGTTACTGGATGCATCCACTGCTTAATTAGCAGAAGCTACTCAATTTCCCCATAGCATATGGCAGGCAGGTATTTCCCCAGGATGCAGGAATCCCAAGCAGCAATGATTATTGATGCTGGGATAGGTCACCCTTACAACAGCTTCATAAGAGGACCATAGTGAAAGAAACTGCTTCACTTGAGTTGTAATAGCTGAACTTTCAAACACAGAGCCTGCTCTGAAAGAAAACAACATATTGGTGATCTGAATCACTTCTTTGGTTGTTGCCACCACACAAGAGAAATGAGAAACTGGGTGTTTTTTCTCCCCACTTAAAATCAAGTTGCTTGGCATTTGTTGAGGAATTTCTTTTTGATAAGTGTCTATGGAACCCTAATTTCTGTATCTAAGCTCAGGGTTTTATTCATGATGTTAGAGCCACTAGACCAGTCTCCTGGAGAAAAAGCTACCAAGTTTCACCTGGCTACTCCCAAAACCTGTAACACAGTTCATGTGTACTGTCCAGTTTTGCTACAAAGATGATGAACAGATGCTTCCCTTCCCTGTGACAACTGATCAAGTGAAAATAAATCAATTATTCTAGCATAACAAGTATCTTACCGCTCATTAAGGTGCATGTGTCTCTAAGAGACTGGATCTAGCCTTATCTACTGGTTTGTCTGCCACAACTGATTTTCTGCTTGGTGCCATAAGAGCAGTATAACAGCACAGAACAATGCAATGCTGTTCTTCTGCGGTGGGAACATTAACACCCAGTGCTGACTCTCATCATTCACATTTGAGCAGAAATGCTGAAATCAGACAACACTCTCAATTTGTAATTTTCCATTTGATGTAACCCCATTAACTTGTCACATGAAATACACTTCTTGTGAATTAAGGCAAACAGTTGCTTTGGCAAATCTAAACTAAGCAATTTTATGTTCCATTAGAACCTAAAGAAATGAAGTTGCTGGATGTGGCATCACCATATGGGTGTACCTTGTCAGACACACTGCAATGGTGGGAAACACTCTTGAACCTGCAGTTCCCACCCAAATCCACCGGGGTCAGCACCAGCCATCAAGAACAACTGAATGCAACCACCCTCCCTCCACACAGCCCTGTGCATTTACCTTGATGTTTGGATGGAGGTGCATGAGCGTCCGCTTGCTGTATTCACTGTTGATCCCCAGGGCAAGCTCCACCTCTTTGTACAGCATAACAAAAATTCTCACTCCTTGTTGCTGTCAGAAATAAAAAAGAACACATGGAATGCAGGCACATCAGTGGATATTGTCTGTTTCCAAAGGGAGGAAAAGCTAGAGGCAGTATATGTGTTGCGTTTGCTGAAGGAAATGCTGACTGAGGTTATTTGTTCTTGGTTATGCTCTTCTAGATCCTCCATGGGGACCCACAGCCTGGAAGAACCTTGGGAAAGCTCTCCAGCTTTCTGAGAAAGGCTCAGTACCTGGGTTTGTGTGGGTTTTGTTGTTTTGTCTGAGCTATGCCAAGGCCCATCCACAGGTCATTCCTACAGCAGCTCCTTTTACACACCCTTTGAGGTAGATTTTGCAAGCACGATTCACTCCAATCATGTTCATCCACTAAAGTTCAGTGCTCTGTTGCTTCGTGTTGCCCTGAGGGCTGCCCTCAGTTAAATGTCCCTGCAGGATGACATGACCAGTGAGGTTACACAGACATCCCCCTCCCTGAAGGGGATGTCACCAACTCAATACCAGTAAAGAGGCTCTTTCTGCTGGTAGCTAAACAAGCTCCTGGAACACATTAAGCAGTGCTAAAAACACGGTGCTTTTTGTGACCAGCATTGTATCCATGGCAGGGTTTCTAAAAACTTTTGTTAAAGCACTTTCAAATGTGCCAAGTGCCTCCCAAACCTTGGCAAATACTGGTCACACACTGGGACACCTCCACTTCCCATAAATTAGCATGGATTAAAAGCCTGCACTAGAGTTTGCCAGCTTAAACTTGGAACCTAAACTTCCCACGGCCTTTTGAATTTCTATTCCCATAAAGCTGCTACTAAGAGCTAAGGCAGTCTCCAAATTGTGGATCATATTCTGCTCTCCACTGCACCCAGGGGAGTCCAAGCAAGGACAGCCTCACCCCTACACCATGACATCAGCTTGCTGACTGCCCTGTTGAGTCAATGGAACACCACAAGTGACAGAGCAAGCATTTCCAGGGACTGACCACACTCACCTTACCACAATGTTTATATGGTCATAAGAAAATCCATGTTAATGTGACAAAAAGAAGCCAAATTCCACCTTTGAGTGAGTGATGCCTTGTGGCCAGTTTATTTTTGCCAGAAAACAAGAGTAATTCCAAACCAACAACAGTCAGACACAAAGCTCTCCCTTTTTATCTAGGTATGTGGAGGGGTGAGGACTGTGATGACAGCTGGCTGGAAAGGGATAGAGTCAAAGACTATTTCAGCACGTCACACAATCACAGAATGGTTTGGGTTGGAAGGGAACTTCAAGATCATCTTGTTCCACCCCCAGCCATGAGCAGGGACACTTTCCACTAGACCAGGTTGCTCAAGGTACCAGTCAACCCAGCCTTGAACAATTCCAGGGATAGGGCAGCCACGATTTCCCAGGCAACCTGTGCCAGGGCCTCACCATCCTCACAGGGAAGAATTTCTTCCTAAAAGCTAATCTAAACCTGCCCTTTTTTAGTTTAAAGTCCATGTCTATGGAATGCATGGAATTCTGCCCTTCTACTACAGCAAGAGTCCAAGAGGTTTCCCTTGGAATGAGAACAAACCTTGTGACTCTGCTGATACGGGCAAGCTCTTTTTTAGCTCCGGTGTTATCAGTGTTATCACAGGGTGTGTGAACAGCTGGAGCACAGCCCACACTCATAAACATCACAAAGTGCTTAGCCTTCCCTGTATCTCTAAATTACATAACTCACATGGAGAGCAGCAGGTCTTTGACCCCACCAGGAACTGAGACAGTTGTAAAGCAAGGCTGTGACCCAAACCTGGGGCAATCAGAGGATCTAACCTTCTGTCTCTGAGCTCTTCCAAACCCAAACGAAGGGAACAAATCAAAACAAATAGGTTTCCAAGGCCATCTGATGTGAGGCTTTCTCTACTAAAATGAATGGTGGAAGTGCTCCAGCCCCAGTATGTTCCCCTGGCTGGGGGTGCAGGGTGCAGGTGCAGCTGGAGCTCACTTACTGCTTTCCTCTTGAGGATGCAGTCCAGCCGCCAGCGATTCCCTTCCACCACCGGTCGCTTCATGAAGATTTCCGGGCTCAGCCTAAGAAAATAAAGGTGTATAAAAACTACAGCAGATGTAGCCTGCAAACAAAGCACTGGCCTAAATAACCAACTTGGGAAGCAAAGGAATTGAGGTTTAAATAAAGTGGATGTGAAAGCTCATGTCCCAGAGTGATGCATTCTCCAATATCCTGCTCTTTGTTCTTTAATAACTGAGCATTACAGAGGGCAGGGGACATGTCCAGCACATTCATCTTCATTCAATAACCCACGAGACCAGGTTGAACAGTGATGTATAAATAGGGAAATTTGGACTCTATCTGTGAAAGAAAGATGCAACAAAAGAAAACCCCTAGGATTTTCTGAAAGAAATATGCAGGCAGAAAAAATAAATAAGAGTGGGATTTCAGTTCTCCTGGCACCTGAGCTATCTGAACAGAACAGATTTGTGCTGAATTTTCCTTGCTGCCCATAGACAAAGAAACTGGATCTCTCAACAGGACATGTTATTGCTTTAAGGATTACAAGAAATAGTTAAGGAATCTCATGTGAACTCCTGCACAGCAAGGTGACAGAATTTCTTTCCTTTATTTTTGTAACAAGCATAGCAACTTGGGCTTGGATAAAGCATATTGCTACATCCTATTTTTATCTTACAAATCAAATTTTAGGTAAGTTTTGGAATTCCACGATACTTTAACAATTGTCTAAATAAAAATTAAGTAAGAGACAATGGGTCTGAAATGAGATTTTCTTGAACTGCCAGCTGATTTTGCATAGGGGGAATTCATGAGCACTAGGTTTAACTGTGGCCATGGCAGGAAACAGATTTACCCCACCAAATGCTAACATGGTATGTAGTTTTCTCGTAATTTCCTCCTAGAAACTAAGTCTCCCAGTTCTCAGAGGCAGCAGATAAGCAGCCAGAGGTTCATTTCAGAGGCAAAGAAAGAGAAGCACAGAGATGGGCCTAAGGTGAACAGGAAATCTGAGTCATGTCTTGGAAGCCTCCCACGCCCAAGGTCCAGGCTGGCTCAGGCAGATTAACCTCCAGAAAGGGAAGACATGGGCAGCCACAACCAGCACCCAGCCAGGAGACTCTGCCCAGTGTGTGAGAGCACCCTTTTCCTGACACAACCAGGAACCAGAGCACTGCATAAACACAAACTAGGGAACAAGTGGGCAGAGCCAGATCCTTTAGCAGACACACAGCTCAGAAAAGGTGACAAACCTCCCCTCCTCCCTTATCTGGCCCATTTAAGAGCAGACCAAAAGGACACACCACAAGATGCTCTCACACTTGGCATGAGGCTTCCCAAGGCAGTGAGGAGGAAATGAAAGGGGATTCCATGCAGGATCCCATAGCACTGTTGAGCATCCTTTTCCCCTGACACACTGAAAGAACACCCATGCCCCTCAGACTTGCAGCTAGTTACACTCCTGAGGAGCCCCTCAAGCCACCACATGTGCAGTTCAGGTGCCGCCTCCGTGTGATTTCAGGCATTTCCGTGGAGGGAGACAACCAAGCTGTTGATCTGAAGCGTGTGCTTTTGCTGCCAGCCCTCCTGAAAAGGCCTTTGAATACAACACAAGGAGAGGTTTGGGTGTGCTGCCAAACCATCTGGCTGCAGGGCTAGCTGCCATACTGTAGGGCTCCGAACAGTGCCGCATTGTCGGGACCGTCCCCGGGGAGACAGCTGGGCAACACCCAAACGTGGCAGTACTCACCACCAATCTGTGATGAAGATTTCCTCCTTAGCAGCTTCCATGGCATTTGCAACATCTTCAAAGTACCACTTGGCATTGACATACCTGCAAAAGCAAACAGAGTGCAGAGTTATGCCTCCTCCCCTTCATTAAGCAAAGTACACAGCTGAAGAGAGATGGGGTTCTGTGCTAATGACATTTACGTTCTCGTCTCGAAAGCAAACACAATCCAATTTCCAGAATCAGGACAATTTGCAGGGAGAATTCTATGCTGCTATCAGTAGCTTGATGAAATAGCACAATAAGGGAATATTAAGTGCCTCTTGGCACTTCTGGCAAATTCACACAATATTCCTGGGTTCTGCTTGACATGCAAGCCGGGTTTGTCTCGCAGGAAAGGAGGATGGAATGGTGTTTCCTTTGATTTATGGAAAGTACTCAGGCAGAGGTTGTTGCAAGGCAGATGGTGCAGGGAAAGTACTGGTCTGCTTCCAGCTAAAATCCAGTTTTTGAGGCACTTCTGGGAATGGATTAGTGCAGTCAGGTTACACTGGGGACAGAATAATTTCTCAGGGGCTGCTATGTGCATAAAGCCCAGCCCACCCTCCTGACTATACCCAGATCTGCATTTGCTGACTCCCTTTACTTCTCTTTAACCTTAACAATGACAAATACCCAACACACCTTTGAAATTAAACATAACTTGACTTGCAAAACACAATGAGCTGTGACACTGAGAGCTCCTACCACCAGCACTGCTACTCTGTCCCTGGTGAAGAAAGCCTCATTTTTTTTTTTTTTTACAACTTCTTTAATTATCACCAGTGCCCAAGCTACCAAAGGCTACCAGCTGTGTTGATGAGAGGTGCTGAGGGAGGGCAGGTAGCAGGTGCTCACCACTTGGCCAGGGTGTTCTCCTGCACGGCCGCGTAGGAGCCGAAGCGATGCTCCGTCAGAAAGTCCTTGCCGTGTTTCCGGATGAACTCGTCTATGCCCTGCCTCCACCACTGAGCATGTCTGTAGCTGTTACACTTCAGAATCAGTGACCTGTAAGAACACACGAAGCACAGGGCAACAGGCTGAAGCCATTTCCATTTAATTGGGCTGCTCCTCGCTGCCTGTCCATGTTGGTAAATGCGTCTGTACCAGTCATATTTTATTTACGCAAAAAGTAGGGATGTCGCTGCTTTGTTTGCAAAAGAATGCACAGCACTGAGCTGCTCTGAGTGACTAACAGTATTGCAGTGCCAAGCATGAAAACCCACCCATGTTTAAATTATTAGCACCAGCTTAACTTGGAGCTGGAGCCAGCCAATGTTGTATTTTTCAAGAGATGAATTTATACTGTGCGCTAACATAAAAACATTAAATATCTCTTTATCCCCCACTAGCATGTCTTTTAAGCAATACTCCATTGGGATGCAGAAGAAAACATCCCTTCTTGCAGCTTAAAGAGAACAGAGAGTCTAAAAAATTACCTAAGCAATTGCTGTTGAACCAGACTGTGCAACTCAGCATGCACTGTGCCCCCAGGCTCCAGTAATAACTACAGGGATGGACAAACAGAAGCTCCAAATGCCTCATTAAGGCATGGAAATAATCAGCATTAGGGCCAAATCCCCAGCAGGTCTGAGCACACCAGCAGCAGCCACCCAGGCTTGTTAACCTCTCCTGCAGAGCAGCATCGATTTCTCCATAAAAAGCAAAAGCAAACTAAAAGGGATAAACAAAGTTGTTTTCTTACCTGGAGAGATTGTCGATCTGCAACCCGTATTTAGTTTCTGTTTCTTTCTGGCCTATCTTGATGTTGAATTCCTTATCAACCAGCAGGACAAAGGAAATGGCCCCTGAATCAGGCTTCATGTACATCAGGAAGGAGTCCTTCACCACCAGCCACCTGTACAGACACAGCAACCATGTCACCTGGATTTCACACCCATGCCAGGCCTCAAAACGTGAGCCACAAAAAGAGGTAATAAAATGGAAAAGTGCTTCTGCAAAACATGTGCAAACCATTTATCTGGGAAATCTACTAAATGGTAAAAATTATTCTCAGGAGCTAGACTGGGGGTGGTTTTCTTGAGCAGAAAAGTGTCTATTTTATGAACTTGGGTAATGGGTTTTAATTCAATATAGGACTTTTAGAGTTAATTACATAACTCCTTTTTACAGGAGTCTTTAAAAATGCAGGCTCCCTTGTTAAGCAAAACCCACGAGAACCTCCCTGGTCATAAACCTCTGAACATGAGGCAAGGTGCAACAAGCCTTCCTCCATCCCTAATTTTTATTCAGCTTGTATGCTATATGGGAGTTATTTGACATTTCTTACATTAATTCTGATGCTAGGATCACTTTCACTCCTATCAAAATATATGAACAAGGCATTTTGGAAAGCTTTTATTGCCAAGCAACAGGCACCCTGTTAGAAACATATGAGGAGGGATGACCGGCAGGTTTTACATAAATACTGTAGCCTGAAGGCAACTCTGGGAAAAAAACCACATTTTTTACTGTGAATGGCATTTCTAATTTTTTCTCCCCCTGCAGCGTAGCTGGGGTAACCAGCCCCCTCTGTCCCACACAGGTCTCCCTCACCAGACCTTCTCTTCATTCTTCTGCACACTCAGAAACACACAAAGCAGCACAAAACACTGCAAAAATCTGTTCATTCTTGTATCTTTAGTAACACCCTCAGCTCCTCATCTATTTCCCATATTTTTTTATTAGATCCCATATTTTTTTTTCTTGCTTTCAGGGCCCTGAAAGAGTTACCTGGAATCACCTCTCATTTGGTAACAAAATACCTCCCCTCTGTATTTGGCCCATAATTTCACTCTTAAATATCCCACAGGGTGTATTTCCAAATACTCTCCCTTCTGTTTTTCCCAGGCAGCTCTACATGCCTGAGGAGTCCTGTCTGTGCCCACTCACAGCTTCACCCCACTATCCTCCTCCATCTCCTATAATCCTTCCTTTAAATAACCCTCTCTGGGAAATATTACTGTTATTTGCTTATTTATTGATGCATAAACTATCAGTCCCAGTGGGCCAAGATGGGAATTTAGTGTCTCACTTGTGATATTCTGTATACAATCCCACTCAAACACTTCTCCTACCCCCTTTGCAGGCTCTAAAGAAAAAATGGAGATCCATCAGAGCTGGGTGTGCTACTGGCCCCACTACAGCTTGAGCTCTGGACAGCACAAGAAAGGGTTAACTGAGGAATATCAAGAACAAAAAGTATATTTTCCATAAAAAAGAGAAAGAATTGGTGACAATTTAATGATTTGACCAGAAGGAAGATCACATCTTTGTCTCCTTGTGCCCTCATTATACAGATCTTCTGTAAACCTAAATTAGGGAATGTTGGAAAGACTGTGCAGAAACAGAACCTTTTCTTCACAAGAATGCCAAAAGGTTTTGTTGGAAAACAGAATTATTAAAGATAAACCTAATAACAGCCCATGGGTGATGCTAAAATCCAAAGGTGCATAATGCCTGTGGTAAGCTCCATTGACTAAGAAATTGTTGCTGTAAGGCAGATACAGGCTGTTTGGATTTTGAAATGGAAAGATTTGCCTGGGAAGGGCATGCTCCAGGAAATACACCCTGCATTTTTTGGAGGCTGGCTGGTAACACAGGTACTCCCCCACAGCACACATCTCCCTGTGCTGCAGCCCCAGGCAACACAGAGACCTAACCCAGAGAGTAAAGGGATGGGAACAGCAAATGATGTCTGTCTGCAGCAGGAAGGGACGTGGGAACAGGAGAAAACACTGGGATTCAATACCTGCAGTAATCAGCAAGAGGCAATACATAAATGTATTTAATGCCAACGTTAATTGCACCAAACAGCTCCTTAGCATTGCAGGTCACATCTGATTTGATCCTGCCCTGAAGCAGTCCAAAGAGCGTTTCAATTAATTGATTTTCATTTTGTAAATTGAGGAAGGGAAGCTTAGAAGGCCAGGCTGAAATCTGCCTGGGGCAGGTCACCAGTCATATTCCCTCCTAGAGGCACAGAGCCACCTGTGCTCCTGCAGCAGGGAAAGCTGGGCACAGTCTGGGAGGGCACTGCCATTTCCTCAGCTCTAGGAAATCACAGGTTTTCTCTTCTGTAAACTCATGAAGGAAAAAAAAAAAAACACCCCACCAGACAGAAGGGTGAGGCAGGGAATAGCCCATGGGCCCTTCCAACCTGAAAATCTGTGTCTTGCGCAAAAATAGCAAGATTCTCCCCCACAGATTTTTTGGGGAAAGACAGACAAACGGGGATTTCTGTGTGCCCAAGGAGCACTGGCCTCCCCCCCGTGGCAGCCCAGCAGTACCTTTTGGACCAGCGGTAGCACATCCTCCCTTGGCCACAGCAGTTGAGGCCAGGAATGCGGTGGCCCCCGGAGCGCTTCATGATGAACCCTTCTCTGCAAGGACACAACAGGGGCAGGCTGAGGCATGGGGCTCACATGGAGCTCACCTGGGGGATTTGGAACCCCCAGCCCTTGGTCCTAGGGCTGGCTCTCCAACCGTGCCCAAGCAGCCTCTGTGCTGTGCCCTATAAGCTGGATGAAGGGCAAAAATAACCCCCCCAGAAGAAAATAATGGAGTTTTAAAAAGCACAGGGTCCCATTTTACAGCACTGGAAGCAGAAAATTAAGTGGCCCAACAGGGAGGGCTGCAGGGAGGGAAGAGTAGAAACCCCGTAAGCACTGTGTTGTAAAGCAGCTCATTCTTAAAAACATTTCTCCAAATTGTAGCATTTCTGTCTGAACAGTAATAATTTTTCATATCTAGATGGCAAAATATTCCCCAGTTAGTGCTGAGAAAGGAAAGTTATTAATTTTAAGAGTATTTATGTATAAAGCCATGCTCTTAATGAATCATAACTCACAAAGACAGCTCACAACTCACATGCCCTTTGGTCCCAGGTCATGGATGAATGACAGCTGGCTTACTCCAACAAACTCCATCTGGGAAAGAAAAAGAGATTCCCCCATCTTTATAACCCTGAAATCCACAAAATTTTTTGCTTTATCAAAGTGAATTGCCAAAAAGACCTACAGAACATCCAGAGCAGATATTATCCACCATCACTTAAGCATCTCCAAGAAGACCAAGGAAAGTATTTTGGTTGAGTTTTCTGTTTGTTTATTTTAGATGTACTGTGGAAAACACATTTCAGGACAATTAAACTCAAATCCATCACAGGGACTCCCTGGCATTCTCTCTCCTGGATCTTTGGCTGAAAAAGGACTGAAGTTTGACCCTATTCAGGAGTCTGTGTGATCTTGGCTGGCTACCTGAATCCTCTCCTCCCTCCAGGGACCCTCAAAGAAAGACTGCAAAGGAAATGAGGACACATGCCCAGAGCACCCTTTAAGTCTCCTACCCCATGGAGACACCACAGGAAGGTTCAGCCCCTCAACCCATGAGCATCCTCCAAGGCCACTGCAGCAGGTCAGTGCTGGACACACATCACTGCCAACTGGCTCCAAAACCAAAAATCCACAGGAAAACCACAGTGGGGCAGGAGGAGAGCCAGTTCAAATCCCAAAGTCCAGGAACCTGCCTCCTAATGGCTCCTCCTGCTTCAGCAGGGATTGCAGGGAACATAACAGTGAGCAAAGCTGGTGAGAAAGCTCAGCACGATTACATTCACCTCTAAAAATAGGACACTGGGCAATTTCAAGTGAGCAGGCTTTTCTTGGCACAGCAGGACATTCCTGGCAGTCTGCTGGTTATTAGCCCTGGGCCCCTTTAGCAGGGAGAAACATTCTCCCAGGGTGTCCTGTGCAGGACAGGGCTGGGGCAGGCACAGCCCTGCAAAGGAGTCACACAGCAGAAGCCTGTCTGCACCCAGACACTTCTAATTTATTGTCACAGCAAGTTGGCCAAGTGCAGAAAGGTGCTCAGGGCAGGTGTCACTGTCCCTCTGGCCAGGCAGCAAGCCAGAGGGAACCTCTAACAGCACATTTTGGCAATGAACCCTGCAGTCCAGGGCTCAGCCCATGCTCCTGATTGGAGTGGGGACAGGAGGCAGCCTCGGTACCAGCTTCAGGATATGCCCACCCATACCCACAGCAATTCCAAGAAAAGGCTTTCTTTTCTCAAGGAAATGGCTACTGTCATCTCTCTTTGGCAAACCAGCCTCAGGGCCCTCACCAGCAAAATTCAATTTTGCACAGGAATTACATGGGTGGACCCCTAAGTCTCAAAGACATTTTCAGACATTAAGTATAACAAAAAGTATCAGTAAATTTGGGGTCAAAGTCTATCTTGCCATTACAATGAGGTTAGCACAGGCTCCCTTCCCAATACCATCATTTTTTTTCCCAGAAAACAGCAGTAGAACTGAAGATCCTTCCATCTCCTCATGCTCAGCTGCTCCTGGGATCTTCCCAAACTTCTCATATCAGCCAAGGCCATGAAGAAGAACAAAAGACACAACTGCTTTCCTCAAGGACATAAAGTAACCTCTCCTCAGTTGAGGCAATTCTAATGCTTTGATTTTAGGGTGATTTCAGCCTGTTTTCAGCAAGTGATTAGAACAAGTCATTCCATGCTATTTGACCAACCATCTTTCTCTCTCTGTTCTCCCAAAGTGTTCTGGAAAAGCACCAGGTGTGACCAATGAATGTTTCAGCTGTTTCTGCAGCAACACTCAGAGCAGGGTGGGAAGTGCCTGAAAAAATCCACTGTATCCTACATGCCCTTATCAGAGGTCCCAAGCAAATTCTCAGGCCAGTTCTTTGTCTGGATCCCATTTTAACTTCATGGCATTTTGTATCAGACAAATCAGAAACCCAGACATCTCTCTCACAGTGGGTACACACACACAAAAAAAAAAAAACATAGAAATGTCAAAACTCTTTAATAATACTAGCTGGAACCAGAAAGCTAGCAGGAATTTGAGGAGCACTGCATGCAGAGAAATAATTGTCCTCAAAGAAGCAAAAAGAAAAACCAAGAGAAAAAAATTACTTGCAGAAACAGAACTACCACTACATAAAAGAGAAAGAAAGATTGTCTGGCAGCACAGCAACCTCCTCTTCAGCCAGGCAGTCTCTGGAACAGCAATGACAGGAGCTCATCCAACACAGTGATCAAGCATTGGTTTGTAAAAAAAAAAAAAACCAAAACAAAACAAAAAAACACTTAAATTCCTGCAGTTAGAAGGAAAATTCCCCAGTGTAGTGCAAAACATCTGATGGAATGATTTATTGTTCCAATTAGCTATTTTTACTGTCACAGTGTCTCATCTGAGGTGCTCATCATTCTCAGAGTGGCTGGGAGAGGCAGGCAGGAGCTCTCATCTCTGTCACATCAGAATTCCTGTGCTGCCCAGCTGCCTCCCTGGGATCTGGCATCCCACTCTGGTTTCAGAGAGACCCGCAGCAGGATGGTTGTGCTGTGAGATATGGGCCAGGAGAATGCAGCTTCAATGACATTGTTGTGGCAGACAGCAGTGATGGGCTGCAGGAGGACAGGCTGTAGAAGGTGGAGAACCAGCTGCAAGGTGTTCAAACCATCCTGTCCTGCCAGCAATGTGGAGCATGCATGATTTATGTAAGTAAAAATTTCACAGAGCATCTGCATTTCAGAAAGGATTCAGCTTCTCCATGCTGTATTTTTTCATTTTGACTATTGCTCTTTATTTAGTGGGTTCAGAAATGCATTAAAATCTGATTAGTACTGGTCACTAGCAATAACATGGAATTACACACTCTCCAGAATGATATTGTTCAGCACAATTTCTTACACCCAAAAAATTTTGCTTATACAAAATACACATTAAAAAAAACCCTAAACGTGCTGCATTTCAAGTGTAATAGCTAGAAATATTGATGGGTTGGGTGGGGACCTCCACAAAGATCCAAGCACTGTATCAGAGGCAAAGCAGTGGCCTCTCTCACTTCTCAGCTGTTCCTAATTAAGATGAGGTTTTTACTCTCTCTAAAGTTCATGCAAAACATTACACACAGAGACACAATCCAATCAAATCTTACTTCTCATTTTGCTTGGGCATCTTTTAAGTATGGGAGCATGCACAAAAATAATGCAAAGGTCCAATTAATAAAATTTTTAAACAGAATCCAATTAATCCCCAACATTTTGAGGCTATATTCCTCTGATTTCCAATTTTCAGAAAAAGAAGTGTGAACAGTTAACACACTGAGATTCCCACAACAGTAATTGTCTTACAGCACTTCAGCCCAAAAGTACTATGAAAAAGGTTTTGGGAAGAAGACATGAGATTTAATCACATAAATAAAATAATTTTAAAAATATTAAATATAAAAAGCTAGATGATGTACAACCTCTCCAATGCCATGTAGTCACTGTGGACCTGATCCTTAACCCAACCAGTGACTTCAGGTCTTCAGGCAAAACCACAAGCCTGACTTGCAGGCTTGACTGTCTTAGTGCATGGCACATCCTCCAGACAGTGTATAAAGTACTTTGCTCCCACTGGCAAATAATAAATTAACCACAAATGCAAAATTAAAAAAGTAAAAAAGCAAATTCATTAAATTGTGCAGCTCAGATGTAAAAAACATCTCCTCAGAGATGCTACTGACCCAAGCAGGCTCTTCACAGTGACCAAGGGTTATTCTCCAGGCAGGTCTCAGCTTGCCTTTGCAACTCCATGCCTGATTTAACAGAGTTCCTGATTTTAAAGAAGTCCTCAGTGCATGGATTTGATGAGAGGAACACAAAGAAGTCCAAATGTGCTCCAAGATTAAGACAGTTACAGCATTTGTCTGCATCCGGGCAAAAGACTTCTCAACCACAGGAAGAGCAAAGCCCTCATTTTGTTCTTGGGAGGACAAATATAGTTCCAGGGAAAGTGCCAGAAATCTCCACTTTAGTCTCATCTGAGACTGGTGGGGGTGGTTTGGGTGCTGTTTTAAAGGAAGCATTTCCTCCCAGTGCTCTCTTCCAGCATCGCCTGCAGGACCCGTGCCGCCGCCACCACGGGCAGCAAATCCTCCCTGAACACTTCTCTGTGGCCAAATGCAGTGAAAGCCAACAATAAACTGAGAATTTATGTGCAAAAGGGACATCTGGCTCCAGGGGCTGGGGACAGAAGGGCGATTCAGCCCAGGAGGGAGCACCCCACAGCTGCCTGGGCAGGCAGGGCCGCCCATCTCCTCTCCCAGCCCCCACTGTGCAGCCTGTCTCAAACCACAGCCTGGCCAAAGCATCACCCACGTTCTCATAGGAGCAGAAATGTTCCAAAATATTTTAAAAAGGCAACGCCTGCCTAAAAGTGACAAGATGGATCCACACTGTAAAATAACTCTTCCCCCGCTCTGCATATGCTACTGATCAAAATTGCCAAGTTATCCCAATCCTGCTTCTAGAACAAAAGATGACTCTTTTCCACATGCAGCTCTTCACTGCATTGGAATTAAGCTCCACAGCCTGTCCCCTAAAGAAGCACTCTAAGGAATGCAGCTTCCTCAGCCTCAGCCTGAAGATTTCTTGCCATCCAGAGAGCAATGGCAAACCCCAATGGGCCCTTTGTCCCATGGAATAAGCAGTGCTCAACACTGAGCTCTGCAATACAGCACACACAGTTTTCAAGTTTTTATACACAACATCCAGCTATGAGCTGCCCAACATCTCTACACAACAGAAATCCTGCAAAATAGAAGAATATCTAACAACAACCAAAGTGGAAGAGAAGTGGCTGCTGCAGAAACCCAAAGTTCAGTCTGTATTTTTGGCTTGTTTGAAAACCAGGTGTTCCCAGCTATCACTCTGTGCTCAGAAATGTCACCAAACTTGGCAGCTACTCAGTGCGTGCATCAGATTTTGCTGGTAACACAAAAGATGAAGTAACACAGTCATTAGGCAGCCAAAAAAAGGGGAAATAAATTACCATCCCCAAGAGATGTCACAGCTGCAGCTGACAGGTGAGGACTTCTGAAGAAACATTCGAGGATGAATTTCGAAAGAAATATTTTTGCTTAAAATAGGCCTGAAGTTGGATTTGACATCTCTCCTCATTTCAAACAGTGTTGACTTGGGGAAATAAGCCAATTACCATCTCCCTTTGGAACTGACAAAACACTCACTCACCTCTCTGGGTATCCCACACACAAACTCAACATCACTAATGTCCAGGGAAACTGCACAGAATAGAAATCTGGGACAAATCTGCACCCAGAACCACACACAGAGCACAGACTGAAGGAGCAAATACAAATATGGCTTGGATTCCAATTTTTTAAGTATTTAAAACTGTAACTTATCATCTTACACAGTCTGCAGAATTAAACAGAATCTCACTATATCATACATGTACAGCCAGCTGTCTGGACTGAACCAGCCTGAGGAGGTTATCACTGTGCTATACCAGCAACCACTGAGTCATTCCTTTGGTTTTAATCATATTACATCTGTGTTGGAGAAATCAGCTAAGCCAAAATGCTCACAAAACAGCTGTAAAATGTTCTTGCAGAAGCTGCATGTTTTCCAATGAATTCAGCATTTGTAAAGTGAATACTCTTTAGACAATAAAGCAAAGTAATTTCTACTTACTGTTCCATGGTAGTTCCTGTACATTGGCATTTTCAGGATATTTGTCAAGTAGTCCTCCAGCTGTTTCTACAATTAAAATGTTGAAACTTTAGATAGGATGTGGAGGTTTTTCTTGAAAATTCCTGTAATCCAACTGGCTGGCATTAGGAAGCAATGAAGATATCAGACCCACTTTTCAGTTTGAGTGGATAAATAAATCCTTTATTATGAGCTCACAAGATATCATAACTCAACACCATAAACAGTTTGGCCATAAACAGCTTGTTTACTGTTCATAGTCCTGTGTTTGTACCTTCCACCAGCAGACCTGCTCCGTGGCAGGGTCACTTTGGAGGTAAACTTTTGTGACTAAAGTTTCAGAACAATTTTAAATACCAAATCAGTCCCCATTGTTTCTGGCCCACAGGAATCAGCTTTGTGAGAAAACAGGCTCAGAGGCACTGAGAGAGCCTGTTTAACCAAAACAAAAGGTTCACAGGGTGAGTGACACAGGGACCATGCTGTCCTGTCCCAAGAACACACAGAAAGCCGTGGCTGGGCCTGTCCTCCCAGCCAGGAAAGGAGAAGAGAAGAAATCATTATGGGAGAAGTAATCTCTTACCATCCTCGTGGTAAAAGGGAAAAGAAAAAATTAGACTGTCTGGGCATGGGAAACTGGGCAGAGTTCCACAGGACACAAAGCAAACTGAAAGGAAACATGGGCTAAAAAAATAAAAAGCATCTATACAACAATTTTCTTCCTCTTTTAAACCCACATCTCTCTCCTCAAACTTCCCACACATCAGAGAAGCTGTGAACAGCAGGGTTTCTGCATGGCACAGCCACAAGACACAATCCTTTAATCCTTTGGGCCTTGAAGTTCCAGTGGCACAAAGCCCAGTGAGGGAAGGAGGGAGGGAGGGAGCAGCAGAAAGAGAACGATAAGCACAGCCTGAACAAACACGGAGTTTTTAACTTGTGAGCAGCAAAGCTGCAATGAAGAGGTAGGAAGACATCCACCCTCTCCATGGAAGGGCCCATCTGTTAACATCTGATGAAGTTACACAGAACACGTGTGCCTGGGCTAAAATTACCCACTTCAGCATCAATAGCCTGGCTGTCATCTCCTCTTTCAGAGGGGGATGGCACTGAAATCTCTCAGATTTTGATGGCCACGGGGCTGCCTCCATCACGCAACTTGACTCTGAAAACTGCCTTGTCTATCTTTAAATCAGAGCAGGTGGGAGGAGGGGAACCACCACTCCCAGCATAATGGTGTTCCTCAGCTGCAGAGGAAAGCTCTGCCCACATGAACCTCAGGAGCAGCACCCTCATCATTGCACAGCAGAGAATTTGGCATTAAAGCTGGACTTGTCAAAGCCGAACTTTGCCAAGAAAAATACTGGAATGATACCAAACAAGGGTTTTGATGGTGTGTGGCTTTGCAAGCAACCTTCCAGGCTTCTCTGCACCTCAGAGCATCCCTCTGGCCCCCAGAGTGAGGTGGGCACTTACCCTCCTGCTGGAGAAGTGCTCCTCCCGCACCGTGCTCTCTGCGGTGTGCGGCAGACTCGGCATCTGCCTCGGCTCTCCCCTTTTGATGGATTGTCTTCTCACTGTGTGACTGCAAGGAAAAACACACCCCAACATCAAGTCTCAGTGCTGTTAAGTGTCTATATGCCTCAATAAATAACCCTTCTGCTGCAATGCCTTTATTTTTTCTATCCGGGAAGCCAGCGTGCTTCAAGTGTCTTACAAACTAAAACACAACACAGAAGTATCAGTTTGATTTGTGAGGGCCAGCTTTTGGTCTCATAAGGAAAAGGAACCTACATCCTGTTTTTAGGGCATTATGTTCCTCCAGCTCTTAACCTCTCATAATTTTACATTTCCTATCATGTTCTCAAGATTTCTCTACATCAGAAGGCTCTCACTCACCTACACCACTTCTCTTCACACTCATTTTCCCTTTCCTCTTACATTACCAGCCATCCCAAGCACCAAGACCAGCCTGGACAGGGACCCCCAAACCTCCCACATCCTGCCCACACTGTCAGAAAGCCACAAAGCTCCAGCAATTTCCATTAGCATTATCATAACCCTTCCCCAAGTTCAAGGCAAATCCAGTTCCAAGAGACAATGTTTCCTGTGTCAGCATAGAGATATTTACATCACTTAGATTATGGCTGCTGAACACATAGATTAAATATTTTTATTATAGCTGCTAAATATTCATGGAGACTGAATTCTTTTGCCCTCTCCTCCTTACAGCAAAGCAAATGGGACCAGTAAAGTCAAATAGAAAAGATATTAAAAGTTAATAGATCCCATCTCCCAAAGCCCACCGTGTCCACAGGGACATACACTCACCTCCTGGTGGGGAGAGGGATGCGCACGAAGGCTTTGTACCTCAGCAGCTCCCTGTGAAACTCCTGGAAGTGCTTGAACTTCCTTTTCACGTGCCAGACAAACTCTCCATGGGTCAGCTCGATGGTGTAAACATTGGGGCTTGGTACCTGCAGGGGAGAACATCACCACATGGCATGCTAGTTTTGAAATAAGCCATTTTCTGCAGCTGCTCATCTAAAGAGCCTTTATTCAGCTTTACTTAAGGATTATTGTGTCTCACGATTTCTTGTTCTGCTTTATTAGGTTTTATAAATAGACAGACAACCTTCTCTCCTAAGCATTTTCTGAGACACAGCCATTGCTGCTTCCTCAGCCCATGAACAAGCAAGCACAAAATTAAGGCACAAACAGCATTTTGAATAGAGTTCTACAGAAATCAAACAAAATCTCTGCAAGTTCTGACCTTCTTAGTGGAAGTAAAGCGTTCAACTTCCAGCACACGCACTCGGACAGGACATCCCGTGAGGTACGTCTGCGCGCCCGGCTCTTTGAACCCATGGGTGTGGTAGATGGCAGAGAAGGGAATGCACACTGCAAGGACCACAAACCCCACAAATCTGTTAGCTCAACAGCCTTGAAACAGGGCATGAAAGGCAGCCAACAGCAATGCTTTAACTCGGGAGCATTTATACAGCAGCATTAATTCCAGCAAAAGAGAGCAATTTTAATTAAAGAGAACTCAAAGACAAGGTTACACAGAAGGGACTTGAGAAGCTCAAGAATTAAGAGCCTCCAGGTTCTAAATCAGGGTCAATGCTGGACTTGGTAAAACCCCTGAGGCTGTAGCCTACCTGCCAACAGATTGATAAAATCCAGGCAGGACATGGGATGAGAACACAGGGGTGTCAACTCACCGGTGCCTTTGGGGTCAGTGAGCACCTCTGAATCCACCTCCTCCCCCTCCACATGGAGCTCCCTGGTGTCCAGGCTCTCGATGATGTTGCTCATGTCTGCAGCGAGTTTCTTCAGCGTGGATGTGGCTGCATGGCTTTCTGCTCTCAGAGACATCTCAGGGGCCTGCGCTCAGGAGCCACGGGGCGCTGCAGAGAGAGAGCAGAGCTGTCACCACCTTCTCTGCAACCCAGGGCTGAAGGAAACCACTGACAATGCACGGACACATCTTCCTTCCATCCCTTTACCCACATTCATCCCAACTATCCCACCCTACACACCCAATAGCAAATGTTCAGCTATAAAGCTACAAATCATATCACTGGCTGGCCAAATCCCAGATTTAATTCACCCGGTGCAGCGTTTCCCAGGTCAGGCTACACGAAGGAAAAGCTCACTCAGAAAATCAGTAGGAGTTTTTGCTACCTGTTCTTCCTTTGAGTGAAGCAGTGCTAAAAACTCCCGGCATTATTAAGACTTCCTCTATTTCTATGCTCCTTACACAACCGCCTGTGGTGTCCGCGTGCCTCGTGCTCTCCCACGGCTCCATCCTCTCAGCAGGCCCCGAAGTTACAGCTCTAAAGGTTCCTCTCCAGGGTCAGGAGCATTCTGAACCCCACAGAAAGTCCTGGATCAACAAGCTGGACCCCACATCTTCTGTGCTCACCCCTCCAACAACCCAGATGGCTGCAGGGGACCAGCCCACTGTCCCTTAGTGATGGGGACACAGCCAGGGAAAAGGCTGCAGCCCGCCCAGGGCACTCAGGCAGCGGCACTTAGAGGCGTTTGGGCACTGGTGACTACAGCACTTCCCACCTTTGTTCCCACCCATCCATTCCAGAAGCCTGAGTCACAAGAAAAATAGGGAAGGAAGAAGCAAAAAGAATAAGGAAACAAAAGTAAATCGATAGATGAGGCATGGCCACTGACACCAGCACAAGCCTTTTCTGCTTGTGAATATTTGCAAACCCTCTTCCTCTTCCCCCTCTAGGCTCTGCATCTCATCATGGGGCTGCTGTGGAGCTGGCTCTGGTCCTTGCACGCAGCCAGGCTCCAGCTCCTCCTGGGCATTGCCCTAATGATGATAAAAAGTCCCTTCAATCTTTGTCCTGCTCTGCAATAAATGTCACAGCTACCCTGAAAAAATATGGATGGGACAAACTGGCCACATTTTACAGAAGCCAATACAAGGATGCCCATTTATCCTTTTGGAAGCTCTTAGATTGTGTTAAAGAATGATTTTTCCAAAAAAGTGTGACATTTCTGATGTTAAGTTCTGCAAAGAACACTGTGCAATTATTCTTGTGTGAGCTCCACAACAAGAGCTGGGTATGCCGTAACTTGGAAATAATTTAACATTTTAATAAATCGTGTTTAGCTGCTTTTGAAAGAACACTCTTTATTATTGTTTCCTCTTGAAACAAGTCCATTACTTCATTACTACCCAAGGCTGATACCATGTATGCCTAAAAACATGCTAGAAGCAGCTGCCTTCAGGAAAAAAAAAATCCATTTGCACACAGACTTGAATCAAGAAAAACTGGGTCAATCTCTTTTCTCATACCACAGTAAATGTAGAAGCAACAGTTTCATCTTGGGAGTGAGGGCTCCAAGGGCCTGGCTCTGTCACCTTTCACCAGTGGCAGGGAAAGCCACTAGAGCACAGAAGGCTTTAGGACCAGACCAGAGGATCACTGAGCACCCAGGTCACTTCAAGAGACCTGCATGAATAATTCAAATATAAACACACATGTGGGTACCTCCTTTCCCAGTGATACACTGAACTTTGGGGCAACACCCTGGTTTCAGCAGGGACGGAGTTAATTTTATTATTAGCTGGTAGAGTGTTGTGTTTTGGATTTAGGACCAGAGAAATGTTGATAACACACTGATGTTTGAGTTGTTGCTAAGCTCTGCTTCCCCTAATTCAAGGACTTCCTAGTTTTCAAGGCTCTAACAATGAGGAGGTGCACAAGAAGCTGTGGGGCAGCATGGCCAGGAAAGCTGACCCAAACAGGCCAAAGGGATATTACATTCCCAGAATATCAGCTGGGGAAATTGGCTGGGGGGTGCCAACTGCTGCTGGGGGCTGGGCACTGGTCAGGGGGTGGTGAGCAATTGCTGTATTGTGTGTCACTTGTTTCCATCAGTGTTATTCCCCTTTCATTACAATTATTACTATATTTTATTTTGTTTCAATTATCAAACTGTTCTCACCCCACTGATGCTACCCTATCCAGCCCGTGCACCCTCTGTGCAGCAGGAATTTGGCACTGGCACTGTCCCACACCTCCCCTGTCACCACTTCAGGGAAAGGCAGCTCTCCCTCTTGGAAGCTTTACATTTTTCCTAGTCTAACAATGTACTGCAGGGGACTTCCATTATTCAGAGAGCAGAAGGTACATTTTCATTTCTTTGGAGTGAAGTCATTCCACCTGATATAGACTGGCTTTGGATGTTTGATTTTCTCCCTGGAAAGCAGGCATACATAAACAGCATTCCCAAGGGAGGCCATGCTACCAGGCTTTCCCAAATAACCCTGGGGATGGCAGGAGGGAGCCCAGAGGCTCACTCTGCACTAATACCTACATTAAAATCCTATTTGCCACTCAGTACTTCATGCAAAGAATTTTTTTGTGTATTTCTAGCTGGAAATAAAGTAGCATCTTGCTTTGTATTTCTGTGTGCATTCACATTTAGAAACAAAACAATTTTCTTTCCTCCATCAGAAGATGCTTTTACTTCATGGAAACTTAATGGCCTTTCCAAAAGAAGTTTTCCATGGTCAAAAAGAACACAAGCCCAAACACACTCTGGACGTGCCGTGCCAGCAATTACACTTGAAGGAAACCAGCAGACAAATACCACATCAGCAGGGCTGGAGGAAGAGCAACAGAGAGGAGCCAACAGAGAGAGGAGATGCTCATCCTCCCTCCTCCTCCTCCTCTCCTCCCTACTGTGCCAGGTACAGCTGGGTTCTTTGTCAGATTAATTGACACAGTTGGTTAATGGATAAACAATTAACCAGTGTATGCAATGATTATTTCCAAGGGACCGCAGCAGGGCTCCATAACTCAGGATTATTTTTTTTTTTTAAAGCTAAAGCTGTTTTCACAGCTGGCACAGACAAATCCTGCAATAAAGCAGGGTCCAAACTCACATGGACCTGAGTCAGTCCCAGCAGCAAGATTACCCCCATCAAAACTAGAGCCAAACTTTGGGGTTGAGAAGGAAAATGTGACCTGCCCGTGGCCCTGTCAGCAGCCCCATGAGCCCGGGCAGGGTCCACCCTCCCTGTCACAGCTGGCTGCTGCAGGGCCACAGGACACAGGGCAAACCCAATGCTGGGCAGGGCAGATGGCACTGGGGTCAGCTGGAAAGACAGGACATACCACACCCCTCTGAAAGCTTTGCCAAATTGCTTACAGGGCTCTGCTCCATAGGAGCTATTTAACCTCTTGGGCAGAGTTTCCATGCGGACACTCTCTGCATTCCCATGGGCAAGCTGAGGAATGCCTGGGCTAATCTGCAACAGGCTGGGTGTAAACAGGCACCAGACACGGATATCCAGGATTTTACCACAAACCAGGCAGGCTACACCAAGAGGGCCCTGTCTGTCCAGTGCCACTCACTGCTTGCACTGCTGACAGACTAGAGAAGGGAATTATAAACCTCTGACACCGAATTCAAGTGATACCAGCAAATCGCAGGAGACTGCAAATAACAGGATGAAACTTCTGAGAAATAAGCACTGCATTTCAGCATTCAGCTGTTGCCATTCAAGATAGAAAATAAGCAGCGTGTTTTTTAAAGGAAAATAAACCCAAACAATCAAAAGAGAAAAACCAGGATCTGACTGAGTCAAGAACCGGCAATCCGAACAAACGCAAAACCTGTGCCAAGATGAACAAACAGGACTATTGCCTGTGAGCCAGGAAGGAAGAGATGATGCAGAACACAGGAAAACTCAGGCCTAAAGCATTTGACCTGTGAGAACAGTGTCAATACTGAGAGAAGGCAGAGAAATGTGACAGCAGACTGCAACCCTGCAGAAGGTTGCTGTGAGCAGGGTGGACAAGGGAGAAGTGCTCTGAATTATAATCACAGAATGGTTTAGGTTGGAAAGAACCTTAAAGATCACCCAGTTCTAACCCCCAGCCACAGGCAGGGCCATCTTCCATTATCCCAGGTTTCCTCTAAGCCCTTCCAACCTAGCCTCGAACATTTCCAGGGATGGGGCATCCACAGCTTCTCTGGGCAACCATTGACTCAGCACCCTCAAAGGCAGGAATTTGTTCCTAGTATCTAATCTAAACCTCCTCTCTTTTAGTTTAACTGCTGGTTTGAAGCAGAGATTAGGGAGAAAGCCCTAATGGCAAAGGCAGGGCACTGCCTGAGGAGGGATTTGCAGAGCCCCCAGGGCTTGGAGGAGGCAGGGGAACAGCTGCACCCCAGCACCCCCACCCCAAACCTGCTGCTGGGGCAGCCAGGAGCTGGAGTGGCAGCCTGTGTTTGAACAGAGGGAAGGTGCTGCTCCAGCTTTATTTGGCTCAAAGTCTGCCTGGGCAAAGGCAGCAAGACGGAAAACACAATGAAAGACTCAGCAGTAAAGGAAAACCTTGGAAAGAATGGGCAGACAAGGAAAAAAAAAGCAGATGATTAAAAACTGGAGGATTTTTACACACTATAAGCCCTATAAACCCTACAAACCCTATAAAGACAGCTGACACTGCCTTTGTCCAGCCCAATTCTCATATTAGTTACCTCCTCTTGAAGCACCACTTAAGCTCTCTGCCTTCTATCCCAGACTGTCCCCACAGCACACAGGCCCAAAGCTTCTTGAACTAATAAAATATATACACTGGAAATAGTGACTTCACCAAGAATCAGCCAAGATTTCAACTGCAGGAACAATGACTAAAAAACCAGAAATTAACTATATTAATCCCTAAGCCCTTGTGAATATATTGCAAACCTGTAGCACCATCCTGCAACTTTGCAAGCCCAATATCTACTTGCTCTTTGCCATTTTGGTTATGCTTTAACCCCAAGTTATTACTTCAGGGATCATATGACCATCTCAGCCTTCACTAAAGAAAAAATTTTTCTACTTGTTGCACAGGACAACAAAAGCACAGCTTTAAAGGCATGGAAACTGGAAGGCAGAAAATACACATTTTTGTAAATATTCATGAACAGTTCTGTGTTTTGAAGACACTGACGTCCTGATGTGAAAATGTATGCAGCTGGTAATAGCACAGACCACCTAAAACTTGGTCAGCCTAAGTTTATACTGTATCGTGGCAGATCAGAAACAAGCTCAGACAATCACAGCTCTTTAATGAGGTTCTGATGCTGAAAAGTACCACAAAGAGCTATGACACCCAGAAAAATTTAATTTGGAATAAATGGTAAGCAGAGAACAGAAAATACATCCAGGAAAAACAGACATTTCCGGCTAGTGCCTCCCAGGGTTTGATGCTCTGTATCAACTCTTATTCCTACGGTGAGAAACACTACAATCCCTGAAAATGATCTCATTCCTGTTCTCATGACATCTCTCCCAGTACAGTGACCTTTTGGCAAAGGCTGTGACAAGTGACCTCTGTTCCCATACTTGGTTTTCTCCTGCAGGCAGCGCCCATGGTGGAACACACAAAAACCTCCCAGGCTGCCTGGAGCAGAACAGACAGGCTCAGGCCGAAACAGGGCAGTGAAATGGGCTCACTAAACAGAAAACAAACAAACAAACAAACAAACAAAACAAAGCCCAAAGAATCGAAGCATGAATTCTCTCTCTCTCCTCCTGCTGCTGCTGCCAGAAGCCTGGGTGCAAGAGGGGCACCAAGAGCCCAAATGAAATTCCAAGGAATTCCCATGCATGATGCCCTCAACAGCTTTTTGCTCTGTCTAGTGGTGATGACTCTTTTGCATGCAAATATTTCCTCATTCATCCCATTTTTAAACCTAAAATTAGCTTTGGACCCCTCTGTGTTGGAGAAATACTCTCACCTGGTAAGAGCCATTTCTGAGGAGTTATTTGCCTCCCTCAGGAGAAGCTGGGCTTGTCAGCCCCTCAGATTTATGCCCTGGCACACCCTCCTTCCACAGCCCTGGGCAGGGGTCAGCCCTCCACCAGAGTTTGGGAATGTTCCCTGTGCTCAGGATCCCTGCAAAGAGCATCCTGCTTTTCCAGCCCAGGAGAAAATCCCCATACTCACACCAAGCAAAATAGACACACGCTGATTTTATCTTTCCCTCAACATTTAATCAAAAACCCAGGGCTCTTGTAGGTAGCATGTTACATTTCCTAACTATAAAAGACAGTAGGGCTGAAAAATGCTCAGCAATGCCTTAACCCTATTCTTCAGCTCAGTACATGGAAAACACACAGCCAGAGGAGCCAACAGCCAGCAACAGCAAATGCAGACGCCTCCTGAAAATCTGCCCTTCTGGATGCTCATACTGCAGGGGCAGTGCAAAAGGATCAGGGTTTGTTTTTTAAAACACACAAAACAGCCCTTGAATAAGAATCAAAGCATTGCTCCTACCCTGGAACAATCTGGAGCTAGCGAAGTTAAATAAAAATCCAGATCAACAACAGACACATTGACACATCATCCAGGCCTAATTTGCTTATCTTTAGCCCAATCCTGATAAAACCAAAATATTTTAAAATACTGTTTCCAAAACAATTATTCCTACAAAGTGCCTACATTTAATAGCAACACCTCTAAAAGCAGAAACCACTTAGTGCTTCCTGCAGTACAGTTCCCTGGCTCTGCATTATTGATTTCCACAGTCCCTGCCACATGAAGTTTATTGCCAAGCCACCAGCCTGCCCACAGGAACAGCAAAGTCACAGGAATCCACACAGCCTGTTTGTAACAGGGCACGAGATGCTTCAAGGCTGGAAACAACAGGTTCATCTTTGGAAGTCCCTGCTGCACTGTCCACACTGGGCAGCACCTGTTCTGCCCCTGGACAGGGCTCTGCAGCATCCATCCCACATTCCTCCCACTTGTGGGAGAAAAGGACACAGAAAAGCCAGGCAGTCAAGGGAAAGGATGAGATAAGGCACTGGCAACTAACCCACAGTTTCAGCCAGAAAGCCCCTCTGTGTGGGTTTGTCCCACACCCAGGCCCAGCCTAAGTGTCAGGCACCTCCCAAGGACTTGTTCCTTTTGCTTTACAGAACAGTAAAGGGAAAACATAAACATCCTTGGATGGGCAGCACCTGATCTCATGTTGATGTACTGGCTGTTCTGACTCCATCTCCCCCTGCCCAGCAGCACCATCCCTGCTCCCTGGGCTGCCACAGGAAGTGCAGCCTCCCCAGGAAGCCAATCATTAGGTATTTATTGGTAATTAAGGCTAGCCCTGCACATAATAATTCACCACCTTGTTTTGGATTCCTCAGGCATAGACAAGAGTGTTTAAACACAGCACTCATACCTCGGGCTGTGCATCCTTCAGGGATCACCACCAGCCCTGCTCTCCCTGATGTGGTCTGTGGGAAACACCCTGCAGCCCTAAACCCAGGAGCACTGCACATAACACCCCTGAAAACCAGGACAGGGGGTGCTCAGAGCCTCTGGAACCTGTTTATTCACCCCAGAGACAAACTAGCACTACAGCTGCAGGCAGGCAAAGGGAACCATGCGACAGCACCCTGGGAATTGGCTCCATCTCAGCATCCCCAAACCACACAACAAAAATGTAACAGAGCGGTCAACAGAGTCCTGGGCTGATGGAAAAGAGGGGGCTGGAAAACTGCCTGCTGCAAAGAGCAAACAGCAGGAAGGCCAAAGCATACAGCACTTCTGGGTGCTAATAGACACACAGGGTTTGGCACAAGACAGAGCTCACAAAAGCTTTATATAAAATTCTAAAAGCAAGGAGCTAGCCAAAGTGATGGTGCAATGCACAGGACTCTTAGAGTGACCATCTCCATGAAATCAGGGATAACAGGGACCACCGTGGTGCTCACAGGATGATACGCATGGCTGCAGCTCTTATCTACAGCTGAACACATCACACAAATACAGCAGGTAGTTTTGTGACCTAAATGTATAGATATCTCCAGGGCTGATGTCCTGTACATCACTCAACACTATTCTGGTATCTCCCAGTGCCACGTGTGCTCCAGCAAGTGCCACCTGCCAAGCCACATTTCCGCAGGGAATTCCGGCAGCTCGGAGACAAGCGGGCATGCTGGCAGGCAGCCCGACACCTCCATCCTTCCCTCCCTCTCTCCCACGGTGGGGTTAGGTGGCAGCTGATAAATGCAAACACAGACCTTCACACATCTCCTACCAGCCAAGCTAATTCCAGGGAAAGCACTGCAGCCTGTGCTCGGGAGAGATTCGGTGACTGCAACAGGATCTCAGCCCTGCACGGGCACTGGCTCCTGGAGTAGCTCTGGATCACAGCAAAGAGCACAGGTAAGTGTCAGAAGGTCCATGTCCCTGTTCCTGCTGCCACCCTGCTGCTGACTGAACTGTTCTCATTAAGTGGGAACATGACTTTTCTTCTTCCTTCTGATTTTTTTCCATGTGAAACCACAGACACGTGATTTTGCTGACCTTTTTTGTGACCTGCTCAAAGAAACGAGGAATTCCTGCGGGTATCACAGCAACAAGGAGTAGCAGATTTAGACCGTATAATTTTACTAATAGTTTAACTAAAAGTTTAACACTTCAATAAAATGCTGTTTCTATTGTCTTGACTTTTGGGAGTTTGTTTGCCCTAATGAAACTTTTAAAATAATTTCCATTTTAAAAGAACCAAACAGTTGGCAGGAGCAGAGGGCCACGATGAAGGAGGAAAGCAACCCTCCCACTAAACAGTCCTACTGTTCGTGTGGTCCCCACTACCAGCACAGAACTCAAATGTTCCCACGTGAGCAGCCAAATCCAACTCCCTCCCCTGCCTGGGGAGTGCAAGGCGCAGGCTCATCTCCCAGCGTGGCTTCCCCAAAACACCACCAGCTCTGAGGACAACCCCTGCAGGGTGACCACCACCACAGTTTCACTGATGTTTCTGTCCCTCTTGGAGGCAGCTCCAAGTGTAGGGCACAGGGCTGGGACCCACATGCAGGTCCACACAGGTGCTTGCACAGCGCCGTCCCACGCTGATCCTTCCTGGCAGCATTAACCAAGCCTGTGACTGCTCAGGCTGAACATGAAGCTGTGCCAAGCTTTTGCTGACTGTGCACACACTGCTTTGGTAACCCAAAGCACGGGATCACCTCTGGTTAATGGGTGTGAGAGGAACTGCAGCACCTCGGGGTCACCAGGCTGTCCCAACAAGGGGATGTCCCAGCTCCTCTCTCTGCTCCTCAGCCAGAATCCTGCTGCTTTCCCATCGCAAACAGGACCCTGCACCACCCTGAAAGCACTGTCACTGGCAGGCTGGAGCCCCATGATATGGTGCAGACCCCAAAATGCTCCTGTACTCCTGCCTGCAACCCTGGATTCGGCACCTTCCCAGACTGAAGCTCCCTAGTAATTTTTAATGTTTTATTTAGCAACACTTTTAAATGTGTTTGATGCATTCTGGCTGATAAGCTCCACAAGAATTTGATGTCTCTGTCCTTATTTGACTTCAGTTATTTTCCAGTCTACTCTTAAAGCTGCAATGCTCAGTGGCTCCCACTGAGCTGGGACACCCAGCCCTAAAAGGCTGTTGTACAATCAGGCATCATTCCCAAAAAATCAGCAACAGCAGCTGACAGAGGTGACAACAGGAGCGTGCATGTGCGCTCCTGATCCACATTTCCAAGAACAGCTGCTTTTCCTCAGCCCAGCCAGCACCAACACAAGAAGACATCAGCCCTCAGCCTCCCTTTCACACCCAGAGATCTCCAACCAGTCCCCAAACAGCTTCATCAGTGGATTTAGGATAACACTAAGGTCTTGCAAGAACTGCAGTTTCCTTATCTGTGGCCAGCTAAAAAAAATATTTGTGAATGTTGTTTACAAGAAGAAAACAGTTGGCTTGGGAAAGTCCCAGAGGTAACTGTAAGAGAATTACACTAAGCTCAGAGGGCAGAGGTGATGCTGTCCCCAAGACTTCACAGAGGGCTCCAAGTGGCTTTGCAAACCAGCCTCTCCCATGGACACCCTACATGGGAACATAACAGCACCTAGGACACACGGTACTCAAGCTAGTGAAAAGTTCATTTTTTTCTATACCTTGAAGTGTTTGATTCATTATCAGAATTAAGAATGAGTAATTACAGTAATTGAGTTCTGATTTCTCAAACAATTCTGGAATGATGGCTGAGGTTTCAAACTGAGATCAAATCCAGGCAAATTTAATAAGAAATTGTCTGTTATGAAGCAGTAACTTGCAGGAACAGAATAGCTCCCTTATGTTTCTTTCTTAAATACAGCTAAACACCTGCAAATTTATGCAAAATATCTCATTTACATCCATTGACAATACTGACAGCTTGCTTAGAACAAAATAGATCCCGTGGACAAATTTTTTTTAACCACTTTCCTAGAGAGGGGAGAAACAATGCCTCCATCAAGCTTGCACAGGAGAACAGTGATGGCAGGCAGGGAAAGATGATGCTCATCTCAGAGCTCAAACTGAGCCTCAGCTGCCTCCTCTCTCCTCACCCCACCCAGATCTCCAGACCTCGAGCATCTTACAAGCAACACGGGTGTCTGGCCAAGGCAGACACTCTGCAGCTCATTCTCCTTTTGTTGAAACTTCTTTAGTATTTTCCCCACAAATTCCTAGAGGAAATCAGAGCATTAATATTATGACTTACAAGCTTAACCCTCCAGACCTCAGCACATAATGAGGCAAAAATTAAAGACTATTTTTCCTTCAGCTGCCATGACCTTCTGGAGCAGCACTGCCCAGAAAAGTGTTTGCAGAGAGTTTTCTGCATGTACAAAAAAAGCTGTTTGGCAGGAAGAAATGCAACAGTTCTGTGAGAGAAGTGAAAAAGGCTAAAGAGGCTCAGACAGTAGTTCCCATCTTGCCAGTTCTTTCTCCTGGTGAACAAAATGGCTCACTTGCCATAAATGCTGCCAAAACTCTGCAGGATCAGGTCTAACCACAGAGATTTTAAAGCCACCATGAGTCATCAACTATACTTTCTTGGTAAGACTTAACGCTGGGTGGGACACACACGAAAAAAAATTCAATTTGCAGGAAACCTCAGTCATGGAAAAATATACTTCAGAACATCTCACAGGGACTACATAAATAGCAAAAGAGAAATGAGAAAACAAAGTACTTCTTTCTGAAAAGACCATGATGCACTGCCTGCTCTCCAAATTGTTTCAGCAGCCCTTCAGCTGTGACAGAGAGAGGACAGCTGAGCTTCCTAGAAGACCCCAGCAGCCACCAGTGCTTCCCAGTGCACCCAAGAGAACCACAAATAAGGCAGATTTGTGTTCTTCATGTGAAGTCAACGGCATCATGTAACTGCATCTTACTTGAACTGAAAGAGAAAATGTAAATGCAAACCATCCAATCGTTCCACCTCTTGTGTGTCTCATTCAAAGCTGCTTGGGAGTCGAAACACAAACTTTTTAAATAAAGAAAAGCCTCAACAGCAGGGTTGGCTTTAGCCAGGTACTGGGGTGCAGTTACGAGGTCCTGCCACAGCCACAGCACTTCAGCTACTGAAAGTGCTGGAAAGGTGCAATTAATTACTCTTGCTGGTTTATTTCCCCCTGCCTGAGGGCTTCCTTGAGGCTTCAAGCAGGAATCAGCCCAGCTGATGGTGAGAGAAGGTTCATCTGACTCAATGCAGTGCAGTGCTCACCAGTGGGTGTTTCTGGGTGGGACAGAGACAGGCAGGAAGAACAAGAAATGAGTATTTCTGATTAATAAAATCCTGCCCGAAGTCTGGCTGGTAGAATGGGAGAAGTTTCTAGGAAGTGGTTCAGCAATGAGTAAGTGCTAGTGGGGAGGAAGAGCCCCAGGACACGGCACTGGCAGATCCTGGAGGGAAAAAAGGAGCAGGTTCTTGCATGGCCAGAAAACCAGAAAATGCAACTGGCTCTGAATCAGCCACTTGCACAGGCTGGGACAGAGGCTGTCAGAGCACTGCTCTGAGGGACATTGTCTGCCTGGCACTGCCTTTTGTCTCTGTGCTCCGGAACACCTGCCCAGAGAAGAGAGGACCCTCTGTGCCAGGACCACCTCCCCAGCCCCGGGAAAGAAGATGTAAAGTGCCCCCAGCTCACTGGGATCTTGCTGCCAGCGTTTATCAGTAGGTTTATCTTATTTCTCCCAAAAAAGAGCCCTCATGTGAAGGCTGCACACGAGGGCTCACTGCACCAGCAGAAAGAAAAATGTAAGACAGGAATCAGGCCCACTCACAGCCTGACCTGAAAAACGCAATCCAGGAAATGCAGTTTAATTCTTTCTTCACCAGCAGGTGTAAGCCAGGAAAATAGATCTCAACACCATGAATATTCTGAATACTTGCTGCTGTCAGTAAAGTGTGCACAGGACTCCCCCACCCAGAGAGAAAAGTCCCCTTCTGTCAAGCAAATCTGCCAATACTGATGAGGTTTCTCATCCTCAACCCTGCAGCTCCTCTCCCAGAGGCTTTCCATGGGTGAACAGTGGAGGGCTGCTCTTTCTCTTCAGAAAAACATGCACCCCACCACTATTCACCTTTTTATTACAGCCTTTCTCCCTAAATACTGATTTCCTCAGGACAGAAGATCATTTATCTATTCCTCCTCTACCACAGAAAACAGGATAGAGGAGGAATGGACAATGCTATTACACTAAGGTAACTAATACAAACTGGCTACTTTGCTGTCAAATCCTACTGGAGGTGCAGCACCATTTTATTTGGTGGAGCTCAATGTGGTCCACTCTGTGTCCCCAGGGAGCAAAAGGGAAGATTTAAGGGCAAACAAATTGCAGAAAACCAAAGAGCACAAAGAACATGAACACCACACACAGCCAACACCAGTTTCAGTGGAGACCTGGCACACAATGGGCACACCCTGAGTGCCAGGGTTTATTCCCACCCAGCCCTATGCTCAGACACTTTTACTGGCATCCAAGCAAGCCCAGAAAGACTATGTCAGTTAATTACCTTGATATTAAAGCCCCACATTTTGTTTTGGCAACAAGCCCTGGGCAGGCTGTCACCCTTGCTGAGCTGATACCATACTCACTGCAGCAGCAGCAGATCCTCTGGCACTTGCCCCATTCTCCTTCCCTGACCCATTTTCAGCAAGATTGCCCTGACCTGCATCTATTTAGACCTGTGTGAGCCACAAGTGTTTTTAAATAGAAGGTTTTATTCTCTGAGACAAAACTGGCCTCCCTTCTGGGGTGTGTGGCTTCCTCTCTGCCTGGTGCCATCTCAGCTCCTATGGGATCCAAGCTCTCCAGTGTGGGAGCAGCAACCACCAGACGGCTTCTCCCCCTCTCCCCACACCAGCAGATGGGTGCCTGGGGGCTGGAGCTGTCTGACAGACACAAGCCCCACTCCCACTTTGTTATGTAAACCCCCAGGTTTTGGCGTTGATCTGCTTGAAGGATCCAGAAATCACTAAATGCCACCACAGAGTGTGGGCACGGGGAGCGAGGGATGTGCAAAGTGCTCGGGGCAGTGGTGATGGCACACGAGGCTCCCACTGCTACTGCATGGAAACAGAGAAAACTCTGGATTCCAAAGGAAAAAAAAACTTATAAATATAAAATTAATGATCTTCAAAACCACACTTCACTCCTGTTTGCTCCCCCCCAGCACAGGAGCCAGGGAAAGGGGGAGTGTCCCTCACAAGGACCATGATGCCACCCTGGTCACCCTGTGTCAAGCAGGTGAGGGAGCAACATGGCAAATATTTTGTAAATAAAACCTGGCAAACAGAGCTTTTTCCATCAGTCCCTCCACCACTTTCTGCCTTTCAGCTCTGCACATGCAGAGCTTATATGTACATGTATCAGATGATCACAAGTCCATGGAAGTGAGGGACATGGCAGGTGCACCTGGCTAAATATCAGTTAGAAACCTATTTATATATCTAAAACAAACAAAAAATTGAATTGACACTATATATCTATCTCTATCCTACAGCTCAGCAGAGCTGAAATCTGGCCCTGCATAGGTGGGTGCGGAGAAGCCAGGCTGCTTACACATCCCACCTCTCAGAGGGCAGAAGAAGCACAGCAAGCAGTACCTAAATATGGACTGAAAAAGCCCTTATTTTGGCAAAAAAAAAAAAAAAAAAAAAAAAAAAAAGGCTGGCCAAGGTTTTGTGAAGGGAAAGAAAAAAAGACAAAGCCACAACTCCTGTCAGGCAAATGATCATGACCAAATCTCAGTCCCTGCAGGAGCTCCCAGGGTACAGGGCATGTGAGAGCAAGTTAAAAACACATCATCAAATAATTACCAGTCAGACAATAGGAGGAAAAGGCATGTAGAGGTTTGCTCTCACCCTCCTCCTTCCTCACCCTTAGCCAAGACCAGGTGCCGACATCAGACGCTCCAGAAGAAAATCAAATTGCTTTTTCAGCTCTGCTATACACAGATTTAGGGCCACTGGCCAATGCTGATTCTCACTAAAGCATTATTCTTATTATTATTGTTATTATTATTTTAAATCACTTGCTGCAAAATAGCTGCTCCAAAATGAAATTAAGGAACCACCTGTTTGCAGCAAAGGCATCAGAAAGGTGCTGCTCCTCATGGACCATGATGCAAAACCCCATCAATTTCAGTCCCTGAGTTTCCCCTCTGATGTATTCACAGGGTACAGAAAGAGAGAAGATAAAACTACAAGCCTCTATGAACATTAGCAGCTGATATCTTCCTTACTATGGCATTTCAAGGAATAACACTTGTGGTAGTGCCAGCATTTAAGTGCATTCCCCTGAAATTTCTTTCCCTGAAGGTTTGATAACCTGATTTAAATCCATTTTCAGAGAAGGAATAACTGTAAAACCCAAGTTCAGCTGGCTGAAATTTCACTTAATCATGTAAGAGATTTCTCAAATCACTGCTGGAGATAGAACCCCCTCCCTTAAAACATCTCTCCTCCACCAGAGACACACCTGCAGTCTAAAGAGCAGTTCCTAATTTACAGGAATAACAATGTCAAAATGGCACAACCCTTTACACTTTGTTACCATAAACAGTAATAAAAGTTTCTAGGAGAGCCATGAGATTATAGCCTGCTTTGTGAGAGATTAATTTCACCAGCAACGATCACCTACCTAGTACTTATAATTTCATTCACACACGTGAAACAGCATCTTCTGCAGTTCAACGAACGTGCAATTCTGATACCAGCACACTGGTATCAGCTGTGAGAGCTCAGGAGACACCTGTCAACAGCAGCATTTTCTGGGGGGGAGTTCAAGCCTCTTAAAATAAGAAGAGCATCATGGCCTCCATGAAAACTGAAGTTACTGAATCTTTTCTAGGAAGACCACAGACTCAACACCAATTTTCAGTAATCCTGAAAAGGATGATGTTGTATATATCAAGATAAAACTAAAAATGCAAATGAAAGGGAACCCCTTCAATCTTCTCTACTTAGGAAAGTTAAATCTTGGCAAAACCAAATTCAATCACTGTACCACTCAATAAACTTTAATTCAGTCAGCTGAAGCAGAGTCCACAGCAATCTCTGTAAATTTTAACAGGTCTTTTCAGAGGGATCTGACCTTGGCCCTGTCTCACAGGGAGCTCTGACCAAGCCTGGGGCTGGCCTCCTCTCCAGAGGGGAGGGCAGATCCAGGGCTCAGTACCCCAGGCAGCAAACCTGGCACCAAGATGGGCAATGGGGACACCATGGGATGTCATCCACGTGCTGCACCCCCAGGCCTGGGAGAGGCCAGATACACCTTCCCACTGCAGAAAATCTGATTTTATAGGCTGAGTGCTACCTCATGGCAGAAGGACACAAAGAAGGGCCTCTTCCAGCCACAGGCAAGGGCAGGTGCACAGGGGGGACTGTTGGGGGGAACTCTGCAGCAAGCCCCTGAGCCCGGATCCGGGATCCCAGCATCGCTGGGGAGTGCTCAGCATCACAGGATAACAGTGACCCTGAGAAAAGGGCTCTCAAGCAGCAAAGGAAGGGGAGTTCACAGACTCAAACTCAGAGCTTTCCAACTTCTGGCTAAGCTGAGCAGGATTTGGCCACGAGACCCAAGTCACAGGGCTAACACTCCTGCGAGCATCATGAGGTGGTTGGAAATGAAGTTCCCTGGTTACCTGCGAGCCTCTGGCATGAGCTCTCACCTATCAAATGGTAGAGACAGCACGAGAGGGAAAACATGAATTCTTGAGCGATTAAAGACACTCGAAAGAGAGCTCCCACCCTTCAAGCTGCAAACACAGGCAGCTCGAAACACAACACCATAGGCAAACAGGGAGCTTTTGTCCCAGCAGCCACACACCGGCCTCGCTGTGACATCCACACTTACCATCTTCCACCAGTGCCAAAGCAGCAGAGTTTCATCCACCCAGTCCAACTGCCGGTGCCTGTCCCCAGAGAGCCTCTCTGGAGAGGCACCGTGCAGATTTACTGAGAGGAGGGATGTGGGGAGCACCAGACCTGGGCACACAATGGGCATTGTCCTTCTGTGTGCAGAGAGCCTGGTCAGCCCGGGGACCGCTTCCAAAGCCAACGGAGCTGCACTGACTTGAACCACGGTCCAGCTCGGACCAGAGGCACCTTGGGGCTGAAGACTTCTAGAGAGCATCACGCCAAATAAAGAAAACCAGCAACAGGCAGAAAAGGCTTTCATTGCGAGAAACCCACCCAGCAGCTCGGCAGAACGGGTCGTGTCAGCACCTTTGGTAACTCTGGGTTTTCCCATAGCCCAAGAACGGCGGGTGCGGAAGGGACGTGGCAGGGTCACGGCTCCACCAGTGCCGGGGACACCGAAGTTCACCGCGCCGCCGAGCTTCCCAACGCAGCCGCCCGCGCTGACACCGGGCAGGACCGCAGCGACCCAAACCCACCCACTTCACTGCACGAAAAACGCGTAAATCATCCCGATGTGTCCGACAGGAGACAAACACCTCCCCGCAGCAAAGTCTGCCCAGCGAAGAGCCCGGGCAAGGCATTCACTTGAAAACAGACGCTGAAATCACCGCAGTGCCCCGGGCCGGGCGCCCGCTCCGGGGCACCCCCGCGGCCGCGCCCGCCCGCACCCACCTCCGGCCCCCGCGGCCGCGGGTGCCCCATGGTGCCGTCAGAGCCTGCCGGGAGCCGTCAGAGCAGCCGGGTGCCGTCCCTCTCGCGGGGCACCAGCAGCCGGAGACACCGCCCCGCACAGCCCAAGGAACCTCCTTACACCGGCCCCGCCCGCTGGGGCTCCTGGGCACGCTGCCCAGGCCCGGCCCCCGGGCCCGCCCCGCGCTGAGGGCACCGCGGCCGCTCCCCGGACCGGGACACGGCCCAGAGGGAGGGACGGGCACCCCCGCCCCGCCCCGGCTGGGCGTGAGGAGCCCAGGGAGGCGCGGAGTGAGCTAAAGGGGAGTAACTCGGTTATTTCAGCCCAACTTTGCCGCGAGTGGAGGGGATTTGAGGTTGCTGCGCGCTCCGAGTGCCGCTTCCACAGGGAGCACGGTTCTCCCCTTCGTGGCCGGACACTCCAGGAGGGAGAAGCCAAGGTTCCCCACCGTCACCGAGAAACTGCGTTTGGCCAGGGAAGCAGACTGAAAAAGCCTATGCAAATTAACAATTATTAATTGCACATGCGATTTTTTTTTTTAGCGTAAGACAGCCCAATAATTACAGTCCGGTGCTGTTTGGATCCGAGCTGTCCTCCCCTACACACTCTGCATTTACCTTGTTACTTCCATTATGCCCTTTTTAATATGCAAGGAGCAGGTTTTTTAGCGAGAGAGAATATTTTTGTGCTTGCAGAAGCATTGAACTGACATGCGGATAAGCAAAATTCCCATCAGGTTCCAGCTATAACCCAGCCCTGAGTGCTGGTGAAACGCCCAAAATCTGTCTGCAGCACTGCAGCTCTCACTGCTGCGGCTGTACAGGGAGATCTTGGCGATTTCTTCCAGCAAACTCAGTGATCCCACTTCTATATCTACAGCAAGACTTCAGCATGGTTATTAGGATATTTTTCTTCCTTCAATGATTTTAATTTTTATTTCTTTAAATCATGAAGAACTGAACCACAGTTCTGAACCTGCTCTGGCAGTACAATATTGAAGCATCACATTCTCCACCAGAGCAGCACCTGCCTTGTTTATGGGCACACCTGTAACACACTGGCTCAGCTCGTTTACTCTGGGTTTACTCTGACTTGGCTTACCAACACCTTAACAAAACAGAGTGAATGATGTGCTTCACACCTCAAATCAAACTTAGGAATCTAAGGTGGGTTCCCAATAGTATTGCAACACAACTTCCTTCAGCTCGTGGGGCTGGGCTCACACACTGCCCCATTGGGCATCTGTGCAGAGCTGTGAGTCAAGGTGGCTCAGCAGCGCTGGCTGCACAGAGCAAGGAAAAAGTCAGCACAGACATTTGTGGCATTCAGTATCAGGAGAGAACAAAGCAAGAAAGGAAGCTGGGGTAGAACACTGCAAGGCAATGGGAAATACTCAAAGTTGCCCTATATCACTGCCATTTGCACCCCTAAGAGCCGGCAGAGCCACGTTCCAGACAGGCACATTACCCCACACTGCAGAGAGGTTTAATGCTAAACATATGGAATAGGAATGAGTGGAGAGATGGCACGGGGAGCACCCCTCAGGGCACCCATCTGCCCAGGATGCCCAATCTCTGCCATCTCTCTGGACATACCTCTGTAACCCCCTAGCTCCCTGGGGCAGGAGGACAGCAGGCTGCAGGGGACCTCTGCCCCACCTCCCACTCTGCACGCCTCTCCATGTGTGTTGATGCAGAGCAGGGACATAGCAGGCACAGAGAAACACAGCTTTCTCTGCAGACAAACCCCCTCCCTCCTGCCCAGACTTCATTTCAGTGCTCATCCCCTGTATGACTAGCTGATTTCTGGCAAATCTTTCCAAATCCATAAACCTTAGCTCACTTAATGTGCATTTAATCTCCCTGCTGTAGGTTTATATTGGCAGTGAGCAGGGCTAGACCAGTAGCAGAAGAGAGCAGCCGGTGTAGGTGAGCATTTTGGCTTCTGCTTTGCACAATTTCCCCCTCTGCAGCGCCACAACAGAGCAGAAGCACCACTGCCTGTGCCCACGTCCCATTAGTGACTTTCTACACTTCCCAGAACCTTCCCTGTCCCAGAGGCAATTCATTAAATGGATACTTGGCACATACCCTCAAAAATATCTTGAGAGGCACAGTATTATCTGTCGGGAGTTTCTTTGGTTCTCTCCCACCTGCTTTTCATTCTTCAGGAACTTCCACACATTCCTCAGAGGATGCCTGGTGTCGTCACAGGGGTGTGAAGTGTTCTTATTTAAGATGAGGCTCTGGTGCAGAGTGCTCTGACTGACAGTCAGGGATTGAGGCTGCTGCAGTCTGTAAAACCAAGGTGCTGATATTAGCAATCTTTTTTATTATTTTTATTTAGCTGTACTTTTTCCTTCTCTCTAAAAATTTTCACTTCCATGCCCAATGAGGTGGCCAAAAGTGGCATGGAAGAGACATCTGCAGAAGGGCTGTTGGTAAACTAAAAGCCTATGCTGCTGCACACCAAACCCAACCCACTGGCTGAAAGATAATGCAGGAAAAGAAACAGGCATTCTTTTAAAATAAGGACATTGTCTTCAATCTTGACATCACAAGACAAGGAGGAGGGGGAGAAGGAGAGAGCTGCAGGACACTAGAGAAATGCCAAACAAGACAAGGCTTTAAGGGGGAAAAATAAATGCCAAACTAAGAGCAGGCTGCAGTGAACATGTGACAGCAAAAAGAAGCATCACCTTCTCCAAACCTCTCAATCCATTTTTTCACAACCTGAAAAACACTCTCCCTTCCTCTGTGGCAAAAGGCAGTTTTGCCAATGGGTTGGAGTGCAGGAAGGATCCCAGCAGAGCCATATCAGGAATCTGTCTGACATGTTGAACACAGGTGTCACCCAAACAGAGGGTTTTACCCATAACGATTTTTATCACCCATTTGCTTTTCCTTTGTTAAATGAGCCCAGCTACACCAGCACAAACCCCAGCCCTGTGCTATTCACAGTGTCACCAATAATGGGCTATTCCCCAGCCCTGTGCTCTTGACACTGTTCACAGCAACCCACACATCAAAGATGGAAAAATAAAAAACCAACCATCAAATGCCAGGGTGGAGCCTGGAGTGTCTTTCATACCTGCAGGCATTGAAAAGTCCTTTTTCCTCCTTATAGTTCCCCTTTAGTCATGCAGGGGCTCCCTGACACCAAGTGTGGGTCATGTTGGTTCCTCTGCAAAGCCTTGGGGGCCCAAGGGCAACCAGGGGAAAAAATAAAGAGTTGTTTTTCCCCCAGCTGGGTCACGTTTGGGAAGGAGCCTGCAGAGCCCCAGGGGAGGGAGGAATCAGCTGTATCACCTTTGGTGAGATGAGGGTTTACTTTGGCTGTGTGCAAAGCCAGGCTCCAGCCTGGGACACCAGCGTGCCTCCTGCTCCTGCACCCTGTCCCCAACCTCTGCTGAGGATGTCCTGACTACAGAGCAAAGGTTGTTGCACAGTGACTCTGCAGCTCCTTAAGACAAAAAAAAAATAAGGTTTTTATTGTTTTGTCCCATAAGATCAGTATTCCAAAAGGAAAAAGGCAGGCTTGCTTGTAGAAATCACATTGTCAAATACTTTTTTCCCCCTCTTCCCTTTACGGATCACTATTGTCCTCCTAACTCTGACAGAACGGGCAAGGGAGGAAGTTTTGTTTAAAGGCACTTCAGCATCAAGTGCCTGACTGGGTCATGGTGCCTCCTGGGAGTTGTAGTCTTGTCTTCTCCCATAAAAACTGCTTTTTCTGGCAAAATTCCTCAGCAGTGTAATACCTCCCATGACATAGCAGCAACCTTCCTGCACAGTCAGGGGACACTGGGACCCCTGGACTTTGGTTGCTACAAAAGAATCCCGGATCAGGATTCAAACCTTATCAGATTTGGCCAGAATTTTTCAGTTTTCTTTCACACCCTTCTCCTCTCACAGAATTCCCATGGAAACACAAACAATGCTTTTGCTGTTTGGGTTTGGTTGGGGCTTTTATCCTTCTCTCGGCAAAAGGGGGTGTGGATGAAAATGGTAAATGAAAAACTTAACTCTAAAAAATAATTTTTTAAAAAGGAGAAGAAGAAAAAAATATATTGAATAATACATGAGATACCACTTCTAGCTTGATTTTCCCTGCAGCAGCGCATCTCTCCTCTGTATCACCCCTTCAGAGCCTCAGGGGACAGAAATGTGCCTCAGAACTAAAATAATACGTATTTCTGGTATCACAAACTTGCTTTTGGGCAGGAAATGCCCGAATCCAGGCTGTCCCGCCCTTTTCCTCACTGGAGCATCGTTCCGCAGATACCTGGATGCCACCGTGTGGCAGCTGCCCCGAGCAGCGCTGGAGAAACAGGGACAGGGCTGCAGGGAAAGGCAAGGCTTAAAGGGGGAGAAAGGAGGGGGAAAATAAAATAAAAAGGAGGGTTGGGGTGGTTTTTTTTGCAGCAATTCACAAAACTTCAAGGAATGCCAAGCACGTCAGTAGATGAAGCACAGGATCTGGAGGAAGGAGAGAGTGCAAACCAGCTCCGTATGGTGTGAGCTCAGACACACTCTCTCTTTCTATTTAAAGCCCTGCAGGAACGTGAATGCCAGGTTTGAGCGAGCTCAACAAGTCCTTCTGAAAACAATTTACTTGGTCCTCTCTACCACGGGGTCAGCTTATCTGACAGCTTCTAATGCCTCACCATTCCCACACAGCAGGATACAACCCACCTTTTCTCGCTGGAGGACAGAACTCAGAATCTGAAAAGGTATTTAATTAATGACAGAGACCAGTGGGACTTCCCTGGGGTCCAAATCAACTTTGGGATGAGGGCATGGGCTGCAGAGTTTAGTGCTGCTGCCTGCCCACCCCTCCCTTGTCTCTCCATGTGGGAAACAATGCTGGGTGGAACACTGAAGAGGAGGATTGTGCTACCAACAAGGATTGTGCTGCGTCCCCAGGCACATCCTGCAGGCCAAACCATCCTGGCAAGGCCAGAACATCCTTCCTCCTCTACCAGCACCCTAAAACTGTCTCCTGCCAGGAGGCAGTGAGAAGAAAGCAATACACAGCCCAGGGTCAGGATTTGGGTATGCCTCATTCTTCCACCCTCTGCCTCTGGGGAATGCCTTATTTTCCCATTAAGTACCTCTGGGGTATGCCTCAATTTCCCCTCTACCTGAACAGCACTGCTTCTCAATTATTCCAAGGTGCAGTGCATTGAATGGAGAATTGCACGTTTTATCATTTGTCCATAACAGGTTGTCAAGTCGCCGTGTTATTATTAGCAACAGGAAAGGAACTGAGTAAATTATTCTTAAGTATGTAATGAGCACTTGAGTAAGCGTTAAGTAATGAGCGTTTCTTTAGCAGGAATCCGAGCGAGACAGGCTCCACCCATTTTGTTAACAGACAAAGGCTTATATAAACTGGATGTTACATAAAACCCTAAAATAGGGAGCAGGAGCACTCCCCCACCTTTGGGTGATAGTTTTTTGCTGCAGCCCACGGACACCTGACCTGACCCTGAACCAGCTCCGAGCTAGGAGGGAGCTGATGGCCAGGCCTGGAGCTGGCAGGAGGCAGTGACAGGGACAGAGGTGTCCTGTGTGTGCTGCCACCAGCCCAGCTCGGGTGGCAAGTCTGGATCTGCCCTCACACAGCCCCTACAGCAACGCACTCCAAGCAGATTTATCATCCCTGTGATCTTCCAGGAACGTGCTTCTGTTCTCGTGTGGCAGGGCAGGGTATCCACCACCCAACCCAGGGTGTCATACCCAGGGAATTATAACTGGTGCTTGGAAAGGAGCATACAAGCAGGACATGGTTATGGGGAAGCTTCTCTGCAGCTCTTCCTGACTCCAGGGATCTACAGGAAAGGGACTTTCCAAGACAGAAGTTCTGTTTTGTAGTTTCCCAGTTCCTGGCAGCTGATGCTTTCAATAAATTGACAGGTCAGTTCTTAAATTCTCATGAACTTTCAGCTTTTGCCACATCATATGACAAAACCCACCACAATTTGCCATATTTCATCTACAGAGAAAAGGGAATCTACATCTTGCAACATCAATTACTAGAGCTAAAAAAAACAGGCTGGTAGGGGGTGCAGCCTCTTCATCACATCTTGTGTGCCTGAAAGCCTGTCTGTCTTGAGAAAAATCATCTGTCTCCATAAAGAAATACTTTTCCTCCCCAGACATCTTGCATCACACCTTAAAATGCACAATTCCAACACTCAGACAGCAGATTCAGCTGACAGAAGCGGTTGCTTCCTAGCCAGGTCAAAAAAATCTCAGAGAAGAGAATTTGCAATTCTCTTCATAGCCCAGACACCACATTCTTCAAATGCAGGTATCAAATGCAGTTGCATGAGAAGTCAGGGACACTTGTCTGGTTGGGGGGGAGAAAAGGGGAGAGAAAGATCTTTAGGCACAGGATTTTGGGGCAGGCAGAGGAAAACGTGTCAGGAGTTGCTCTCTGGACTACAAGGGAGCCATTCATGGCTGCAATCAGTTTGCTCTGCCGTACTTGCAGGAACATGCCAAGGCTGCTCTGTGATTCTGCCCGACTGACTTCGTGTTTGTGATTGCCTGACCTTTGCTCTAAATAAATTCCCCACACAGAGGGAATTTTGATGCAAGTCCCCTGCATCTATAGCATCCTCCCTGGCTGCAACCCACTGGCTTCCTGGGGCTTTGTTTTAAAGGAGAGTCAGACAGAAGGCAGGCAGGAGGAGAAAATGAAGAAATTAAATGCAAGCTGTCTGGCCCACACAATTAAAAAAAAAAAAAAAAAAAAAGAAGGAAAGAAAAAGAAATCAGAATAGCTTGGCTTTGTTTTCTGTCATGTTATTTATCTTACTTCAGAATTAAATCCAGATGACATAGATAAGTCAGGGGTGACCCCTAGTGCCCTCTCCAGCTGCAGTTTTGACTGTTATTCCCTGTATTGATATCAGAGCATAAACAGAGGGAAGAAGCAGCACCTTTCAGATTTGTTCTTCATTCAAAAAGCCTCTCTCTCTTCCCTTTCAGAAACAAGATCTCATTTCCTCTCACTACTGAAACTCTATCACTTTGAGGCATTCAGTGCCACATCCCTTTGTTGCTGTTGTCTGGGAACAAAATTAAACACATTTACTTGTGTAAGAACTTATTATATTCCATTGACTATTTATCATAGGACATTTATATTTATCACCTTACATAAAAGAAAGAAGAGCCTATTTTGCTAACTCCAGGCTTGTCAATAGCTAAGGAACAGCCATTCAAACTCCTGAGAAGAGACCTTTGTCTTATAAAAAGTGTATTTTGCAGCACCAAGGCACTGAAAGAAGTGAGTCTTTCCTGTGACAGCCATCAGTATGCATCACTTTTTTTTGTGTCTTTCAGCAATGTCAAAACTCTCTGTTCTTGTGAATCAGCCTGCACCAGACATACCCTACCCACTGTGCTGGGTGATGCTCATCATGGGCTTTTCCTTGTGTTATTGCAAGGGAACAGCTCCTCTTTCACAAAAACCTTGAGACACCCCCTCATGGATTACTTTGGGATGCAGGATTTTTCTTGAGGAAATAAATGATCTTAGGCATAAAGCTGAAAGATTTTTAGCTTCCTGTAATGTGAGCACTTTGGGCACTTCCTGCCCTGCTGAGATCGGGGCTGTGCCCACCAGCAGTGTGGGTGGTACCACATCAGTTGACATCTCAGAATTTCCCATGTTTAATAGGATCTCATGAGGCAAAGAAACTGCCTGCTAACAGTCCCCACAGTGACCTTTCTGTCCTCAAAAGTGCAGCAAGCTCCCCTGTGCAGCTTCACAGCCTGCCACAGACTCATCTGATGCCTCTTCAGCTCTGGGGGTTTTTTTGCCTTTCAGGACCAGCAGCCAGCACTGCAGCACCAGGGCTCCTCTGCAGAGCCCAGATCCCCAGAGCTGACACCCTCACTGCTCAAGCGCCAGGAATGCTCCAACACTTCCCAAAAGCAATTCCCCAGCTCAGCCTTGGGGAATCCTTGGGAGCCACAGGACATGGCATGTTGCTGTCACCCCATCACCATTCAGCTGGCACCTCCTTCCCCTTTTACCACCCACCAGCCCATTTCTTCACCAGAAACTATTTCCAGGTTTCAGCCAGTCCTTCCTCCTCAACAAGTTTTTGCTTTCACACAGCCTCTCTGGTCATTCACCCCCCAAGTTCCTTCTTCAGCCTCTAGGCTTCCTGCTGCCCCCATCACCTCCTCAGACAGACAACAACCACCACCCCCCTTCCCACACCACCCTTTCCTGGCATTTACACCCATGACTCAGCCCAATTGAGGCTACATCAGCCACAGGTGAGGCTGCTTGATGTTTCTGTAACAAATGTTTTACTCTTTGTAGGGCTGGGCTGGCTGAAATTAATCAGCTGCATTTTTTCCAGTTTTAGTAAAAGTTCATAATGTGGTCTAGACATGGAATCATAGAATGGTTCAAGTTGGAAGGGACCATAAAGATAATCCAGTTTCAGCCCCTGCCATGGGCAGGGACAAATATCACTATCCCAGGTTGCTCCAGCCCCATCCTACCTGGCCTTGGACGCTTCCATGGCTAGGGCAGGCACAGATTCCCTGGGCTACCCGCTCCAGGTTCTCCCCACTCTTACAGGGGAGATTTTTTTTTTTCCTAATAAGCAATCTGAACATGCCCTCTGTCAGTCTGAATCTAATCTCCCTTGTTCTGTGACTCCATGCCCTTGTCCACCATCCCTCTCCAGCTCTCCTGGAGCCCCTTTAGCCACTGGACAGGGCTCCAAGGTCTCACTGGAGCCTCCTCTCCAGGCAGAGCACCCCAACTGTTTCAGCCTGGCTCCAGAGCAGAGGTGCTCCAGCCCCCTGAATATCAATATCGAGGATATAATACTGCGCTACTTATGTGCCTGTTCTCTGAATCATTTTCCCCAAATTCATATCTCTGTGTTCCCATGTTCCCTTGTTTACATTAAAAGCAACAGTTTCTGAATCTAAGTTCCTCCTTATGTTTTATTTTTAAATCAAGTTTTAAAGGGGGGGGGGAGGGGTAGGAATTGTGCTAGTCATTGCATAGTTTTGGTTTTATCTGGTGTAAATCTCACTTGCTTCTGAGATATCCCATGCTTCCCAGCGTGACACCAACTCTGCATTGCTCTCATGTCTCTGGATCCAGCACTGCTCCAACCTTCCCCCTCTCTTTCTTTCTTTCCCCCTCTGTTTTAGTTAAAGATAGGCAAAGATATCATCCTCAAAGCTACTTTTTGCTTCTTTCACAATATTCCATGTTCTTTCTCATGTGAATTTATTTTCCTTATTTGCTTTAGTAAATACTTTTTTTTATTCTTCATTGCTGCTCTGACTGTGTATGATCCCATACAGAGAAGGCATGACGAAATCTCTTTCTATAACACACATATGTTTCCATAGCTGCATTTTCCCCTATATTCATATTTTTGCTTAGTGTTAGCCCTGTGTATTCCAGTTATGCTCTGCATCTAAAACAATCTGTCAGCTTGCATGTGCCTATAAGCAGTGGGAGTATTAGTTTTGAATATTTTCATTTAAACTCTAGCTTTGTTCCCTCACACTGTTAAAGTGCTCAGAATTAGCTCATCACTTAAATATTTTATTATCACAGGAATGAGCTTATTTGCATGCTTTTGCAATATTCCACTTTCCAGGTTCCACACATCCTTGTTCATACTGTTGGAAAGTTACTCTTGTGAAGTGAAAATGCTTTCCTGGATGTCACCTGCATGTCAGAATCTGAGCCAGACTATGTTGAATTTGACACAAATCCAAACACTGAACCAGTCCTTCATCAGGTAAAGTAAAATCATCATCATTAAAAATCCTTTCATTATAGACAGGAGGTTTTTTTTCCTTCCAAAGGCTACAGGGGTTCAAGGAAACCATAAATCCTGTGGTTTGCCTGACACTGCCGGTCAGACTAGATGAAGAAGAGTTTATTCTGGTATTCATGCTGAAAAACTTACAAATATCCGGACAAACTGCAACTTCATCTGGCAGAGAGATGGTCAAACAAGATAAGGGAGTTGCTTCTTCTGCTCTTAAATGCTCAAAATTCGCCTACAGTCCTGCTGAGACAGCCACTTCTCACCCACAGGTCAATAATGCAGCTGCTTTCACTTGTTTTCTTTTGTATTTGTCTTATAACTTTCAAAACTTTCCTGTTCAAAATTTTGTTAGAAAATTGCACTCAATCCTGCTGGTGATGGAAAAACCAGTGTTTTATCAATGATTATTGCTGCTTTAGTGTCCTCCCAGCTTGTGACTCCTTCTCCTAAATCAGAAGTTGGCTCTCTCAGAGGAGTTTGGAGAATCAGAGGGATCTCCCAGCTCCTTCATACACTCAGCAGTGTTTCTGCTGAAGCCCCTGTGCTGGGGCCATGGGTTTCAGCAGCCAGGACAACTCTGTCCCCTCCAGCCACTCCCCTGACTCCCCCAAAGCTGCACACACTGGCTCACAGGGAGCCCAGGGACAGGGAGGCCACAGGAAAGAGGATTTTTATGTGGTGGCCCATTGGATGGATTGCAATAGGAAAAAAAAATGGGTCTGAATGAGTCATGAGACTTTTAACACACCATGAGCTGGAAAAACCCACTGGACATGCCATGGCACCACACCACACAGGGAAGGGGAACATGGGATGGAGCAGATCCCAGCCCCCAAAACAAGGCCCATGAAGAAAGGTTTTATTTTTCCTGCTGAAAATCCATCAGGAAGCAGAAAGCTAGTCTCAGAAAAGTAATTTTCCTATTTGCCAAGCACACATGCAAAAAAGGCAATCAGAAACGCTGAGCACTGCCTTTCCAGAGTTTAGACCAAGCTCAAAGCTGCCATCAGTCCCAGTTCCCCGCACTCTGCTCCCAGTTTGCTCAGGCCCTTCACTAAAACCAGTAACATAATTCTCTATTCCTCTTTTTTTCCCTAGCTTCCAGTTGCTTTGCACAGTTCTAATAAAACAGGTAAAACCAGGCTTTGCCATGGGGCAAAAACTGAAGAAGGAAGAACAAGTGAAAAATAAAATCAACAAAACAATGAAAGAAAGACAGAACCCGACATACAAAGCTCCAGCAGAGTCCAGTCATTCATTTCTGTTTGTACTCACCAGCACAGGGCTGCACAGCCCTCACAATACACCTCAGCTAGAGGTATATTCTCACCTTCCTCTAACTCCGTCCATAAATCTGGGAAAAGCAGAGCATTCCAAATCTCAGCATGCTCAGCAGATAAAAACAGCCAAGTGCACAGCACAGGATGAGCTGCCTTCACGTGGAACCTTTCTGAAGGCAATAACTGGACACAGGTGGGGCTGGGATCAGCATGTGCAGTAATTAAGAAGGGTAATTACCAATACGAGTGAAACACCCATTTGCACAGCTAACCCATCAGGTCCTCTTTAAGCAGAGAGAAAAGTTAAAGAAAAAATAGTGACAATTTTTGCATTTCATCCAGTTTTTGCACCCCCTTAGCTGCCAATTGGTGTTCCACTGTAGATTTCTGACAATTATGAACAAAACATGAACAACAGTAACAAATTGAGCAGCCAGTGGCACACAGCCTCAGAGGTGTTAATCTTTATTAAACCTTCAAATGAAAGTGGCCCTGAAGTGCCAGATTCCCATTTTACCCTCTGTCACACTTACGGAGGGAACATGAACCTGACCCAGAACCGGTTCTTCAGCAATTTAATTGTAAGGATCACAAACAGCAGCACACCCAGACACTTAGCTTTTACTTTATCTTTTTGAACAGTCTTTGGTTTTTAACTTTCTATCAGTCCCTAATGCATACCTGGATACCCAGTTATTTCAGAGAGGCCAGAGGAAGGTCACTGCTGGAATTTTCTGGCTCTCCTGCATGTAGGTAGATGCCATGAGGGGTTTGGTTGGCATTTGCTCCACATCCCTTGGTTTCCAGCTGAGGACACCAGGGGTTTCTGTGCTCATAAAGGGGTTGGCATTTATTTGAGGGTCACGCTCAAATAAATGAGTCAAGTCACATTCCTGGCATCTCTCCAGGCAGGTCCTTATGCAAATGACCAGCATTTACTTGAAATTTGCATTAATGTGTAACTGAAATGCTGCTTCCAAGGATGCCTGTTTCCAAATGTTTGGGTTCTCCCCATAACCAAACATTTCCAGCTGGTTGAGGGGAGCAGAGGTTGCTGCTGGGTGTGATTCAGAGCTGCATGTCAGTGTTGGTATTGACTTAATAACCCAAGGGCTGCTGTGAGCAAACTGCCCATCCCAGATCCAAACGCCCTTATCTCCTGGCAGTGCTGTTCCTCCCCCATTTAAAGCAAAACTACGCTTTGGAGTCAGGAATGAAATCAAGCCAACGAGGCAGAGGACAACTTCACATCACTTTCTCCTGCTGTCTGTGGGATTCCCAAAATCAACCATGCCATCAAGGAGTACCCACTGAGCCAGCCCCAGCAAACTCCTGCTCCAAGCAGCCAGCTCTTACCTGGATCTGAGCTGAATTCCCTGCGAAGCCTCCAGGAATGATGCAAATGCTCTGCTTGGGCATTAATCCACGGGAAACCTGAGGTGCCAGCTGTGCACACAGCTGTCTCTGGAGCCCTCCAGAGAGGACTTGTGAGGCAGCACCTCTGCTCTGGGACACAGATGCCCCAGAGTGGGTGAAGTGGGGAGATAAGCGGGTGAGGACACGCCAGCAGCAGCGCGGGATCGCCCGGCACAGCTCCAGCTCCGAGGCGCTTCCTCTTTCCAACGTCACCGCTGGTACACGGAAGGACCAAGCAGCAAGTGCTTCATGGCCCTTCTTCTTCTTCTTTTGGAATAAGTAGTTCAATTCTTATTGTTTTAAATGTGGGAAGAAGTGACTTTTTATCTTGGAGGGAAAAAAATTGTGTAATATTCCTGCATCTAAGCTTGCTAAATGGAAAAGAAAAATCTCCTGCAGTTTTCAGAAAACCAGGCAAGGCTAGGACCCTGGCCAGCCATTCTTCATCATTTTTGGTACATCTGTGCTGTTAGGACACTCACACTGCTTTAAAAGTGGGTAAACAGAGGCAGGCAAGTGAGGGACTGCACAGTGAAGGCTGAGGAAAAGGTGCTTCAGGATTGCAAGTGCTGGCTCAGAACACCCAGTACAGCGTGGTTCTGTGGTATGAAACCACTGGGGTGTTTCAAATTTGCTAAAATATCTTGGCAGGATGGCTCTGCTTTTCTTCTGCTGTCCCCTGTCTGGTCCCAGGGGAGCCAGGTGCTCCCAGCATCTTCTCCCACAGGACACAGCCAGTGCCAGGCTCTTCCTAGGAACAAACTGAGGAGGGAGCACACTCCACTATCACTGAGCAAGACAGTCGTGGCATATTTAGGTGTCCAAATACTGATTTTTGTGCAAACAGGTGGCAAGTGGGATATTTCTTATAAACTCTTCAGAATTGCTTCAATCTAAATGTTGGGAAGGTTGTCTCATCTTTTTTCTGAGTGGCTTTTCTTTTCCATTTCCTTTTTCTTTTGATGGGCTGAACCCACAGAGCTCTCCTTAAGCTCCAGTAAGAATGAAAAGGGATGCTGAGATCCCCTGGGACAGATCTAAATGAAAAACCACCTGGAAACAGAATAGTGGAGGAAAAGAAAAAAGCGAGGGTTAGGTTTATTGTGTTCAGGTTGGTATTTGTATCAGTGATAATATGTAGTGACTGTTTGAAGGTCAGTATTTGTTTCAGCAAACTTGCTATCAGTGAGGAGCTGAGTCATCCTGCCTTGTGCACACGGGGAGAAGTGTCCTTGTGAAACACCATGGCTGACTTTTTCATGTTTTCACCCCAAATCCTGCAGCATTTTTAAAGCACTGAACACACGATGCTGCTCTTTACCCAACCCCTCTGGCTTGCTGAAAACCCATCCTGGCCTTTCTGCACTGCAAACTATGCCTGGGACCTTTTAACCTGCCAGAGACACACTCTTCTAATTTTTGGGAGGCTCCTTATAACTCCAAAGTTGTGAGCTTGCAATCCTTAGAAGGATGTTGTAAAAGGAACACCTTTGCCTTCTGATTGCAAAAAAAACAGGGATTCCTTCAGGAGATTACAGCCCCCATTCAGCTAGGGTTGTTTAGGGTCACAATTAATGACTTCGCTGATGGAGACAGCACTCACACAATGATAGCCGGGGCAAAGGCTGGTTTGAATTAGGAACACTCAGAGTCGTTAAGTGACCAAGTGCAGTTCTGAGTCACATCACAAGGAGCAGTACCGAGATTGCTTAGGGCCATGGAGTTCAGTCCTTTCTTTAAACATTTTCCTAAGACTGTTGCCCTGGGAGGAAGAAGCCACTGGTGTGTTTGGCATCACCGTTGCAGAGGAAGCACAAACGTGTCTGATCAGAGGCTACAAAGGAGGATTTTGTGGTCTCTTAAGAGCAGACATGCTGAAATATTACTTCAATGGAGACACACAGCTGAGGAGGGCATTTCAAACATTCTCAGGCAGTCCCAAAAACACTTTAATTAACACCAGCCAGCCCTTTAATCGCCACTTTTGCTTGGGATGTTGTAGTTCTATGAAAGTGGGAGCAGTGCCCTCAGGCATTGACCTCAGATGCTCTCCCCTAACTGCACAGAGCTGTGACAGGGTAGGAGCTGTGCTGAGAAGGATGCTTTGCCCCCTCCTACATTCCCCTCCTGCTCCTAGTTTGCTGCAGGAAGGCTCATCCCTGCCCTACTCATGGGAGGAGGAAGCCTTTCAAAAGATGCAACAGACCCAGCAAGCCTTGGCCCCCGGTTTGGGGGAAGATAAATTGTCTTCTGGGAATTGTAGTCCCAGGAAACACAACTTTGCAGCCTTCCTGGGAAGGTGAGCCAGGAAAGCTGGCTGCCTGCAGCTGTTTCCATAGCCCCAGTGCAAGGGAAAATGTGTTGAAATTGAGGGAAATTTTTACAGGCAACTCTGCTTGGAAATGAGCAGAAATTTCCTCTAGTAGGAAAACTTGAACATGTTTAGGAGAATTAGATACCAAGAAAGAAACTCTTTCTGCCCTGATGAGGATTGGAAAAGGGTGGTGTTTCTTGGAGTCTCTAGGGATAGGGAAACCAGCCTTGGGGTTCCATGGGAGGTCTGAAGGCTGCTTGAGGAGAAAGCATTGGCTGGCCAGAGAGCCAGGCACAGCTGAGCCTTATGGCTTAACAGGCATGAAAACATTCTGCCAGAGTTAAAGAAAGTACATTTGCAAAATGGAGATGGAGACTTTGGACCCCAATCTGCACAGCCTGGCAGAGGAGAGGAGCTGCTCATCCTGCTGCTTTTGCCTGGGGATGAGGTGTGAGGCAGAGCAGAAAAATGCATATAGCTGGAAGAAGAACCCCTTGGTAGGAACGGAGAATTACTGACAGAAAGTGCACAGCGGTTGTTTGTGGTTTCCAGAAGCCACCACAGTGTTTGCAGGCTGAAAGAGGCAGAGGAAGTGTTTCTATGGACAGCTGAAGAGCTGAACCCAGCACGGGTGTCAGGCTGGTAAATCAGAGAGACAACACTGTGCTTGCCCACAGCTTCAAATGCTGTTATAGGGAAAGTCGTTTATATTCTTCTTGTGGAAAAGGCTATTATGTCCTTGTTTGTGAGAAGAAATGCTGTCCTCTGGCTATGCAAAATTCTGCACAGCATGTTCTGTGGAAAGCCTAAATGCATTATCCAAAAGTCCTGGAGCCCACAGGGACATCCACCACCTTCCATCACCCTGCTCAATCCCTCTTGCACAGCAGCAGCCCTGCACACTGTCCCCCTCCCCTGGGGCTGTCCTGGCCTTGGCTTGGTGCTCCACATGTCCCAGGGGCCCAGGCTGTTGCTAGAAAGCGATATTTCTGTGCAAACAGCTCAGCTGGGGAGGGCTTGGTTTCAGCACTGACGTTGGCTCACGTGTGGCTGCTGCAGCGCATCCTCTGAGCTGGGTTAGAGGGCTCGGTTGAAAAACTGCCATTACTTATCCTGCTCTGGGGGTTTGGGGTGCAGCATCAATGGGAGCGCTACTCTCACCAGCTGAACACTAAATAACTGGAAATAATAACCAGTGAAGACATTTATGAGCTGAGTGAGGCCCTAGGACAATAAAGGAAGCTTGATGGTAGCTCATTCATTACCATCTGCACATATTGGCAGTAAAGCTGACACCAGCAGTCAGAACCACAGGCCTACAAAGACCTCTTAACATTATTTTCCACTTTTACAAATTTAATTAGCTCTTTCCCCCTCAAGCAGCAAGATATAAAAATATTTTTTTCCAGGTAATATAGCCATTTTCTAGGTAAAGAAGCAGAGAGAACACTAAAGCAGAAAAAACTATATTAGAACTGTTATTCTCATTTTCTACATGGACATCTTGGAAATAATTTCTTCTCTGAAAGGAACAGTCTTTTTCTTCAGTGTCCTAACTTATGGTCTTCTAAACCAGAATGCTGATGGATGGAGTCTCAAAAGGTGGAATTTAATCTGATTTCCCACATCTTTCTCTGGCTCTACCAGGCTGCTGTAAGTTTAGATAGGAATAGTCATAATTTCTGTTTCAACAGTAAGATGTGGTGATCTCTGGTTCTCCTTCCCCACAGCTGGCACTTTCACTGGGCTCTTACAGTTTTGGGTGGGCATATTTTGCATTGTAGGAGAGCACTGAGCAGAACTGTAAGAAAATCTCTGAGGTGTTATCAGAATAAGATAACACCTCAGAGCCCAGCAGCACCTCCCCAGCAGAACTGGGGTGGTTCATTCTCCAGTAATCAGTGCTGGCCTGAGCAGCCTTGTCCAGCTGCTGTTGACATGAGGGCTTTGGGACAGTTGTAGCCAGCCCCAGGGTGTTTCCAGATAACAAACAGATAGCAGTGTGCTGCTGGAGCCCTCATTCAAGGTCTGGGTTTAGCCAGCAGCTCACGTTGGTATGTGTTGATTCCTGCAGGAAGACAGTTTTTGTGCCACTAAGGCAGATTTTGGTTTGCAGACCAACCTGGTAACGGAGCCATTCTTTTTGCTAATTATGCTGTCCAAACAGAACCTTGTGGACCTGATTTTCTGTTATTAGAAAGAGAAAGTTAATCACACCAGCATACAAATGATAAGATTGAGTAAAGTCTCAGCTATTGTACCAGCAGTTCAGCCTGTCCTTCCCAGAAAGAAAATTATTCACATATCCCACGACATCATTCCCACCATGCAGTTTTCCTGGGATCCTGGATTTCCTAACACTGTGACATCTGATCCCACTTTGTGGTGAATGAAGTGATGTTAACTGACCAGTTATTCAGTCTATCATCTCAGGGGTAGCATTACACCTTCCCCAAGCAATGTGTAGTATCTTATGCACAAAATGCACCTTAGGCTCAGTAAGCCTTAGCAGCCTCTCTTCTGAGCCTTACACAATCCTTACTAGGATTTGGGAAAATCAGCAAGAGAAGAGGGTACCAACCTTTCACCCACAATAAGCTTTCCAAGATGAATATTCCTATTACAGAGCACCCTGGGGGGAGTTTGTTATGACTTCCCCAGCAATACAGAATGCACTTCTGCCATCAAATGCCTTTGTGACAGGTAGGGGCCTGGAAACCCTGCTCATCCCTGCTGGCCCCTCACCAGGCTGCATTTGGGAATGAGTCATTCCTGTATTTAAACTGAAAGCACAGCAATGTCCTGTGAGATCCCTGGATGCAAGATGGGACAAAGGGAAACAGTTTTAAACCAAAAGAGCAGAGATTTAGACTGTATATTAGAAAAAGGTTCTTTGTGAGGGTGGTGAGGCCCAGGCACAGGTTGCCCATGTAAGCTGGGGCTGTCCCATCCCTGGAAGTGGCCAGGGACAGGTTGGACGGAGCTTGGAGCAGCCTGGTCCAGTTGTGGTTGGAATGGGAGGATTTTTTGGATCCTTTTCAATCCAAACCATTCCATGATGTCCAGAGTGAGCAGGACTGAGCAATAGGACACCCACCAGCAGCTCATCTCAGGCTGCATCACTTCATCCTGGGGACACCCCGGGTTTGCCTTCCAGCAGCACAGAGCTGGAGAGCACATGGGCACGTTTGCTTCACACAATAAAACAACAACCAAAAGGCTCCAGCTCTGCCTTTCTTCGACAGAAAGGCAGCCAGAGAACTGCCCTCTCCCACGAGCCTGGTGCTCAGCCTATGAGATAATTCAGGCTGGCCTTTTCTTTGCAGCTGTATTGTTTTAGTGCTTGGAACATAGCAGCAGGCTGAGCAATGAGTCATCTGTCACTAGATGGGGTTAAAGTAATTTCCGTTTTCTGTTGCCATGGGGAAATCAACGTCCTAAGATTTGTCCTTTCTCCCACTCAAACATGTGGGAGTAGAAAGCCTGAAACCCAGCAGGACTAAACTTTTTTTCCAATTATTTTTGATATTTTTTTTTGTCCCCTTATAAACAAACTTCCCTCCGTGGCCTTGCAGCTGTCAGTCTGTTCCCGGAATCGTCCGGTTAACAATGTCATTCCCCTTGGATTGCAAAAAATCCAGAAGCAGAGTTAAGTAAATATTTGACATTCATATAGGAGTTGCTTCACGTTGTCACTTGAAGAGTCTCTTTATCTTGTAAAGTTTTACATGTGCATTCGAGGGGGAGTTATAAATTTGATATTATCCAAATAAAGTTGAAACTTCGAAGGAAAAGTAAATTAAAGTAGCTGCTTCCCCAGCATATAGTGTCAGGATATAGTGACTAACAGAAACAGGAAAGAGGAAATTGCAGTAAATACCATTTAAAACCCTTGCTAATGTATAGTTTATATGAGCAGCAGCACAGCAACATCTAGTGTTGATCAGGAATATAGCTAGAAGTTATCACATGCTTTGTTAATGGTATTTCGAAGAAATTAAGTGTTTCCTGGACCATGACACCACTGCCCAGCCTCAGCTCCTTCTCCCCTGTGTTCCCTACTGTGTCAGCTCCTTGTCACTGCCTGGGTTAGCTCTGCAGAAGTGCAGCCACCTGGGAATGCTCCCAATCTGCCTGGATCATCAGGAAAATCACTGGGCTTCTACTTAAGCACCAATTAAATAAAGCTACAGACTTAAATGCAATTCAGCACAACCGTGGCCAAAACTTTTGGCATCTGAACTGAAATAAGGAAAGTGATTCCTACCTCAGAGCTGATCCCTTTACCAGTAAATGCTGCTGTCAAACTGGCAAAGCACTCAAAGTTATTCCTTGCCCTGGAAATGAGTGTGCAAGTGTAAAGTGATGTCTCAGAGTAGGCCCTGCTTTCACCCTCCTGTATTTCTCACAAATGCAGGGATTACTGTATTATGCAGTTTAAGACAATCTATAAAAAAAATTGACTGAGGTGCATCTCTCATGCAGACACCTCTTTTTATTTAAAAGACACTTGAGGCTCAATGTTAAGTTCTTGCTACTTAGCTCTTCTGTAGGTATACATAATGGATGAGCATTCATTTAGTTTTGATTACTTAAATTTGACTAAGCTAATCAAATCTAACTTAACATTAGTTTGGTTTTTTTAGTTTAATTTTTAATGACTTTGTTGAACTCTCATAGATTTTTTTTGTATAAGCAAATCTTTACATCAGGATTCATTCACTATGGACTATTTAAATGAATAATTTGTCTACTTAGACTACAGCTCCTACTACATGAAGTTTGCCTCATCGTCAGTAAGATAACATCCTTTAGGTTTTCTCAAAGAAAACAAAATTAATGACTGGCTGCTTTCCAAGTCCAGCTGTCTTGCAACCCCCTGTGAACAGATTTTTTGCCACATTTAAGTTTATTACATGATCTAATTAGCGTGACTGTGTAGGTGCATGGAATGCACTGGAGGAGAGGAAAAAATACAAGCGTACAAAATTCCATTATATAATTTGCTATGGGAACGTGATTATTACAGAGACCTGGATCACTCTCTGGATTTGTTTGGGGAGGATTTTGGGAGCAAGCAGTTAGGCAAGGAAAAAGAAAGGACATTCAAGTCTATCACAGAGAATGGGAATCAGAGCAGGAAAGTCTGATTACTACCTGACTTTTGTGGCTTAGAAATACAATCACAATTTTAAAAGGTATTAATTCTATACTCACATTTGCTGCTATTGCCTCAAGAAAAAAAACAATTCAGCAGAATTCATTGTCTGACTGGAAGGGAGGACTTCAAGCTTTTCAGCTACACTGCAAGGCATTCAAAGTCAGTATGAAATACAGCTTATAATTAATAGCAAGAAAATACAGATTGTTACCCACTCTGGCCCTGAAAAAGGCATCAGGGTGTCTACTGGAAACACACAGCCAGACCAGAGATCAGAGCTCTGCTTCATGTAATTAAGACATTCACAGCACCCTTACAAAATTAAACGGGCAGCTCAGTAACACGAAGTGAGATCAGACTCTCTTTCTTCCTGCTGCATGCATGAAATGACATTTTCAAGTGATGTGTGATCTTTCAGAGCCTGTAAAAGGGTCAGGCACCAAGCACATCTGGCATGCTGATCCTCTCATTCAGGGGCATGAAGTCATCCTCCAAGCTGCATTGCTGAGTCAAGAATGTGCAATTTTCCACGTGTCACTTTACTGACTTGCACCCTGAACAGACATTAATATTAATTTCATTGAAGATCAGGCACATTTAAGAAAACTGCGAGCCCTGCTGATTGTGTGTTTAATTCAACTAGAAATAAAGCAGTGCTTGGTAAAGGGGGTTGGTGTTATTTGAACAAACACCCTCCACCATAAATCAGCTCAGTGCTGGATTCCTCCTGACAGGGTCAAGTTGGTATAAAGGGATCTTCAGAAGTGTGAGTTTAATTACAAAATTCCTACTAAGTTTGTCAGCCTGCCTTCCCCAGCATGCAGAGGGGACATTGTCATCTCAGCAGCCCGAGGTGCCACCACTGTGCACACAGGCTTGGCCTGAAGCACAATTATCCCATTCCAATCTGCTTCAGGAGAAACAGGATATGCTCCGGGGCACGTGGCTGTGCCCAGTGTCACCGTGGCTGATGGCAGCACCCAGCTGCAGCTGACAGGTCTGAAATGAGTTTGAGGATAGGATTGCAGATGATAAAGTACACAATTGCATTGGATCTTGCAATCAAAATATTTGCTGTGGCAGGTAGGGAGAAACAGTGCTCCAGTAATGGGAGGGGCCCTGCTCTAATCCTGCAAGTCCTGTCCCTCTGCACTGGGAAGCAGTCTCTGCTCTTGGAGAGGGAAGTTAAAGAGCAATCCAGAAATCACAGGATGGGCTTTCTGCAGCTGACAGGGAAGAGCAGCACCTTTGGGGAAATAAAACAAAAACAAAAAACCAAACATTTCTGGGTGTGAAGGAACATTATTTACCAGAGCGTAAAACCTTCTGTTTCTGTAGGAACATCTGAAGACAAATAGAATAGTGCTGGTGGTGCCAGGTAAACAGCTCCTGCATGCCATGGCTACGGTCTCCAAGGAGCTGCTGTTTATTGTGAGCCATCCCTGCCTCGGCCTTAGTGACAAACCCTCCCTGCAAATCCAGCAGGGAGAGGCTCACAAGGAAACGAAGAACTTGTATGGAGTTGCCAGAGGGATTCTTATTACCTTTGGGATTATAAGCCTTTTTCTTTCATCCTGGATTTTTGCCTTTTCTCCTGTGTTTTTTCATATAAGCTCTGGTTCTTTGGATGCAGTCTCAACAGACCCATTTAGAATGGACCTTTGCTAGGGAGAACAAAAGTATTATCAAAGGAAAGATATTAGTGATCATACAGAGACATTAAAAAGTCAGCTATGTCTGAATTACCTATTTTCTACTTTCTGTGAACTATATTTAAACAGAGAAATGCTCAGAATTACATGAAAATAAGCAATAGGCTCCCGGGAGACTTTTGATAAGATTTAAATTTGCAGTAAATATTGGCACATTGATTATTATCATAACCTGCTGATTTCTGATTTCCCTTCTCAGAGAACCCCCAAACTTTCACTTTCTTACCCTAATTTGGATTGTTAAAAAGGTATAAAGGTAAATTAGGATCCCTCAGGTTGTGCTAGTTGGTAATGTGATAATTATTTAGTGCTTTTCTTTGGTCCTTTGCCTAAGTTGTTTGCATTTCCAAAGGCGTGCTTTAAGTGATGCAGTGGGACGAGCACAACAAGCTTCAAGGAATAAAAGCTCAGGTGGGCACCTGGCTGGGGGATCCTCATCCTCCTCACTGAGGGTACAACACACACCTGGTGCCTCCTCCTGGAAACCCCCCAGCATGAAAGCTGGTGAGGCTTTGGGGATGAGGCCCCACAGCTGCAGGAGTTCAGAGGGGCTGGTGGCCCTGAGGCAGCAGGGGAAGCCCTGAGGAAGCAGAGTCAAGGTGGGGTTGAAGGAAAGGTTCATCTTCTCCACCTCACCCCAACAGCTGGAGAAGGATCTCCAGGGGAATCCTACTCTTGGTTTTCCAGGGGACTCGATGTTATTCTTGTGATTTCAATGCAGAGATTGAGCCAGGGGGTTTTATACTCATGAATTCCCAACAGCTAACTGGTAAGCCTTGACACAGATAATTATTTTCTTTTTAATCCAAAAGGACAAAGAATTCATTGCCATTTCTGCTGTCCTCGTACCAAGGAGACGACTGCAGTACTTTATGGCTTCCCTACCCTTCCATCAACCTTGGGATGTTTATTTTTCTTCAAACATAGCTGTTTGCAGCATGCTAACAAGAACTGAAGATCTTTTAACACTGCTATTTGTTTACTGAAGACATCAAAGCCTCTTTTTCCACGAGCCTCCTTTGAGCCGGTAAGATCTGCAAACAGCCGTGCAACACCGAGGTGCGCTTTGTGCCTCCAAAATAAAACCACGGCGCACCGTGAAGATACAGGTATTTTCTTATCTCAGCTTCTAAATTTAGCTCTGCTTCATCCCTCATTCCTCAGCTCCTCCAACTGTTTGCCCCCAGCCCAGAGCCCTGCAGTTCCAGCAGACCTTCCTGCTGCCTTCCAGTTGGGTGGAGGGACACAAGCTGCCAACGTGGACTGTGGCAGGGACAGCAGCTAATCTAAAGCAAATATTTTGCAACAGCTATGAGCAGAAGCATTTCCCTGTTTCACTTTGATGGCCGAGATGCTAACGGCAAGCAGCACTCCATTATTTAGTGTTAGGTCCTGTCAGCTTTCAGTTCAGACACAGCCTGTGGGTGCTGGGAAGTACACAGTGCAGGAAATGACATATGTTGGCAGCAAAATAAATAACATGAGCTGCTGAAAATAAAGTCCTAAGAAATGCTGATGTATCCTTTTTATGGATTTCCTAGATACATTGAGGCTATTTTAAGGCAGATTGAACTCCCACTCCTTACAGCGTAAACGGCATTATTCCCTCTGTGGGACATATGGCAGCCCAAACGTCATCATTTGTGCATCACTGGTATTCCCAGTCATGTTTCCAGTTCTGCTCACCCTAAATGTGTGTGCCACTGTTCAGAGCCTCCCAGCAGCCTTCAGGGAACATTAAGCAGTGCTTAAAAACATCACCATGGAGGACAACCTAAAGCCTGGCCATAGAGAAGGACCTGCTGGAGTGGAACCAAGAGATCCCTCAGGTCAGCTGTGGTATGGACAGCAGGAAGAACAGGACAGCAGAGGAGAAGGATGGGACAAGGAGTGACCAACGAGGGTTTTATTCCACAATGAAGTAACTCACCCTGAGATGCACTGGTTGAAGACAGAGCAGGCAAAGATCCAAGGTTTTCCAGGAACAGGAAAGGGTGATGGGCAAGGCGGATCTGCATGGGCAAAGTCCAGGTCATGAGAAGCTCTGAGTGTAGTGTTTGGGAAGGGTTTGTGTTCTAGGGGCATTTTCAGGAACATGCAACTTACTTTTTATTCCCCTGCCATGGGTGTCACTCAGCCCATCCCAGGGAGAATTCCTGCATGGCTTGGCACTGGTGGCAGTTTGGAGACCTGCTGCAAGGAGACCCACAAAGGAGGGGCTGGGTAGCAGAGGCTGTGCTGCTCAGGTTCTAATCCTGAAAACTTGAAAAGGAGATGTAAGGGGAGAGGAGTCCAAACTTTTCTGCATTCACTAGCTTTAAACCAGGCAAGCAGTGCTGGTACAGCAGGATGCAGCTAGAGGCTGCAAGTGTGTGGGACACAACAGTTTTGGCCACATCCCTTGACTCTGGGTGCTGTGACACTCAGGTACAGCACATGGCCCAGCAAGGCAGGCCTCAGCCTCTCAGAGGTGTGGGAGAAGAAGGGAAACTGTTCCCCCATAGGGTCCCCATGGAGTTTGGGACAGGGACAAGGCCCCCTTGGTGGCACAACTGGGCTGCCCCTCCAGCCCCAGCACTCAGGTGCATCCTGCAGAGCACTTCCAGACTCTTGCCTTCAGAAATAAAAAAATGGTAGACTCTTAAAATAAAAACACAAGAGTTTTAAGCACATCCAACTTTGGGATAGAGCGTAAAATTTCTTGCCAGAAAAATTTAAAACAAACTGGAAACTGATCATCTACTCATTTAAATGATGTGCCTGGAGCTAAACCAGCAAGACTGAATAATCTCTGCACCCCTTTCATCTTCCTTCAACTTTTCCTTTGTTCCATCAGCCACATGTGTGTTAAGTGTAAATTGAAGGGCTCTTTGCTGGAAAAGCAGATTGTGTAAAGGGCTTGGCCCTCATCTTATAATTCAGCTTCAGTATTACAATTACTCTTAATAGCACTCTTGTTTTGTTGTATTATTTATCCTGGCTAGAACCCTCTAGGATCCCCTGAAGGGTTTTGGTTTTTTTTTTTTTCCTGGTGGATTTAGCCAACATCCACTCATGAATCCAGATGTTTCTGCTTTTATCCACGGGAATTTAATGGTATGGACATGCCAAGATCATAACTTCAGGCTCAGCCTCAAGACAAGTATTTTTCAAATTCCCTAAATCAAAAGTGGAAAGTGCCACAAAAGCCCCCCTGGGTCTTGCTGCATTTTAGCATGCCAGAATGGAAAACAACCACAGGACAATGCTGTCAATGCTCTGTGTTGGTAGAGTCTCCTACATTGAACCAGAAATCACAGCCCAGATTGTGCTGTTCTCTGTGATCTCAGACACAGACTTTGCCTGTAGCACAAATTCAGCTCTTCTTCCCCTTCAGAGCCAGGAGTCAGGAGCACAGACACACGTGGGTCCAAGATGCTTTCACTGGGAAAGAGATTCCACCCCACCAGGCAGAGCCAGTGCTGCTGTATTTAAATGAACAATTGCCTGTGAGTGTCACTCTCCCCAGACAAAACTGGCTCTGAAGTAAGGACAGGGATGAAACATACCCTGCCCTGATGGGGACCTGGTGAATAACACAGCGTCTGCTGGGCCTTTGGCAGGAAAATAACCACCCCCAAACTCACTCCCTGCCCAGACTGAAAAAAGCAGCATAAAGCAGAAATTGAAATAACCCAAATAACCTTCCTTCTGCACTGCCTGGGGTGTCCTTCAGGCACTCCTGTTTGTGGCATCCTGAATTTCTTCCCTGCTCCCCATTTGTCAGCATGAGAACTGAAGTTGGTGTGTGGTGATGGCCAGTGCCAGCGTGGTGGTGTGGAAGGTGTCCTGTAAGGGATGGCTTTGCCTTTCCAGTGACCTGAGGTTCCCCAGGGTCAGGACACTCAGGAGCATGGAATAGCAAAGGCAGGAGAAGCACAGAACAGTTCTCAGTGGCCTTTTGGCAGCCAAGAGTAAACACTTTCTCTGTGACCACAGCAAGGACACGGTGTCATGTCAGAGTCCACAAAAGGTGAATTTCAGCCTTTCCTCCAAGGCTTTGAGTGCCCACCAGCAGAACCACGGTCCTGCCTTTATTGTGCTCAATCCAATCCCTTTAAAGGCCTCCCTGAGCACTGGACAATCATTCCAGCCTGGCAGAGAAGAGCCCTTTCTGCTCCCCAAGGCTCCAGCACAGCAGCCAGCTATTGCCTGCTCCAACAGCAATAATGTTCTACCTGCTGGATCAAAGCACATTCAAATTACTCCTAAAAGCTCTTCTGAGGCTTCCCCCGGCATGGAAAAGCCTCTCAGCTGGCACAAAGGGTGGAACTGGCTCCATAGCAAACCCCTCCGGGGCAGGGATGAGCTGGGACAAGGAGGAGGCACAAGAGCCAGGCAAGCTGAGCGCCCAGCAAAGCTTTTCACCCACCTACCCCAGAGCTGGGCTCAGCCACGCCAAAATCCTGCTGAGGGCAGGGGAGGGGGTGCCACCAGGCAGGGGGACAAGTCCTGGAGTGTCACATGCAGGAGGCAGGAAGGGAGCAGCAACCTGGATGAAAAGAAAACCACTTTTCTTGTTAATATCGTGGGTCACATGTGCTGTGCAGGGCTCCCTGAGGCTGCACATTAAATGTCCCACCAGCACAGTCAGTCTCCCACTTCCTACCACATCTTCTGTTTTATAACAAGAATTTTTTTTTCCATTCAACTATGCAATTTAAATTTTAAAGGCCACCCATTGTCCTTAAACACTATATGACAAACTGCATACCTGTTCCAATTTATTCTTCTGGTATTCTTAATAAAATATAGTTTCAATGATTTGGTCTTCCCTGTAAAAAAAAAATAAAATTAAATCTCCATTTTTCTTTAGTAAGTTCATGACATTCAAGCTACTAATTTTTCTTACCATCACATCCTTTTTTTGGACATGGAATAAAGAAGATTAAATATATTATTTAAAAGAGGGTTCATCCAAGTTGGAAATGAAGAAATACAAAAATTCTCTTTAAAGAGGTTGTTTTTTGGTTTTTTTTCAAATAAATAATCACTCAGCAGGTCATAAAAGTGATAAAATGCTTTTGTCTCCATTTCAGTGGGAAGCCAGTTTTGCCTTTAATATCCTGAGCATCATGGGAGCCCCAGTGCAATTTGCTCCTGCTGTTACTTCACTTCCTTGGCCCATCGTGCTACTGCTCCCTGGTTGGGATCAGCCCCTTGGGTTACAGTCCTGTTCCCTTTTCCCTACACTGGCTCCCCAAATCTCTGCAAACAGCCATCACAGTGTGAGTGGTACCCCCTCACCACAAACACTGGACCCAGTTTGAGTTTGGCTGCATTCTGTGCAGTTCTGGGTTTTGTGAGGATTTTTGTGAAGCTGCTCCAATTTGCACATTTAAAGATAAGAATCAGTCAGGTTGGGAAGGTGGATTGCCAGGAGAGTGCCATGGCTGGGCTAGGACAGGTCCTGAATGCACTCACATTGGGATCAAAAGTACCCCTGAAGTGTGTGGTTCATTCCCTTAGATCATCTTATGAACCTTGAATTTGGCCCTTCAGCCCCATTACACCTTTTTCATGCATAGCCTGGGCCTCTGAATGTAAAGGCTTAGCAAAATTTTATGGAAATGACACAGTTTGCTATTGACATTACAGAAAGCAGAACCTGAAGATTTTCCTTTCTGCTCTTCCTTGTGACTGTCAACATTGCTCTGCCAGTAACACCCAGAGCCATCCAAACCTGCACAGACCTGGCTCTGAGATAAACACAGCAACAGAGCCATCAACAGCAGGAGAGGTGTGAAAAACAAGCACAATTCAGCGTGTGGCACCTCTGCTCCGGGCAGAGCCTTGGGCAGGAGCACCCTGACAGTGCAGGAGGATGGATGGGTGAGGCATGGCACTGATCTCCAGCCCACTCACCTTGGAGGGCTTGCTGGTGCTTCAGATCATCACAAGTTTTGCTGTGCTGAGGGAAACCTCACCTTCTGTGCATGCCACCACTCGGGGTTTTTCTTCCTTTTAACCTTTGTTTGGAGCCAGTCTGGAAAACCCCAAAAATAGGAGTGTTTCCATGACAACAGCCCAGCAGCGGCCTCCTCTGGGACACCTGAGGAATCAAAACGCTGCCAGTGCTTTCTCCCGCTCCAGCATCACACCCCGTGGCACCACAGCCACATCCTCTCCCCTCTGGTGCTGCAGAGGGCTTGGGGCAGAGCTCTGCCTGCTGTGGCACCCCTGGCACAGTGAGGATGCAACAAGTGACACTGCACAGGGGCAGGTAGGGCACCACAGAACCGGAGAAAGGCCGCGAGGGTCTGCGGCCTAAGGGCCTGGACAGCTGTTGCATTTTATAATCCCCTAAGCTTATTGATCAGATTCATCATTTTCATGCCCTCCTTGGTGTTTTACAGGGCATATGAAGGGATTCTTTGTTACTCGGGCCCTGCTTTGCTCCCAACACACAACATTTCTCCTGCCTACATTGAGCAAAGCTCTGGACCCGATGGTCCTGCCCCAGTAGAGCACCCTGGTGTCGGAGACATCTTTTCACGAAAAATCCTTTCTTTAGGATCTGAGAAGCTGAGAGGCCTCAGGAACAAAATGTAAACAATGGTTATCTGCTGCTGTGGAATGCAACAGGTGGGTTTGTTTGGCTGCTCCAACAGCCAAACAAATTGATTGGTCTCATAGAGTTGTTTCTAATTAATGGCCAATTACAGTCAGCTGGCTTGGAATCTGTCTGAGACAGAAGCTTTTATTATTTTTTAATTTTAATTTAGCTAGTTTTCTGATGATACTTTTTCTTCTATTTTTTATTATAGTTTTAATGTAATATATATCAAAAAATAATAAATCAAGCCTTCTGAAACACAGAGTCAACATTCTCATCTCTTCCCTCATCCAAGAACCCCTGTGAACACCGTCACACCCTGGGACCTCACCAAGACCCAGAGCATCCCCACCTGCCCCCTCTCCCTGAGCAGGGCAGGGGAGCAGCCCTTGGCAGGATCAGGCCCTGCTTGGCCAAGTGTTTTCTGCCACCCCTTCCCCAGAGACTGGCTCCAGCTGAGTGCCCCATTGATCCACCCCTCCTGAGGCAGCTCCAAACCCTCATCCCTTCCCTGCAGCGCTCTGTCTGCCCTCAGACCAAGATTTATGAGGCCAGTCCATGGATGTGGCTGCAAGAGGACTCCAAAAGCTTTTGCTGCAATGGCAGCACAAAAGCAGCAAAGTGCTCTCTGCATCCCTGATCCTCGCTCACCAGGGATTGGAGCGGGAGCCTTCCCGGCCAGCAGGCCCTGCAGTGGCACCCAAGGAGGCAGTGGGTGGATGGGTGCCAGCCTGACAATGGGGTTTCACTTAACAAGCACAGATTTAAGTGTGGAAATCAAATGTGAAACAGTTGTGGCCAGCATTGTCTGCATTCTTGGAGGGGCACTGAAGGAGCAGAAAGAAAGGAACTGAGACACTGGCCCAGACATGCTCCAGCTGTCTGTGACTACCTCTTCCCTCCTCCCCTGAATCTAACTACTCAACTTGTTTTCATTTCATTATTGGATGTTATTTTTGCAACCTGGGAAAAGAATAGAAAAATGGAAGGGGGGAAAAAACATCCTTCAAATGCTTTTAGGTTTATTTTTAAGAAGTAGACCATTTCTTTCCTATCAGAGATAAGTACAGACTTTTAAAAGTGCACAGGGCCTGGGGTACCATTAGTTAAGCATTTGTTTCTCAAATAAGATCCTTTATCTCAGAGGCAGCAGCACTTGTATTGCTGTGACAGTTCATGTAAGTCTCACTCATTTAGCACTGAGCAACATGCAATTAAATAGCCCTGTAAACACCCCCAGGCTGAGCAGCAGCTGCCTACAGGTAACCTTCAGCTTCGTGCACTCACTTGCCAAATGTTTCAGCTCTAGTCCTGCAAATCCTCATCTGCCTGTGGGAGCAGGGCAGGCCCTTTCCTCCATCACTGTGGGCACAGTTCAAACCAAGATTTTAATGAGTTGGTTTAAAGCCTGATGCTGCAGATCCCTGTAACACAAGTGCTGCTCAACTCACTGCCCTCCCTCCCAAAAAGACAGGTTACCCATCTTTAGTCTTCAAAATAATTCCCACACGAGATCTGATGACAATTTGTTTTCCTACTTTTTTTTTTTCCTCCAGTTTTGCTCGTGGGGGACATGGAAAGCACACAGTGCCCATGCCTCAGCTGGGGACACCCCCCCTATGAAACCATCAAACAGTCACCAAGAGAAGGGCCAAGGTATAAAGTTTCCCATCGGGGCAGTGGGAATGCTCATTTGTGCTGGATTTCTCTGGAAAGACCTTTCCTCTGTTTTGATGCTGACACACTTCAGCACAGCAGTGGTGTTCCAAGGGAGAAGTAGGATTTAGAATGTTTTCTGCCATTTATCTTTCTCTTCAGGACATCCACTAACCCAGGAGCTCTCTCCATCTCAGCTTTTGCACACTCCTGCAGTATTCCCAGCAGGATAAGGTCAGGTATGATTCAGAGTGAGAGATTGTCTCTCCATACATTGTTTTGCAACATCCAAAGCAGCCCTGTCACTTTAAACCTGGATATTTTAAGTTCCAACAAGGTATTTTGAAATGCACATGCAATAACTTCTCCCTTCATCATTCCTTCCTAATGAATGGCATTGCTCTAAAGATCTGCATGGAGAAGTCTTAACCTAATTTTACCTTATTCCATCTAGTTTTCAGCACAGGAAGAGTTTTATATTTTGTTAATAAAAAATAATTCTCATACTAGAAACTAATTTCCACTCATTAAGAGTAAAAGATGGTGATTTCAAGCAAGTTTTCCCTAATCCAGAAACTGTAAACATCTGCTCAACACCAAGCCCAGAAGCAGCTTCATTTACCTTAATGTGTGTGCTTATCTCTAGGCAGGTGCTTAAGTGGTTTGTTGGCAAGAGCTGGAGTGCTTGTGCCTTTCCAGGTGACCCTATTTAATAATTACCAGTGTTAAAATGCTCAATAACTATAAACACAGGGGAAAAAAAACACCCAGAGTGGAATCAGCTCTACCCAGAGCTTTCCCAAACATGATTTCTGCATTAGTCAGGAGGGTCAAACTGTTCCATGCTCAAAGGCTGACCCCAAAAGCCACAGGAATCAGTGGAAGGGTGTTGACCAGTTACACCAGTTTGGGGATGGGATCCCTTGTGAGCAGAAACACCTTTCTGTTCTGGCACTGTGACTAAAAGGGACAACAAAGGCTCTGTGCTGACATTAAGAAAAGTTGTTCTATGGATTGACATCCTGTTAACCTCCAGCTCCCTCAGAGGAAGCTGTTAATTTAATGGTTGCCTCGGGAAGATCCAGCAACGAGGGAAACCTCACAGCCTAATGTCAGTATTGACACCTGCACAGGGCAGCCCTGACTGCTGGCAGCTCTGTACAGAGCAGAGATTGAAATACCCTGCCCCTGACAAGGAGAACATTTTCAAATCTGAGTGATTGTAGCTGATACCAACTCTACAGACAGAGCAGGTCCTCCACAGCAAGGCCTCTCTAGATCTCACAGGTTCTTCCAGTTGAATTCAATGCAAAAACGGATGGATTAATCCATTCCCACCACTTGGAGGTAAGATGCTGCACACAGAGTCTAATCTCACCCTGATGCTAAGGGTTCTCAGCAGAAAAGCTTATTTTGCCATTTGATTTCAATGCAGTTGAATTTGACAGTAGGTGGTGTCCATTTCACCGAGTTATCAAACTTGTATCATGCAGATATGCAAAGGTAAAATTAGGACACTTAAATACACCAAAAGTGGTAAAACACCTAAAATGAGATTCTAGGCCTAAAAATAAAGGTGTAAATGCCCTGACTCCACAAAACTCTTCAGCACAGACCTGTAGCAGACACAGAGATCATGCTGCTGAGCTCAGCATGACACAAGTGCTGTAACAAATATGGTGATAACCAGGATGCAAGGTGGATGGGATCTAAAATGCAACTGTGCTGCAAAACTGTGGGTTTCATGTGGGAATGTCAGTACATCACCTGAAGCGATGAAGTTACGGTCTTTCCATTGCCTGCTCAGACACAGGCTTTTTTATACACCAGAAAACACCTTAATTTACAGCAGCCAAGTAGAAAGATCTGGGTTGTTGCATTACTTTCAGGAAGAAAACCTTTATCTCTGTGTTTAAGGCTGGCACTTGCCCTCAAGTCCCAGCTCACTGCCTCACATTTTGATGCTTCTACACCACCAGATATGAGCACCCCCTTCCAGGCATGAGATCACAGACATGTGTCCCTGACTCCTGCAGCTCCAAACATCATTCCTGACCGTGGGTTCCTCCCAGCTCTGACTCATTTTCTGTGGAACAGCCCATCACCTTCATTCATCCTGTCTCCCACACAAACATCACCATCCTCTCCCCAAATCTGCACTCCCTGACTCTTCAGCCTGTGGCTCAGGGTCAGCATCACCCTGGAATCCTTTATCCCACTACTTAGATTTTCCATCCACCAGCTCCTAACCAGAAATGCAAAGGAAAGTTCCTTGCAGCTTCAGCCAGCCTCACCTCCCAAGGTCTTTTTGCCCAGAGGGACAATAACTACAGCTCAAGCCAAGATACTATCTCAGCCAGACAAGGGAAGTCTGGAAGCCCTGATAGCTAATGACCTACGTAAGCCTGTGTTACAATTTCACTCTCCATAATTCAGCAGCAGTTTCTAAACTGTAAGGAAATGCTGTGTGGTGTTTATGGAAACATTAACGTTACTTAGATTTTGGAAACAGCAATGCTCTTTTCAGTGGTCTTGGTTAACCACAGTCTTGAGCTGTCATAGTCACTGGCTAAATCTTAGATCTGCTGAGAGACATTTCTACCAAAACAGAAAGGCAGAATTTGTGAGGCATTTCAGGAAACAGAAATCATCCCTGAGTGTGGGTCCTCCTCCAGCAGCAGCCAGTGCAGGTGTCCATCTGCACACAGAGCAGATGGCACAGTTAAAGCCTAAACCTGTAATCATTAGTCAGGCAAAACTGCAGCAGGTGATGGTGTGCAGAGCTTTATGGCAGGTAATCAGCACACCCTGCCCCATAACCTCTGCAGTCTCGGGGGCTCCAAGTCAGCAGTTCTGCTCCTGGGGCAGCAAGCTCACAGAAGCCATTCTCTGCAAGTGTTATAATTTCCATTTCAGTTCAGCATGCCTCCTGATTGAGCTGTCATTGCTCACAAATGGGGTTTCTGGGTAATTAATACCACCAGGGCTCTAATGAAGATGCCACAGCAGCTCCAGGTGACATGACCAGCCTGCCACCCTTTTCCTGCTCTTCAAAAACCTGACTCCTCCTTAGCAGGACAAACAAGGATCTAAATAGTGCTACAGCACTGAAACACAAGTAATTTTGCTTGTTTAAAAAATACCTTCAGCACTGAATGTGTAATTCTAGACAATAAAACCCTGTTTATCACGTCAGGAGGAAATCATTAGCAGCAGCACTCCAGCTTTCCACAGGACACTCAGGCATCTCTGGGTGGTGTTTTCATGAATTTAATGACAACTCAGGTTTTCATGAATGCCTCACCAACCATGGTCACCTGTGTTGCTAGCAGGACAGTAAAAATGAAGTGCTGGCAGCTCCTTCTCTGGTCAGAGCAAGAGAAATGGAAGAGGCTTCTGAAACATCCCAGCCACTGTCAATGCAAATGGCAGAGCAGGAAGGGTGACAAGTGTTTATGAAGGGAAGGGCTGGATCCAATTTCCATGACACATGTCCAGAGCAGAGGAGTGACCTGAGACTACTTGCTCCTCACACAGATGGAAAGGTTTAATTCAGACAATACAGCATGTAAATAAACAAAGCCAAATAATCCTTACAAAGGAAAAGCACTAAGAAAGCTGTCATTAGCAAACAAGATATTTTACTGAAGATTTGGAAATATTGGCCATATTTTCAAGTGTGTGAAGTGCAGTTGTGTTTCCTTTTGTGCAGGGAGGTTATAGGAGCTCCCATTCCCCAATGTTTGTGCTGGGGGATGTAGGGGTGTTTCACCACCAACCCCATCTGCCTGCTGAGCACACCCCAATGCTTCCATCCACTCTGAGCTTTTACACTTGACTCACCTCAGAAAACACCACACCAGACATTAATCCTAGTGCAGGTATTAATAAGGAGACAAAACACCACTGAAGCCCCTGTCAACCTTTTCCTCCTCGAGACAGCTGATTTATTATTGACAAAGTGCTTCCTGCTTTGTGCTAACATCCGACTCAACTGCAAATGCCCGTCAGAACTCGGGAGCAGTTCATCTCCTCATCTCTTACCTTCAGGGCAGTGGAGGTTAAAGTCAAACCACATGAAAGGAAACAGTGTGTGGCTGATTTTACAGCTCTTTAAAAAAAAATGCCTTTTTATAATATTGGATGGAAATTTTTATAACTGCCTCTGATAATTAATTGGGAACCAATCGAACAACAAATAAGTGTGCGTGCCACAAGCTGTACATGGGAGAAAGACTACACAAGAAATTCAAGAAAAAAAAATTACTGGCAAACATCAAAGAAAAGTAAAGGCATTAGTTAATGGCCATATTTTCTTAAAAAAAAAAAAGCCCTGTCTTTGAAGGCAATAGCTGATGAATAAGAATCCAATGAGCCAATTCTTATAAAGTTCCTTTGAAACAAGATACTCGTGCACACTCAGAAAATAATTTCAAAACAATGGCATTATTATATATATCTTCTATGAACTGTTACAGTAACTTCTCTGTTTGAGGAGTAGGTGTGCGTCCTCCTCAAGGGCTACTGACGCAACAATCTGATGGCAAAGCTGGCGTAACAATTTCTATTTCCAGAAAGTTACCAGTTGGGAGATTGAGCTCAATCGTGCTGAAGTCTTCTACTTGCCTTCCCTGAGCTGATTATTGGCCCAGTCATGGAAGCTCAGACCCATCAAAAGACCAAGATGCCAGCATGAGTGATGCCTGGCTGATGGGTGCCTGCTTCCCAGAGCAAATTCCCACTCACACCAGTAACACCAAGTTGCTGGAGTCCCCACGTGCACCAGAAGTCATTCAGCTCATAGAATGCCCAAGGCCCCAAGTGCTGAGCCAGGCCACAGGAGCAGGGGGACATTGTCCTGGTTTCAGCCACAGTAGAGTTATTTTCTTCTCAGTAGCTGAGCCCCACAGACTCCTGGTCTGAATCAGAACCTGCATTTTGGGTGTCTGAGCCTTTCCCTCTGTTCTGGCTCCAGCACTTGTCTCTAAGGGTGTCCTGGTGTACCTGAGTCACTTCAACATCTCAGCGTCACCCACACGGCTCATGCTGGTCCAAGTCAACTATTCCTACTCCTTTCCTTTCACCTTGCCTGTCTGACCCCTGGGTGAGATGATTCAGCTCACAAAACCATCCAAACTATTCATCCCTGTGCTTTTGGAGGGCTCCTGCCCCTGCTCTGAGCCACAGCACAGAGGTGTGTGACGTGCACAGCCCGTGGGCCAGCTCCAAAACAAGCACAGCTTGGCCAGGACCTGCAATATAAAAACTTAGACAAATAATACAGACCTCAGGCACATTTTCCTACCTTTGGGGGATTAAAATGCCTCCCCTGTGTGCCCAGTCCTCGGCTCTGAAGAGTGTTCCTCTGTGTGCTTAGGAGATACCCATAAAAAAATGAGTACTTGATTATGAGGGAATTCCTGACTCTTCCTCCCTCACCTGCCTGCTTCTCTTAGAAAGAGTCTGAGCCTTTTCTTGCCTTTCCTAAAAACACGTCAGAGAAAAGCCTTTCTAATTTAAAAATCAGCCTCTCAACCCTTTATGAGAGGGTCAATAAAGAGCTTAAGGCGAGCCTGGCACCCTTAGCTGAACCTCAGCAGCTTCCAACAGTTTGGTGACCCCACCCAGGGAAATCCCCAAAGGTTGGGGGTGTTTTTGTTACCCTCTGCTAGGTGCAGTTTGTCTTCTCTTTACACTTCTAGGGAGGGCACAGAAAACAGAAAAACAAGCCCCAGAACCAAAAAGGAGTTTGAACTTGACATGCCTGCACACACCCCTGTTACTGAGCTCTGCCAAGTGAGGCTTCCCAGGTTATCACAGGAGGCTCATACTGGGAAACCGAGCCCAAATTTGCTTTTATGAGGAATCCTCATCCTTCTTCCAAAGTGGAAGTTTGCACTTGGTGGGAATGTGCTAAGTCTCACACATACTGTTGTCATTGTGTGGCTTTCCCTTCCTCTCACAGCTGCTAAGCCTTACATTCAGGTAATAAATATTGTGGAATGACTGCAGTCAGCTACAGCAGGGTATTAGAAAAGCCTCAGATAAACCTCCACTGTCAGACATCTGTACTCACTGAAGGCCATTGAGAAAGACAGGCTTGGAAAAAGTGAGCAGAAAAGATGAATATGCTGGATTTTATTAGACTACACACACCAAGAAAGCACCAAAACACTGACTTCATGAGAGTGTCTAAAAACAGACATGCAGGAATGGCTCTGTGCTGAAGGATTCCCACAGATAGCAAGACAAATACCTTATAAAAATACCAGCAATAAAATACAAGTGAAATGTCTGTGTTGATACACAGAGCACACATCATTAAGTAACAGTGGTATGAGGTTAGTGGTAAAGTGATTCTCTTGTTTAAATCTAACCTGCAAGATGTCTTTCCAATTTTAAAAAGCCTGAAGGACTCTTGAGGAGACTCAGATACCAGAAATGTCACTGCTAATTCTTTGCTGTTCCCAAGGCTCTGACAATATTGTTAAAGGATCAAAGATGACATTTAACCAGGGCACTCCTGTGGTTAACTCGTGGGTTTAGTGGTCAATATTGAAGTGATTTCTGACAAATTTGAAAGCTTTGGATTTTGGGGTAATATCCATGTTAGGGCTGGGAACAACTAAAACCTGAATTCTAACTTCAAAGTCCATTCCCCTTCTCCCTTCCCATGCCAGTGCTGCTGAGGATACAGCTATGGACTTTAGAGAAAACCCAAAAGCAGAGTGCTCTCTTCATCTCACCTCTAGAAACTCCGTAGGGCAGAGGTGACTTTGTGCTCCTCAGTGTTTGAGCCCCAAAGCTGCCCTGGGTGCTCAGCACCATGACAGGGGGGTGACAGGACAGCAGGAGCATCGTTGCTGCAGCTGAGCACAGACACCACAGCACGGGGCCCACAAAACCACACCAGGCTGTGCCTCACACCCCAAACCAAGGGGACTGTGCTGCAGGACCCCACCTGAGCTCCCAGACATTCAATCCCAATCCAGGGAATGAATTTCCTAAGTGTGCTGAAGTTTAAGTTGTTAAAGGAACCAACAGTGCTGAAAGAAATTCAGCTTCCCAGCTGAATAGTGACAGATCCATAAATTCCTGTGATAATTAAAAAAGTGAATCTCAGAACACAGCAAGCACCAGGAGCTTCCATTAATGTGCTCAGCTTCTCTCTTCTTCATTCCCAGTTTGCACAGATTGGAGCCAAAGGAGGGAGGGACAGCAATTTCCAGAATGCTGGAGATTGTACTGATGTTCACAAGACCAGAGACTCACCCCATCTCATAGTAATCAATGTTATAACAGTGGAATGTTCACGAGGCTGCAGAGACACAGTTATTCAGAATTTCACACCCTCTGTAGGGCTGTTGTGTCCCACCTGGTGGGCTTGCTAAAGCCCTGATGCTGCTGTCTGCAGAGCTCCTGAGGTGAAAATTGCAATTTGGCTGTTGGATCAACACTGGCTACCAATATTTGGAAACCACAAGCCCTGCACTGCTCACAGCACCGATGGAGGGGGATCCCTGCTCCCAGCTGGGGCAAAGAGCTCTGGCTCTGGTGCTGGGGGCTCATCACAGGCACAGGGAGGTCCCACAGCAGCACTTGCTTGCACAGTAGTCTCTGAGCACAGCTAAAATGTGAGCTGTGTTTTGCTGGGGATTACTGTGCTGTTAACTGCTTCCCCTGATAACATCAACTCCAAAGCATGGATGTGGCCATGGGGAATGCTTAAAGAATCCAGATGCGGTCCTCAGCCTTAATGCATTTTCCTTTCCTCAAAACACTACTACACTTCTGCTACAGTGACAGCCATGACTCAGATACCTCAGCAGGAAAGAGGAAAAGGCATTTATTTGGTGTGTGCTTGCAACTGAACCCCAAAACCATGAGTAGAACACCTGGCCCTCAGTTCACCTTTTAATGGGAATTATTTTAATATACTACACAGCAGCCTCTTGCAATCAAGAAGGCAACTTTTCCTAATAGTCAAGGAATATTAAGTGGAACAATATATATCTTGCCCTGCTGAGGAACTTTACAGAACACCATGATAAAGTTTTCTACAAGTTGTGACTCTGGACTAGTTCACACAATTTTGCATCTCTCCTTTAAGCCCCAACATGAGCTTCCACATGGACATGGGGGTGTCATAGGAAAAACAAACAGACTAGGAGGCATTTATATGAAAAGCACTTAAATAATCTAATCTCTGTAGCTAATTTCAGAACTCCTAGGGAAAGAGAAGGTAGAGATAAGGAATCTTAATGAAGCCAGGCCAAAAATCAACACATGAGCAGCAATCAAATGCTTGCTGACTGCTGTCTGTTCATTATACGTGATGAGTTTGACAGTTTCTCAAGAGGAGAGACCATTACAAAAATAGCAAAGACATTCCACTAAAAAACCCACTGAGCCACTATTAAAGACTTAGTCAACAGTAAAAGCCTCGTAGAGCATTGTTAGTCACTGCTAAAGTATTGCTAAGCAACCCTTTATCCTCCTTCGGACTGGATTAGTTTCATCACAGCAGCAACCAAGAGCCTCCATCCTCACTCACAGCTCCCAGTTTGAAGTGCTGTGCAGTTTTCTTTCAAACTCAAGTGAGAGTTGCCACTCCAGCTCCTGTTGAAGAGCCAGGGGGTGGCACATCAGCAGGGGAACCTGTCTGCAGCCCCAGGGGCTTCAGGAGCCAGGCTGCACTACACCACTTTATTCATTTTAATAAATGAGCAATATTTAGCCGCTCTCACACTTTAGTTCTTTGCTGATTGCAGTAGCAGCTGATATCCTTCTCAGCACTGATTTTAAAAAGGCCAGCCTTCACCAAATCCAGACCATCTGCCATCAGGATTTCCACTGAAACACTATTTAACTGTAGTAAGGAGCTGAAACCGGGAAGCTGCCAGGCACAGACCTCACTAGGTTATTGTTCCCAGGTAGCAGCTCTCCACTAGGCATTGCCTCTGTCCTCATCTCTTTTTTGTCCACCATTTGCATCATCTCTGCAGCACCTCCAAGAAGTTCCTTCCACGGATATTAGGAATAATTCACTTAGCAGAGCAAATTCAGCTGGGTGTTAACTCACCTAATTCAGCCTCTCAGCAGCTCCCAAAGAAAGATGAGAATGATAAACAAGGGACAGGATGTTGGGGGGTCAGCTAGACACAGAACCAATCAAATGAGACTTCAGAAAAGCCAAGTAAACCAAAGAAAACAGATCAGATGAGTCTTGTCTAGTGCTGTAGTCCCAGGTGTTGGAAAAACAGCATCCAGCAACCACCCACTTTCCCAGACTACAGCCAGAAAGAAGGAAGAAAGATGGGAGGACTCCCAAACACCTCCCATCCTCTGTCTGTCTCCCATTCCACTCTCAGGCTGGCGCACACACACTCACAATCGCTCTCCTCAGCCTGCACGGTGCTCTAGCAGGGGTACAGACACTTGTTTAGCCTGACAGATGCAGTTCGTCACCAGCCAGACCTGCAGCTAACAGTCACTCCCAGAGATGTGTGCTTCAGTTGGGGAGATAAGGACTTTCCTATGAACTAGAATTATTTGTTCACTCCAGAACTTGAAGTCCACATCTACAAAAGCATTGTTTGCCAACAGTAAATTTTATAACAGAAAAAAACCCCAGTTAGATGGTTAGAAATGTCACTCATCAGTGCAGCAGGATGACAGTCACAGAAGAGTGTTCCAAGACCCTGCCTGTGCTAGAATAACCCACTCAGAGCAGGAATGAAGTGCCATATAATCCAGAAATCATTATTATTTTTGGCTCACAGTTAAAAAAGTTATGCCCCTTCCAGAACTACTTACAGCAACAGCCCAGCAATCACTGACAGCACCAAAACTGCAGCACAGCTCAGCCACAGGAAAGGACCCTGAGCTGAGCTTAAATAGGGCCCAGGGCTGAGTTTAAATAGGGCCCAGGGCCAGGTGGGGCTGAGGTCCCAGGTGAGGCTGCTCAGGGCACCATGTTCACAAATAAACCTGATGATGGTGTCGATTTTAAACACCATGCATGAAGCCAAACTGATTTATTCCTGTGTGAGACCAAAGGCAGACAACAGCCATGTATCAGGACCTCTCCCAGAATGATCCCATGATAAAGTCCCATGGCTCTGCTGTACCACTGGGCTCTGGTGGCAACTCCCTCCCAGATTACCCAGGATTATCAGCCACTCTCTTGATGGAAATGCTCAGCTGGCAACAGACAGTAGCAGTGTGGTCAAACTTAGTGATTTTTTTTTAATCAAAGTTCCCAAATTTTCCAGGTTAATATCACCTTGGAAAAAACACATCACTCCTTTTAAAACCCAAGACTGTTTCAGTTGCTTTGGTTTCCTCACATGCCAGTTCCGCTGGGGCAGAGCTCAGAGGAAAAGAAATGCCTGGCTTTAGGCAGTCAGATTTTTAAAAGTGCACAATAAATTTATTCTTCCTAAAACCCAGCATGTATAGACAGTGTAGCCCACCCTTCCTTCCACATCTTCCCTGTCTGGGGCTGAGCCTTCTTCCTTATCTTCAGCCAGCAGCTCTGACATTCTCCAGATACACTCATGAGGTCAGACAGAGACTTTTTGGCTAAGTACCCTCCTTATCCACGATGTTTGCACGTAAAGGAGGTTGGGGACATCTTCCCATATTTGAACCAAAGGCAGAGTTTTATCTCTGCGGGAGCCCCAAAGACACAATACAAGTGTTTGCCTTGTGCTGCCCTGCTCCTTACAGCCTTTACAACAAGGTCTTATAGCTTTCAAGGGAATAGATTGCAGGGCTGTGCCAAAACTGGCAGCTTCCTGCAGAATTTGCAGGAGATAGCTTAAAACTGGTTGAAGGTGAAGAAGAAACCATGAGTTGCAGTGAAGTGGAATGCTAAAACACAGGACTGGGAAAAACTGTGTGCTAAAGAGATGGTTTTCAAACAACACTGATTGCTAATTAAACTGCTCCTACTCTTTGTCTTTTCTTTTTACAAACTTGCTTCTCTCTGGTATAGAGACAATAAAGAACAAAGCAAAAAGCCGATGTGCCAAATCGTGATCTCAGTGAAACTGGTGGAAAAGCCCATAAAACATTCCCTTAGGGGACTGGGAATTGTGGGGTTCGGAAAAGAGCCCCGGTCACACAAATGGAGTTTCATTATTTGGTATGTGAGTTCATTATAAGTGGGCTCAATTATATTTCATCAGTGAAGAGAAAATGGCCTTTTCATCCAATGTATCGAGTTGAGTTGAATGCTAAGCACATCTGACGCAGCTTTTGGGAAAAAACAAAACAAGAACAGTAGCCATGTGAAAAAACAAACAAAATGACTAAGGCATCTCGGCGCCTCGGCGAGCTCTGTTTCTCACGGAGCCATGGGATAAAGCAGTGAATGAAGTACAGTAGCTTAACATGCACCACATGAGTGTGTGCTGTGCCACATTTGCTGATTTACTAACTCGTTTTGTTTGAGGGGCACTTGAAAGGCTTTGACATTTACAGCTCTGTAGGCAAATGTGAAAGGAAAGAATAGATGCTGTATCTCCGAGCTCCCAGCTGCTGGTAAATGTCTACTCAAAGCACCAGCAATCCACATGAAATCAGGAGCACTCCGCGCCCCCGAGCTTCCCAGGTTTGTCTGAGAGCGCTATTAGAGCAAATACGTCAACAGTCAGTGGGGTTAAAAATGTAAATGGGCCTCTCAGCGAGATGTGAAGTCTCTCAATGGAAAGCTGTGATGCTTTTCCCAAGTTTTCTATTCGAGCACTGAGCAGGCTGGATGCACAGAGCAGCCCAGTGCCTGCAGTCAGCAGCATGGATCACTTATTGAGCCTGCACTGGGTAACCTGAGATACTTAAATCAAAGGGATTTAGGATGCTTTCCTGGGCTTTAATTGCAAGAACGGTTTTGTTTCTGTGTGAGTCACTCTCTATACAAATGTTTATTCTGCCCTGTGCCTCCTGCTTCACACGGGCCTCGCTGTTTTCAGGGAGGTGACACACACAGAGCCCCAGAAGCAGGGCAAGCAAAGCCTTGGGAAGTTCCAGACACTGCACTCAGCCTTGTCACTTCTCACGGATGTCTCTGTGCAGTTTTATTTGTCAAGCCTGAGAGCTTTCTGCCTTTCTGAATCATTCAGTGGGACCCCTTTGATAGCGTGGGTGTTCTGAAGCTCTTCAGTTCAGCCTTGGCAGCCTTGGCTGGGATTCATGGGTACAGCATCATTTTCCTACTCTGCCATGAGATGCAGCCCCTGCCTCCCCGCCACTTGCTGACAGGCAGCACTGTGACAGGCTGAAGTTGTCTGTACATCCAGTTATCCTCTGCCAGTTCCTCCTGCCTGTTTGGCAGCATCCTGCCTATTCCATGAGGATTTTTCACCCATGTGAGGAGTAAAGACTGAGGGAAGCGAGGGAAGGAGCAGGGTGGAGCAGGAGGGGAAATGAGATGGGGAAGAGGAAAAAGCAGAGATAACAATGGAGTAGGAAAGCAATGGAAAGCTCCAAGGGGAGAAGACAATGATTAGGACCAGCAGGGAGTGACAGAGAGATGATGACATCTGTTGTCACCAGAGGGATGGGGTGGTGCTCATTCTGGTGATGCGTAGACTGTGTGTGAAATACTCTTTAAAGATTTCTCCTGGGGTCTTGTTCAGCTGGAAACCTGCATGGGGAGTACTTCCCTGCCTTCCCTTTCCATGGAGATTTGAACACAGAGGAAGAGAGTACAAAGCTGCTTGGATGTAACCCATAATTGGAAAGCACCACTGGCCCTGTAGTTTGGGCATAGTCTGTCTTAAATCCACTCACATGGAAAAGGAATGGAAGGCAGCCCTATCTTCTGCCAAGATAATTTGGAGACTTGATCTGAAAGCTGGTTTAAGGACACCTCTCCATCATCTCAGAGGCTCATGTGCAAGACAAACCCCCAGTGAACGTACAGGTCAATTTGTGCTTCTGTTCCTCCAGGAAAAGCTCAGCTAAAACCACTCAGCTACAAAACTCATTCAGCCTCCCATGGACCAGGCATTATTAAGATTCATTACTTTCTACATGCAGAGTCACCATCACTACAAAATCAGTCTCAGAGGGATGCCACAAGGCATGTAGGCATTTGTCCATTGTCCTCGCATTTTTTCCCCCGATTTTTCTTTTTCAGCCTCACGATTTGGTCCCTGGTCCCTGCCCTTCCTATATGCAGTGGTCCTTCAAAGAAAATTCACCTTAACTGTTAACTTTTCAGGAGGAGGTATCAAGGAAAAAGAATTCCCTTCCTCAACACTGCTAAGAGAATCCCCCATTTCTCACCCTGTTGCAGATGAAGACAGTGTAAGTTCATGGCTCTTGTAGTGCCAGGTGCAGCGTGGTCAGTTGTGACAAGGAAAAGTGTTACAGATTTCGTTTCTATTTCTATCTAGATAGTTATTTTTTAAAAATAAGGAAAAATTCCTCAGAACTGTTTGCTGAATAGCAACTCACACTTAGCTTGGATGATTATTAAAATATCCACTTTATTTCTCTCCTTAGAGGTTCATATTTATCACATCTGACTCCCAAAATATTTTGAATTAAGGAACAATGCTGTCACCATGTCCTTTTGCAGATTGACACAATGTGACAATGTTCACAGGGGTCTTAGGATGAGGGAAGAGACGAGGACCTGGCTCCGTGTTTCAGAAGGCTTGATTTATTATTTTATGATATATATGATATTAAAACTATACCAAAAGAATAGAAGAAAGGATTTCATCAGAAGGCTAGCTAAGAATAGAAAAGGAAAGAATGATAACAAAAGCTTGTGTCTCGGACACCTAGTCTGAACCAGCTGGACTGTGATTGGCCATTAATTAGAAACATCCACAAGACCAATCCCAGATGCACCTGTTGCATCCCACAGCAGCAGATAACCATTGTTTACATTTTGTTCCTGAGGCCTCTCAGCTTCTCAGGAGAAAAAATCCTAAGGAAAGGATTTTTCAGAAAATATCATGGCTACAACACGACACAGTGGCAGGAAGGCTGCTTTTCCCTTGCAGATAAATGGCTAATGCTGAGGATGCCCTTTGAACACACAGCTGACCACTGCCACCCACCATGCACAGATCAATCCTTGGGCTTTATGTTTCCTGGAAATCTGTGTGACATCTTTAGATTGCAGAGAAGGTCACCACTGCATGCCTCAAATGATGAGTTTCTAGGCTTGATCCGGCTTGACTTCTATTAAAAGGTAATATAAAATAGAATTGTAACTGGCCTGATAGGAGAAAAAAAATAAATTAAGTAAAACAAATCATTCTTTTCTTCTGCTCCGGTGCTGGCAATAAACATCCCTGTTGCTGTGAAATGCAAATGAGTCAGGGCTTTCAGTCCCTGAGAGCAGACATCACATCACCAGAGAGATGGCCTTGAGATCCCTGCCAGTCGCAGGCACAAGGCATCCCTATGGCAACTAAAGCAGAGTAACACTGGGAAAAGGCTTGTTTAATATGCTCCAGCAACTGAAAATCAGAGAGGAGTCAGCTCCACAGGAGCAGCCTGCCTTCTGCAGATCACATCAAGGGCTTTGTCCCCCCACAGGCAAGAAGGGCTGCTGCTACCAGGTGACGATTCAGCTGAGCTGTGGGGATACACTCTGCATGTCCCCTGGGCTTGGACCTTGATTATTCTGCCCCAGAATCTGATTGCACCACTCCGTGACCTTAATCTGGCCCAGACATACAAATTTCCTTCCCATGGAAAGGAAAATACAGAGAAAAGCCTGGAATTTGGGCACTGAGCTGACAACACACCCAGGCTGAGGAGCTGTCTGAATGCTGTGAAACACTTATTCCTCCTTCCAGGCATGAAACTGCTCCCAACGTGTCCTTTTGCAGTCTGCCTTCCACCCCACTGATACAGGCCTTTGCAGAACAATGGTAAAAAAAGCTGAAATGCTTCTCAGAATTTATTTTCCTGAGCTGGAAAAGAGTATATATGGGGTCAAGCAGAGCAGCCAGAATCTGTCCTGGATTTCATGTTGATAGAGGTTGCTGCCAAGAGAACTGGAAGAGTGGTCCCAGCATGTGATGCCACCACTCTTCAGAGAATAAAGGTTTGAATTTTTCTCATGCTCCCAAGATCTTACAGCCAGCAATTGCCCCATGGATTGCTTTTTCCATACCTCCAGTTGAATACTGAACAACAGGTACCTATAAGGAGCCACTGTTTTTTCAACATCCATCCCTGATTTTCCTATTGTTCATTACCACTGATTGTAGGAAATGTGATCCTCACGAAAAGTAGGAGTAAGACAGCAAAGCTGATGTGTAAAAAGGAAAAATGATGGACAAGAACTAACTGAACTCCCATAGGAAAACTGGCATTTGCTCTGGATATTCTTAATGGAGGCTTCAAAAAGGCAGGAGCTTAAATTTGCCATTGTGTTTCAGTGTCAATAGTCATATAAATTACAGTTACATTGATAATAATTAATTATAACATTTATAACAACATAATGAATATAGATGAAATTAATATGCTTTTATTATAGTATATAACAATATAGTAAACATTAACAGGGAATTAGCTGTATAGAAGACAAATTTAATTAGGAGAAAAAGCTCCTAAAGAGGAAAAATAAAGAAGAAAACAGAGGGGGGAAAAGAAAAAAAAAAAAAAGAAGAGAAAAAGAAGAGAAAAAGAAGAGAAAAAGAAGAGAAAAAGAAGAAAAAATTCCAGCCAGCTGCAGTATTTGTAGCAGTTTAAAATAAAGCAGTGAGATGTGATCACCAGGGCAGTCCTGGAGCTTCCCCCCTGCTCCCAGCTCAGCTCCACTCTCTGCCAGCAGCAAGAAATCCCAGGGAAATTGTGACTGGCCAATGACAAGAGTGCTGGAGAAGAAAGAAGTGAGTTGGGTAAGGAGTCCAGACACATTCCACAAGGAAGTGGAGAACCAGTGTAAGGAATCTGTAGTGAATCACCAGCCGGAGCCACCTTGGAAAAAGAGTTTATTATCTGATAGCTGCAAGAGCTGGGGAGGAACTGGATCACCAGAGGACATCTGCACAATGTTTTCATCAGCCTCATTGTGCCAACATTAACATCAGCCAACAGGAACTGAGCTCAGTGCATTAAATAAACTTGCCAGTATTAACCTGTTAAAACTCTGGGTGCTCGGAGGAGCCAAGTCCTCCCTCAGCCCACCTGGAGCAGCATATGGCAACCATGGCCAGATTAATCCCCCTAATCCATACGTTGTGGCAACTGCTAATGAGACACAGAGTTTTCCACTGTTTCCCATTCACCCCTTGTCAGTGATGGTTTTCTGTCCTTGCTGCCTCATGGAAAGCTTTCCTGAAGTTATTCCAGTGACTGCTGTGACTTCATTTCCCGGCAAACTGGAGGTTACCAGTGGCAATGCTGGCACAGTGTCCCCAGAAGGGACAGCGGCTCTCCAGCCTGTGGGCTCCAGGTCAGATCACCAACACAGGGCACCAGCAGATGAAACTCCAGAGATTTTCCCCAGCACTGAGTCCTGGGAGAGATGTGCACCTCTGTGGCTTCTTCACGTGCCCCTGAAGGTGCCACAGTGACCAGCCCTGCTCTTGTTCCAGTGAGCAGAGTAGATGTGCTCACATCTACTACATTCCATCTAGAGAATGGAATTAGCCTTTCCTGGGACTGTGGTTTTTCCTTTTTATCTCTAATTGTTTGTCTATAATAAACATAAAAGAGGTCTTTCTTCCAATGGCAGACAAAAGAGCCCTGCTGTAAAGGGAAGAAGAAAATGGAGCTTCTCTGGAGGAATTATTCTCCCATGCCATGTATACTTGCTAAGATTCAGTTCAGTGAGCCACACACCATTCACAAGGGAGCTTTGGTCTGAGGACCAGGTGAACCAAATTCGCTGTCTGAGACCAACTTAATTGTCAGGGACATTAAGTAGAGAAGAAAGATGATGAGGAGGAGAAGTAAATATTTAATCTGACTTCACTGTCCTTCCCAGAGAAACAGCCCTCTCCTCTGTGGCCAGGACTGGCACAGGCAACTTCCTCCCTCAGTCTTGGTTTTCTTGGCAAAAGCTCTTTATTTGATTGCGTAATTTCTCTCCCAACAGGCCCAGTCCCTGACTTGTTTCAAAAGCATTTGGCAATCTCTTCCTCATCACCCTTTTGGTTGCCTCTGTGTCCTGTGGCTGCTGCTGGGGTGGTGCCTTGCTGCTGGGTGACATTTGCAGACACGTTGCTGTCAGGAACAGGCAGCCACAATGATTTCCTGAGGTGAAACTCCCTGCTAATCTGTGTGTCTGTGTTTGTGTTTGTGGATGTGTTGTCTCTTATTTTTCTTTGTCTTTCATGTGATATCCGAGCTGTCCCAAATTACATCACCATCACGCTGATATAAATTCCAGTTATTCCCACTGCAGACAGCCCTGCTGCTCATATCTCAGGGCTGGGGCTGGGGAGTTTTTAACAGTCTTGCCCCAGATTTGAGTACTTGATTCAAGACCATGGTCTCTTGAAATCAAGGATTATCTCTAAAGATAATTTTGACAAACAGTAAGAATACAGAAGCAGCAGCATCTGCAGGTGACAAATTTCACAGTTTATTTAATCTCTTTAAATGAGGCTTCAAGACACAATTTTCATTTTCCTTGCAAAAATGTTCCTGTAAAGGATATCTTTTATTCCTAACTTGACCAGGGCTGTGGTGAAACAAGGATGATGCTGTGGGAGACTGAGATCACATAACAATGGGCAAAAGCAAAGATTTTTTACATTGTGTGGTGTTCAGCAAAAGGCAGAGAAAGTCGAGTGATGGATGCACCATGTGAACAGTGCTGCTGAGCTGATGAGCCATCCTGGAGACAGCCTTCCAGAGCAGCTAACCTATAAAAAGACTTTAAATTGGATGAAAGACTCAGCTCCCAGCAGGAAAATAAGAGATCCCTTTCAGGGCTTGATTCATTGGATGTATCTATATTTAAATGATAAATCAAGATTACAGTATTTTATATTTATGTATACCAGATATTATATGTGTAATTTATACAAATTCTAATATGGGGGGAAATGGTAAAAACAATGAAAATTTATTTTTTGATGTTTGCAATTTACCAAACTGATAAAATCCAGTATCCAATGATCTGCCCCTTTGCCCCAGATCACTTCCCATCTGACCTCTTTAGTCCCCACAAAACCCTACATGAATCCCCATGAAACTCCTTTTCTCAGCCATAAACCTGAGGAGCCCCTGAGGCTCATTCCAAGACCCAGATTAAATCACAGAAGTCACCTCCTTGATGAATTATCTAGCTGAGACACTCATGCAATTAAGAGAAGTTCTATTAGTAAAGCCAGAAAAGGGTCAGGTTTTGAAAAGCCAGAATGGAGATGCCCTGGTTTTATGTTGTTTGACCACATTATGGCTGCAGTGCTTTGAATGTCTATGAAACTGCTGAGTCTTTAAGAAAACAGTGAGCTGGTGGCTGGAAGTGGTGGAGGGAAGATGGAAAAGAAGTGGTACCACATTTTTTACCACAAGTGTATAAAACTATTGTCAGAAAACATATTGACAGTATTGACTGAAGAACTTTGAACTATTGGTGGACAGAAAGAGTGAGATTGGATGTGATGTAAGGTACAACATGGTGTGTATGGGAATTATCTGCATAATCTTTTTTTTTAATGTACAGACAGTTTGGCCCAGAATTAGGAAAATAAGTTGAGATGTTCTAGAATTAAGAAAGTAAGTTGAGATGTTCTAGATGATATTTAAGGCCCCTTCCAACCCAAGCTGTTCTATGACACTATGTTTGAGTCTGCCAGGGTAAACTGGTAGTAATGTGATGAGGGATGAAAACTGCCTCGGTTAAAAATATAAACTGCATTTCCCTGTACTCTTCCAGGAGCCAAGGCAGGCTGGGGGAAAAGCTGCAATGATCAAGTGCAAGCTAACAAGAAGCTTTTGAATGAGACCTGATCCATGGCCATGCTCATTTATAACCATAGTTTCATAGCTTTTATTTTCTGTAGAGGTACAGTGATTTTTCTATGGGAAGAACACATCAGCCTGGAATGAAGAGCCCAGAGAGCAGCAAACACTGAGGTGACAGCACTGACTGTTCCAAATAAAAGCCACATTTTTTTCTTTGATTGCAGATCAAATTGCAAGTAGTACTTCAGGTCATTTCTCTTTATGTCTGGATGAGTCTTCCATCTCCAGCCAGCTGTTGGCCTTGCCATTTCCATGAAGAATTGCTAGGACAGCAATGTTTCCTGCAGCATTATTTTAGGCTTGCTGTCACTGCTGCCCCTGCAGCGTGTCACTTGCAGTCCATCGCTCCCATTTCTTCCTTCCCCATTCTGAGACTTTTCCTGACGGAGATGAAGTGCTGGATTTGAAAAGCCAAATCCATTTTCTTACAGACACCAATGTCATGACTGTCATCCATATCTGCTGAGTTTTATAGAAACCCAGGCATTTCTTTAAATGCTCAGTCCTCAGACCTTTCTATGCACTTTGTTTACCCCAGTCAAAAACACAACAAAAGTCTCAACACCCTCAACTGCCATTATGGCAATGGCACTTTTAATTAAGAGGAGAATCCTCTTCTGCATCAGCAGGAAAAAAAACAAGAAAAATATTTAGTTTTCTTAATTGTATATGTATGTGGGATTTTGACATGAATTTAGGCCAATGAACTCTCCTTTTTTTGCAAGCAGAACTTGCAACACTTACCCTCTATGATTCTCCTAAATGGAAATATCATACAGGTAATATTCAAAACAAAGATGTTACCAAAAAAAGCATGAAGCAAGTATGGATTTTTGTTAATGCTCTTAATTAGAGCCATAAAATTTCAGAGTAGAAAATTTCCATTTGAATGACTCATGTTATTAAGTACAGAACTGTATGTTCCCATGGCTCAGCAACCTTAGTAAATATATCATTAGTGGTCCACAGAGAGAGAATGGATAGTTTGGTGCTGGTGGTCTTATTTTCAGCAGCTTAATTCTCCAATGATACAGCTGCCATTATTTTTCCATAAATGTTGCTGTTGTCCCTGCCAGACAAATGTTGTGTGATCAGAGATGCAAGGGGAAGGGATTCACATGATTGTCCATGATTTCCATTAAGACTGGCTTTCCACAGCCTGTTAAAATCCACATTGTGGAAGGCTGAAAACAATTCATGCAACGCAGGTAAACCTTTAGCATCCACAGTGTCCTGTAGCAAGGAGTTCCATATTTGATGTGAAGAACATCTTATTTGGTTTAAACCTCGTATCTGCTCCCTCTGTGTGACACCCATTGCTTCTTAAAGTGATATCATGTGAACAATTGGGTTTTATTTTCCTCCTGTGTGTCACTTTACACTGTAAACCTCTACTGTACTCCTTAGTCATCTCTCTTGGGGCCAAAGAGTCACAGTTGACTTAATTAATATTATTAATTATTATAATATTTACATCACAAATGGATGCAGGCACAAGCATATGTGCACACACTCCTGCTTATTAGTATTGGAATTAATTGGGAGTTGAGGGATGCTGGAGAACTTGTCCCTCTGTGGCTGTGGGGATTTGATATCCAAAATTATCAGTTCATTGGTGTGGGTTTAAACTCCTGCAAACCCTCTTGTGCAAAGCAGACTGAAAAAAAAGCCTTATTTACATCTGCCTTGGCAGCCCTGAGAGCAGCATTTGGGGAAGCACCAGCTTCTCCCCAGTCAGTAGGGAGTCAGTAGGGAATTCCATCTCTCCTGTGGGATGTGTGCTCCCTCCCGCTGTTACTATGTAAGTGAAAATTTGGAGGAGGAATAATGCAAAGTCTTTAAGCATTAATAATTCATAAAATGTAGAGTCATTGTTTTTGTTAGTAATTGGTTTCTGGGCTCTATAAAGCCTTCTCTAAGTGAGGAACACACTGGGTATGAAATAAAATCTAAAAAGGGCATAGACTATCTGGCAAATCAAGCTCAAGTACAGCTATTTCATTGTGTATCTATATATATATATATATGTGTGTGTGTGTAGATAGATAGATATAGATCAGGTTTTGGCAAATACAACACAGACCAGACTTTGAGGTTGGATGCTGAAATGGTTGGAACAAGTGCTGCATTTGGAACTGCTGTATGCTCAGTTCTAAAGGAATAACGAGGACAGTGCAATCTGTGCTGCCCAAACTGTTCCATGTGAACACACACACCTTGGGAAGGAGGTGATGGGCACTGGGTCAGCATCAGCACTGTTCTCCTGGTGGGGACAAGCACCACTGCTCTTTTCCTGCTGGCACAGGACAAGGAAAAGCAGCACAGAGCTCTGTCAGCCTCTGCAGCCTGTGTGCCACAGTAAATATCCACCAGCATTCCCATTCCAATGGAAAAATAAAGCCTCCCTGGCTTAGGAAAGAACTGTTGGCAGCTGTAAATTTGGTTTCATGACTGAGCTGTGTCACAGCAGCTCAACAGATCTTGCAGCCTGAGGCTGATCAAAGCCCCCTTTTTCCCAGTTACCTTATAACTGTGTAAGTTAAAATAACTTCCTACTCCTGTCAGGGGTGACCCAAGGCTTCTAAAACGAGGGGGATCTCTTGCTCTGCTCCACTCTTGGCTGTGTCTGCTGCTGCCAAGTCAGACTATTAGTCTGTCTTCTCTAATGAGACACTTCAGAGGAAGGAGAAGAACACAAAGCAGCTGCTAGCATGAAATAACTTTGCAATAGCTGCTTCCTGACCCTGGTGAGCAGAGCTGGGTTTGAGGTATCCAGCAGAAAATCTTGTGGATCTGGAAGAACTACTGCTTCTGCATCATCTGACCTGCATCCATCTTTCAGCAAAAGTAAAATTCTCTGTGTTGTGCCCCACTAGAGCTGCTGGCAGTACCTGGAGGTCAGAGCCATGGGACAATGCTGGAGGTGAACTCTTGTTTCATGGTATTTCATTGTAGCTAATAATGAGGGAAAAAACAATACTGTAAACAAACCAGCATCCATGGCAACACAGCCATTCACTCTTGAACTTTTCAAAACAGGAATAATTAATTTAACCTTTTTGGTTTAGTTTTTGGCTTTTTGGGTGTTTTTTGTTTTGTTTTGGTTTGGTTTTTTTTTTTGCTTTTTTATATGATAAAAGCTTACACAGACAGATGTGGGTGTGTTCTGGCAATTAGTAATCAGCTGAGTCAGGGTTCTTCAAGGGAGCTTGTAAAGGATCTACCTCTTTAACATTTAAGTTCTTGTATCCAGAGTGCAATCTGAATTGCTCAGCACAGCAGCTTTGGCCTTAGGGGCTGTATCAAACAGATCCATACAATTGTTTCTAAGGAAATGCTTTTCCTATTGCCTTTGACAGTTAAAAATGAGACAGTGGAGTTCATTTGCTGGAGTACCTGAGTGTGGAAGTCATTCAAGTCTGATCTGGTGACACTTTTCCCCAGGGAAGGGGTTTCCTGTCTGTTGATATGGTCCCTACAACTAGAGCTGCTCAATGCATTTGTGCTGGTTTTGAGTAACAAATGAGCACAAAGATCAACCAGTTCATGCTGGGAATAGGAAGTGAATAAGTACTGATGGGTCATAGCCTAATTCCCAAAACTGCATCCTCCTTTCCAAGTTTTTAGGTGGATTCCTTGGCTGCAGACCAGATAGAAACATGAAAGGGAAGGTTTCATTGCAAATGCTCCACTTCTGTGGCATTTTTTCAGGAAAATAAGGGTACAAGGCTCTTCAAATGAGGATTTTGTTCCAAGAGACCTGTATTTGGGGTCATGATGTGGATTCACACTTCCAAACCCACTAATATCAAATAACTCATCGTGCTAGCAAAGCTAATAGTAGTACTGCAGGTGTCTGAGACTAATTTGAGGACTCCATTTTATTGTTTTGGGGGTAAAAGATCCCCAGCCCTGGGTAAAGAGTTATGGAAATACACAGATTAAATCTGGGCTCAAGATTTGAATCTTGCTCTGCACTTCACTGACCTGAATAAGGTAAAAGACAGTGTGATCAAGTTCATCACTTGGCTCAAAGAACTTGCACAGTTCCTTACAGCCTTTATCATCCAGACCTCCTTATCTTGCTCCATCTGCTCCATTCCAGTGATATTTTTAGCATGCATTCCCTGTACAGTTTTTCCAGTCTGGCTGCCTGACCCGTTGGTTTCCTAACAATGCAACTGCAATGGAAGTGGTGCATGAGCAAAGGCTGCCACTGAAGTGGGATTTTTTCCAGCTCCCAGAATAACTCCCAAATTTGACCAATCCTCTCACCTTGGAGCTGTTTTTAACGAGTCAAGCTGGGAGGTTTTTTTTCTGTAAGGTTCTGTTAACCTAGAAATGGCTTCAGCTCTGCTTTGAAGTTAACACTTCATTAAGATTAATTGGGGAAGTTCACACCTCTGCTGGGAGTTTGTCTAGCAGACTGTGAGACAGGAGCCGGCTGATTTACACGCCGATGCCTGGCTTTGTAGCTGTAAAAGGGAGGGCAGTCACTGGCTCCAAGAACAGTGCAAGAACTGAAAAATGACCCTGCTTCCACAGCTGGGCTCCTCCTGCTCCTGAACTCACCGCAGGGAATGGATGCTGATCACAGCTGCCTTGAACTTGCAGTACAGTTTCAGGTGCCAGCCTCGGGACACCAATGGCAGGGGATAAATGATTAAACTTTACATTACTGGTGGTGGATAAACCAAGAGGTAAAGTTTTCCACTTGTCTACTGCTGCCTGGTATTCAGCACAAGGAGGAGAAGGGAAATGGGGCTGGCTCCTGCTGACACATGGGCCAAGTCCAGCGCTCTGAGTCCATGGAGAGGTCTCCAGGAGGATGTGGGAGGTAGGAGAGCTCTGTGAATGTCTCTCCCTTTGTGTCAGGCCACATGATGGGAAGAAAGAACCCTGCAACATGTCAGATCCATCAGAACCAGGAAAGCTGACATCCTTTTAGCTTCTTGGATTTGGCTGGGTTAGGTTTAGAGGTGGACTCAATGATCTTAGAGCCATTAGGCTGGAAAATAGCTTTATGAGTCTGTGGCAGTGCAGGCAGGCGAGCTGAGTGGCCACAGCAGTAAGGTGCACATGTTCTTTTGTTTCCTCAGCTCTGTCTTCTTTCTCCTTGAGAGAATTCTCTTGGATAATCATCACAATGTAAATAATCTATAGTTGTTCCAGGTCACATGGTCACTTCTTGATGACTTCTAGAAGACAATTAAAGTTGGGCGGATCCCAAGTGAAATAGCTTTAAGCAAATGGATGCTTCATCTATATGTTATCTCATGTGCAGGGAGTTCACACAATCAGAGAATTGGAAGGGACCCACAAGGATCATCAAGTCCAACTCCTGGCCCTGCACATCACCATCCCCAAGGGTCACCCCATGTGCCCAAGATCATTGTCCAAACACTTCTTGAACAGACAGCTGTGACCAGTAATGTCTGCAAATCAGATGCCTCTGTTAGAGCAGCACAGTGTTAATGATGTTGGGGAGAGCTGTGATGGAACCTTTTTCCCTTGCCAAAGTATGGATGAGCAGTACATCAGAGCCATGGCAGTGTTACTTGTGGCATAGTAAAGGAGTCAGATCTTGCAGTCTGTCAAGGTCCATGATCAGAATAGTTTGTGCCCTTAATCAGGGCACAGCCTTAGCCCTTAACCTTCATCCTGAAGATCAGATGAGCTGCAGTGGCTGGAGTGAGCTCTCCCATTGAGCAGCTTTTGCCTTCTGCAGTTCTGACTCCCCAGAAGATCTGCTCAGCGTTTTAAGCGGTTCTGATGAGCTGTGATAGAACAAAATAAACAATGGTGTGTAGAGTTTGCACAACAGCTCTGTACGTACTGCTTTGTGCAAGATAATCCCGTGGCCTGAAGCCTGGAGAAACCTCCCTTGGAGCTCAGTCAGCTTCTTTGATACAGCTTTTATCTTACCCTTTACTGTGTTTATTGCTGGCAGAAAACAAGAGTAAATGTATAGATAAACTTCAGGCTCTTATCATCTTGGCTAGAAGGGTAATCCTGGCTCCCTTCATGTAAACAGCTACATTCCTTCTGATTTCATTTGTACCAGGGTTTCATCTCTTTGAGTGCGTTTTCCTCCCTCTATTTGCAGTCCTTGAAGCAATCACAGACTGCTGTCTACCACCTGCATTCCACCAGGCACTGGGATTGCAGCTGAAGGCTCAGCACAAGGGGAAGGAAAAACCCTCCTTGGAAACTTCCAGATCTTTAGACAGTTCTGGGACAGGGAGTGAGGTGGGAATTCATGGACCAGGGGCTGAAAACCCATCAGGTACTGGAGGGAACAGCTGGGGGAAAGGGGCAAGGCTGCAAACTCCCCCTCTGATGCGGCTGCTGAGATCGGCTGCGTTCCCCGCACTGCTAGCAGAGCACAAAAGGCTAAAATCTAATATTAGAGAGACAGTGATGGGCATTACATCTTGAGGTTTTAGTGTTTTAATGTTGTTTCTATGGTACCAGTACCTGGAATCTTCAGAAAAATAAAATAAAATTTAATGATAACAACCAGAGTCACTGCCCTACTTCTATATATAGAAGCCCTCTGCCGTAATATCATGATCTCAAATCTGATAAGGGTTTTTCCAGTTCCATGAAATGTTTTTTGCTGTCTGTGGCTCATACAGGTGGAAAAAAACAGGAACATTCATAATTTAGTTTCCGAAATAAATATTCTACTTCACTGGACAAAGTAAAGTACTACTGTACAGATGAAGGTTCAGATATTGGCTGTCCTAGAACTTCAGATCTCCCGTTTGTTATAGGTCAGATATAGATCTGATCTATATCTTTATATATTTACAGGACAAATCACCCTAGCATTGACCTAAGCAACCAAAAATGATCCAATCCAATGGAATCTGGGCTAATGTAGGTCACTATAAGTTGGCCATAGGAGTCCAGAAGCACTGGAGACCACACAGTTTTTATCTGTGTCTCCATCACTTGTAAACTGAAATGCAGCTTATTTTAGAAACAAGTTAACCAAGTGCTGCTGCAGGACGTTGGTTAAGATAAACAAAAAGTAATGAACTATGTGAAATATCATTGGAAATGGAAGTTCAGCTGCCCAAGTTTGAGTTCATGGGAGGCATCTGGCTCTTGAAAATCTTCAGTCATAACTGCTTGAAGGTGAACCTGTGGGATTCACTAGCCCAAAGTGGGCTAATCTAATGGAAAGGTCTTTCCTGACCTGGAGAAGACTTGGTGATTGAGGAAGAAGTGTCCTGTGCTACACATTCTATCAGAAAGACAGCACTTGCCCAAACATAACACCCCTGGCAGCATACTAGAACATCTTGGGTTTAGACTGGGGTGAGAAGAGTCCCTAGGGTTACTTAGAGGTGTTCCTCCCAGGGCAACAACAGATGCATTTCTCCTTAATTTATTTGAAAAGTCTCTTTCTGTGCCTTCTGACCAGTGGGCAGCAGCACATTTCACTCCAAAAAATTCTTTCCATTTATGAGGCTGCAGCAGAACTCAGAAATACTGAAGACAAGTTAACTGCTCTTGAGGATCAGACAGGAGGGAAAAGTATTCCCTAACTGACATGATGGGTTGTCCCAAAAGAGGCTTTATTCTAAAATAGTTTCATCTTTCCAAATATAAAAATCTAAAACAGTGGTGAAGGAGGCTAGGGTTTCTTTTTTGGCTCAGCCAGCTAACCTGGAAAGGTATATCTGTGCAGTCAGTCAGGAAAGTAGCAAAAATTCCTGGATGTAGCTCTTGGAAATCATTGCAGAAGCAAAGCCAGGTTATTTGTTATCATCAGAAACAGTCTGGAAAGAGCACGTTAAGATGTGGCTTTGATTTATTCTAGGACCTAGGGTTCAAGTTCAAATCCAAACCAGGATTAAAAAAGACTAGAGTATTCAGCAGGAGATTTTGGCTTCAAATGATAGAAACAGTGAGGGATCTTGCTGGCTTTGGTGATAGGTCAGGTTTTTAAATTACCTTGATTTTTGCACACCTCCTCTTCCAGATAATTGAAACCACATTGTGTTACATGTATGCAGCATGAATTTCCATTGGTAACATGTCTTTATCTTGAGACATTACTTCTTTTTTCTCCTGTAACTGAGACAAAGAACCTCCTTTTCTCTATCCCTGTCATCTTCCAGCTCCTGTTGAACAATCTGGGCCTAATTTGAATTCCAGTGATGAGGAATAACCTGATATTTTGCTTACCTTCATGAATGAAAGGTTAATTCTGTACATCCCAGATTTATACTGCACGCTAGTTTAAGGGCATTTTACCGCACAGCTGGTGAGGGATTTTCACAAATACAAGAGAGGACTGTATGTTATTTTACTTTTCCTTTCAACTTGCTTCTTTTTTTTATAAAGTTCCCAGCTGACTGCACACTCTTGAATGCAGCAATCTGTTTAATCTAGTTTTAGCCTTCCTTTTCCTGTTTTGCTGTTTACTTTTCTTCCCATGCCAGTAGCGATTGAGGCAATACTGTGGGCCCATTATTTGTTTCAGGCATCTTGGAATATATGTGTTGGCTTTGCTCTGTGTGTGCATGCATGAGAGAAAGGGAATAAGCATACATGTGCCCAATTAGTTAGTACACTTAAATTAATGAAGAGCTATCTATGAATCTCCCTTTTTTTCTGAGAATTTGGAAATGCTGGGATCTTTGTAACTTTCAAAAACTTCAAAAGCAGCTATAAGGTCACAGTCTAATACTCCCTTCTGTATACTCATGTCTTTTCTGAAAATATTTCCCAACTTAATCTTCAGTGTGTGGAACAGGAGGGCAGAGGGGGAATGGCAGTGTTTACGACCAAAGTGCAAAGATGAGGAAGAAAATTAAATCCACAAGAAAGGGAATCTTTTGATCTCTGCTTCATTTTCCTCATTACCAACTTAACACTACCAGCAGTTATGGTTTAACTAAACACTGAGTTTGTGGACCCATGTCTCTGTCTACAGATAAGGGAAGGTCAAGAGGAACTAAGCTAAAGCTGTCTTTGCTTTTGCACATTTTCCTTGAATTGGGACACCCAAACAAGTCAGTGGGAGTCTAAACACCACCAATGATTTGAGTGTGTTGCTTCTTGTAATAGGTAAAATACAATCAAAGATGATTGCAGTGGATAGACACACTCCTGAGAAGAAAGAGTCTCAGTAATATCACAGGTGAAGAGGCCTCTAGGGTCCATGAAACTTGAAAGAAAATACCACAGTAAACTGAACAGCAGCAAAATTAACCCAGCCAGAAGAGTTTGGAAGGAAGTGTTAAAAATCCAGGCTTTATGTCCCTCTTTTTTTTTTTTTCCTCTTTGGTTCTTGAATTGTGAGAAACCCTCAGGGGTCAGAAAAGCTGCAAATGAGAGGAGGAGGGAGGTGTATGGAGGATGTCTCTGTTCTCTAGGAAATCTCCTCTGTCAAACCACCCCCTGGAGCAGTGAGAAAAACTCACTTCCAACAATGTTTCTGCCTCTCATTCCACAAAATAAAACCAAAGGAGAGACTCAGTTTCACCCCATCTCTCTACCTTCAAAACTAACCTAACTGACTCCTGCCCACCAAAGGAGGTCCCTGTCAGGTTGATAAACACATCCATTGTTTGAGAACTCAAAGAGATCACATCCTCTTCATCACTGTCCTGGCTTCGCTCCTGGTTTGTCTGCTCCAAACACCAGTAGAGGTGGTGAACTGGGCCTGCACAGTGTGTCTGTCTGGCAGCCCCAAAGGATGCCTTGAATGGTCCTTCCAAAACACTGAGCTGTCACAATTCATCCACCAGCTGGGATGATTGATGTCCTCAGAAAACCCATGTGCACCAGAAAGGAGTTTAGGTGTGCAGTGAAGAAGTCAAAGAAAATTCACAGGTCCCAAAGAAGAAATAACATATGAACAAGTCTGCTACTAGCACCAATGCCATCTGAGGAAAATGAAAACCTTTTTTTTCTGTGCTTTCTTCCAATGTACAGAAAAATGATGTAGTCAGATTCTATCCTCCTGAAACTACTGAAACACATAAACAAGTAACCTGGGATTAGACATTAAGGAAAACTTATATTAGGGCAATTCCCAGAGGGAAATAGCCCCCACAGGTCTGTGCATTGGAGAAATAAGGTATGTTCCTTTTTCCTGGTATCATTTATGACTTTAGGCCTGAGTACACAGCTAATTCTGAAGTAGTTCCAAAAACAAAAGGCAAGAAAAGAATAATGATTCCTGAGAAGCCAGTATGCTGGCTCTGGCTGATGCTGGCTGCAAACATGTCTGGGTGAGCTGAATCTGGAGTTTAAGCACAGGCAGATCATTTCAGACTGTCCTGCAGCTAAGTAACATTTCACCCTGGGGAAGTCTCCCTTCCAAACCCTTCCACTGTTCCACACAGGCTTCCTTTCAATGTTGTTGTCTGTTCTCAGTGGGTTTTCTTCATATTCACCCTTTCTGAAGATTTTGGGATATTCAGAGAAGCTGCTGTATTAATTTTTTCAGATGTTTTGAATTTTGAAAGTCTTCACCTGCAGAGGATTTATCCTGATAAGGCATTAATTACAGCTTTACTTGAAGAAAGAGAACTGTTCACAAAGTGAAGGGTGCTCAGCTCCTTCTTAGACACTAACATGAGCATTTCTGAATGGAGATCTGTTCAGGTGTTCTGGACATTTGCATGTCAGCGTGCAGAAAAAGCAAGCAAATGCAAATGAATGTTCCTGAAACAGCAGTGGAAAGAAAATATTTTTTTACCTACCCTAAAAAGACCTTGTTATAAGGATCATGATAGCAAGAGACAGCAGTGCTAAACTTCCAGAGCAGGAGATGAGAACTGGCTGGCTGACAGCAATGGAACTGGGATTCACTCAGACTTCTCTGAGATCCTTAACTCAGTGTTTTATTAAGCCTCCAGAAGTGCTTAAGCCCTAGAAAGCTCCTTTAGGTGTTATTTGGGCTGCATAGCTCCGAATGCAGGAAGCCTTGCTGAACCCCAGTGTGGTTTGTGCACATGTGCATCTGAGTGCAGGCGTGTGCTCACCAGGGAAGCAAAAAGGAGGAACTGAGGCAGCAGACACATGACTCAGGGTGTGTGGAGATTGGTAATGCAGCCCTGGTATTGCAGCAAGTTTGCTGCTTCATTCTGCAGCACCTGGGCTTCCTCCCAACAGAAAATGCTGCAGGCTACACTTATGCTGAGCAGTTAATTATCTGTGGGAGCAGGTAAGGGATTAGTGACCAGGTAGAGTTTCACACCTGTCAATAGGGTGAACACTGTAGCTGCTCAGAAATATTTGGCAAGAGAGGAAGTAATACAGCTTTTCCTATGCTAAACCACAAGCCCCTTCCACATGAACTGAAGGGGAATTGTCTCCTGTTGGTGGAATTTGGTATGTGATGTGCCTGGACGAGATCTGGTTCCAAGTCATGTTGCTGCATGTGCCTGGCAGTAATGCTGGCTTAATAAGTATCTGTCCTCTTCTTACACCCATGCCTACCTCTGTGCTGCAGCCCACACCCCTGCCTTTGGTGCTGTTGGAAACCAGCCATGGAGATACCTGGTTTGAACAGCAAAAATAAACCCAAACCTTTTTAGGAATGCTGGCTCACAGCCCGATCAATATCCTGACCTGATTGGCAGCACTGATGCAAACCCCAGGAGGGCCAGCAGGACCCAGAGGGCAGAGCACAGAGGTACCAGCCAGCAGTGAGGGGCAGCAATAGCTCAAGCCTAAATTCCTGCCAAAGATTTTGCATGATGACCCTGGAGCTGGAACCATAGTTTGGGGAGCAAAGCTCAGCCTAATCCAGTCTCTGTTCTGAACAATGCAGGGATAGCACAGGTTTAACCCAGATTTTACCTCTGCCTTTGAATTAGGAAGCATGAATTCAGGTTTGCATCCTACACCCAAAGAAATCTTTTTGAGCAGCTTGTTTCTGCCAAGGTAATTAATCAGGAGATGGCAAAAGATCACTTTGTTTCATCCCAGATTTCAAACCCCATTTGTCTACTGTTCCCTGGCCTGTCAAGGTTTTCCCACATGCTGTGTGTTCTGGACATCATATGGTCTCTTACTTTTAGCTGTAGGTGATTGCAATACAGCCCCTTCAAAGAAATCCCACTTATACTGTCTGTTAGTATTCAAAAGCAATCAGATGTTAGTAGGTTTATACAAAAGTTTACCTAAAATGTTTTCTGCTCTCACTTGCTTAGCTTTCATTCTCATAACCTGTGTCCCAAGTGAAAAGACACCTGCTCACTGGATTGACCTATCACAAAACCAAAAAAAGGGGTCTTGTTTTCACCTTCTTTAGCAATATCTTTTGGGTATTGAATATGTAGCACTTGTATCAGCTCACTTTAACTGTGTTTCCTCCTTTCCCTGATTAACACATCTAAGTTTAAGTGTTGGTTGCATAATTTACAGATTGCAAGAGTTTGCACTTTTTAGATTCAGTAAATGGTATTTAAAGTACTCAGGTGTCATTTTTTTTTTGTTACTAAGATGGAGTCACAGAGTCAACTGATGAATGGAACTGAGCAGTTTCCAGGGTCAAGTTCAAGCTTGTAAAAGACGAGTTATTAAAACTTAAAAATTCTCCGAAGCTCCAATCTTCCCCTAACAAGAATAGAATCGTAGCTCTTTTTCTCTCTTTCCATATGCAGCATTATACAAGAAATGCAGAGTAAGATATGGGCATCTCTTGAGCATTTGCTGAAATTAGCATTCTGGTCATTGCTGGATGTTCTTTGTGCCAGACAGAACTATGCTTTTTCCAAATAACTCCGTCCTGGCCCCTGATACTGCATGTGCTTACTTGATTATTCTGAATACTTCAGAGTACTTTTATAGCTCTCTCATAATGAACTGCCAAGTCTGTTTTGAATATGTTAATCTCAGGATTAAGTTAAATATAAATACATGCCCCCAGCACTCTGAAGGATTGATGCATTTTCAGTTTAATCTCTGAGGATTTTAGTACCATTCAGAAGAAATGTTCAATATCAATTCAGCATTGCTTCCAAGTAGGTGCACACTTTCATGAGGAATTTATATGAATCCCATTATAGATATGCTGGGAACCCTATTTTATAGTTACAGAAGAATCAAAACACCAAAGGATGAAGGGAGTGGTGTGACAACAGAATACATTTATTTTTTGGACAGGACAGGATTAAAAAGCGCTGCCATATGGGATCAAGTATTTATGTGGCCTAAACTCTCTGCCAGTTCCAGTTTATTTTAAAAATTCTGATGGATTAACTCTGAACAGCCAAGCTGTATGCCAGGTCAGTGCCTCACTTCCAGCTATAGGTTGAAGCCCAGAGCAGATGTGGGGTGAACACAGAGGTGACACCATGCACTCTGACAAGTTCAACAGAAGTGCCTGCTCCAGGAGAAATGTGCTGAGAACAAATTTGGAACTACACAGATGCATTTCTTTTTGCTCACGTAACCATGGCCTTACAACTGGGACTGAGAAGAGTTCAGGTCTGCTGAGGGAGACCAGGGCTCCTTGTGCATCTGTGCCCTTTCCCATCCTCAACCCGGCAAGCAGAGCTGAGAGAGACCAGGGAAGTTACAAAAACCATGGACAGACTGTGAGACCCTGAGGATATTTGTGAATTTGGGACAGTAAAACAGTGCTGATAGTAAAAATGGACCCAGTGAACAACAAACGGGTTGCTGAGGGCATTGCAAGGCTCTGCAGCCCAGGTGTGGCAGTGCTGCAGAGCTGGGCTGGGGTCAGGGCTGAGAGGGGGCTGCTGTGCCCTGCTCCAATGGAGACTGGCTGTGGGCACTGGGAATCAGCTCTGCAAATCTTGCAGAGTTTAACTCAGGGAAACAGAACTGCAGGCTCTGTGGTGAGGAGCTGGTGAAGAGTGTGACCTTGCTCCTTATTTTGTGACTCCATTTTTAAAGCTGAAGTAGTGTGGAGGGAGAGGAATAAGAAACATCCAAAGTATGTGAATATGTGTCTGTGAACTTTGTCAATCCTTCTAAAATGTCTATTATATTTCTCTTTATTGTATATGGAATAAGATTTATATTATAACTGGCATTTTTATGTCACCGTTCCTTTGTAACAACTTTCTTTCAGAAATCACAAAGCATATTTACAAATGACTATTAATGAAGCCTCACATAATCATTGTGTGGGTAATGGAAATTATTCTATTTGGTTCCCCATCCCTTCTAGATTTCTTTAAATCACATGAATCTTCAAGAATTAAGAAAAACAGCAGCAGAAGCCCATGAAGAATCCACTGTTTGGGTTTTTTTTCTCTTCCCTTATTTTAACAAGCTACAATCATTCCTCCATCCCTGTATCAGACCTGTGGTCAACTTTCAAGTGAGATTTAAGTCTGTGTTTGACACTTCAGCTGTGGAATGACTCAGGACTGATGCAGATACCACTTCACATCACTGTGTATCACAGCTGTGATCTGCTGGGGTGCACACAGGAAGGCAGGAGCTGACACAGCACACAGCCTGTATTACTTTCCTTGTTGCAGTTGCTCCTCCCTTAATAAAAAAATAATTCCATGTTTTGTTGATTTTTAGGGCATGTTGCTAGATCTTAACTTTGCTATTAAAAAAAAGATTTAAATTGTATAGAATTTAGGTGTGATAATGTATTTGACAGGGCATGATGGAGAGGGTAAGCCTGGCTATTTATTGTAGATAAAAAAGTAATAGAATTGTAAAATATGTATTATTTTTTTAAATCATTCTAGCCCGAGGCAGGGTTAGCTGAAGAGCTTTTTCCAAGGCCGTACGAAAACGTTTATATTCCAGACTCAGTAATGTATCTATTTCATGATGATAAACAATCTCAGACATCACCTTTGAAGTCTGGAAAAGTTAGCAGCTTGGTAAATAATTTTCAAAACGTGACTCCTTTTCAAAGTAGCACTTGATGTATTTCCATGCAGCTTTGGGGAAGCTCTTGGAAAAGTCATTGATGGAAAGGAATCTGCTGTGAAACTCTTAAATCGTTCAGTGGGCTTGTTTTTCTTTTTTCAGATAATACACTTGAAGTTTGTGATATTTTTTTCATAGAGGCCTTACACCTGGTATGAAGATTCTTGGTTTATTGAAGATATATAGAGCTTTTGAAGAATCTGTCTCACCTCCATTCTGTTTTGGAAAAGGGCTTGTACATGGGCATGACTGGGCATCTCCACTCAAAAGCACTGAGCCTTCTGCTTCCTCACTGTCAGCCAGGCACTTGGAGATGCTCCCTGATGGCTAGACAGGAAAAAAGGCATTGTTAAGTTTATTTTTGCTGCTTTTATGACTAAAAACACACTTAGCAGAATTCTGAAAGGAGGAGGAAACCACAAGTGCACGCAATGTGGCCAAGGCTCCCCTGGATAAGAAGTGTTGGGAGCAAGGCTGGGCTGGCTCTTCCCTCTCCTCTCACTGGGATTTATGGTCATCCCGTGATCCAGGGGCTGGAACTGCCAGCACCAGAGGGGCTTATGACTCTTGTTGTTTTAAAGTTATTTGTGCATTCACTGTAGGCATTATGAAATTGCTGTGGGCTTTTTTATCTCTGAAGAGCCAGACTTCTGAGCCACCGGCATAGCTTCCTAATCACAGGCACAGAAACTCCTGAACTTTAACACTTAACAGAAGTGTTATCTGGGCAGTCTCCTTTTGAGTAACTTTGGGGAAAAAATCAGTAATTGTGATTGTTTAAAAAGCTTATATTGAATGCTTTGCTATTGCAGAGCAAAACCTGCTGAGTCACTGGTAACAGTTTAATTCCAAAGTTGGCAACATTTCTCATGGATTGCCCTGTACACAAAACTCTCCATACTGCATATGTGTGTAGTTAACAGTAAACAAGACTGTTGGACTTTAAAAGATACATTACTGTGTCTAGAACATAAGTGTTTTGGTATGGCCTAGCAAAAACCTCTTAAGCTATGAAAAGAAGAAAAATCCTTCAAGTCGTACCTTAACTGATGTAAAACGAAGATGAATTTTGGACAAAACACCATTTGTAGCATGCAGTATGAAGATTCCCAGTGTGTGGCAAAATGCTTTCATGATACCACTAGAGAAATCAAAATAAAGAGCAGAAACTACTTAGGAATTCACTAGAAGCCTTGGTGGGAGCTAGGAATAAAGCCCCCATGTCTGGTGCTTCCACTCGGCAAGAAAAATAAATGTTTACTTTTTAAAGCATTTATTTCTAAATTGTTCAGGTGTGGCTGCCCTTTACAGGAAAGCGGGTGCACGACTGGCAAGGGGAAAGAAAAAATTACTGGAAAAATAAATACTGTGCATAGGAAGGAGATACAGCACAGAGGAAAACTGCAGTGATAGAAAAGGGCAGTGGATCAGCAGAAGTTTGCTGGTATGTGCAGAAATGACAACATCTGATTTATTCTTTTTTTACAGGGAGAAGAAGCTATTAAGCATATTTCAAGTCATTCCTGCTTGTATTTTCTCCCCCTCTTCTTTCTTTGTAGTTGTGGGTTTTGTTGTTGGGTTTTTTTTTTCCAGTGACAAGAAGATAAACTGCTGGTTGTAAAGACTGCTGCAGGGGAAACACTGGGGGTATAACCACCTAATTATGAATTTCCTGAATGTGCAACATGACCAGGAGCAACTGGACAGGATTAGTGCTGTATGTTTCATCTCCAGCTGTTTCATGAATGCCAATCTCCAAACTCTTCCAAGAAGAACATTTTTTTCTCCATGGCCCTACTTTTGGCTTTAACAATGCCAGCAATAGTGCTTTGTTTTCTTTAGAGCCTGAACTGAAACAAGAGCTTTCAACAAAACAAACCCCAAGCAAACCTAACGAGCCAAAGAGCTGCACAGTGTTAAGGAGATTTAGCTGAAATATTTGCAAAATATCAAAAGGAACATCCTTCTTGTTGGCAAAATTGGAACTAACACTGCAGAGATGCATGATTACGAGACAATAAATGAGAGTATTTTCTTCTGGTGCAGTGGTCAGAAGTTATTGTTTTGAATAAGCACCACTGGTGTGTAATCTTCACGGCGAGCTTCTTGAATTGGTGAAGTGCCAACCCTCTTTGGAAGCTCTTAGCAGACAGGAACTTATTTAAACTTATAAAACCAACGTAGACGAAAAAATGTAAAAAATGCCCTGTGTAAGGCCTCAGCTTGCAAACAGACAAATTGTGAAGACAATGGTGCTTCTCATGGAAGAGAGGGCAGCAGGAACCTTTTCTTTCCATGATGCCTTTGTAAAGATTAAGAAACAGCTTACAGAATAATATCCCTGACTAACAATAACTTCTAGGGTGTCAGAAATCATGTCTTTACATGATGGCATGGGTCTTTGGAGAGCCTCTTCTAGGTGCTGGTGAAGTTCTTTGCTCTTTTGTGACTTCTAGTAGAGTTTGACTGGACATACTTGTTACTTAGTAGTATCTGTATTTATTGCTTGGTAAAATCTCTGTGAGATTCAAAAGCCAAATTATAGACTTGTCCATTAGAGGTAATAAAATGATGTCCAATAAGTAATTGATTTTATCACACTGATATGCAGTGCAAAGTTACCATGCACTGCACTAACAGAAGAGGCAGAGTAATTTTATTTCAGAATCATACCGAGGTTACTCCTTTAATCTTTTCCCAACAATAAGATTTTTGGGGCTTAATTTCTTCACATGTTATTGAGCATGAGAAATCCTGACCTGTGTTATCTTAAAAAGGGAAAAAATCTGCTAATTAATACCATGAGTACAAACTCAGTCAGTTCATGAATGCAAATCTGTGAATATATGCTGAGTGAATAACTGGCATTCATTTCCTCCAAATAGAGAGGTACAGACAGAAATCCTGGTTCATTCTAATGTTTACATGCCCTACTTATTTAGAAAGACTGTCCTGCAGAATTTTGGATTCCCTGCAGTAAAAGTGACCATTATAAACTACATACACTTACCCAGATTTTTTTCTTGCATGTGCCAGTCTCCACAGGCTCTATATTGAAAATAAAGCATTGTGAGGATTGAAGAAAATTATCCTGTTTTAATCTGTACAATCTAATTTGCCTTTAGCTTTCTTTTTTTTTTTTTGTCGTCACATAAAAGAGTGAGAAAAAACTACCATGACCAGATTGTACTGTGTGATTTTGAGTACTCAATTGTTTAAGTTGCACTAACTTCATCCACTTGTGAGGCACACTGACAGAAAAGCATTTTAAAACAATTACAGATTATATGTCCTTCTCTTTATTCTGTGAGAGGAGTAAATTATGTCACCACAAGGAGGGGGAGGGAGGAGAGGTGAGACATCATTTTGTTCTGGGTGTTTTTGTGAGCAGATCTTCCACCTGTGCTTTGAGCATCCTGCCAGTCCCACCTTTCAAGTGGCAGGTGAGGTCCAAGTAAGGGATGCTTCAGTCCATGTTCTCAGCCTGAGGGGTCACCAAAGACAATTTTGCTGAGTACTTCTGACTTTCTTCATCCAAGTTGCTGCTGGGAAAAAAATAAAAGAGAAAAAAAAAAGAAGTGTGAACCTGGAGCTGTTGCTATGGATGAATGTAAACTGTTAGGACACTGAGTCCTGAGTCCTCACCCCACAGCTGCTCAGAGGTGTGATAATGCACATGGAGAGAAAACTCCTGCAGCCCCAGTCCATCCAGGGTTTGGGTGGAACCATCACCCTCTGTGCTGGTGCTATGCAGGGTTAAAACTGACTGAGGGCAGTATATCCCAGGTAGAAACCAACACAGTAGTCTGCAAATAAATCAATCAAAGCATGCTCTGTGTGCTGTCAAACAGCACCAATGCCAAGATCTCTGCCTGCCTGCCCTCCAGAATTCAGAAGATGCTGCTTGTGGGAATAGTAACAGTTTAACTCAAACCCCATCAGAAATGTGAGGGGAAGCATCCTGAGAGAATAAAGACTGTCTTCACAGCCTTGGCAATGATGTCTGACCTCCAAGGCCACATCCCAATTGTACAGAGTCATGGGCCCCTCTCTGGGTTTTGCCACAGAATAGGAGGGAATGGCTGATGGAAATGATGGCAGAATACAGGATTTGGAACTGGTTTGGATCCAGCCTCACTCAACAGTGCCAAAATTGTTGCTGTGTGATGGCTAAACAATTCCAGCCTGAAAGAAGCTGGGGGTTCTGTCTGGTCCTGCTGCATCTGTGGCTTCAGAGTGACTGTCATGGGGACAAGAATCCAACAGAAAGACCAAAGGATAGAGCTCAGCCCCTTCATCCTGCTCCTCTGCAACAGCACATGAGGGAAGAGAGATGGAAAAGATGCACTATTGCCACTTGCTTCCTGAATAAACAGAAAGATCTCACTGTGATAAAAGATAAATATGCATGTTATTGAAAAAAAAACCCACACTCATCAAAACAGAAAAATCAGATCATAACTTTGGTCTGTATTTATTTGGATGATAGTTTAGGTCAGTCATTTTCTCCAGTGTGACTTGTCTGTCCCTGCTGTGTCATCACTTAACCTAATCCTTTTCCTTTTTCAGTGGCAAGAGACATTTCCTCTTGGTCTGATTAATGCTCTTCCTAGATGAGCTGGCTCAGGGAGTAAGCTGTTAAAGAAATAGTTTTATCTGTTATTTACGTAGGAACTCTCGGATGGAAAGCAATCTTTGCTTCACTCTCCCCTGCCCTGTCCCTCAGTTCCAGAGGCATGCCCAGGCTCCATTGAATCATTTTATTGTTGCTGTTATCCATCTGCTCTTCCAGTTCATCAGGGCCATGGGGATGAACAGAAGGGGCTCCAAGGAGAAGGCAGTTTTTGCTCCAGGTCCAGGCTGACCTTGTACTAGTTTTTGTGAGTCTGCCCTTCTGCAGTTTCAGGTGAGACTGGAAATGTCCCCATGCCTGAGGACCCTATTCCGAGTTTCCAGATATGGACTGGGCTTTTAGATAGATAGAAAAGTTACAAATCAGCCTATGGTTCTATTTCTTTCCTCTTCTTTATTTCTCTTCATTTTGCTTTCTCCAGGTTTAAGTTTATTTACTCTTCAATTTAAATTTTATCTTTTTTTTTTCATAATTTCCAACGTGTGTCAGTGATTTTTCCCCTTCTAAACCAATGCCTTCACCGTCCCTTCTCTCTCTCTTTTTTTTCCCCCCAAAAACTGTCTACAAGACCAAGTAATGTCTTTAAAACCCCAGTGAATAATTAATCTCATCTGGTCTGTAACTCTATCCAGGACCATCAAAAAGTTTGCATGTTTTGGGTCAATAATAAACCAAAACATTTTTCTACTTTTAGATTTTATGCATTACAAAAGTTTTTGCAATTAACAACGAACAATACTTAGTGCTGGCTGACCATTCCACATTGAAAAATCTTTCCCATGGGAAAATCGCCTATTTGTTATTTTCATAGGAATTATCTATTTCAGATAACTTTATTTTCATTTTTCTGGGTTTTAGTCATGTACAAAAAAGCCCTAAACCCAGCCTATTTGGCCACAATGCTTTTACTCAGCCTTGATGCCAAACTGATTTTTCTTTAGTGTGTGTTTCAGCATGAAGCAGAACATCAAGGAGTTCTAGGGGAAAAATGTTTGTGTTGATATTTTAATGGAAGCTGAAGAAAATACACCTGGGCTGCATCAGACTCCAGAGAGTTTTCCAGTTTTTGAAAGGAAACCTTGCTCTGGTGGATAAAGTGGATCAATCATTGATAAAAGTAACAGTGCGGAATACAGTGATGGAGAGAAGGCAGAGCACAGGACGTGTGGGCGATGAGCTCCTGCAGAGGAAGGTTGGCTTCCCCAAGGACCACGGCTAAATCAAAAGACCCTTCATAGCACGGCTGTGATCTGTGGTGGGGGTAAGGCCAAGTCCTATTTTAAGCTTTTCCTGTAACCAGATTAAAGCTCCAGTCATGATTCCCCCATGGCTTGGATGCAGTGCTGAGAGGTGAATGACCACCACGGCCCCTCCTCGGGGCTCTCTTCCAGAGCCAGGGGATAAACTCCTCTTCTTTAGGGCTGCACAGTTTAATAAGTCAGAGCATTTCTTTAGCCCTGAAAACATTACCTAGAGCTTTTCCTCCTTGCTCCCAGCCGATGGGAATGTAGGAATGACCACACTGATGGGGGCACAGGCCTTGGCATTGCAGCAACCTGCAGCAGGCACCAAGGAGAGGACGTGGATGGTGACATGCACTGACCCCATCCTAGAACTGCTTGGGCAAAGGGCTGCCCTGTCAGAAATGGCATTTTGGTGACAACTTTCCAACATCCATCACAACCACACACCCCTGCTAGGGCTGGGTGGACAGGGGAGGCTCAGTGGGTGATGTGTGATCCAGGGGTGGTATTTGGCAATAAGTGAAGGGTCTACAAAACATATCTTATGAGGAACAGCTGGGGGAGGGCTTGTTTAATATGGAGAAGAAGAGGATCAGGTGAGAGCTCATCTCTCTCTACAAGTGCCTGAAAGGAGATTGTACCCAGCTCGGGATGCTCTTTTCTACCCGCACCTGCAGTGAGAGGAAAACAGCCTAAAGCTGAGATAGGGGAGATTCAGATTAGACATTAGAAACAAATGTTTTACTATTAGGGTGGTCTGACACTGAAACGGATGCAGGTGGAGTCACTACCCTGGAGGTGTTAAAGAGAAAGAGGCGCCTGGACCTGCCGCTGGGCGATGCTGTTTAGGGGTTATAGCGGTGCCGCTGCCTGGGCGGCTGGACTGGCTCATCTTCAACCCTGACGATTCTCTAACTCTATCATTCCGCGATTCCAAGTAGCGACGGGCGGATCGCGGCGAGCGGACGAGGCGGAACGGGAACCGGAGCGGGAAGCGGAGCGGCTCGGGCCGCAGGGACCGGGCGCCGTGCCCGCCCCGTGCCCGCCCCTCACGGAGCGCCCGCCCCGGCGGCGCGGGGCGGGGCGGCAGCGGGGCTGGCCGCCGTCCCACGCCCGCCTCGGCCGCCTTTTCGGCGGGAGCCGCTACTCCAGAGTGCGCGGTAGCGTGGGCCGGCCGGAGCCCCATGTGGTGCCGACATCACTGACATGGCGGAATCCCCGCCGAGCCCTCCCGGCACTCGCTCCAGCTAACCGGGACTCGCCGCCCCGCACCGCCCTCCCGCAGGTAAGGACGCGGCGGCGCTGCGGGCGAACGGGTGCCGGGCGGGGAGCCCCGCGGCTCCGCCTCGCTCCGAGCGCCGGGCAGCCGCGTCCCCCGCCCCGCGGCGCCTCTCCGGGTCCTGGCTCTTTTGTTCGGCGGCGGGACGCGGCCGCGCTCGGTGGAAAGTTTCTCTGCCCGCCCCGCCGGCTCCGTCCGCCGCGGGGAGCGCCCGGCGGGCGGGCGGGAGCGGCCGCGCTCGGGGCTGGCGGCGGGACGGGCGCTCCAGCACCGCCCGGCTGTCCCTGGGGGCGGCCGGCCCGGCCGCTGTCATCGCCACCGCCCTCCCCGCCCGCTGCGGCTCCCGGAGGAGAAGTGCGGGAGCGGTCGGTGCCGGCGGGGGCCGCGGGTGTGTGCGGGGCGCCCGCCCGCGGCACCCCCCGAGCCGCGCCCCGCTCCGCGACTCCCTGCCCGGCCGGGGCTGCGGGCAGGTGGAGGAACCGGGGGCTCCTCCGCCTCCAGAACGTCGGGATCCAGAGGGCATGTTGGAGAAAAAGCTGGAGAAAGGCGCGACCGTCTTCTCTTGGCCCCGTCCTCCCCGCCGGGCTCCTGGCAGAGGCGGCTTGGGGAAGGAAAGCCCTGGAAACTTTTTATTTTTGCTTGCCAGACACCTTTTAAAAATGGCATGCGACCAGCAGACGGAGTAAAAAAGAACAACCCTTTTTAAAAGCTTAACCTCTCTTAGGTTAAGACCACAGCTGCATCCCCCCCCTTCCCGGTTCTCAGAAATGTTCTATTTAAATAAGGTTTGGCGGAGGTAGTGCGGCTTGGAGTTAAATGTAACGAACCATTTATCCCATCTATATTTGTAGAATAGAAGGCGCGGGGCAAGCCTGCCTCTCTCCATATTAGTAATTTTGTATTTCATTTGCATTTCTTTGTGTCCTTTGAGTGTATAAAAGTACTGGCCTTAAAGGGGTAGTTACCCCACCTCGGGGTGGGGGGGTACCTGAGATACTGAGAGACTGGAGCTCCTTGTTGGTGTTTTTTATTCTGGATTTTTTTGTTTGCCATTCGGACTCCGTGCTGGGTCTGTGAGAACAGGATTCACGTATCCCAGTTACCTGTGCCCTAACCACAGCTGCTGTATCCCTTAACCGCTTACCCTGCAGAACACAGTACGTTCCTGAAAGGTGCCAAACCAGTCTAACTCGAGTTTAACAATGTGCTAGGTAATGGCATTTCAAACTTCCACAGATTTTTTAAGCGTAGAACACTATTTCTCAACCCCCCTTTTTTTTTTTTCAGCAGCAGAGCTTGCTTAAAAGAGTTTGGGAGTGCCAGGCCTGGCAGTGCCTGTCCTGGTCTGGGTCTGCGCTTTGTTCTGATGGGGAGCGGCTGCTCTGGACACGGATGACACAATGTATGCTTGGCTGGGAGTCCAGATAAAGGCCTGGCTCCCATGAACCTCAGGAGTGGCCAAGGGCTGCCTCCTGAGTGGAAGCATCTTGCTCCTCTTGCCCCGTTCACCTATGGCCCGTGTGTCTGTCTCAGCAGTCGCTGCCGGTGCTACCAGTAAGAAAATCATTCTTGGCCGAATTCCCGGGGTCATTTCGGGTCTCGCACAGAAGCGGTCTGTTAGTGCTTTTCTCTTAATCTTCAGCACTTCTGTGGTTCCCTCTCGTTAATTTCAAAGCGGTTGTGATTTGTGGTGGTATTGGGACCCTGCTGTGGCAGAAACGTCTGCTGCCCCAGAAGTGTCGTGTATTGTTCCCAGTTCGGTATCTTTTAGCTACTTTATGCTTATAATGTAGCTCAGAGATGAGTCTGTGTGGAAGGTGATATATTTTACATATTTTTTTTTCTTTTTTGAAATTTTGTGCCTTTGGGACTCATCTGGTTTGGGTTTGAGGTTGCTGCTGAGGAACAGCAATGAGAGGGTTTTTTCATACTGTTAGCCTATAGTTGGCCAAAGGATAAGAAATGAAGGTAGCTACCAGCCAAAATAAGCTGATACTCTGCTATAGCCAAGAAGCTCAGAGCTGTAACTCCATACTGCAAGTATTTTATCTTTAGTCTCGGAAAAGTTTGTAACTTCCAATCTGAAATGTGTTTATCCTGGCACTTTTTTTCCTACGTGTAGTATTCAGGGAACTAAAAGAAGTTTTCTCCATCATACCTGTTTCTTAGCAGAGAATTTGGGGTTTTTTTCTCCTCACATGTTAGTTTTCTTTATATCCTCTGAGAAAGAGAAGCAGTTAAGAGCAGTCAAACTTCTGCAGTTCATAAATCTGTTCAAGAAAATATGTACAGATCATGCAGCAAACTTCTGCATGTGTGTGGTTGTATTCATGAACTTTCTAATAAGTATAATTGACTTTTTCCCTCAAAAACGTAGACTGTCAGAACCAACATTTACAGCATGAATAAATGTTTGTAGCGGGAGGATAAATGCCTGCTAAGCACATGTAATTAAATACAAGGCCAAGAGCCTGAAAACACCTGAATCAAACAAATTACTCTCCACAGTGCTTTTTTCTTCACTTAGTCTGCCACTTCCCTCCAAAGAAAAGACATGGAGGGAGATGGAGTGATTTCTTTGGAGCACTTGGAGTGGCAGTTTGGGACGCACTGGGACAGCATCCTGTCACTCCACTGAGGATGCTGGGTTTAAAGTCTGGAAATAGTGTCACTGGAATTGTTTTGAGCAACATGCCACAAGTTATCGAAATTCCATTTGTTTGCAGTAGCCTTTGGTGTACAGCAAATAAAATAAATAGCAGAAGCAGCCAGCAGAGCCCTGTGTAAATCTCAGCTGTGCAAAATACTGGCGAGACGAAGTTTCTCAAGCGTTGCCCCGAGGATTTGTGCCTCAGTGATTGTCTCTGCACTGCTGAGTGGTGGAGGATCCTTTGGAAACAGCAGTATCAAAACCCGTGTTGTTTACGGCCAAGGTTTAGTGTCCCTGTGTGATCCGTCCCTGGAGATGGAAGGTATGTGGGAAGAGGGAAGTTCTTCAAACAAGGCAGTGGAAATAGGAGCCGCTGGATACACAGCGGTGAAAAGCCATCTACAGGCAGGAATGCTGGTATGTCAGCGAGCAGATAACTGCAAACAGCTTCCAGTGGGGACGTGGTGGTTGGCGTTTTTATCAGTTTATTCTAAGCACCTCTTTGCAAAATTAAAGTTGGAAGCCTGCTGGCTGTTGGATTCCAGACAGCCAGGGGAAAAAAAAGAAAAAAGCACAAACTAATTAAATGTGATTTATTGTGGAATTTGCAACAGTGTTGGAGAGATGAGTTGCCTTTCAGAAATGCTGCTGTGGATGTTAAATCTGTGCTTTGCTCTGGATGAAAAATGACGGTGCTGTTGAGCAAGTACACGAGAAAAACGTCTGTGTTAAAGTCTGTTCTTGAGCAGGAATATTCCCTGGAGGTCCCAGGTAGTGCAGCTTGGAGCAAATCTTTGTGGTGCTTTTAATGGGGAAAAGGATGGGTTTCCTTGAGCTTAGAGGTTAAAATGCAGGGCTTCTCCAGTGACATGCTTTCTGCGTTTCATCTGAGGAATCCTTTGTTTACAAGTAAATTGTGGTGTTTGTTAGCAGATAACAGACAAAAAGCCAACAGCAGAAGAAACATTCTCTGTTTGTTTTTCTAATGGTGACAGTTTATAATGGTGATATACTGAAAATTGCTGTGTGGATGCTCTGTTTAGTAAACTGCAGCTATGTATAGTGTTAGTTTTGTAATATGAAGCAATAAACAATTCCTAAGTAATGACATACATATTTTATAATTTCTTTTTTGAGAGGATGAAACTACAGCTAATACTAATATGTGGCATTTGCTTGTTCTGGCATCTGCTCCTCATTCTATAAGATACTCAGTGCAATGACAAGATGGATTCAGGAGAGGAGTTTCTGCTGTTGTGTTTTTGTTTATCTTGTTATTTTTTAGATTTAGAATAACTGAGAGCAAACACTTGAATTATCTGGAGATGAAGGTGATAAGCCTGTCTGATTTTTGTGTTGAGTTAGTGTATTGCAATTCTTTGGCAGCAATGCAAATACCTTAAAACATGCTTTACATCCTGGTCTCTTATCATTGCCTTATACATAATTATGGACTTCTCTATTATTAGGTCCTTGCAGAGGACTCTAATAATAGAATGTATGTATACATGTATTTAAACATCTACTTCATGCTTCCAGGAATGCTTCATATGGAATGCTTTGGAAAGAGAGAAAGAAATTCCTTTCAAGAGGCTAATAAAAACTTCAATAAAGAACAATTTTAGATGACCCTTGCCACCCTCAGAGATGCTTGGGATGTTGTGGACAGATTTCCCCATGCTTTTAATCTGAACTAGCAAAACCAGTCTGCTCTTAGTTTGTAGGTTCTCTGGGCCTCTGTGCAGCTGTGTTAATTTCACATGGCTGCTCCCCATTTTCCACTCATCCACTAAGAAAAAGCCAATGCTTGTAACCTAAATCCCAGTGTTGTCTTTTGCCCCAAATATTTCTTTACAATTCTTTAGTCCAACTCAGAACTGTAGTGAAGTAAGATGGAGTGATTATTTTGGACCTTGACAGCAGAAGCAGCGTGGGAGTAGAGTTGTCCTGATTGTTTCAGGATGACCTTACCATTTTCCTTTAGTGTATGGTTAGTTAGCTGAGAGAATTAATTCCACTTTCTAACTTGCCTTTGCTGTAGAAGTATGTCCCTATTCAATGACAATCCAGGTGACATAAGTGACCTTATGCTTGCAGACACTCGAACTGATCTGGGTATGTTACTCAGTGCTACATCTTGCTCTGCTCCTCATTTATTTATTGATGTGGAATAATGCAGCAGAGAAAAAAGGATGAAAGCATTTGTGGATAATGAGAGCACTGGGTAGGTTTCCTTCTGGTCAGCCTGTGTTTTTTGTGGACTCATGTCAACTCACAGAAGGGAAAAAATTGCCTTCAGTGTCTTGTTACTAGCAATGTGTGGCAACCAGAAGCATCACTTCATGAGAATGAATTGACAGAGCAGAAGAGACCCAGTGAGAACTGCAGAGCTTGTGGAGTATTTTAAGGTCTATAATGCCTGAATAGTGTGTGGGGTTTTTTTTTTCCCTTTGTCTATAAGTACTGGTAGAAATGGTGAGTTTGAAAAGCAGAGGCACAGCTTTGGCTTGACTGTCTCCGTGAAGGGTGTTGCTTTACTGGAGGACTCAGTATTTTGTCTTTCGTATGATGTTAAAGTATCAGCAATAATGGCTTATGTTGAAGTGGAAAAAGTTCCTCCTTTTGTGACAAGTCAAATTGGAATGTACCATGTACCTGATTCTTCTAGATATATTTGAACTGGATGCAAGTTTGGGACCTAGTTGCATACGTGCTTTTGTGTTCTTCTGTTCTTGTAGCAGATGGTAACTGGTGTTTAACTTTGAGGGGTGTGTTTGGCTTGAACAGTTGTAATGTTGGTCTTGTTTTCACCAGTTCTTCACTTTGCTTAGAACACACTCATGTCCTGTTCTTTTGCTCTACTCTAAAGCTCTGAGGAAGTGATTTTATAGTCTTGTTAGGAGATATATTTTTTTATTAACTGTATTAACAATTGAAAAAAAAGGGTTGAAAATAAGCTGTAGATTTTCCCCAAAACATGATAGTGATCCTCTGTTATGCAGTTCTATATTGTTATATAGTCCTGTATTGAACTGTGGCTACCTTGGGAGGCTTGACTTTTAAGGTGAAGAATTTGTTCCTATTTGGTTGCATTGTCTGAAGGATGGCAACACGTTTCTTGAGGGCTGATTTCCACTGAGTCATCCCCTGAGCAGGGCAGAGGGATGTTCAGCTGCTATCACATCTTCTGCTTTGGCAGGTTAACTAGGAAATTTGTTCTCAAAGCCTGCCTTGGGGAGAAGAGAGCAACAAGTCTTTATTTTCGAATGCTGGAAAGTGTTAGAAGCTGTGGCAGCTCAAAGAAAAGCAAATGAAAGAAAACAACTGTTTCTTACTCTGGGTTTTTATGGAATTGGCTTCTGCTTTAGTGAGTGGTTTTTTTTTTTTTTTTATTCCATGGTCTGCTTTTCTCAGTGTCCCACTTGCCCATCCTTTCTTTAACACATTTATTCATTAGCCACCTGTGATTCTTGATACAACAGTAGGGTTTTCCTTCTATTATCTCTCAGTATGATTTATATTCTGTTGGTTGCAAAGCTGTTAAAGGTGATCCTTAGCCATGCAGTGAGGTTTCTTCTGCTCTTGTGCTCCAGGCTGGAGGCTTGGGGTGCAGCATTTGGTCACAGGAGCAGTGTTCCTCTTGAGCAACCCATCAGACAATCCCCGAGCCTGAGGAGCTGGGCAGCTAGAGACACAATACTTAATTTGGCACAGTGTTTGCTCTTAGCTGGCTTTTCTTGAATGCTTCAGATGTGGGCGAGGGAGGGGCAGCAGATCTGCGTTTGTGGTGGAACACTGCATTCCCTTCTGTGCTCTTCCCTTTGGGTTCATGTGCTGGCTGTGACGTGTGGCCTCTGCATGACATGTGGACGTGGGGAATGTGTCCATCCACATGTGCCCTGGGGTGTGCCCAGCACTGTGCTCCCTGGGCTGTGTCTTGGCCCCAGGGTGGGTGCAGGTGACCCAGGAAGGCTGTGCTGGGTGGTCCTTGTGTGCCTCACGGAGTTGAAGTGGCCTGGTCTGAACGGACCACACGTGCTGCTCCTTGGATCATTGGCTGAGGCATTGTTGATGGGATAGGTCCCAGCCAGCCATACAAGGAGGGAAAAGCCATCTTCAAAGGCTGGTTCTGAGGAATGGGTCAGAAGTTTCCTGGCTTGGTTGGCAAGGGTGTTATTATAAGGAAGGAAATGAGGGATTGGTGCAGTGAGGTGGCCTCGTGTTTTGGCTGTCCAGTGTAAGAGGTGGAAGGAGTTAAACTGCACGTGGTCTGTGGAGAACTTAGGCTTGGAGAGTAACCCAGGAGCAGGACAAGCTGCAGAAAGTTGGTGGTATTATGGAAAAGAGAAAGGGATGGTGGAAAAAAAAATCTAAATTCAGTATAAATCATAGTTAAGTGGTGCTTCACTATGTCTGTGTTGATGTCTGAACATGTACATATGTTGTCTCCTTTTAAATGAGTGACCTTATGTGGCTTGAAGGAGTGCAGAAAGTGTCAGTGTCACAAATAATCCCCTGTAGAAATTGTGGAGTGAAACAACACTTTGATTTCTGGATCAGTTGAAAATTACTCTATAGCCAAAAGACTGACCCGTGCTCTCTGTGTGCACTGTGACCCTGCAGGCTGTCAGCTCTGCTCTGAACAGTTCAACCTCCTTTTGTACTTGAAGGAAATGTATGTTGGATGTTCTGAGGATAAAGGGTTAATTTTATGGCATTTCAGGGTGTAAGTTTGTATGTTTGTAAGTCAGTTCGTTTGACCGTCAATTTCTTTCTGTTCTATAATCAGAAGTTTGTTATTTAGGCTGCTGTAGATACCTTCCTGGTCTCTAATACTGACAAAACACCCGGAATAAGCAGAAGTGAAGCCTGGTTTGCTGATACTTCTGTGTTTTGCTTGCACTTAAGCAGGTAGGTGTTTAATTCCCACGGTGTTTCCTTGTGTAACTTCCTTTTTTGTATGTTGTCCTTTTGGTTTATTTGTTATAAAACTGAATTCCGTTTGAGTTCAGCAGGACCTCAAAACAACAACAGAAGTCAACAAATAGAAACCTTAAAGGACCAAAGCAAAATGACTTTGTATTTCCCATTGTGGTTAACTTAGATGTTGGTAAGGTAATAATGTCATGTTCAGGAGTAAGAAATATCCTATGGATTTCACCAGAGGCACAGAAAATGTCTCGTTGGCTGTCTGTTGTGGAGTACTGGGCAGCACTCAGCTGTTGCCACCGTGCCAGGAAGTTAAATAAGGTTCATTGAGAATTTTAGTACTAGATCATGAAGGTCTAGGGTTGCACTCTTACCTGGTGTTGAACATGCAGGTTACATTATTCTTAGCTGACCATCACCAAAGCACAAGAAATCTTAAGGCTGAAGAGGAATTCTGAGATTTTTCCACAAAGCAAAAGTTCTGTAGAGTTTGATATCAAAGGGGAGAAAAGTGACTGAAAGGATAGATTTAGCTTAGATATTAGGAAGAAATCTTTGAATATGAGGGTGGTGGGGCTGGCACAGGTTGCCCAGAGGAGCTGTGGCTGCTCCATCCCTGGAAGTGTCCAAGGCCAGGTTGGACAGGGCTGGGACCAGCCTGGGACAGTGGAAAGCATCCCTGCCTGTGGCAGAGGGTTGGAACTACATGGTCTTTATGGTGCCTTTCAACCCAAACCATTCATGAGTCTATGATCTGAGCCTTAATCCTTGTTCCTTGTGTGTCAGCTGGTGGTGAAATTAACTTGTTTCATTCTGCTCCGCACATGTTTATTTTTGCAACTCCATATGCTGCTCTAACAGATCTTTATTATTGCTTGTTAAATTCAGTGGTGCTTTTAGTGACTGCACAAAACATAAACATCCTCTGTGACTTCGTTAGACATACAGTGCAAACTTTTTGTTGCCTTGAAGGCTGTTCCTCGGGTCAGGGAGCGTTGTGAGCAGCAGTCAGGGCACTGCACGCCCACGACTGCGAGGAGATGAGGAACAGAAAGGAATTGTCTTGTTACCCAATTTAAGTGTCTTCTCCCTGCAAGCTCTCGTGTGTGTGGTGTTTTATCTTTACCCTTTCCCCTCTGGGTTAGCAGGGCTGGACGTGCTCGTCCAGCTGTTCCAGCTGCTGTGTTCAGTGGGCAGGAAATGGTGATGTGGTGGAAATTAGGCAATTCTGCCGAGTGCAACCAAAAAGGATCTCTGATCTCTTCCACGGCAGCCACTTCTGACTTCTGGGTAAAACGAAAGACTCAAGTCATTCAGATACTTCTGTAACCACAATCTGTGTAAGGAACGAGGTGGCTACACTCGAATTTTTATGTGCCTCTGAATAGGTTGCTTCAGTGGATGTGTGAGAGCTCCTATGTTACTGTAAAGGCAATATTTGTGGATCTAAAACTCTGAAGTTAGACATCAACGGTTTCACTTCTTTTGGCATTTTGCGATCATGCAGTCAAACAGGATGATATTATGCCCTAAAATGTTGCTGTGAAAAGATTTTTCAGTTTCTCAGAGCTTCTAGACTATTCCAGTCCTGCCCTTGCTAGCACATCCGAGTCCTTTCTGGTCTGTCCTACTAAATCCTTATTTCTCTATTCCCACTTTTTTCTTTTGTCAGGCTTTTCTAGACTACAGTGTATTGATTTCAGTGTATGGTTAGTGCAAGGAGAGGAAGGTGAGTGAAATGTGAGAATTGGGACAGAGAAAATAGGGATACGTGAAGACATGGGTATTGACTGGATCAGTTTGCAAGTACACTTTAAGTGTATTATTATTATTGGCCCTGCTATAATCTGAGGTTCCGTGACGTTCTCTCTCGATGAAGCACAAGGAAATACAGTAACACCCTCTGAGGTGATGGAGTTCACTTGGACAGTGATAAGAGCACCTCTGGGCAGATCTGGCCCGGTCTGGCCAGCAGCAGTGCCGCGGTGGTGCTGCAGCTGCAGGGCTGTGGGCAGTGCTGGCTGGGATGAGGTGCAGCTCCCTGGCTCTGCTGGAGCCACGTGGCAGCGGGAGATCTGTCCTTGCACTCGGGAGGGAAAAGCAAAGCCTTGGCCTGCTGCCTGGACTAACCTCACATGGCAAGCAGAGGACTTGGGTTCGAGTTTAGAAAGTGTACGGGGATGGCAGATTGGATCTGTCAGCTTCCCTCCTCTTCTGTCCTTGGAATAGTTATTTTCCATTAATTATGGATACGTAGATTTATATTTTTTTTTTAAGTGTCCTGGCTCTGTGGAGCAAGTGAGATGTAACTGTGGTCTGCTGGTTCCCTGAAGGGTTCTCCCAGGATGGCTGTCTGGGCAGGAGGTTCCTCTCTGCTGGGCAGGGGTGCAGTGAGGTCCTGCCTGTGCTCCCTGGACTGTTCCTCCTCCTGCTCCTATTGCCTGACAAGTGCAAGACACTTTGAGGGGGCTGTATGCAAAGTGTAGGTGATTTATATGAAGAAAACTTTTCCTTAAAATTTTTGAAGAAGATTTGACTGGTTCTTCAGTGAGTATTTTATGTTGGCTGCATACTGTATAAAGTATCACTGATTTACTATTTTTTCATATCCCTACTTTTCTCAGAAAATGTTTTGCAATATTTGACTTGTGCATTTATGAAAGGATTTGGCAGATGGGAAGGGGAAGCAACAACTCTTCTCTCGTCACACGCAGAATACACAGTTGGAGAGAAGAAACAGATAAATACCTTTTTTTATCTATTCTAGTATTTTAGACAAAGGTTTTCTTTGTTTTTTCTGCCAACAGCAGCTCTTCCTGACCTTTGTGATCAATATTAGCAGTGAAGTTTCTTTGAGCAGATGTGGAGACTTTGTTGTGTAACTGCTCAACCAGAGTGTGAACGTGGTCTGATAGTGGTTATACAGCCACGAAGAAAGGTATCCACCCAAGGGGGGAATCTTATTTTGCCTTTAATAGAGATGGGAAGGGAGATTAACAGTATTTTGCAAGTCCCTCTGGGATTTGTTTTGGAAAGTGTATGCTTTCTGATCACCTATGTTAGTGAAAGATGGGTAAATTGGAAGTGGTAGAGTTACAGGCGAGGGTTACAAGCATGACTGGAAGTGTGGAAAGCCTTTCTCGTAAGATGAGATGGAGAAATATTTAACAGGAAAGAAGTTCCAATGAACTTTACTATCTCTAAATCCATCAGAGAGGTAAACATGGAATGCATACAGGACTGTTTAAGCCAAAAGCCAGTGCTGGCAGATGAACGTGTGGATGCAAGATGTCAATAAATAAAAACTTCTTTAGAATTTGATCAAGCAGCTCAGTCCAAACCCAGCCCAGCTATCTAAACAGGAGCCAACTGAGGGCATGCAGAAAGACCCAAGTACTTTCTAATGTACAGGGCTTAAAGCAAGGCTATTAAAGAGTATGTGCCTGTGATATTCCCATATATGAATAAGAAGTGTACAAGTGGCAGATGGATTTCAAGGAAGTGGGAGAACAGAGAACCTGGAATATGGTCTGATGAAAGTACTGTGGGCATTCATTGCAACTGTAAAATTTATAATCTAATCCTTATTTCTTAATGAACTGGCATTCAGCTTCAACTGGCAACTTCTCTTCAAGTCTGCTTGCCCCTGAAGTTGTGCATTTGCAGAGCTGTACAGTAATGATGGTGCAGCTTCAGTATGGCTGCAATCCTGGTGGAATTTCACTCTCATGTCCTGCTACTTTTACTGGTAGAAGGTCCTGATGTAACATGGTTCCAGGAAAGGAGATGGGCGGCTTTCAAAGAGCTTTGAACATCAGGTCAAACAACAAAGGTGCTTTCCAGAAGTGGTGGATCACTTATCAAAGTGGAGAAGTTTGTATCCAAAACTTTACCAAGGATAATCTCTAGGAAAGAGTATGTTAATTCTTTAGATAATCACAAGCTTCAAAGCAAAATCAGAATGCAAGATAAACTTTTGTTTATACTTTGTCCTAGGGGGAAAAAAATGTAACAAGGTCAGGCTTATACAAATGTGAATTTAAATATTTTAAAATGCCTGAATTTGTGTGCTGGTGGAAGATAGAAGCTATAATGAAATACAAGGTACAAGTTTTTTAAAAAAGTGAAATCAGTGAACAAATGTGCAATGCCGAAGTAGAAATACTTTCAGTGATAAGGAAAGGAAAATTTAAATTTGGTCATCTGTAACTTCACAAGTGGCTGTAAAAGCAGCAAATTGCTAGGTCTGCTTGCACCAGGACTCTGGAAAAGGAAAAAGCATGTAGAGAAGGTATTATCCAGCTAATTGCTTGGTAGCTACACTGAAATTTCTTGAATGCTGCCCTATGGTGTTCCCCTTTCCCAGGAGAAATGCTTTTGTGTCAGACAGGAGTTCATGTTTCTTTGGAGAGAGGAGGATGCAGTGAGTCCTGCAAACTTTCATCTGAGCCTTTTCCTCTGCAACAGGAGTCACAGGAACTTGTTGACAAAGGTGTCTTCTGTGATACAACTGAAATTTTGGTTTGGGGTGGAATTTTTTGTTTTAGAGGCAGGTTTTACTTAAATATATTATCAACACTCTTTTTGTGATGTGCTTTTTCCTGAGCTGCTTGGGGGGGTACAAGTTGTTTTAATTGTCTTTATGCTAATTCAGAAGAACCGGGAGCTTGTTTCCATCCATCAGCCCTGGAAAGTGAAACAAAAGCCAAGCAAACTTGCAGATGGTTGCAGGTCCTGGATCCCAGCCACTGCCCAATGGCTCTGTCATTTGCTGCTTACAAAACACTGTGCTGGGTGTGGGAGTGTGGACCTTGCCTTGCCTGTGCTGGGCTGTGAGCGTGGACTTTGCCCTTGCCAGGAAGGTGAAGCCCTGAACGTTCCCCGTGGGGTCCCCAGCCTTTGGCCAGGGCTCCCTGCCAGCGACGTAGGGATTGGCTTGGGAGTTCTCCAGGGTTATAAAACACCCAGCTGTTGAACTTTTAAAAGTTGTGTGACTGGGCAGCTGGGAACTCGGATGGGCTGGAGGATGAGCTGTATTTGACGGAGGAACAATGGTTTCACGAGCGCACACACGTACTCCCCTCACCCCCTTCTGGGGCCATGGGTGTGCACTATCTGAAATCCTGGTGCTAATTAAAAATCACAATGAGCCAGTGCACTTAAAAGTGGCTTTTGTTGGTTTGGTTTTTTTTTTGTTTAATTTAAAACTGCTCTGACTGGGGAGTTAATGAAGCAACTGGGAGCAGCATCTCGCATCGTGGCCGCTTGCGTTGGTGCAAAGTATGCTGGAGTTGATTTTTATTGTTCTTTTGGGATTTTAGCCTACTGTGGCAACATGGGCAGCAAGAACTAATTCAGCTTCCAGAGGTGAGAGTGCTGGTGGGAGGCCAGGAGCTGACTGGAAGAACCTGGGGCAGAGGGAGCATCCCTGAGCAGGCTGGCAGAGCCAGGAGCACAGCAGAAGTGATCAGTGGGGCTTTATTTAATGCTGGCTGGGTAGTATGGTTTAGTTTCAGTCTCACCCACAAACTGCTAAGCATTTCCTGATTTAGGAAGGTCAATATGAAAAAACTTGCAGTGTAAAGCTGTAGGTTTTTTTTTTTTATGTGGACAGTCAAACAGATCCCATGAAGTGATAATTAATGTTACTGGCCAGAGCAGGCTGTCAATTTTAGAAGGAAATCATTAAATAAACACTGGTGTATAACCAGTACGCTGGTTCTTCTTCCCTTGGAAGAGACCAGGGCACTAACAGAAGTGATGTGTTTCATTATCCCCATTTTGCAGCTGAGAAAACAAGACAGAGGTGAAAATACTGGAGATACTTTGTTTGGGGCTTGTTTCAGTTGAGGCTGGACTAGAAATCTTCTTAGTGGTCTGCACATGTGTGGGGGTTTCCCTCCCCAAGGCAGCTCTTGGCAAGTGCCTGTGTGCAGTTCCTACCTCTGAAAGCCTCTCCCACAGAAGGTTTCCTTGGCAAGAGGGCAATAACTACTTGCCTTCTGCTCAGCATATTGTATTTATCTGTAGGAAGTCTTTGTACAAGGCTGACTTGCTGTGGGTAGGGGGGCACAGACAGTTCCCTTACAAATGCCAATCAGGTCTTTGCAAACTAATCAATTGTCAGTAGGCAGTACAGCATACACCTGATTTAGTAGGGTTATAGTTCTTTTTTAGAAAGGATAAAGTTATCTTGGCTGACTTTGTAATTTGTATTTCCGGTGGGTGCATCAAGTGATGCTGCCATAAGAGGAGGGAATACTGCTCACTTCCCCTGGCTGATTCCATCTACTTCAGTAGCTATTCTTTGGGTTTTCATTTTTAATGTTGTGCCCAATTCTGATTTACCTGGCTCCTGCTCTTTCATGTCCAATCCTTGTTGGCCTGGGACCATTAAAAATACCAGCCCTTTGAGAGGGCTGCTGTGCCGTGTGTTGGGCAGTGGGGCACACGGTGTTATCAGCCCACAGATTAGTCTGTGGTCACTTGGCTGGCCAGCTCTTGATACATTGAAGATATTTCACGTTGATTGTGCAGAGTGAGCTCTTTTATCAGTGTTGTGTGGTACCAAGTCAGAGGCTGGCTAAAGAACACACATGTGCTAACACAGCTATCTCTCCAACCAGAGGTGTAATCTCGGCCGAGAGCGCACTTGGATTTGTTTGACAGGGCCTGTTTTATAGAGAATGACAATGCTGATTATGTTCCTATCTTTGCATTCCTTATCACTGGAATCCTTCATTGACTTTTGATTGTTTTATCTGAAAGCTGTGTCTTACTAATGGGATGTAATTGCACTGGGCAACCTGCTTCCCTCTCAGCTGCTGGTGCACGGCTGACACAGTCTCTCTCTGCTCCATCCCTTTGCATCAGTGTGTCCTGTTGTTGGCAGTAGGTCAGGCATTTCTTTAAAGGTTCGAATCAAAACTTAATTGAAACATTTTGGGGCTGACTTGCCCACTGGGGTAAGTCAACAAGTGCATTTTGTAGCTCTTCCAAATACCAAACAGAAGAATTCATTAAATTCTTCTCCCCTGCATCATTACCCCTATTTTCACTTCTGTTTTGCAGTGGGGTTATGCTGCTATTGGAGTTCAGTCCTCCTTAGTTTGTTTTAGAATGCAGCTCATTTTCTGTTTTCTTGCAAGTCATGGTTATTTTTCTTTGTCTGACTTGTCTTGACTTTAGCCTTGGTTTCACTTACCAAATTTTTGTATTACGTTCACTGGCTATTCTTAGCTTCTCTCTTTTACCCTTTTTTATGCTGCATTACATTTTTGTCTTCTTACCATGGTATCAGGATAGGATTTTAGTTGAAGTGTCCCTCTTTCTCAAACAAGGGAAGCAAAATTTTTCAAGTTTTTTTCTGGAAAAACAAGAAAGAGCTTGCAGTTGTAGATAAAGTTTTTCAAGTCCGTTTTCCCCCTCAGTTTTGGGAAATTACCATTTGTTGTTCTAAACCTAAACTGCATATACTGACTCCAATTAATCTCCCTCTAATAACATTTGATTGCTGTGGCGACTCAGAAGTTGTCATGGGATGATCCTGACTGGCTCTGTGAAGATGAAACTTGCAGCTGTTGGGTATTGAGTGCACAAAAGTCACAAGGACAATAAAACACTGAGGTTTTTTTCACACATCTTATATAAGTTGAGTGTGTATGGTGCAGGAAGTTTTGTTTGCTCTTGAGCTATGTTTGAATTCCCTTTGTGGTGTAAATCAAATAATTCTCTAAGTGCTGTCGTCAGTGGGGGAAGGAAATGGTTTCACAAGTGTTTGCTGTACAGAACTTTGTGGAATAGTTCAAGTAGTTAAACAAAATGATATTAAGAAGCTGCTGAGATCCAACTCTGTGTGCCTATCAGTAGATGAAATACTACTGATGCACATCAGAGTGTGAGTTTGTGCCCTGATGACACAGCCCTGAGTTGGTGCTGCTACTGAAAGGTCAATCCTGCCTCTCACTCCCTTTATTCTTGTTTGGGCTCAGTGAGTCAAACTCTCTGGGCTGCTCTGGAAGTCAGCCTTGAATCTCTGTCTCTCCTTGCTGCTGGGTGAGGGCATCCTGGCACAGTGAGGGTCCAGTGAGGCTCCTGCTGTACCTGAGAGGGGCACGGTGTGTCCTGGGGCACCTCCTGTGCCTGCTGCCCCACTGTGCTCCCCAGCAGGCAGGGGTGGGCTGCAGAGAGGAGCCAGCCTTGTTAAATGGACAAAAAGTGCATTGGGCTTTGCCTTTAGTCTTTTAGTACTGGTGGTGTTTGAGATCAGTGTCAGTGGTTGTTCTCCCTGAGCACCAGCTCCCATGCTGAAGGAGAAGGGTTCAGAGAAGGGAAGTGCAGAAGTGCTGCAGGTGCTCCTCAGTGCTCTGCTGTGTGTGTGTGTGGGGCAGCTTGCTCTGAGTTGTACCTGCTTACTCCTTAGCAGGTGGTGTGCCAGTTAAAAGAACCAGCTCAACTACCTGGTTTTCATTTAAATTACATGTTCTCCTTTTAGCTACCTGTCCCAAGAACTAATTTTCCCTCCTTTGAAGCTGTCTCTGCTCTTGTTTCTCATGTTTGAAGATACTGGCTTGCGCATTCCCTGTAGGAAAGGGCATCAGGAAAGATCTTCCCTTTCTCCTCTCAACAGCTTGAGGCAGAGATCTGTGTTTTTTCATATTTACTCACTACAAAGCAGGTTGCTCTGGGTAGCAGCCACCCAGCCTGGCTGTGACTGTGTGCAGCAAGAGCACATGGAGCCTGGCTCTGTAAAAAGGAGACAGGGCTTCATCTTGCCTTCTCCCATGGACAGGGCACCTCTGGCAGCCCCCATGACCTGCATCTCCTGCTTCGTTTGAATTCTGCATTAACTCTGTGTGGTAAGAATATCTCCTAATTACTCACTGCTAAAACTTGGTGTTTAATAGCTACTTAGAGGCAGAACTTGGATGGGAAGAAAGAGTTTAGAGATAAAAGATGGTCATTGCTTGTTAATTAAAGTCTGTCTTTTCTCAGGGATAATTAGTGCAGCATTGGCAAGAGAGAAACAAAAGTTCAGACAGGACACAGCTGAGCTGTAATCTGCTTATGTTAGAGCCTGAAATAGCAAAGGGTGTGTTTGACTTGAAGTGCTTGTCCAGGGATCTTTCACTCCTGTCCTTCTGGGGGAAGGGATAGCAAGCTTTGAAGTGCAGGCACAACTCTAACACTGGAATTTCAAAGTATGAATGGATAACAGAAAGGTAACAGGTACCTTAGAGGTGTGTCTTGGATTCCAGGTGGTGGAAAGAACTCCTGGATTATTAACATACCCTTTAATATGCTGGTTGGAAATCTCAACTACTGGGACACATCCAAAAGCAAAAAAAAAAAAGAGTGCTGAGATCTGGAGCAACAATTAATGAGATCTGTTTGGTTTTTCCACCCAAGGATGTGGCTCTGGGTTGTGTTTCCCTCTGTGTATGTGTATGTGGAGGTCTGCCCTTAGAGCAGTGGCTCATCTGGGGTGCACAGGGTCACCTACACCGGGGCTGCTGTGCCCTCACTGCTCCCTGTCACATCCTGGGACGCTGGGCTTTGTCTGCCCAAGGCTGGCTGAAGGATTTCAGTGTAGGCATGAGAGAGGGCTGGGATGCCAGACTGCAGATGGGAAGGTCTGTGTAATGCAGAAGGAATTCCAAGCATCTTTTTGGTTAATTCTGTTTTTTAGAGGACTGTTAATGTGGCTTGATGGGAACTTGCATGTTGAGTGCAGCTTAAGGCTTCTTGAGTATTTCTAAAAATGGTTTTCTAAAGCCTTCCTTAAATTTTTTTTTATATTAACAATTATTGTACTTAAGACAACTCAAAAAAGCCCAATCTTTAAACCTTTATTAATTTTCATGAAACTGTTGATAATACCTTGCCAAATACTCTGACATCTAACCTATTTTCTTCCTGATGAGAAAGAGCCCTGAGTCCATCTGATTCAATTAAATTCATGCATTCCTACTCAATAACTGAATTTTACTGAACTTAGTATACTGTACTGAAAATGCCTTATTTTTTAATAACAATTCCTTTGATTTTATAAGGAAGGACATTGTTTCCATTGTACTTTCAAATGCTACAGCATTTCTCTGCAGAATGTGCTGGTGCTATTTCCAGGACACCTGGGAGGATTTGGAATGCTAAGTGTTGTTGCTGAAGTAGTGATGGTGACATATAATTAAAACAACTAAAACCAGCTTATCATAAACAAACTTCAGAAATGTTCATTGTATTTGGCACTTAGTGCCTATGAAACTGAATTTGGATAAGTGTCTAAGGGGACTTTATATCCTCTGAAATGCTCCATTACCTTTTTTGTTTCCTTCGCTTTCCTACAGATGCTTGTTTTCTGTAGTGGTTGCTCAGGTTAGAACAAAAATGGGAATTTGACAGGCATGTAGGTGGCCTTTTTCTCTGATGCAATGAAGCAGAGCTTCATTGTTTTCAAGATATTTATCCCTAAAACACTTAATGTTTTTAAGCTGTTAAAGTTGTCAGTGATCTGATCAGCCTGGATGGCTCATTTCAGATTGTACAGTCATGACTGAGAGTGTCAGTGCTGGAGTGTGTTGGAGTGGCAAAGAAATGCAGTAATGGGGATGAAGGTTTTGAAAGAAATTATCCCCTGATGAATTATTACCTGTCCAATTTCTCAAGAGGCTTAATGACTTTGCAGATTGAGATGCTGCTGTGAGAGTAAATGCTGAGTATACAGGAGAGTATACAATTTCTGTGGATATTGGAGAAAACCTCAAAAAGCCTCTGTTTTTTGATATAATGTCTTCAAATGAATTGTGTTGCCTGCAGTTGTCTTGAAGGAGGCTTTGAATCTTGTGAATTTGGTTCAAGTTTGTAATTTAACTTTAATGGACTAAAAAGATTTCAGTGAAATTGACAGGAAAGACTTTTACCATTTTGTTACTTTCCTAACTTTTTCTCTTCAGTTTTACTCAGCAGTGGTGTTTAGTTGGATTGCTTAGATTAAATTAGCAAGTGGTATGGTTTTTTATAGGTCTGTAGTGTGTTGTACACTTGAAGTTTTATAATTAGACACTTCATTTTGCTTCCATTCTACATCTTTTAGCTAATTAGTTACTTGGGTTGCTTTATTTTGCATTACGTTGTTTTGATTTGATTAAGTACACTTCTCTAAGGGTACAGAATTAAGAACATACTAATTGCACAACAATTTTGGCATGTGTAGATTGCCTCAGTGTCACCTAAGGACAAAGATTTCTCTGCTTACATAGTTGGCTCTATTCTTTTTGTGCCCCGTGGGCAGATGTGTCAGAGCAGACACTGTGCTCTCCAAAATCCCTTCCTTGCTCCTGCAGTCTAGTCAGAGCTTGTTGGCAGTGTCTAATGTAGCTACTTGCCCTTGGAAATGTCTTGATTTCAACTTTTAAATGTTCAGACCCACTAGTTTGAAGTTTGGAGGGTTGGTGGTGGGATGGAAAGGTGATCTCAGAGCAGAGACCCAAAGGTGCTGTGAATCCAACACTGAGTTGTGCCTGGAGAAACCAGCAAGCTTCACCTGTCATGAGGTGGAAGGGCAGTTGTGATGCTCTCTCCTGGCTGGGAGTAAATTTTGATTGTGGGCATTGCTGGGACTATAAAACATTTGAGCACAATATTTCTAGAAGCAAGTTTCCCCCCAGGCACTGAGTGTTCCGGAATAAACATGACTTCATAATAAAGTGCTTGCTCTGTGCTTGTGAGCAGATCAAGACGTCCTTTTTCTGCATTTTACTTTGAACATCAGTTATTGATGTGAGGCACCGAGTAGGCTCTAACCTGTGCCAGCTAACAAGGGGAAGCCAACAGAAATGAGAAACATTACAATTAAACTTTTGTTGCTGCAGTGCTGACTGAAGCCTGAGTGTGTCCAAGCATGTGGTGTTCAGACAACATACATATTTCTTTCTGTGGAACTGCTTTTCAAAGGAAATACTTGCTCTTATGAAAACTCTGGCCATAGTCAAGTAAATATCTTTAGGTGTGCTCTGCCACGAGAAGAGGTACGGGTGGTATCTCTTGTGAAAGTCATGATTTCTCTCTTCTATCCCATGTTGCTGTTTAAAACTTTATCTCTGTTTATATTTGGTCTCAATTAGTCAAATTGCTTTGAATATACTCACACCTCTGTCAAGGTTGGTGTCCAGGTACTTAGTGGGCAGCGTTGCTGGATGTTGTGGTGGTCATTGGGTGTGGAGTTGAGTGTTGCCCTAAGACACAGGAGAGTCAGTACCTCCATGTCCATGTGCTGACACCAGGGCCAGTGCACAGGGACCTTCCCTTGGAATGGATCTCCTCTACCCATGAACTTGTCAGATAGTGCAAGTGTAATTAATTGGAATGAGAATATCCTTTGGCTAAGGCTGTATTAGAACACTCCAAGAAGTTCCATCATTTTTGGCATACTAAAAATGGTAGCTGGCTTTGAGGTCTTCTACAGGAGCATTGTTGTCTCCAGTAAAACCACAGTGACTTGGTGTTCTTGTAAAGAAAAGATATTTGAATAGAGGCTAGGGAAGATGTAAAGAGCAAGCGTGTTTTATTACTGAGGCTAGACTTGGATGCCTATTAAAAGAATAAGTGGCACTTAAAAACTTTTAGAGAAATATATTTTAGAAAGGTCCAAATGTCATAGCTGCAGTTTTGTGCTGTCAGAATTAGTGCTTTTATTTCTTGAAATGCTTTCTCTTTTTTTCCCTGTGGAACAGATGCCCTCATTCCAGAGGTGGCAGCCTTGGCTCTACCTCAACTGCTCCTTTGCATTTAGCTTTGGATGTTGCCTGTTCCCTTCATAGGAAGGGACAGAAAGCTACTGAAGTGTCAGAATGCCTTAAAGGGATTGAGTCCTGATTTAGAGGGTGATTGTAAGGATTTTTCTGCCTTTGGTTATGAAATGTGAGCTACTGACTACTGCGAAGCTGTTAGATGTGAATCAACTTTGATATTGTTTCACGGAGCTTACAGGTGGTCAGGCGGGGAAGAGTTGCTCAGCAGGTGATGGTGTGAATATCCCCAGTATCTACGTTGTGTAATTTAGGTGACTTCATTAAAAGCTTGAGATTTCTGTACAGTTGCTGTTGCCCACAGAAGTCCAGTTAACAATGTGTTTGTTGGGCCCCTAACTGTTCTCATGGGGATGCCAGTTTAGGGGTGGGATGCTTGAAAGGCTGTCAAACTTTCTTTTACAACAACCTGTCCGTGGCCATAACTTCTGACCCCTTCCAGTGGGTGAACTGGCTCTGTAACAGGACAGTGGTGGAGCTCCCCAGCATGAACTGGATCCGTGCTGCTTGTCCCAGCTCTCCTGGTGCCTGTGCTGCTGGCAGCTGCCTGCCACAACTGGGATCTGGCTCTGGAAGTGGGACAGGATGTTTGCTTTTGTGGAGTGCAGTTGTTGAGGAAATTAAACGAGGGGATCTCTGAAAGGGCAAGCCACCTACATCAGATTGGGCCATTAAGATGAGGGTTGTGGGCATACTTGAAAGCACCTTATCAGGAGACTTTGGGGAGGATGTGCTCCCGATAGCCAGCGGTGCTTGGAAAGCTGCATTGCATCACGTCTCTTTGGGCCGTGGAGACGGCTGGGCTTGAGTACACAGAAAAGGGAAATCTTGAAGAAATCTGAAGGAGCTGGTCTATCCAAAGCTGTGATGCTGGAATCCTGGGGGGAAATGCAGGGGGAGGCCCTTCCTGGCCACCCCGAGGCGTTGCACACGCTCTCGCATGCCGGCAGCTGGCCTGGGCAGTGACAGATCGGGAGGAATGCGTAACATTTCGAGTGTCATAAAGCTGGATATCCTTTGCTCAGGACATTTCCTGTCCTCAAGAATTTATTTTTCAACAATATTATTGCCAGAAAATCCACAAAATGGAAGTGGGGGAGGGAAACTTGTACGCTGCAGAAGATGAACTCCTAATTTTCCCATCTTAAATGAAGAGATAAGTTTTGGATAACAGAAAAACACACACCCCTTATGTAGTGGTAAAGCACCAGCATACCCAGTTGCACATGGAATATTCAGTGAATTCTGCTTCTTGCTGTCAACAATGTACAGCAATTAACCACTAGTTCCTTATAATAAGGAGACTTCTGAACACTGTTGATCAAAATGGTATTTAATCCCAAAGAGAGCTGAGCTTGGGACAGGGATAGCCAGAGCAAAGCTCTCCCGACTGACTTCCACCAGGCTCTGTTGCATGTTTTACCTTTGCATTTGTTAATGAATTAAAGCCTAAATCATAAAGCAGGATTTAATTGGTGATTTGTGCTATGGTTAATCCCACAGTGAAAGTAAAGTGTGTTTAGCACTGCTGCCACGGTTCCCCCATTGACGGCGGGGCTGGAGCAGCAGAGAAGTGCTTGTGGCTTCCTGCTAGGAAAATACCTTTGTGAGGCTGTTTGTATATGCTTCCTTCTGTAAACTTCAGATAGAATTCACTCGATCCCATGAATGTGGCTGTGTGTTCTGGGGTAGCTGTTGTGAACAAAGACCTTCAGCTATTAAATACAATGAGAATTTATTGTTTACCATCTATTTTCCTGTTTGTGTTTCTAGCAACGAGTATTTTCATAAAGGATTCATTTTCCTGTAAGTTTCTCAAACTTAGCAACGTGTATTTGGCAATTCAGTAAAATTTGTGGGAGGAAGGCAGTGTAATGAAGAGGTGAGGCATTAGTGAAGTACCCTGTTCCTATCTTCCCCGTGCTAATAAAAAGAGAAAAGAATTTGGTAAGTGTGTGACATTCTTAAGGTTTATAGCTGGAATTTCGTTTTGGAAGCATGAGGATTATGTTGTATGTTAAATTTAACCCATTCTCCCTGCACCCCCAGCACCCAGGAAAAGGTTTAGAGAAAGAAAACCGAATTTACACCATGCTGAGATTGCACTTTTTGAGGCCGGAGTAACGTGTTATAACAGAAATCCAAGTTGATGAGAACGTTTTAGTCGTGATGCAAAAATGATCTGGAATCCTTGGTATGTGCCAGTGGCAGGAGCTGTGCTCCCTGGAACGCGTGTAAGGCTCTGGCATGCGGGCGTGCTGGGAGTCAGGGCTCAAGGACACCCTGTCAGCCCCCACGGGATTTGGTAGCAGGTTAAATCCAGGGAAAAAGAGAGGGAGAATTTGAGATTTTTCTCGGCTGCTTTAGCAGTTCTTTGAACTTGCTTATTTCTGAACACGGCTTAAAGCATTCCAAGGGTCTTAGGATAAATGAGGTATTTGTAGCCATTATGTAGATGAAGGTGTACATGTGTGTATATGTATGTCACCTTGTGACTTGTGAGGTGATAGCAAACTGCTCTGGTGGATGTGGGAAGAGCAGGACTCTGAATGAAGCCCTCAGGAGATAAAATTGCCAAGGGTGGCTGCAAAAGCAGTTACCAGATTTATTGCATTGCTGGAGAATGGCCTGACACCGCTGTACTGAGCAGAACCCACCTTGATTTGGTTTTGGTTCCACTGGAGATACTGCAGTTTGGAACCAGCTGTGATTTCTATGCACCTGTTCTGCGTGTTCATATCTTCTTGCCACTGATCAGGTTTATTGAATTCATGCTTTAGAAAATCTTTGTGACCTCTGCCTTGAGTTTGACTATGTGCTATACTGATTTTAACATAAGTGCCTAAAATAAAGACTTTATCCTTTGTCTGGCATAGCTATTTCTATTTGGGATGCGGAGCTCCCTTGCTGTAGTTCTACATTACCAGTTTGCCAGTGACTGAGTAACTTGATGACAAATGTAGATCCCTGTTACAGTATCAGTTTCAGGTCTGACAGCTGGTGTATAATGTTTTACTGCACTACATTTCTTTTCCTATACTGATTCTTCCTAGAGGGAATGGTGCCTTCTGAGAGTGAAATTCCAGTCTGTTAGCTGGTCTAAAAATCCTACTGGCTCATCACCTAAGTATCTGATGTTAGATACCTCCACATTTCTACATTTTTTTGAAATCAGCTTTCTGTTAATCTTCAGGAATTCTTAATCCTCAGTGATGCTTCAGTATTAATGCTGTAAGCAGAATGCAGTCAGGGATTGTACAACTGCTTTTTCTTTGTTTATTATTAGCCTAAGTACAGTGTCTACAGGTAGGAGGCTCAACCCACTACTGTTTGTCATAAGAAGCAAATTATTAGTAACAGAGTGACTTTCCTTTATTTGATCAATTCAATAAGTGTTCAAAAAAAGCCTTAAAGACTAATGTACCTTGACATGTTCTTAATAATAAACATGTTATAATCTGCTCAATTTAGATAAATATGGGTAGCTCATCTTTTAGTTCAGACCAAGTACTCTTTTGAGATTTCTATACCACTATTGTATATCCATGAGAACAGGGGAAATCGCAGCATCTCTTCAGCTTCAGATTTAAAGACAAAAGTTGCAACAAGTTGAGGTTCTGATGGAAATAATAATAAATCTTGTTCTGCACTTCCTTGAATAGAGAAGATGCTGAGGGTAAAGCAGCTGGTAGTTGTGCTGAATATCACAGCACTAACTTGTGAGTATTTAAAACTGTGGTGCACAGTGATGACTTTGTGCAGAGCTGTAGCACTGACTTAGATGTGTTGTGTGCTCTAGCAGGCTCTGTGAGCTGTAAGGTATCTCTGGCACCCGTGGGATGATGAGGGGCAATCTGTGATTTAGATTATTCACAGCAGGACTTAATGCAGCAACACCTGGGAACACAGAGCAAGATTAGAGAAAAATAAAACTGTTGAAGTTGCATCTGTGGTGATGGGAAAAAATACTCCAAATTCATTAAGGATGAGGGCATTTCCTTAGTGAGCACTGGGAGGAGGATGAGGTGCTGAACAGGTTTTGTGGAGTTTCTCTGCAGCATGCACCACTGCTCATGTTCTCACCAGCAGGTTAAACCTCCCCTGAACACCCAGGCTGTTCTTCTGTACCAACCTGGAGGTATGATTAGGGACTAGAGAGAGAAATGGGAGGAGGAATATGCTCACATGAGAGAGAGAGTGGGAGTGCATTTTTTTTTTTCAACACAGGTCTATTACTTTTGGGAATCTTTATAAAAACTGTCGCATGGACATGTCATCTTCCTCCCCTGCCCCAAGAGTATTATGCCATGGTGTAGGTAGAGAATAATACCAGTTTTACTTATTTTTTAAACCAGATATTGACATGTTAAATGATAACAAAGTGTCCTCCTCTTAGAAACTGGGGAACAAATGTAACCTACTTGAATCTCTGGAACCTGTGAAGCCTTTAGCTGGGAGAACAACTGGTGTTAATGGGTAGGTGTTTGCCACTGATTAACTGTGTACTGTATTGTTAAGGTGGGTATCTGTGTGGGCTCTGTGCTGCCAAAATGTGACTGAACTGGGTCAGAATGTAAATATTAAAGAGTTGAGATTGTGCCGTACTTTCGGTGATAACACCTGGGTGTTCCAGCTTATTCACACAAACTGAGTATGCCTCGATAGAGCTCCCTGGGAGTAAAATCTTGTTGGGTCATGTGTCAGTTATATCATTCAGGTAAAATTGAGCACAACTAAATTTGACTGGGAAAGCTTTTTTCCTTGCTCAAGTCCTGTGCTAATGTGGTCAGAACCCTGCAGGCAAACTCCTGCATTTGCTGATATTCTGATCTTTCTGCCTCCAGTGTCAAAGAAAAGATGCTGTCAAGCCACATTTGAGTTTTTCAGATTTATTTATATACATATATAGTATATTTGACCTCGACTCAGTGTAACAGTCTTTGCTCCATCAGGATTTCTATGAATTTTTCTTGCAGTAGGCAGAGTGAGATGCATGTCCAATAAAATGCGAAGGCTGTCAGGGCATGTGGTGGTAAAATGCTTTATATTTATGAAAGATACTGTAGGAAAAAACCTCCAGAGAATTAGCCTTTCTTGTAGTTTCAGTGTTTTTTATCATTTGGCTTTTTTCCAGTTGAGTTATGAGATGGGGTTTCTTATATCTGAATTACTTGTATATTTTGTTCTCACCTGTTTATTGAAATTCTGTGGGTGAACTGTATATTTGTATCTTTTCCCCAACCCCCCAGAAGTGCTTGCTGTTAAGGTAATTTTCCCCACTCCTATATGCTAACCAAGCTAATTTCTTGAAATTCAGCTTTACGTATTTTAGGAAGCAAGGCTAATGTTTTTCTGAGCCTTTCTGCAATACTTTAATTTTTGAATTCTAGCTAGAATTATAATTGAAAAATTTATCAGAGAGTATGGTAGGAGCTTTTTAAAATTGTCTTCCCGGAAAGCTAAAATCCTGTGAATGGTTTTTGCTAGAGATTTTGTGTAACAAGACTCAAAGATAAGCTCTGCTTTATTAATGATGAATTTATTGCTGCTATTCTGCTCTGAGCTTGTACAATGGATCTACTCCATGTTGTAAAGTGGCAAACAGGTTGTTTATGCCAGCCTGGGAAGCAGATGAAGTTGGAATAGTGTGGTGCATCCATGGGACTGGGGGTGCTGTTGCAGAGCCAGGGAGAGGGAAGGACAAACTCTGGTGTCTCACAGAGCAGTAATAAAAGTGCATCTGTCTTAATAAGTCACAAACTTTTTTTTCCGCATGACAAAACCCCACTGATGCTTAGTAAGACCAACCTTTACAGAGAAAAGCTTGGAAAAGGCTGCCCAGGGAAGTGGTGGAGACACCAGCCCTGCAGCTACTGAAAAGATGTGTAAATATGGCATGTAAGGACATGGTTTAATGGTAGAAATGGAACTGCTCAGTTAGCAGTTGAACCCAGTGGTCTTAATGGTCTTTTCCAACCTGAACAATTCTGATTTTTCCTTGCTGTGGATTTCTTTTCTGTATTTGAATAGACTGTCGACTCCTGCACCTCTAAAACTTGGTAACTGGTTATAGAAATTAATTTCCCTAAGTGTAACAAGGGCAAATGAAACTTCAGGTACATGTGACGTGAAGCTTGAAAGTTGGTTTGCTTTCTGCTGCTTGTCTATTTAAGTTTTTTTGCTTGACTGGAATTTTGTCATCTAAAGGATTTGGAAAGTTCACTTGAGCTTCAAGGGTTTAATTAGCTTCATTGGAGCTGTGTGTGCTTGTATCAATAGGGAAATATAAAGAAGCATGACTGTCCCCTTTTTGATTAAATACAAACTTGGCATTAAAAAAAAAAATCAGTTTGCAGGAATTTACTTTTCTTTATTTAGCTCACTCTGGTTCTTATTATTGGCTCATACATATATCTTGACTTTCCACAGCTTTCTTTGAAGCCCCTTAGTATTACTGCTCATACCTGAAAGCTGTAGTATCGAAGTCAATAGGTGAAATATTAGGACACTTTAATTAACAAAGACTTGTAACTTATTAATGAGTAACTCCTGTAACTGGTGGGATTGGGGCTACTGTCTTTTGACTTCACCCAGGGTGGGAAGAGCATCTGTCCTGCTGGCACCATGCCTTGAGCCTGCCTTTCAGCCAACACTTCTGGGTTTGGTGTAGTTTTAAGTGCTGTAGGTTTCCCAGTTCATAAGACAAACTGTTCAGTACTCAAATGTATTTATTGTTATCGAAGACCAGTACAATTTATGGAGAATCATTTTCATCTTTCCATTGCCTGAATGATTTGGCTGAGTATGGGAATGCATGTAGGAGGGTGAGGATTCACAGTGAAAGTGGATACAGACCACCTGAGGGCTGGATGCTCCCACTGGATTGTCCTTGCTGTATAAACAGAACTTTGTTTCTCCCTCAGTCTGTGTTATAAACTGTGCCCCACTTCAGACAGGTAGCAAACCTCAAAGGTTTTCCCATTTAAACCATTTAATCAATAACCTGAGCTTTCTAGCTGCAGCAGGTGGCACATTCAGCACAGCACTTTCTATCTAAAGAGAGACCCTTTGTCTTCCCACCCTAAAGAAAGCAACCTGCCTGGTATTCTGCATTTAGAGATTCAGGGTTTTTTCATTCATTGATGGTTTATTATCATTGGAGATAAAAATCTGATACCTGGAGTGGGAGAGACTTCTTTCCTGTAACATCCTGGGTACCAAAATTACTCAATCAAAAATGGAACAGTGACTTGACTTGACTACATGGTTTCTTTTTTGCTGGTGAGTTTCAGGTCTTTGTTTAATGTAAATTCTTGTCTATCTCCAATTAGGAGAAGCCTCCATAGGGAGCATACTGTCTTCATTTTCATGAAGCAGTTCAGAAAAGTAGATGAATCCTGAAAGATGTACTTAATGCTGTGTGAAAGTGAGGGGGATGGTGTAATAAAACTTTTTCCCTTGATGCTGGAAAGTTATGGCATGGTGGAGTTTGGGTGGTGTGTCTTGGGTTGGTTTCCTTGTTACTGATGTGGTTTGAGCACTTGGATTTTGTGAGCAGGATGACAATGACAGGCTCAGCTTTCCTCCTCCATGAGAAAGCTCTGGGGCAGCCGTGCAGAGGTGCTGCCCCGTGTGAATGCTGCTCCTGACTCCCAGGGAGGAATGGGAGATCTCTGTGGAGCTCTTTCCCACAATAACACAATGAGCCACTTTGTCAGCCCGGAGTCAGGTTAGCGGGGAATGGCGACAGCAGCCCAGTTTGTGTTGCACAAAGGTGTGCTGAGACCTTGTTGGAAATGGGGTTTGGTATGCAGGCTTTTCAAGAGCTGCAGATTGATATGGTAGATAGCCTTTTTTTTTTTTCCCTGCTTCGTAGTTTAATTAGGGGTAAAAAAAAATAATCCCCACCCCATTGATTTCAGTAGATTCCCCATTGCACAGGAACTCCAGGAGAGATAACCAAGGTCTTTGTGGTATTATTGCAGAGAGATTATTATTTCAGAGAGCAGAGTGGAAGGGGAGGGTATTTATCGACAAATGCTGCGCTTATCAACCTGTAACCATGATTAATACTTTGGCTATTAAATGGAGGAAGAAAGCAAACAGATGAAGCATACCTGTGCCTTATCTGACTTTCAGCTTTGTGCGAGAATGTCTCTTTGCATAGAGGTTCTGCCCGTGTCCCTGGGCACGTTCCTGGCTTTGCAGCCCTGATCTGGGGGAGTTCAGGACTTAATCAAAGTATTACGAGTGTAAAGATGTGCTCTAGTGCAAATGTTTGCAGGATCAGGGCCCAGTTTGTAGACAGGTGTAGGTCTGGATTGAAGGGAGTTTTTCCTCCTCACACAAATTGCTTCAAGCAAATAGAAGGTTATTCCAAATGTGTTTAAACTTACTGAAGATCTTGCTAGAGCGTGTAAATTTTACTTCCAAATTGCTTTTGTCAGAAGCAATGCAGAGTACAGAGAACCTGAAAAGGGTGATCATTTAGTTAGGAAGTGTGCAATTTGTCTCTGCTGTGCAGATTGGCTCTCTGCACTTAGGGGACCAATTTGTGTGCTGGATGTCCCAAATTGGGTGTCCCAGTTTGTGGAGGGAGGGCTATTGGACCACTGTCATCCTCCTCTCCTTGCCCTGGCAATGGGGCACCACAGCTGGAAGAGCTGTGTGCTTTCCTGACCTGTGGAGAGGCAGATGTCATCAGAGAATCACAAGAGTGGTTTGGGTTGGAAGGAGTCTTAAAGCTTCTCGTTCCATCCCTTGCCATGGGCAGGGACACCTCCCACTATCCCAGGTTGCTCCAAGCCCTGTCCAGCCTGGCTTTGGACACTTCCAGGGATTGGACAATCTGTGCCAGGGCCTCACCACCCTCACAGGGAAGAATATCTTCCTAATTATATAATCTAGGTCTACTCCTGGCTTGTGATCTCCTAGAAAAGCACAGAGATGCTGAGTGCATTTGGGAGAGTGTGTTGTACAGTTGGCAATTAAACAGCTCCCAGAACTCTCTTAACTCAAATGTCTCTGAGGGTGGACAAGCAGCAACAAATTAGTTTGAAATGTTAATTGCTGCTTGTATTTTTGGAAGTGCATAAAATAATCTCCCTTGAAAAGAGAAAAAAGTTTGAAGTAGTTGCTATTTTAAAGCAGAGTTGTGCCAAAAACAGCACCACCAAAAATATTGGGGGAAAAAGTAATTTGCCACTATTGTGCAAGAAGAGTTAAATTCATCCTATGGCTGCTTAGAAGAATTAGTGTGAAATAGTGTGAGAATTGTGTGCTTGAAAACTTCTCTATTTTTGCAGCTACATCCCTCATGAGTCCCCTTTATCCGTTGTGATTAATATGGAGGAAGGTGAGGAAAGAAAGGTGTGAGAACAAAGAAGGAAAGGAATATAAATAGCAAAAATGACTAACTTAATTTTCAGACTGAAGAAGCAGCACAGAAAACCCCACATGGTGAGAGTGAGTTGTATACAAGTTGTCTCTGCAGCGTGCTCTTCTGCCAGCAGTGCAGGCTGTAGCTGTGCTGTGTTTGCATGTTTTGGAATTGATTTTTGAGCAGCAGATGAATTTGCTGCTCTAATATTATTTGCAGAAGTGAGAATGCTGTGGAACCATTGGATTAGCTTGTCTGCCTGTGGCTTTCTACTCAGCCATATCTAATATAAGCCTAATAAAAATTTTGAAGGTCTGTTTCACCCGTGGTGTATTTTATTCCTTTAAATCTAGTTACACTAGGTTTGCACATGAATGTGATGGCCTTCAGGTGCTGCACACCCCAGGCGTGGGTGGTGGTGAGAGGAGGGCAAGCTTGCTTTTCCTACATGAGTTTTCACAAGGTTTCCCCCTGGAAAACCAAGGGGGAAAAACCCTAGTGGGGTGAGGTTTTCCCTTTGGTAAAAGACTCCTTTGTGTGCCAGGTTGCTTTATTCCAGTTATTTCATCAGAGCTATTATCTGCTGATTAGTTGTACTTGCCTTGTGAAATAAGACACTGCTGCATGATGCAGTTTGACCTGATATCCCCAGTCCTGATGCTCATCTCTGGTACATATTTGAAGTTACTTGGTTATTCCATTTCTTCCTAAGGTTAAGCTAGGAACCAATTTTTAATAGTTTTTCTGTTCCTGAATGACAGACATTTCCTATGAGGGGTGTGCAGCTGGTTGCAGCACAAATTTGTTGTTCTTTAAGATAATGGAGTTTCAAGCCTGGAAAATTTGAGGTCACATTTTAGGTCCAAATAAATGCAAACTACTGAAAATCTTCATATCATTGCTCTCTGGATTGCTGCCTTGGGAATCTAACCAGTGTGGGGAAAAACCAATGTTAACTTTCCTTGATCCTGCGTAGAATTGAGCACTGCTGATAATTCCTTCAGAGATGGAATGTACCACGCACATTGAAATCTGTTGTTGTTTAAAGTAAACTAGAGGGGAATAAACCCACTGATTAATGACAGTGGTTAAGTTTTGAGAGGATGTTTATGCTTTTCAGCTTGCTGGAGATAGGATCCAGCTACTGTGGTCTTTTCTGTGAAATGGCACAGAGAGCAAGCAGCAGGCATTTCACTACCTCTTCATAAAATGCCAGTGGATTGTGTGCATGTATTCCCTCTAATCTGTTTTCTTTTGTCATAACAGATTTTTAGAATTGCATGTATTTCTTCAAAATTGTTATGAAGAAGCCCGGCTGTTTGGATGCTTCCAAATTAATCTACCGTGTTTGTAATTAAACAGAGAAAGAATGTGTTCAGGTTTCAGTGGCGCTGCAGACGGATGTGATTTAACTAAACTAATGAAGGCACATCAGACAAGACAAATTCCAGACTGTTTGTGCCTTGACCAACCATCTGTGCACATACCTCCAGGTACTGCTCATGTCTCAAGAGGCTTTTCTACATGAACAATTATTACCACTCCTCTTTGAATTGGAGTGGCAAGCCATGGCAGGAGTCTCTTGAAAGCAGCTATATTTACCACTCTGCTTTTCAGTGAAAAATAGAATTGTGTTATGTATGCCTTAATTAATACTGAATTTCAACGTGTGCTGTACAAAATACAGTAGGCAAATGGGGCAGTGTGTGAGTTCTTCTTGCACATGAATTCCAGTATCTGCAGGAATGTGCAGAAGGAGCACTCCTCATTCAGAGCCTTCCTAGTGAGTTGTAGATCCATATTAAATTCTTAGTGTCTGGGAATATGTATGTACAAATAAGACTTTGTTTACATATTCTCCTTGTAGTAGCAATTTTTTTTCCTAGTTATTTTTCTTTCTTATTCAAAAGGTTATTCAAAATTACTCTGGACAGCCAGCCATTTCTTCAGCTATATAATAACCAGCAGTAACATGATTTCACATGCCAGACTTTGATAGAATTCTTCAATTGCACATATAATGTCTTGGAAAATAACAAATAATTTCAGGACTATTTCTCTTTATGGAAGAAGAATAAGATATGCTGCAGGTAATGGCCTCTGTGAATACCAAATGATTTTTTTAAAAAAAATCTCATTATGTTTTACTGTCTATCTTTTCCAAAGTGATTTTTTTTTGTTTAGAAATATTTGAGTCTTCCCTATGTTCAGGGCTTGTTTCTGAAGATGTGTTTGACCTCTCAGTGTGTCAGGTGGGACTCCCTCTGACATGAACCAGTGATTCCATACATATTTTTTAACCATGGCAAAGCCCTTTTAATCAATTCTTCCTGCCTCTTGTCCTGGTTATAACAACACAAATGTTTGAGGGTTGGTGCAGTGCAGTGGATGGGGAACCCTCCTGTGTCCACATCAGCTGTGCAGGCCATGCTGGAGGTTTTGGGCTGGCCATGCTGTCAGGATGTGGTTGGGAGGATGCAGATCAGTTATCACAAATCCTTTTCCTTTTGGGTCAGAGAACTGCCACTTTCTGGACATCCTCACTGCAGGACCTGGTCTGCCAGAGAAAATGTCTGGCTGGGAGGAGGAACAGTTGCCTTGTGACTGCTGGTCAGCAGGGCAGTTATCAACAGACTTTGGCTTTTGATAACACCAGAACTGGCCTGGCCCATGGCTGTAAAGTACTAAGTGGGTTCCTATAGTACATTTATTAAAGCAGAGGTAGAGAGAATTATGTTGGGCTGTGTAACCCTGTGTGTGTGCTGTGTGTGAACTTTGTCATGGGGAAGTAGTAAGGGTTTTTTTGGGTTTTTTTTAGTCAGGAAAGAGAAAATGCTTCCATTTTAAGTTTATACTGTGTGCATTTCAAGTATTTTTTTTAAATCAAGGCTAGGATTGAAGGCAGGGTAGCTTCTTACTCTTTTTGCAGTGTGTTCTCTTCTATTCAGGCAGAATACCCCTAAATATGCATTGCAGGAGTAAAATGTGTGTTTAGCACTGAATTTTAGTTGCATATTAAATAAACCTGGGTATGTGGCTCTACTTGGTATTGCAACTCTCTGTCCTTGCTGTAGTACAACTTCTGTAATTCCAGATGATTGTGATAAAAAAGCAGAACACTTTGTTCAGGAACTTTTAATGGTCTGTTGCAGGGAAATAAAAATCCAGTCTTTGCAAAGAACAGTCACAGGACTTGATATTCACAACTCCTCTTGCTTCTGCCAGGTTCTCTGCATTCGTCTGCCATAGCTGGAAGAGGTTCTTTGGCTTTGTAGAATACTGAAGGTAGGAAGAAAATCACAGAAAGAAAAATGTTCTTGGCTTCCAGCCCTATAAATAAGCATGGGTGAAACCTTCTAGGAAAAGTAGAATTGGGTATCTTGATGTGGTTCACACTGCTTTTGGAATTTCAGGAAAACTGACGTAACCTGTTGGGTCATGTTGCTTGACCATACATGGACATTGGGTTTTAGATAGTTACACTTCATTCTTCTGTGTGTTTTAATTTTCTCTCTAGTGCCATGTGCAACTAATTTATGTATTACTAATTCACATATTGAATTAATTTAAGGAGATGGAGTCATCTCAGGGATCAGTAGAAGGCTGTAGTACTGAATTGAAAATCAAGTTTGCAACAGTAACTTGCAGACATCAAAAGATCTGGAAGTTTTGTTTGGGGACAGAGACATCAAACTTGGATGGTTGTTTCTTCCTTGCTTTACAGCAAAGTGAAAAGCTGATTTCCATATTCCTGGAGGAAGCTAGACAGGGAGATGCAGCCTCTCACTCCATGTTGGCGTTGTTGTGACCTGTCCCAGCCAAACCTAGGGAATGTAGACGCACAGGAAATATCTTTTTAAAATTTAAATATAGTCAGCTTTCTAGACAAAACCCCAAGTTTGAGTTAGTACCTGAAAAAAACGGCTGTGGGTTAGTATTTGGCAGTTAGTATTTTAGCTAAGGAAGAATTCTCATATTCTGGAATGTGACCTGGCTCTTTGAGCCGTGTCTGGTGTTTTCTCCTATCGATGTTCCCAATTTGCAGGGAAAAAAAAATGTATTCAGACCTCACTTTCTTTGTATTAATCAGCTTTGCATCCCCTGAGGGAGGAGGAGCAGTGGGCTTTAGGAGGGGTGTGAAAGCACAGCTAATAAATCTGTTTTAAATAGGATGGGTGAACAAATAAGCTCAAAAAGTGTGTGAGGCCCATGTTTCCAAAGGGTTTGTGTTTGCAGTGAAGTCTGCCAGTCTCATGGTAGGTGTCTTCACTCTGCCTGGAGTACATTTTTGTGAAATATTGCCAAAAACTCCTGCCAGTGGCTGTGCCTTGTGGCCAGTACTGCTGCTGGTATCGTCTCTGGTGGGCTCGTACCAGGCCTGACAAATAGAGGAAGCCCTTTTTTATTTATGTTTTCTTATTTTTTTGTTTTCTCCTTTCAAGTGAGGCAAGTGTAGACACGGCTGTAGTGACAAACCATTAATAAAGCAAAAGGAATGTAGCTGCAACACTTTAAATAATGACACGTAGCAAATAAATGTCAACATATCAGTTGTTGTGCCTGGAATGGAAATATTACTTGGAAAATATGTTGCTTCAAGCTACAGTATGGGTTTTTTCCTCAAGAAAATAGTATCAGTGTGATATTTAAACTGTTAAAGCTTGGCTTTTGGATTCAGACTAAATGAACGTGTCATTTGTTTGGGGATTGGGGTTTTGTTTTATATGGGTTTAAAATGGTTTCTATGAACGTTTTGTTCTTTACAAATGAACTTTAAATGTGAATATATACATTTGCACACACGACAACTATAGATGCATAAATAACTGCATGTATAGCCAGAATAGTTGGAGGTACAGCTGGCTGTTGACTAAATCAGTCTGTTTCCTGAAAGCTGTTCATTCATGTGCTCTCTGGTGTTCATTATTGGGCTCTTTCAGTCCTTTCCTTAATCCCAAGCAGTTAAGAAATGGTTCAAAACCTCAAATATCCTCTTCTTCCTTGGTAAACAAACAGAACCCCCAAAAAGTGAAGTCACACTGCCCCACTCCTCCTCCTCCACCCCCAAATCCCAACACCCGTGAATATTGTTGTTGGACTCGGATGCTTCTCAAAATTAAAACTTGAAACTGAGAAGTAATGAGAAGCAAAAGCTTTAGGATGTACCAGCCTAACAACAGCTGTGTCTCAGGCTTCTGGAGAACTTCTGTCCTGTAATTGAGTCTTGGATAAAAGGAGGGATTTAATTTAAAGGTGGATGAAAATACATTGCCTCTGTTTATGTCTTGGTGAAGTGATGATTAGAAAAGTGGTGTTTTCTCACAGATGAGAGCAGTGGAAAGAGCTGTGAGAGTTGTGCTAAATTTGGTACTGAGTTCGATTAAAATGCTGGTCTTGAGCTGTGTGTCTGGAGGTCACATCGCCAGGTTTGCACACCTGGAGAACAAGTGTACTCTCAATCTTCTGGTTCTGCTTAGATGTGAAGGGGCCTGTTTGATGACAGTGAAAGGATAGGACACATGTGATTCAGTCTGTGTGGGCAATGCCATCACTTCTAAATCACACAAGTGCTTTTCCTCAGGAGCTGGAGGAGCAGCTCTTGGTCCGGCTGGTGTTTCTGATCATGAGGCTGTGCAGGTGATGGGATTGCAGTGAGCTCTGGAAGAGGTTGATGAAAAGGAAGACAGTGTATTTCAACTAAACTAATGATTTAGTTGTTTAACTAAAAAAAAAAAGTCATTTTAAGTCCAGCAGTATTTGGGGCCAAGGGGGCATAGGATTTGCAGTATCCAGTATCCATGGAATGAGATGCTCCAACCCTGTTGAGACTGCCTTAGTCCTTCATCCCCTCTGAAGCAGCTGAGTTAAACTCCTGGGTTATGGCTCTTATGCCCCATGCTCTTTGCCAAAAATTTCCCTTTCTGTACTCTGGAGTACTCTGATCATCTTGTGCCAGCTGATCACCTCTGCTGCCACCCAAGTCACAGCATATTTTTTTTTCTAACTTGAGTTTGGGATGTATGTGAAATTATTCACGATGACACTGGGATTCTCTGGCAGGAGGTGTACTAAGGAGGCTGCTCACCAGTGGACATGTGAGGTTGCTTTGCTTAGGAGTTGTTGAGCAGAAGTCTAGATAAGCTATGTGATGAAATCATCCATGTTATTCACTGGAGCTGTGTTATTGCCCCATAAACCAGCATGATGATAGCCTTAACACTGAATTAAGACTTGTTTTTACAATGCTTCTCATGGTTGTACTGATACTCATGTATCACATCAGTTAGCTGTGAGAGGGGGAGGGTGTGCTGGAAGTGATGTGTGATTTTTCACAAATCCTTACGTGACGTCTTCATTTTCTCTTGCCCTTCCTAGAACAGGGTGTTCAGAACATTGAGGATGTGCTGTCCCTCCTGCTTCAGCAGAAGCCTTAATCCTTTTGGGTCATGATTAAGTGAAAGTCAGGTGTCTGGTCTTTGTTTTGTAGTGGCAGTTCACACTGTTTACAGGGCCCTAGAAAGAAAATAAAGCTGTTTGGCTTTGAAGTGTGGCTGTTGAGTGAAATTGCTGTAACATCTTAACCCATGTGGGTAATTCCAAGAGCTGTGGCAGCAAGCAGGATGGTGATTTAATAAGTGTCTCAGAACCTGCCTATTTCAGCAGTGAAGGCTGAGGTTTGTAACTGTGGGAAAGAGTGGAAATCTGGCTAGTTGGTTTTTGGAATTCTTGCATGGAAACTTGACTTTCCATGCTCTTCATCTAAGAGTTAAAACCTCCATTCAGAGCCTTGAGCTCCCGTACGCCTCCTGTTACAAAACCAGGGCTCCTGCTGAAGTTCCTGAATGGCAGAACGACCTTCTGAAGGTGCAGCAGGGTTTCTGCAGGGTCTCTGACTGCTGTTTTCTCTTGCAGGAAGTCCGTTGAGGAAAATTCTCCATGAATGTACGTCACAATGATGATGACCGACCAAATCCCGCTGGAGCTGCCGCCGTTGCTGAACGGGGAGGTGGCCATGATGCCCCACATCGTGAATGGCGATGGATCACAGCAGGTCAGAAACTGCCTGCCTTAAATAAACTTATTTCTGGGTCAGCAGGACATTTTCAGGATGGGGAAGATGGTTTTCCGTAGCACTAGGGAGTGCAGAGTGTTTCCTGGGATGTAGAAATCTGTCTTTCCGCTGAAAAGACTTTAAAAGCAGTGATTAAAGTCTGCCATTAAATTGAATGTGTTTGTGTGTGTGTTCATTGAAGTAAAAATAGTGGAATTGAAACAGTGGTTATAAATGCTGCATATTTGAGGGTTTTGCAGGAAGTTAGTCTTATGATTTACTTGTGTTCACTCTTGTCCAGACATCTTACTAGCATTTGTGGTGAGATTTTAAGATTTTAAAAATGCTGAGATGAGAAAAAAAGTGGAAATAAGAAAAGAAGTGGAGAATAGCAGTGATGTCTGCTATTCTTTGCTTACTTCACTATACCTTTCCCAACAGGTCTGTCTATGACCCTGTGCTTCATTATAAGAAACAGGTGTGAATTTTGAGTGGGTTTTTGAACAAAGGCAACTTTACAGTTGCCTTTTTCTTTTTCCTGGGAGATACTTTTTAATAAGCTTGATCAGAACTTGGTGGAATGATCCTGAGACCACAGCAATGCCTTCATGTCACGATACAGCCTGGAGGTTCAAGCTGGTGGGTGGTAGGTTCCCAGATATGTCATCTGGGGTCAAGGGGTCTCTTTGGATTCTGTCTATCTACCTTGGAAATATTTTGTGTTGCTCAATTTGGTTCTCTCCTTAACATGAGAAGTTTCAACAAAGTATTGTAACAAAGGTAGAAGCAAGCTGTCCTTCTTGAATCAATATAAGAGGTCATTTTGTTACTTCTTGTTCCCTGGATAATTTGTTCCTCCTTCCAAGCTGTGTTTTGAGTTAGACCAACCTCAAGAGGAAGAATAATTTCTGCTTTCCTGGTGAGCTTCTAAGTATTTTTAGTTATCTGAAATCTCATTATGATGTAGACTTTCATTGTTGTGATTAGTTTTTTTTGTTTAAGTAATTTTTGCAAAGTGTGCTTTGATTTGAAAAAAAAAAAACCAGAAAGGAATGCTTTCAGTGGCTGTATTTACCAAATCCAATATTAGTACACTTAGATGAAGGAACAATCTTATTCATACTGGAAAGGGTAATTTAAGTACACACTTTCTTCCTTGCTGGAAACCACTTACCAGGTCAGACTGTCCTGTCAGTGTGTCCTTCTGTATTCCAGAAAGAATAAGTGAAATCTTCTGAGACCTCCTTTGAGATGGTGCTCTAAGCCCAATCTTCCCATTTCCCCATCTTTGATAATTCAGCAGCCTGGCTTGGCCAATTCCTCTGTTGCCTTTAAAGTAGTTTCTCAGCTAATGTTTTGCATTAAAAAGAGTTGCAGGTGCACTGGAAGCACATTGCTTCTTGCTTTTGCTGTGTTATGCAAGCACCACTCAGTAGAACATTTCTGGGCCAGGTCCCTCTTCTGTGTGCTTGCTGGATGATGCTTTTAGATTTCATCTCCTTATCTCTTGAAGTACCTGTAGCTGAACTACCAGTTTTCCACGAGACTCTTTTAGATTCTAGTCTGGATGTGCCCTTCTCTGTTGCAAAGCTTAACAACCTCTGCGCTTTGCCATTTTCATCCTATTCCTGAACCTTTAGGTGATGTCTTTGCTTTTTGAAAATGCAGTTCTAAAAATAGAATGAAATTGGAATAAATGCTTTGTTTGATCTTTGCAAATTAACTATGTTAATTGCTCTTAACGTGGTTTGTTGTAACGTGGAAACAAGTGTTAAGTGTTGAAAGAGATTTATTTTAGTTACTTGTGAGGTGGGAAGAGGCTTCAGGATAGATTCACACAGGGATGACTTCCTTAAGAAAGATGGTTTATATGACTCCATAAATAGGTTCTAGCTTTAGGAGGACACACATTTACAGGGTGTAATTACAGTCTCCATTAGAAGCTGGTGGTGAGAAAGCATCCTAGCAGAGCTGGAGGAGGATGAGGAGTGTGGAGTTTTGCAGGCTGCAGTGTGACCAGCAGGCAGGTCAGTGCCTCGTGCTTTGGGGCCGGCAGAATGGAGGTTCTGATGGAGAAGGGAGGCTCTGGGCACCCTGGCTGTTGCTCACCCTCGTGTGTTACTGGATTTGTGGAGCCTCAGCTGTGCCAGCACCACAGAGCTGCGTTAGGAGCTGTGCCTGGAAATGCTGAGCTCCAGGGAAAAGCCTTTCCTCAAAAGACCCGTTCTTACACACAGAATAGAGCAGACTGGAGCTGGTGAAACACCTTGGCCTTGCCAGCAGCCAGCTGGAGAGTGATGCAAAAGGCAAATCTGCCAGTGAACAGGCCTGCAGTGTAAGGCAATTGCATGGGAACATTCCCTTTATCTTCCTGAGAGTCAGGGCTGCAGAGCTGCACAAGGCAGGGCAAGGAATGTCTCTGCCTGCTTGACAGTAATCCCTCTCCTCTAGACTACCCAAAATGGCATTTCTAGCACTGACTTTTTTTTTTTAGTTTCCCACACTTTATTTCCACTGCTGCCGACTGTGTTTAATGCTTTCATGTTGCTTCCAGAGTTGTTTCTGCTTCTAATCCACTTGTAACTCCTTAGGGGATTCAGGGAGCAATAATTAACCTTTTGGTCCAAGAATTTCAATGGTTTCCTGTAGGTACTCCACTACAAGCTCTAAAAAGCTTGGAGTATAAAGTGGAGGGGCAGCTAGCTGTGCTACAGCACATCTGTGCAGAATGTTGGGCTAATTAGCTGGGGGAGTTTTATTTCAGCTTGGTTCACTCATTGCACCTGCAGAGGTGCAGCAGGTTTTCTGCTTGCCTGCTCTTTGTAAAGCTGTGTTTACCTACCCTGTGGTTTCACCACTTGGCTTGAGCTTAGGCACTGTACATAGTGCTGTGTGTGCTTGTTCTTGTCTTTTAGGGTCACAGGCTTTAAATGAGGGAGACAAGAGTACAGCTGAATGAGGAACAAGATTTGGTGCTTTCCTGTGCACCTTGCAAACACCTGAAAGCACTTTAGCTGGGTTTTGTACTGAACCACAGCATCTGAGCTGAGTGAATGAACTTTCTGCCAAAATTTAGTTACTTCTTTGTGGTTTCTAGATCTCTTAATTTATTTTATTTTTACTGCTTATTTAGTGTGTGTGTTTTAAGGTTGGATAAATCAGGAGGTTCAGGATCTCCCACTTGTGGGTTTTGCTGTAAAGAGCTGTAAACTGACTGAATTGCTTCATGCCTCTATTAATACCTCTATTTTTTGTCCAGTCAAAAAAAAAGTTTTTTTTTCAGACACAATTGAAGTATTCATTTTTAAAAATCAGCTTTATTGTTTAAGATGTAGCATGTTCCCTGATTTTTCTTTCTGAAGAGATGCTGGAAGTGTTTAGCCTACCTGCTCTGTGTGACTGAAGGATGTGTTCCTGAGAAGAGTATTGCACACAGAATGGGGTGACTTCCCTGGTCCTTCCTGGTGTGGGATGCACCTGGAAATTTACTGGGGCACAATCTTTTAAAGTCGATAATGGAATAGATACAAGTGATTATTTTGTTTTTCTGCGTTTTGTTTTTTATTTTCTTTTCCCAAAAGATGCAATGCATTCCATAAGTTATGTGCTGTAGAAACCGTAATTACAATAAATGTTAATGGTTTCAAGCATTTGTGAGGAACCTGGGGCTGGATCCCAGGTGTTGCCTATGATGTTGTGCTCCCCAGCTGTGTGAAGCATGATATATCATGGAAGGGAAAATTCTCCACACAAGAAAATGTTTAATGTGGGGTTTGAATAAGCCTAAGCCCTGCAAGCTGCTCTTTGACCTTAGTGAGGAAAATGTTCTCATAAGGGGGAAATACTTTAAGTGAGCTCTGGGGCTGAATTGCATCACGTGGATTCAGGTGAATGTCATCCCACTCACTGCTCTGAGTAGCCACAGAGCAGGTGGGGAATGATGGCCTGCCTCGAGTGAATTTTCTGCTGTGGGCTCAAACTCACAAGTAAACCAGTAGTGTACAAAAGAGATAATAGTGTATGCTCTTGGTCCTTATCAGGTGGCATTTCTGCCTATATATGAGAGGGTTTCCCCACAGAATTTGTAGTTTTATATGATGGAGTGGTTTGGGTTGGAAGGGACGTTAAAGCCCTTCTCTTTCCACCCTCTGCCATGGGCAGGGACACCTTCCACCTGACCAGGGTGCTCCCAGCCCCATCCAACCTGGCCTTGGACACTTCCAGGGATCCAGGGGCACCCACTGCTTCTCTGTTCCAGGGCCAGGGCTCTGTTCCACCCTCTTAGTAAAGAAATTTCTTCCTGAAATCCAATCCGCAACTTCCCAGAGTCAGTTTATTTATTTGTGAACCTGAGTTTATGCCTGCACTAGCTTTGTGGGCACTTCTTTAGTATCTTCCCCTGCTTCCCCTGGCCATGGGAGTTGGATATTGGGAGCAAGGGAGGCATGAGTGACACATGCTTGGCTTGTCATGCAAACTTAGTCTGGACACACTCTGTGGGATTATAAATATTTATAGTAGCTATGCAACTCAGTAACATTCATCACTCAACAAACAAGACTTTCAATAAAATAGAATGACAAATGCAAAATAAGTGCAAAAAGAGCTTTATGGAGATAACAAGCTTTCTCTGAGGATGCAGCAGGTATGGCTGGGCCTCAGCACCAAGTGGATTAAACTGCTGAGTTAAACATCAGAGTACTTTTTAGGAGAAAGAAAAATCCTTTGGGATTGTGCTGCTGACACCCTGCTCCCAGCTGTCATGTGCTCCAGCTTTTTGGATGGGAGGAGGCCAAGGACTGGAAGTGGGCTGGGGTGACCTTGGACATGAGACCACACCCTGAGATGCTGCCAGCCAGCAATGAGGGCTCCAAGTGACCCTTCAAGTTCTTCTGCTCTGTTGCCGTCTCATAATTATGCATACTTGGGATGATGAGTATTGGAAGAGGCATAGCACAATTAAAGATCATCTGGGTTTGTTTTCATTAAAATAGAGATGTTATCTTTACACTTTTTTTATTGCTTCCCTCAGATTTTTTAATTAAAAGCTTTAGAAACGAGGCTTCTCCTGAAGATCCCTTGTGTGAAAGGAAAGAGGGAAGCTGTGTTCCAGGCTGCAGAACATGGTTTTGCTGTTTATGAGGACTTGGGGAAAAATAAATCATGGAATTAGTTTTATATACTTAGTGTATATAAACAAAAGAAGTTGCAGTGTGCCTTGACATTATTTGTCCCAGGCAACTGGGACGAGTCAGGGGCGTTGGCTGGAAGGTGCCCTATATATAATACTCAACATGTGCTGGCTTTAATGGTTTGGCCTCATTCCTGCATCTCTTTGCTCAGTGCTCTGCAGTTGTGAGCTCGGGGGGTTGTGTGCAGCACTGGGTGGCGGGATGGGTTATGGGGAGCACCCCAGTACTCCAATTTTGGGAAAAGAGGAGCTGGGGCTGGGTTGCAGCCTCTGGAAGGATTGTGCCTGAGGAGCATAGTTGCTGCTCCCAGGTCTGAGGCCACTTTGGTTTCGTGTCCTCCCTTTGTGCCCAGCCCTCGCTCCACTGTTGACCCACGTCAGTCACACCTTGGCTATTCCTGTTTGCTCTTGATATTGCTGCCTTCCCCCAGCAACAGCCTGTAAATGTTTCCTTGGGCTCCAAAGGTGGCTGATTTGAGCATCTGTCAGTAAGGAGTTATTTCCATATCTATAACATTTTAATAGAAGCTACTGTAGATAAGTGCCAGGCTCTGCCCACAGGCTCTGGTGGGGGGACAAAGCTGTGTGGCTGCTGCTCTACAGGAAACAAATTTGTTACTGGAACAATTTGTCTGTAAACCCTATGTGATTAGGCAAGGATGATGCTGGTGCTTTTTGACCACCAAAAGCAACAACTGTGATTTGGGATATCACATTTTTTAATGCAGAACTCCAAGGAATTATTGTAATGGAACTACTGCAGGTGGGCTGATGTGGACATTGGTGCTGGTGATGGACTCCTGGGACAGGAATCTGTAAATCTTCTGATAACTCTGGGATAGTGCCTTGGGTAGGGAGAGGAATCTGTCTGTCCTGCTTTAGGCAAAGGATGGACCTTTACATGTGCAGGGCATCAGTCTTAGGTAGAGTCTGTGTTTTGAGGACCTAGACCAAGTTCTTCCAAAGTTGTAAAGATGTGTAAGGGCCTCTGATTTGTGTTAATCCAATTTGTTAGTAAATAACCAGCTTTATAGCTGTTGGTTTAGACACATAATGCAAAAGAGCTGATGAAATATTTCTGATTCTTGGCCTCTTTGAGTTCTGATTTTGTTGTTGATTGGTTGTTTTGGGTTTTTTATTAAGCTGGATGACATTGCTTTGCTCTGTGCATCTTTTGACCTGCTGCCCATGTCCTGTGGTGGATAATTCACGCCTATTCATAGCAGAAGAGCACTTAAATGCTGTCACTTAAATGTTGATTGTTTGGAGATTAGGGATGGAATGGCTTTGTGCCTTTTATCTTTTCTGAACCATTTATTGTGGTCTGTGTGCTGGACCAGATCCACCCTGATCAGTGCTCCCTGAGAAATGATTGTTCCAGACAACATAATGGCTTTCATATGTCATTTTCTGATTTCCAGCTTGAGCTTTAAAAATGTTGGTGGAATAATGGGTTTCTGTAGGATTACTGTAATTCAAAAGGTCATCTAGGTAATAATTATCTTATGCATTTGGCTTAAGGAATTCAGAAACACAACATGAATTCAAATTCTCTCTTTGCAGATTGAATGATTGAATTCTGCATGCAGATGTCCCAGAATATAAAGACCAGACCTAAATATAGAGAGAGCTTTCACAGAAAAACCTGTAGATTAATTTTGGTACAAATTGAAAATTTAATTTATATCTTAATTGAACTTCTGACAAAGCAGTTAGCAGAAGTGTGTTTAAAGTATTATAGTGAAAGCTTCATGAGCAGCAAGGTGGAATAGATGGCCTCTCGTCCTTCCTCAGTGACACTGTCCATTTAAGAAAGGATTCTAAATCACAGGTTTTGAACCCATTCTTTCAGATACCTGAAAATTTATAAAGATGATACAACATACTATGAACTGGACATATTTTCTGGACATATTTTGGTGCTTCCTGGTCCTTGTGTTATCCCATCATCTGCAGGATTCAGCAATGGGAGACTGGGATGATAGTTTTATTATTTTTAAAAATATTATATTTGTTAAGGAATAGTTTATTACTGGTTCTGCATGCAACTGTTGAACTGTGTGTGTGCCTACAGGTTTTGCTTAACTGAGATCTGTTATGTGCAAGACTGAAATACAAATTTTTGAAAACATAATGGATCAACTCCCCAGAGCAAAAAACTTTTATTCCTGTGCAATTGAAATCCCATTATAGGTTGGTGCTGCATGTTGGAGTTTTTGAACTCTGTTCTTGTGTGCCAGTGGTCTGAAGATTTATGTCCTTAGCTACCAGCATTTTGGCCAAGTTAAACACACCCCAAGATTTTGGTGTGGAACTCAAAGCCATAATTCTCACCTGTATGCAATTCAGTTACATCTTCATTTCAGCTCCTAAAATGTAGGTGGGTTTCAGATCTCTGCCTGCTCCTGCAGCGTGGGACCCACAGGTGTGATTATGCCAGTCTGTGCCCTCCCTGCTTCCCCACCCTTTCAGAAAAGGGATAGCACAGTCACTGTTTCAGGGAGATATTAATTTTTGGAGATCACAGTGAAACAAATGTTTATTTTTCTTTCTGCAGGTCTTTTTGGTTCAAGTGAATCCAGGTGAAACCTTTACAATAAGGGCTGAGGATGGAACCCTCCAGTGCATCCAAGGTAAGATGATGCACAAACACATGGATGAGCATTGCTTTGCTTTATGGAATACCTGTCCTCTCCAAAACTGTGATTTGCAGCTCTGAGAATGCGCTGAAGCACTGGGGGAGTGAGAGCTTGCAGACGTGGCTGCTCTCTGTATTCTAGGAGCTCAGTATCTCAGAATGAGTCATGCATTTCTTGGAAGTCCAGGAGGATTTCTCTCTTCTGTTATTTATCAGGCCCATCTTGCAGCCTCTTTGCATCTTTTCTGTGACACCTCCTCCATTTAAGCAGTGGAGGAGTGGGTGGTTCTTGCCTGAAGTTCCATCCCCATGGAAATGATGAATTAATAGTTGTTTGAGATAGACGTTACAGAAGCTTCCCTGAACACCATCCAGGGTTATTTGGTCTTGATGAGCAATAATAACAGCAATTTAAAGCTGCTTGTTGAGATTTATAGCCAACATGCTGTGTGGTAAGAAATTGGTCCATGTGGCAATTAACAGAGGAATAAAGCTGGCTACTCCTTTTATTTGAGAAGAATGCTTTATTCTGGCATGGTACATGAAAGATTTCCATTACAAATATAATTATGACCCCTTTTATTTATAATTTTGTCCATACTCAAAGTGGTGTTCAGACAGTGTATTTAAATGTAGGCAACTTGAAGCCTCATGGTTCTGTATTCCCAGTAATTTAACGTGTTTGTGCCAGTGGGACTTGTTTGGTACTCATCAGCAGTCTTTCATAAAATTGATTTAGAATTTCTAGCATAAGATTGTCTCCTTTTATTTGCTATAGCTGCAGAATTGGCTGCCAAAGCTCATGCTTATTTGTATACACCCTTTCAGTTTGGCCTGAAAATTCTTGATATTCTTTTCACGCTAAAGATTCTGATCCTACTTTATTGTAAAATATTTTTATTGCTGAACTAAGTACATGCTTCAGACATAGGAAAACACCTGACTGTAGTGTTGGTGTATTTTTTTTTCTTTTGCTAAAGCTGCTCTTACTATGAAGTTGTGGAACTTAATAGTGATCTATTGCAGATCTGTTGTAATCAGCCTGCAAATATAAGATTTGGATTTGTGACAGTTCTGGTTTTGTGCTCTGAGGTTATTATAGAAGACAGGCTTATTTTGTGTGCAGTGTTTTTGGAAATTACACACCCCCTTGCTCCACAAAACTTAGTGTCTTTTTTTTTTTTCTCCCATGTGACAGAGTTTTTGGTATGTTTAAAGGTTATGGAGTGTTTGGTATGTTTAAAGGTTATAGATGTTTGGTATGTTTAAAGGTGAATTTATTCCCTATACGTAGGGCAGCACCCAGACAATAATGTTGCATTTTCCAATGCTCCCACACTGTACTATGATTAGCAGGATAAGGAATAATTTTAGCACTATGTTAAGGCAGCATGAAAGTCTTTTTGGGCAGTGCCTCTCAGCTGGTAGCTCCCTGTGGAATAGATGATACTTGCTTTTTCCTTACTGCCACGTACTCAGGGTTATGACATCAGATGTGCTGCTGAATATTCAGAGTGTGAAGGATGCTTTATTACAAATTGGGTGATTCTCCTGAGTGCAGGGAGTGAACACTGTTAATAAAAACTTGATGTCAGGCTTGGTAACACTGAATTCTTCAGGATATACGAAAGCTCTTCCCATGTGACTGTTCTGCAGGGACAGCTAACTTTGCTTGCATAGAATTATATATTTTTTTTTACTTTTTTGCGTATGACTTTTTGAGCAGTATGAAATTTTCAGGTTGAGCTCCTGGAGCCAGTTCTGGAAGTCCTGTGAGCCCCACTTTGTGTCTGGAACCCTGTTTGGCTCTGAAGCTGTGCTGTATCTGTATGTGCTTTACAGGACTGAGGCAAAAACAACAGAGGAGATGATGACTTAGTGAATCTTCATTTGTCTTACAGAGGTTGGAAAGAAGACACTTGCATGAATAAAACCTCTGTGGAATATCCTCTGTTTTAAACACCCTGAAGTGTAATTAGGCACTAATTGAGTAATCACTGTTTTAAGCCAGAAAGAACAGATGCACATTTGAATGTTTCTGAATTTTTGGAGTGGTGGAGAAAAATACAAAAAACTTCTTCCACTTCCTCGGGGTTGCAGCAGTAAGATAATCAGTGAAAACCTAAAAAAAAAATTATAACCCCTAAATAATAAAAAACAGGAATAGATATGTATTTGTAACTGAGGGTGCAAGGTGTCGCACTAAGTGCTCTCCTCATTAGTGTTTTTGTTTTTAATGTACTGGTTTAAGACAATGATTTATAAGCTCTGTAGATCCTGGTGTGGGCCTGGATTAGGTACCTCTTGGGAATGATGGTGGATGGGAGAAGTTCTTCTGGTCAGTGGGCATGGAGAGGGTCTGTGGTTTCCTTGAAAAGACATTTAAAGAGAAAATAAGTTTAAAAAAAACCTACAATAAATCTGGTCTTCTGGAGAAGTCCAGCCCTTGAGTGCACAGCCCACGTGGTGAGTTGTTTAGGGAAGCATCTGAACAGTTCCAGGTGCTCTCAGCAGGAGTTGTGTTGTTGTCTGACTTCCTCAGGATTTGCCTTCTCCATCCCATGTGATAGAAGAGATGCTGTGCTATGTGACTTTTGTAGCCTTTATAACAACAGCCAAATAAAGGAATAAAGGAAAAGGGATGTTGGGGATTAATTGAGATTACTTTTTTAATAGCTGCTAGGAGCTGAATCAAGACCTGAGGCTGCCTGTGTGGACGGGAGGCACGTGGTGCTGCCCAGCTGGGCTGTGCAACACCCCAGGCCCTGCTGGATCTTGGGGCTGGCCACCTGGCCAGGGGATGGAGTGGAAACATAAAGCACATCCTTTATTCATGTGTGATTCCATGGCCAGTCTTTGTTCCTTTCAGTCCATGGGGGTGTTAATGACAAATCTCTGGTGTGCTTCCTTTGGGATTTCCCTGCTCACCCCACGAGCTTGGGGCTCTCCCTGCAAAGCTGCCCCTCTGGGAGCTTCAGGGGAGCCTGGTTTAGGATCTCCATTCGGTGCCTTTGCAGGATGGAACATGTGTATGTGCTCTGTCATCAGTATTTTAAAAGCTGCTCTTTATAGAAAGTTTGGCAGGTATTAAATACTTCATAAATGTGTCGATACTTTAAATACTTTATTTCCTTTTCACATATTCCTGTTTTATTTGTCAAAAAATCAGGACTTGACTGTTGCTAGCTCTGCAAGAAAAGGACAAGGGCAGGGCATATCCTCAGCCATTTCTTTACTCAGCTGTTAACTGAGGACCTTGTATTTCCTTTGTATGAAAGATTGCTTCTAGCTAGTGCTTTGTGGCAACCACAATAAATGAAATATGGAGCAGGGTGAGAGCCTGGATCTGGTAACTACAGAGTGGAATTGAAGCAGGCCCATGAATTAAAAAAAAAAATATTCTGCTTTCTAAATTTCAAAATAAATAGATCTCATGTGAAACTGACATGTTCAGGAAACTCACATTTCCCTAGTGGCTGATTAAATATGAGTTTTTTAGCCAATATCTTAAGATCTTTGCTAGGAACTTTTGTTGCTGCCTGAGAGTTTTGTCATTCACACTTCAAAAATTCACTGTTTGTGCATAGTTTGGGGCAGTGAAGCTGTACTGGAGAATCTGTTCAGAGCCTTTCCCTCCTGGAAGGCAATCGTGCCAAGCTGTCACACCCGCTGTGGTAGGAATAACATGGGCAGAATGATTGTTCTGGTGCCACTTGACCTTGCTTGTCACCCACATGCTGAAAATATGTGTGTACAGAGTATGCAGGCTGCATAAAGCTTCTATCCATTGATCACACAGAATTGCCCAATTACTGCTAAATGTCCTTTTTATTGCTATCCATGTAAATTGTCCTCAAGCTGGATCCCATTTTCTGCCACAAACCAAACTGAATTTTCTGTATGCATGTAAAGCTGCAAAAAGCCTGTAAGAAGGTAGAAGAGCAGGTAGCAGAAAAGCAGCTGATGGAATAAAAAATGGAGTTCCTGGTAAATTCTGCCTAACCCATGCTGCTGGAAATGCTCTCTTGAAACTGACCTCTAGTCTTTGTCTTGTATGCCAGCACAAGGTTTGGAATTGTGAAGAATAAAATATGGCTGAAAAGAAAACATATGCTAAAGGGTTAAAAAGTCTGCTTTAATTCTGTCCTGGAGCTCGGGGAATTCACCCTTGCATAGGTTGAGCACGGCTCTGCATTAAACTGGTTTTTGTGATTTATTCAAGGACAAGGTACAGATGTGCAATGGCATGGAGGGGGTGTAGTTATGTTAGAGCATAAATATCTGTGTTGCAGACAAGGACCTGAATTGCTTTTGGGTGGCTGCATTTTGAAATGAAAACAGGATAAAAACACAGACAGTTTACTAATACCGATACTTGTTTCAACTGATGTTTTCAAGTGTTTTGCCATTGAGGCTTGAACTTAGTCTTTGCTTCTTCTTATCTTGTAAAACAAAGAACGCAGGAATTAAATTTCAGTGCTGCTTTTCCTGTGTCTCTAAAAGTAAGTAACTCAAGAAAAAGACCAGAAGTATGCAAAAAATTTAGCAGTGGTTTCTCAAATGAAAGATTTCCTGGAATTATTATTCCCTTAATTTGGTGGGTGGGTGTGGTTTGGTGTGGTAGTGCAAAGGAATGGATAATATTAAAGGCTTAACAGCTGTATATTTGTGTAGGAAGAGTGTGTGTGTCAGTGAAATAAGGCTGCTAGTACAGTCCAAGCAAACCAAACAAAGTGTGTATTTTTTTTTCCCCCTACTGTATGAGGTTGGAAATGAGGAAGTGAGTCAGTTTCTTGCAGGGGAGGAAAGAGTTGAAAATAGATGGGACACAGCGTGAGCAAGTGAGTGGTACCTGTGGAGTGTTGCTGGGTGGGGACAGAGGCACCAGGATGAGAGTGGTGATGGGGAACAGATGGATCACAGAATCCCAGAATGCTTTGGGTTGGAAGGGGCATATAGATCATCTCATTCCAACCCCCCTGCCATGGGCAGGGACACCTTCCACTATCCCAGGTTCTTCCAAGCCCTGCCCAGCCTGGCCTTGGACAATGGCAGGGATGGTGCAGCCACAGCTTCTCTGAACAACCTGTTTTAACCTATTAACACCTTTACAGTAAGGAATTTCTTCCTCTTACCTAATGTAAACCTGCCTTCTTTATGATCAAAACCTTGTCCTCTCACTCCATAGCCTTGTCCAAAGCCCCTCTCCAGCTCTTTTTGAGCCCCTTTAGGCACTAGAAGGGGTTCTGAGGTCTCCTCAGGGCTTCTCCCGCCTGTCTCCATAGCAGCCTTGCCATCATCTTCCTGACCCTCCTCTGGACTCTACCCAACAGTTCCACCTTCTTTTCACGTTGAGGACCCCAGAGCTGGATGCAGCACTCCAGGTGAGGTCTCAGGAGAGCGGAGTAGAGGGGGAGCATCACCTCCCCTGATGTGCTGATCCCACTTCTGGATGTCACAGCAGAACCTGGGGAGGAGAGAAGCCTGAGGAGACACAACAGAAAGGTGCAGGCTCAGGTAGCTGGCTGTGTTCCCAGTGCTGCCAGTCCACCTGGTGCATCAGGAGCTGGGAGCACCTGCTCCATCACTCTGCAGGGGCAGAGGCAGATGCTGGGCTGTTCATCAGTGCATCTGGCCTGGTTTCACTCTGAGATGAAAGAGCAGCAGCACCTGAAGTCCTGCTGCCTTGTAGAGGCTTGAGAAGGCTGGAGATACTTTAATAAGGAGCAACTGGTGAAATCTGCTGGTGGAAGGCTCTTTGGCCCTCCAGGGCAAGCACTGCCTGTGTGCTGGGGAGATCCAGAGGCTGGAGTTGGAGTCCCTTTGGCTCTGTCCAGAGCATCACCTGAATTATCAGAATTTGGTTGCATTTTAAGAAATATGTTTGTGACAGTGTTCTTAGTGATCAAAGCACTGCATTGATCAGAACATTAAATTTGTCAGAGCAGAAAGAAACATTGTCCTTTCTCACCTGTATCTGCTGGTGCTTGGGAGCTGCTTGTGGTCAGGCAGTTCCTGGGAAAAGGCTCTGGGGACATCTGCCAGGGTGCATGGCAGCAGGACAGGAGGGACGTGCCTGGCTGTGGCAGGGAAGGGAGGGGAGAAGTGCTGGGTGAGCTCTGGTTCTGTCTCTCCTTGTTTCTGCAGAGTGTTTCAGCTCTTTCCACCTACGTGCTGGTGGGCAGGCTGGTTCCAGGGGATGGAAAACTCCCTGTAGGAAATGCAGCTTCACTTCAGACTGTTTTGGTCATTAGGGCTTGCAGCAGAGCAGTCTGTGTGGTGGTGTTTTACAGCATAGCTCTTGGTATTAAATAGCTTTTGTTTACGCTTTGTTTATTAAGCTTTGGCTCAGTTTCTTTCTGTTTACCAGCAAGGGCCCTTTTTGCTCTATTAAGTTTTAAAACGTAACTCTTACTCCTCATTTACATCACTTTACTTTGACTCCTGGTACTTGGTGTCTAGATTTAGTTTTTAATGGAAAAGCCAGGCCTGAATTACCCACTACTCTCTGGTAGCACAAACAAGTTTTTGATTTATTAAAGTTCTTTCTATTAATGGACAAATGAGGAAATATCTGCATAAACATCTTCCAGAGCAAAGCTGTGGTTGAGAATAACTGAGAAGAATCTCATGTCAGTGTCTAATCAGCCTCTGTATTGACCAAAATATTTTTAATATCTATAACAGAGTCAGTATTATCCTTTAGAGGCATTGTCACCATCTTCTGGATTTGGTCACTTGAGTGTTTCAGCAAACTCAGCTCTGTAGCACAGGCATGTCCCCAGGCCTGGCATCAGCTGTGCCTTTCCTGTTGGGATGTCATCCGTGGTGCACTCCATAGCTATAAATCACCAGCTGTTAATCATATAATCATAACAGGCACTGTTAATTCGTGTTCACATTGTTGCCCAGCTAGTAAATACCAGAATTTGCAGAGGAACCTTTCGTCCTCTGTGTTATTTCTGATGTTTTTGGTGCCTGTCAGAGATACTCTTTGCCCTTTTAGTGTTTGGTCACCTTAGAAAACTGTGGTGTGATGTATCCTTTATTCCTTTCATGTGCATAAACAGCTTCAAGGCTTTCATATCTTTGTGAACCATGTGTTGAAATCTAAGAGAGAGCAAAGAGCTGCTAACTTGGAGTAGGTTTTTTTCCGTGTTATTGTCAGTGAGATCACCCCACCATTCCCTGTGCATCTCATGGTTTTATTTTTTTAGCACACCACAATCAAGTATAGGAAGCCATGTAAGAAGCCAAGAGTAAACAATGGGATGCTTTGTTTACTGTGTGAATAATCTTAGCTTCTCCATTTTAAATCCGATAATGCTAAGAATAATTATGGAAATTTATTTTGCATGTGTGTGATTAAATCTCGAACCAGATGCACCTGCACTTGTAGCTTTGCTGGGAGGAATATCTGGTTCTTTACAGTTGGTAGCTGTTATTTGTTACAGCTCCCCTGATACAAGACAAAAGGAAAAAGAATCTTGGCATGTCATTAAATTTTAATTTGGTTTAATCTTTCCAAATGCTAAATTGTGACTGTTTTGTAGTACACAGAGAGAAAGGGACAGCAGTACAGGTAAGGTGGAAATATTTTGGAAATTCTGTGAAATGTGGAAACCAAGGATTTCTTGAGATGCTTGCTGATGGCCACCTATGCTGGAGGGATGGCCAGAGGCTCTCCCAGCCCTGCAGCCTGGTCCCTGGGGAAGCCACTGCCCTGGCCAGGCTGGGATGGGACCTGGTGGCCAGTGCTGTGTCCTGCTGACGTGGCCTCAGGGCATAGGAGCCCTGGGGGAGGAGAAGGGCAGGAGAAATAAATTAAGACTTGAACCATTCTGGTTTGTACGTGTGTAAAAACCAATCATCCTGCTTCCCAGCAGAACAGCACCCAAATGAGCAGAGATGCAGCTCTTGAAGCTTGTCCTTTGCTAAAATGGAGATATTTTTGTGTATTTTTTTTGAATGGCTAAGAATCTGCTGCTGGGAAATGCGTTGATCTCTAGAATTAGGACGGCAGACTTTAAAGACAACTGTTAGAACATACGGTCTGGGCTGTAATTTCAGACTTTTTTTGGGTTTGTAAATATGCAGGACTTGTGTTTGGGGTTTGTGTCTGTCCTTATTTTCCTTGTGTGTGTGTGTTTATATATATATATATATATAATGTGTATGTGTGACAGGATCAGGAATCATGGTACACCCAAGGGCTCTTGGGAAGGCTGTCTTGTACCAGCATACTATCAGTTTTCGAGTTCCCCAATATCTCTGGATCTCTGCCCAAAACACTGGGCATCTCTGTGAGTGTGTGGGTATCTGCAGGAATGCTGAAGTCGTGTCAGCCCTGCTAAATGCAGCTAATCCTCCCAGTATGGACCTAGTGCATTCCAGTCAATGGTGGCAGGGTTTTCAGGTCCAAGATCCACAGGCTACAGACATTGCAAACCCATTAGTCAATGCTTTTAGTCTTTTTACAGTGCATTAGTGCAGCTATAGCTCTGAATTAGTAAGGCAGTTGTAGTCAGTTTTCCTAATCTGAAGTAATTATATTTATTGGCCAGAAGAATAATGAAATTATTCCATTATCCTTATTAAATTCCTTTACTCCTCATCACAAGCAAATATTTAGTTTCCCATGCTTTTTATTCTTTAATGTCTGTGATTCTGGTTCATGTTTGTTGTTCATGTAGATGTGGATTAGGGATGGGGATGAAGCACATTGTAACTTAGAGTCTTTGCAGGGCTTTTAGTATTATGCTTCTCATTTTTAATTTTGAAACAAATCTCAACTCGGATAAGTGATAATAATGAATTGACTTTAAATGGTAAAGAATGTAAATTGGATTGTTGGTTTTGCTCAATTTCAAACTGTACTTATTCCCACCATAAAAAAAATAGTGTAGTGGTTGTTGAAAGCTGTATGGAATCAGCTGTTGATTCTGCTCTTATCAGGTTTCTGGGTCTGGAGTGGCTTTCACTCTGACAGTCAAACCCCTTCTATATTTAGATACAATTTGTGTGATCATATCTTAAAGGGTCTTGTTTGTTCCTTCTGCACCAGTGTTTCCTCGTGGTCACTGCCATAGGGTGGATTCTGTGCCTGTGACATCAACAGCTCATTTTATGTTGTGAATTTTTTCATTAATAGGGGTTTGAGGGATAGATGATATTACAGAAATAAACTGCTGAGTCAGTTTTGTAATCAAAGTGATGTAAGCATGACTGGCTTCAAAACAAAAAGGAAAGGAAAAAGCCCACTCAACCACATTAACCAGTGTGAAATTGCATAACTGTGGACAACCTCAAAGTGTGTTGACTGCCATCCAGTTGTATCAGTAATAGCTGCTTAACAGTAAATCTAGAATCTGATTTAATGTTCCAAATTATTTAGGACAAATATCCTAGAAACAAATAAACCTACACTGTGATTTACTCATTTAAGTACCACAAGACTTGATTTTGATTTTTCCTTTCTTTGTGGGTCAGAGAGCTTCAAGCACTACTTAAAAATTGAGCTACTCCTGGAGATGAGTGGGAGTTTTGTTGGGGTTTTTTTTTTTCAATGTTCAACAAAATACCAAGTTGTCATAATTTGTGCAATTTAGTTTTTTATTAACGTACCCCATGTGTTATAATGTAAAGCTGCAGGGTTCTGCACATGCTTTGTTTATACGCTGGGTTTGATTACTGCTTATGACTTTTGCCTTCTTGATTATATTGTTAACAACAGTTTTGATGGTGTGTTTTGTGATTTGGTTTGGGGTTTTTTTCCTTGCCCTGGTTTTTTTCAAGGTTTATTCCTCTTGTTTCTGTTGGGGATGAGGTGGGGGAACATTTGAGTGTAGATGGGTTGTCACAAGCAATGCCTTGCTCTCTGGGCTGCTGTTATTTTCCTGTCAATATGCCCCATATAGGAGATGCTAAAAAACACTTGTACCGTGTTAACTCAGTGTGTATGGGAAGGCTTGCAAATTACTCACCAGCAAGGTTTATTTTTGCTTCTCCTGGCAAGTGAAGGACTCGTGACCCTGCAGGTATGGAAAAAAGAACCTGAGCAGAAACCCTGGTGTAAGGCTTTAGCAGCAAAGTATGTTTTAACTGTTATGTTATGGGAAGGCTTTGGTATTGCCAGCATTGACAAGCAAGAGCTTGCAATTTTATTTTTTTTTCTGAAAATACTTGGATTTTGGTTTTTTTTCAACCATACAGCTTTCAAGCAGAGTTTTATAAGTGACCATTGGGTCTATAACCATCTGTATGCTGTTTATCCAAGCTTCACCTTTTAATTGGTGTACATGTTAAGCAAAGCTATACTGTATTATTTATGAAAATCCAGCCTAAAATTCCTAGAAACTCTGGGAGTTTGGGTTAGCCTGCCTGCTGCTGCTGAGGGTGAGGCTCTCCACATGCCATCCCGGCGAGGTCTCTCCAGATGACCTCTGGGTAACGTAATAAAAGACTATTTTTGTCTCAGCAGACGATATTATCTCACCACAACATTTTTGAACATTTCTGGCTGGATTGTTCTGAATGTTGGAGCTGTGCCTGCGGAGGGGCCTGAAACACAATGCCTGCCATTCTCAATTGTGTGAGCACTTGGGTTTGATGATGGGGCTGTGGTGAGCAGGGTGGGAGTGGGGCATTAATTAGGCACCTCCAGTCCAGTTCCCAGCACCTGTAGCCTTGAGATGTACACTGGCTCAAATATGTTTGATTTCTAAACCAAGTATTTGTGTACAAGTGTGTATGTGTGTGTCTCTGTATATATGTTCATCTGCTTTTACATAAAAGAGCTATCTATGTAGAACTGTAAAAGTATACATAAATATTCAAAATTTATTTATTTATTTATTTGTTTGTATTTGTATATGGTCATTTTATCACCTTAAGATGGTTACTCATCTCTCCAAAGCCATTCCAGCCATGGCCCTTCTCAGAGTAGTTTTTCTAATCCTTGGTGCAAGCATGGAAATGGCAAGCAAGTGCCTTGGGTGATTTGCCCACAGGATTTTCGCTGAGGCTTCATTAAGGTTACTTAAGTTAGAAGTGATTTGCCTCCCTTGAGGGAAAATTCTGATATTTGGAATGTTTTATCAGTCATCTGCAAAACGAAATGAACATAATTGGTGGCTAATTGTTTGCAAGAACTGTGCAATACAATTACGAAGAGTTAAGCTGAAACCAATTGTGTTTATGAAATCTAGCATAAGAAACACTATATTAATCCTGCCTCAATACCAGGAAACGCAATTAGTGTAATTAAGACTATCATATTGTAATTTTCTTGGCGACTCCGTGCCTTGGCAGCCGCTTTGCCCTGCCGGGGCTGGAGCGGAGCGCGTTCCTGTCGCGGCTCCTTCTGCCAGGACAGCGCTGAAGTGACTTTGCTCACCCTGTGGTGGGATGCTGCTGCTGGGTGGGAAAAGTGCTCCAGCTCCTGCCTTTTGGGTGGCTCAGCTGCAGGCACACAGTGGCATTTTGCAGGCTCTGTCTGTGCTGCCTGCATCCCACCTTCTATCCAAGGGAAGCGCAAGGTTTGGGATCCTCACTGGCGTTCCCAGCTGGGATTTCCCCCAGGGCACTGCTTGGGATGTGTTTGCTGCCACTTCTGCCTTGACAGCACAGATCAAGCTCTGCCACCCTTCTGTGCCACCCTCCTTGGCACTCTGGGGGTTCCAAGCCCTGGGTAGGAGGGGACAGTGCGGGAGTGAGAGGCTGCAATTAGGGCAGAGTAAACAGAGATGAGAATTGCAATTAGGCTCTCATTAGCATTGCCTGCTCTATCACGAGAAGGACATAAATAAATAGCTTTCTCTGTTTGTATTGAAATAAACTTAGGCATGTTTAACTTGGTTTTAGGAGCAGCAATCATACAGATATCTTCATGCTGGTAACAATGTGGACCATCACTCTTAAATCAGCTTGAATACACATCGCTGATGGATTTGTTGTAGAATGTACCCAGGTCAGGAAAAAATTAGTATGGTAACATAGTTGTTATTGTTGCAGTTTGTCTGTCACTGCTGTGAATGCACGTAATTAAGGGATAATCAGCATAATGCCTACCTTGAGCTCTTCTTAATGGTTTAATTGCTTCTCTGAGTTAAATAAACACTTTATGCTTATTTTACAAATTTTTCCCCGGGGAGCCTGTCACATGGAAGTGTACGTGCATGTCTTTATTTTTTAAACATAAAGAATAATCAGTTATTTAATTAAGCTTCTCCTGAAGTTCTCTTTTGGGATATTTTGTGTTCTTAGGAGCTGCTCTGATAATGAATGTGTCAGAATAGGCTGGATAAGAGAGTAGTGAGTCAGTGGGAAAATGAATGTGCATATTAATGCTATTATTCCAGAGTCATCTGTGTGCCCATCCTTTGTGGCCACAAGTGCCTGTGTACATTTTTCTGTGCTTTGTGAAATGTTTCAACAGTTTCAAGGGGCTGTGATGGTTGCAGAGGATGGCTGAGGAATTTCCCCAAGTGAGGCTCTGGGTACCAACTGGTTTGAAACCTGAGCAGATATGAGGTGTCCCTAGAGATTTCACTGGGCTAAATAAGAAGCTGTCTAATTGCTTTGATACTTTTTTCCTACTCATTTTCATTCTGTACATTTGTCTTTTTAAAGAACTTTATTGCACTGCATACCACATATATCACATGTCCATTGGAACTGCTGGAGTCTGCAGAAAATTTTACCTGGCTCTTCATTGTACTGTATAAAAGTCTTCGTGTCTTTCAAAAAGATTACCTGCCCCAGAATACTTACAAAGGACATTCAGTATCTTTTTTTTACCTGCATTTCTAGATCCTGTCTGTTCATCCAGGGTACTCACTTTGAGTATTACTGGAATTTGCTCCTTACAAAAGGCCAGAGCAGTGTGCAACCAGGCTAGCAGGCTCCTTGGTGAGCTGGTTCAACGGTGACAAATTTTACTTCTCAAAAATGTTTTTAAATTTTTAAAAACTTTATTTAGCACGGGAATTGGATGTTTTCCTGGTAAGTGTCTCAGCCAAGGAGCCTTGGTTTACAAAAGTTTTGGTTTACAAAAGAGTTTTTCTGCTCCTCTTCTCTCCAACAACTTCCCTGCAAGCGAGGTTCAACTCTACAGAAAGGTGGGGTGTGTTCAAAGACTTTTCAATTTATTTATTGATGCCTTGGCTTTATTTGAACTACAGCCTTTTATATATTCAAATAACAAAAGGTTAGTTTTCCTCAGGGTGAATCTAAGACTCAAGTTGTGTTGTTGACAAACGCAGCAAATTGACTGAATTCCAGTTTTAGAGTCAACACAGAGACCTGAGCATCAAATTTGGGTGCTCTGCCCTGAAGTACAGTATATCCACAAAAGAAATTGAGGTCTACAAGCTGATTTATCAACTGCTGCTCATTCCCAGTTATTTCCATTCTATATGTAGCCAGAAAAGCTTATGCACAAGATGGACTAAGGGAATTAGGTAGCTATTTGAGCCAACTGCTGTGTCAGAAATAGAACTGTAGCTATTTTCTAAGCTCAGACTGTACAGTTGCAATATTACTTCAATACTACTATCTCTCCTCTGCTTGCAACTTCTTAAACCCCTTGTTTCATCATTTTAGGAGCTGTATGGCAAGGATCATTTTAAATATCCAATTTGGAGCATTATTTTTCTTGCTTTATTTTTACTGTTAAGATAGATGTGCCAGGCAGGCGTAGTGGTTAGTCTTATCTGCCTGGGTTTAGTGAGTTGCTAAAAGCAGTTTGTGCAAATGTCTGGGCGATTTTAAATTGAACTTTTTATAATTAAAAATGTAATGAGAGTCATTAAAGCAGCAGTGATTCTGTTCTAAGTACAAATGCAGTTAGAGGCTGAAAAATTGCCTTTCAAACCAGATAGCCCTTAAAAGCTGGCAGCATGCAGCACTGCTGATAAGGAACGTGGAGCTCTTTCTGAGCCCTGCATGCTTCCACATGGGTTTTGCTGCTCTCTTCCCACCCCCCTCAGTAAAATGTGGCTCTTGTACATGTGTGGAGCTGACTTTGCCTCCCTCTGGAGACGGATGATGCTTCCCCCCATGAGGTGTGCCTGGGAAATGTGGCCAGAAGAGTTGTGTGCTCAGTGGGGTGAGCTCTGCCTGCCTTCCAGGGGACCAGACACCCTCCAAATTCCTCAGCAGCCAGTGGAGAAAATTTGCCCCCTTCAGAAGGATTTCCAGAGCACATAAATGAACTGCATGCTCTGATTCATTGTCTTTTTGAAGAGTATTTTTGAGTAAAAGAGGGAAACTGCATGCTGCAAGTCTGAGAGAGTGTTGGCCAAAGCAACATCCTCCAAACAGGGGCTGTAGAGAATCATGCTCAAAATTTTAATTGTATTTTTCTGGACAGATTAAAAGTGAAAATACTATTTTATTCCCAAGTGTGATTTTATTTGGTTTGTTTGTATCCACCAGTGCTGTTTCATTGTACACAAGGAACTCTTTTTTTGCCTCTTTCTGATTTATCTTCTGTATTTTACCTGTGAATTACTACATCTTCCAGTACGTCTAACCTACATTCAAACCTTTATTTTAATAGTGTCTCAGAAGCTGTATAATGGTTCTTCAGCCTTGCTGTGGATGTGTTGCTACTCGTAGAGCTTTCAGTTCAGTAGAGTGGCTTTTCTGTCTTGTACTGCTCTAAAATGCTTCTCTCCCTTGTGATTTTTCTATTAGTAGAAGACAGTTTGTTCTGGTAAAAACAGTGGTTGTTTTTGACTTTGGTTTGATACAAATGACCTGACCTGATGGAGAGCTGCTGCTGCTGAGAGACATGACCTCATGATGTCCTCTCCACCCTTTGCATCATTTCCCACTGTTTCCTTTGCCTGGTGCTGGCATTTGCCTGACCCATTAGCCAGGTCAGGAAGGAACAACTGATCTTCTGCCATTTAGTCTCAGCTCCCACAGTTCAGGAGCAAAAAAGAGGAGGAGGAGGTCAGGAGGAGGAAGAAATGAGAGTGATACTTCCACTTTAGTGGCATTAGCTCACAAACCTATTTATCCAGTCACTAATTATGCACTGTGGTAGGAAAATGATGAACTGATGTGAGTTAGGAACATAGCTGTGTGTTACAGGGGTTAGAATACAAGAAAGCCTCTTGTTAAATGATTTTTTTCAGTTTGTAGGTGGTTTTAAGTGCCTGCTTTTCACTGCTTGTTGGGTGTGTGTGCCACAGGCTTTGGGTGCTGTGAGGCATCATCGTATGGGCACACCAGAAGAGAGCCTGGGACCCTCTTGTGTGTGAGACCCTTTTTATTGTTTCTTCTGCAGATGGTCTTGCTGGGGGGCTTTTGAAATCCAGCCCATAATGCAACTATTCATTATACTCGTGTCACCTCAGGCTTCTTTCTGCTGTGAGCTAGAACTGATCATCTGCTGAACTGCCCAGAAAGAAATGGGAAATGCAGATTGCTGAGGTGCTGGGCATTCAGATGTCACTTGAGTCCTGTGGAGATCTTCTGGCAGGGCTGTGCCTTTTCTTTGTCTGGGAACCATTTAATTTATTTTCATGGAAAATTGCAGATGCTTGTTAGGGATCAGTAAATTGTGAGGGGTGCACAAAGGGGGGTTATCCTTGGAGTGCCTGCTCCTCCCTGGGCTCAGCTCAGGAGCTCATTCACTAAAGGATGCTGCATGGAGAGGAAATCTCTCCCTGATTTCAGAGCAATATAAATTCTTCAGTTCAGAAACAGTGGCCTCTCCTTCTGTTGTTTGTCTCATTCTTCTGTCCAGATACCAGGAGAATCACAGCATCTTTTGGACTTGAGAGAGCTTGGCACATCTTATTTCAAATTCACATGAAGAATGCCAATTTGCCCTGCTCTGCATCTTCCTGCCTTGCTTGCAGCTTGACCTGCATGTTTTGTACTTTGCCATGTCAGTGCATCCATTCTGCAGGAAACACTTGTGGCTTCTGTACCTGCAGCATTTTCCCACACTACAGGTCAGCTTTGCCACCTTGGCAGCTGTGACTGAGAGGGCACATCTTGGGCTAAAGCCTTGGGGTGGATGCTGTGATGGGCAGCCTGCACTCCCAGCGTGCCCCTGCAGCTTCACAGGCTCACCACAGCTGAGGATCTGGTCACTGTAAAAATGCCTTTTTCTTGGTCTGTGCATGAGGCAGAGAAGAGGCATAGAAGAACTAAATTAATGCTTAAGTATAAATACTTATACTATATGTGCAGGTAGTGGGTTTTACCCTAGAACTTCACAAAAGTGGAAATTTGGGAATTTCCAGTTTGGGAAACCAAGTGGGAATTTCATCCACTGGATGTTTCTATTTGTACTTAAATGAGAGCATCTCAAAAATACACATCCAAATAGGTTCGGATATCTGGGAATAATTTTTTTTCCACCTGGCTGTTTCCCCTTTTCTTCTTGAAGTTTTTTGCTACAGCCTGAAAATTCTAAGTCTTCTTGGCCTCTTAAGTGTCTTCCTGAAACCGGGGTGGGATTTTTTTATGTTTTTCTTTTCCTTAGTGTAAAATATCACCATCAACTTCATTTCACCATTGCACATGCTCTCCTATCCTGTTAACCATTGTGCTGTATCTGCTGGAAGCAGAGGGTTTTGTTACCTGTGGACAAAGAGAGGCTCCTTGGAGGTGTCTGCCAGCAGCAGGACCCAGCTCCCCACCTGGCCTTGCACACAAAGGGCCACTGTCCTCAGGGTCTGTCTGTAGCTGCACAGAGTCTGAAAGCTGAGCTCTGGGGGGAGAACTGACACAAATTCCACATTCTCATTGCAGGCTGGTGGTTTCAAAGGTGCTGCACCTGTAGCCTGGTTGAAGGCATTATTGTAAGAGTGACTATCTCAGCAGACTTTGTATTTTGTGTTGGAAATGACTTTGTAACAGGGAATGTATTTGGTCTAACATCAGCCTCGGATGTGACAAGAGGGGTAGTAAGCAAAAACTGTAGCCTTGAGCACTGGGATGTTCCTTTGGCTTTCAGTTAGTCTGTGAGCAGTGGTAATCCTTTACTTATTTCCATTCAGGGATTTATCAAGGGGAGGAGGATGATGCTATTTTCCTTTACTAAGTCTTAAGTTGAAGCCTGAGGTGCTGATAACTTCTCAGGCTCTCGTGTGTTTATGCTAAAACCTTGGTCAGCACTACCCTTGCTCTCAGCAAAGCTGCAGAGACACTTGGCACAGCTCTGTGTTACCAGTGGGCAGTTGCCCTAATTTCAGAATACATTGTGATTTCCAGTGAAAAACACATAGAAATGATTTATGTTGACATTCCTTGAAGCACAAACAGCTGCACTCAACCTTTTTTTTTTTTTTTATTTTAAAAGCACAGTGGCATCTCCCTGGATAATCAGAACTACAGCTGAGCATGAACAGCGGGGCATAGTTGTGCGCGGAGTCACTTAGCGAAGTGTTGCAACACAGATTATCCGATGTGAAACAGCTGTATTCATTACTAATAGAGCAATTTGACAAAACACCAACATGGCTTTTTCCCACAATAACAGATGTGTGCAGCAGGCTGCCACCCCCTCCCCAGATTGCCAGCATCTGTGCGTCATGTCATGCTCCGAGGTGCGGCGTGGCCGCCGCGCTGCCAGAGGGGATGCGTTTATTTCACCCTGTGATGAAATAGTTTTGTTGTGACTAATCGGGACCCATCGGCTGGAAAATCTTAACGGCTTGGAAGGAAATCTTTTCTGCCTTGTTATTGCTTATTACTTAATAATAACGTTTTGTGGATGCAAATGTATTGTAGCTTCCCAACGCATGCCAAGAACATCTGAGCTTCCTCCTTTTTTTCTTGCTGTCAGCTGCTAAGCAGGCATAAAGGATTTGTAGTCCACTGTGCACCTCTCAGGTTCTCCCTGAGAAGAGTGGAGCTGTTGCTTAGCTTGCAGATGGGAAAATACATATTACAGCCAAATAATGTGAGGTTGTGGACAGTGAGAGTCCATTTCCCTTCCCTCCCCGCCTACATAAGTCAATTTGTTTATTCCATGTTTAAGTTCTCAGTAGAAGCACCTGTGATTACAGTAACTTGTTTACAATTAACCTACTATATCATAGGGGCCACCTAAACATACTAAATAGAATCAGAAAGCTTTTATTACCTTTGGGAGGTCATTGGCCTGTGGAGAAAGAGGAAGGGAGGAGGGAGAGCAGTAGGGACTGTGTGGGGAGCTGGGGAAGACACGTGGCTTCAGATGGTTCAGAAATAGAGCTTTGATTTATTTCTGTTATTTGTTAAAAATATCAAACAGTCCTCCTTGTTGAAATGCAAGGTATTGAATAGCAGAATGTGATCACAGTCATTTTTTTTAGAAGACAGGATACTTTTCTCTGCATATCAAAGCATAGAGAGGACAATTCCATTTCCTGTGTCCCTGCAGTAGTTTTTGGGGTTTTTTTTGTTTTTGTGTTTTTTGTTTTTGTTTTTAATCTGACTAACATGCTGAGAGTTACTCAATTTCTCAGATTTTTTTGATTTTGGAGAGATTTCTCAGATATGTAGTTTCCATGACTTAGAAGCAAATAATTTCAAATCCCTGTTTTTGTATTAGCCTACCAATAGCTGTCAGTAAGTATTTCACTGGAAAGAAATGAAGAGGACAGAAGGTGGGAAATCCAAAGAATCTGAGAAATCGCATGGAAGCTGAAAATGAAATAACTGTGAGACAGCTTTATTTCAGGTACACTTGTTAGTGTGATGAGTGTGATCCAAGACTTGCCGTGTTACATGAAACTCCAGGCAGTCACTGGGGGTGGATCCAGCACCTTGGTTCCCTCCAAAACAAGAAGAGCATCCCAAAGGGTGTGTTGGACAATCACAGGCAGGGACAAGGGTGTTCATGGGTACCTCAGAATCTGAAAATATGGTGAGATGGATCTGGATTAAGGCCTTTACAAAGAGCTGGTTTGTGTGAAGCTGGTGGAGATGCTCAGTCCTTGCTCTTTTGGCACAAACTGGGGGAGCACAGCCAGAAGGAGGTGCAGGCACTTCATTGTCTAGAGAGCTAAGGATGTGCTTTTTGTACTCCATCACTTAAACACAATACAATTAAGGTGTAAAGCAAGTTTCTTTCACATACTGGTAACTTTGGGGGCCTTTGGTAGCATGTGGTTTTACAAAAAAAAAAAAAAAAAGCCTTGTTAGTTACTTGTAAAAAAAATCTTGAGAGTGCAAAGATCTTTCCAATGTGGACCTTTTGGGCAGCCCAGCCTTGCTGAAACACACACATTTTGTGTGCAAAGGCAGCAGTTTTAAGCCAGCACAGCACATGGGGATGGTGCTAGGGAATGCCAGGACTAAGTGCTCCTGTGACTCTGGGAGATGAGCAGGACAATACCCAGGCAGAGCCCCTGGCAGATCAAACATACTAAATATGTGCCTGCTTTCATCACAGCAGCCCAGATCACTATCCTTAGCCAGACATGCTTTTGGCACAGGAATGCAAAAACCCTTGTCACAAGGAGGCTGAAAGAAACTGTCTTTCAGTGTGGTCATTTTTCCCTCACCTTGGGCTTTTTCAGCAGATGTTAATAAAGCTCTAATAAAGCAAATATTTGTTAATAAAAAAATTCCCTAACTTGATACTTGGAAGCAAAATTATGTGAAAATATTTTTCTGGTTATTCCTGCTTGCAGGTTTTATAATGTAAATTATTTTTCAGTGCTCAGGTTGCCAGGATAGCTCACCACATTCCTTCAGTAATGTGGCAAAAATGTGTCCTTCAAACTTGTTAACCAGCCCTAGGCTTCATAAACACCACTGGGGAGACAAAAGTATGTTGTTTTGAGACAGGACAATATCAAACAACCCATTCATTTTCAAGTTAGCTGGAGAGAGTAGGGAATGCCTGCAGGTGGTCTTTCATGTTTTGGTTTAGGGACCCGATTTCAAAAAGGGATGAGAGTCAGCTGGGCCAGCCATCATGGCAAATCCACACTGCAGGAGATGCCCTGTGTCCTCCAAGGTGCTGGAAATTAAACATTTCTATTAGAGCTCCCTCCTTCACAGCATTGCCAACGTTTTGAATGCATACAAAGTTTTAATGGGAGAGTGTGTGCAGCTGGAAGGCAACATCTGTGATGCTCAAGTGTTTTCTTCTGATGTCCAGCTGATGCAAATAAATGCATAGCTATGGTTATCTTATTGCTGACTTATTATCCACATGAGCCCTTGGGAGTTGAAGGCTTTGTTCTTCTTTAAAAGCATAGCTGTTTCTGGCATATGCTTTTTTAAACTTTGTTTAGGGTTTTGTCTACTGTCTGTGTTTTGTTTCAGCCTTCTAATAAGATTATTTAAATTCAACATCCTAACTGTTCTAGGACAGTGCTTTTAGAACAAACCCTAAAAAGTTTAACATAAACGTACGTGAAGCAGAAAATCCATATTTTCCTTTATTATTCTGCCAAAGCTTAAGTGCATTTCCTTTTAAAGTATAAGAATTCAAACAGTAAAAATTGCTTGATTTGGAGCATAAGTTGGTAATGAGGTTGTTAATGACACAATGATATTAAGAGTAAGGAAGTTAGACTGCATCAGTTAACTCCTTTTATTACTTGTCTGGTGTTTTCTTGGGTTAAGGACATGGGGTTTTTAAAATAAACCTCTGAAAGTACTTTCTTCTTTCAAAGTGAAATTGGTTTCTCCGACTCCTCCACATCATCTGGAGTCTATAGGCTGCTAATGGATCGTGATCTCTATCTCTGATTGGTTCAAAATACAAAGTAGAAGATTGAAATGCACACTTATAGATTCATGCAAGTACTAAAAATCAAGGATTGTGGTTTGCATTGATGGAAAAATGCATCTGTTAAATCCAACATCAGAATACCAGACATTCACTTAACGTTTGTGGGTTTATTTACACCTTTGATTTTCCTTTTCCTTCAGCAGCTTGTTACAACCTTAAAAAAATGAACATTTTTATAACTGTGTGCCAACAAATACTTTGTTAGAGACTGACCTAAATCATTAGACCGAAGGAGTAGAAAACGAACTTTTTGGCAGAGCTCCTCTTGTTGGTTCAAGATTTCTTGTGTTGCGTGAGGGAAAGCTGAAAAGAGAGAATGTATCAATATTTGTCATGTTTTACTTGCAATATGTGGGGGTGGATGAGCATGCCACAAGGTTGGTTACACACTATATATAGTATAAAAATATATAGAATCTCTTAATGGTACTGAGCCAGTCTGTGTAATAGCCTTGCAAGAGATCATGGGGTGAGAGCTGCATTTCTCTTTAATAATGCAGGAAATGGATGTTGTCTTAAGATCATGAAACGGTTTTGGGTTGGAAGGACCTTAAAGATCATCTCATTCCCCACTCAGCCACGGACAGGGGCACCTTCCACTGTCCCAGGTTGCTCCAAGCCCTGTTCAACCTGGCCTTGGACACTTCCAGGCATCCAGGGGCAGCCACAGCTGCTCTGGGCTGTTGCAGTGCCTCACCACCCCCAGTAAAGGTACTGTGTAATGTCTAAAGCAAGAGAAAGGTATTTTTCTATTGTACAATTTTATGTATTTACCTTAGCAGTGTATCTGTTATGCTAAGGGTGGTTTCAGTGTCATAGACCCTAATCACTGCATCCGGAAAACATCACTTGTTTGCTTAGACTTCTGTCAAATGGTTTTGATAGCTGTGGGGATTCACCCTCCTGGTGAAGGGAGAAGACTAATTGTTTGTATCCTTTATTTGTGGAAGTAAAAATTTACAAACATTAGTTGTGTATGAAACAATACTGTCTTCAGCAATCAATTCAATTGAAAGAGAAGTTGATTCATGTGCAAACTCTTTGATAATCAGTAATAATATTCATCCTCCTATAAGAAAATTTTAGAAGTAGTGCTAAAAGTGTTAAGGCTTCTTCTCCAATTCCTTTGTGTGTTAATGCTATTAATTTTCAGTCTTCAAATCTTCTTCCAGCTTCAGGCTGTTGGTTGAGTTTTGTGACAGCATTGTGTAGAATTGTGTTCTCACTTTCCAATCTCTTTGGGTGAGTAGTGAAAATTAAGGATATCAGGTTATCACTGTGGGGGGAGATAGATAGTTTATAAAATTCTTAGAAACATTTTATGTCTGTTTAGGGTGAGTCCAAAACCAGCCCATCCTGCCTGTGTGCCAGTGGACCCACTTGCCTGTCTGTGCCCTGGCACTGTAGGAGATGCTGCAGACTGCTTCCAATTGGTCTTGTGGCTCCTCTTTTGTGAGCTTATGAAATCAAACATAAAACTGTGCCTTAACTGCACCTGTTCCACTGGGTGTGTTATGTGGAATGACATATTGCAAAGGTATCTTAGCAGGCGGGTTCGGGTTACCTGAAATCCAAGCTGATTATTAGATACTGCAAGACAAGCCAGGTTAAAGTATAATTTTAGCTGCTGCTGTAACAGTGAGTGACCCAGAAAGACTCTCTAAAATCTCACTCTCTTGATGCTTTTCCATGTTGTCTTTGTAATGCTGCATGTAGCATTGTCTGTTTGGCTTTCATTTCTCTTGTCACAGTTTTGATTTTGGGACAGTGCTTTTAATTGTTTTTAGTCTGCGTGTAGTATGGAATATATAGATTGCTATGAAAATAATGTGTTAATTAAAACAAAAGGGAGCTTGAATACCTATTGAACTCGGGTTTCTGAGATTTCAGGTTTTTCTCCTCCATGAAACACCATGTAAGTAACAATGTGCAAAATGTAGTGTATTTTGCCTTAGAACAGCTTGGATATATGGATTATTTTGGTAAACCACACTTGCAGACAGTTCATGCCAAATCCAAACTGGGACCAGTCTATTTCCATTGCTCTCCAGTTAGACATCACACCCACTGGCTGCTTCACTGGCTGGGAATGCAGAGCACAGTGGGCTGTACTGGTTGTGATGAGATAATTGATCAATTTCTGGTTCTCCACAAGACTGTGCCCACTTGTGCCCAGAGCAGCCCCTCCCTTGATTTCTGTATTGTAACTTTCTCTGTATCTCACAGACCTTTTGAATATAATTTAGAGACAGAAATTGCTGTGCCTGGTGTGATATTTGGATGCTAATCTCAAGGTGAGAGGTTGTGTACCGCATGGGCAAGAGGTGATGGAGCTCTTGGTCCCTCCTGGCACAGAGGGGCCCTCAAATGTTTCCCTTCCTGAGTGTACAACCAAATAACTTTAGAAAAAGGTGCTGGCACCATCTTCCTTCTGCCTGGGAGCAGTTCTGCAGTGACTGAGCCAACTCTGTTCAAGAATACAGGTGAAATTGGTGCAGCTGGTGGCTGAGCAGAGACAATGTTCTGTCACAGCCAGAAAGTCACTGGCACGAAAATTGTTCCTGGACCTCTTTCCAGTTGGGTCACTGGTCGCAGTGGAAACCACAATACATGGAGTCTTTCCCCCCAGTTAATAGCAATTGTGGGAATTAGTGCATGTTCAAGCTTTTATTAATAGAGCAGAGCTTTCCACTTCATGTGCTCCGTTATTTTGCTATATGGAATCTCTTGATTTCAAAACCTTTCAGATCATCCTTATTTCACAATGTGTTATCTACACAGCCACATATCATTATTCCTGCAGTTACTTTTGCCCTGATGATGAAATGATAGTGCTCAAGCATCCAAGGAATTCTAAGCATGGAGAGGGGACGGTCCTAGGAAAAGCACTCTTGCCGTGATTTACTGTAAAAGCAAAAATTCCTTGGATATTTACATAATAGTCATAATAGTTTGCATAAAATCTCTACTGAATTCTGAAATCAGCTTTTAAAATAAATGCAGAAATACCCTTTTATTTACCAAAGAGATGAGGTGTTTGGTAACTAATCTGCAATTACAAAAGGGCACTGAAGTGAGGCTGCTGAATATTTAATTTGCTTAATGTACAACTGCTGCTGTTAATAGCTTTGACACAACTAAAAGCTTTGCTCATTCAAAAGGCAACAATTAATAAACAAGATTAATTTTTAAATAAATTATTTATTTGCCAGAGGAAAAGCCTTTTGTTCTTTTAAAAAATAGGTAGACAATTATCTCCTTGGTGGGTATATGCAGAAGCAGGTGGGCACCTTCAAAAGGTGTTTGCATACTTATTTCCATTTTTATGAAGTAAAAGTGATTTAATATAAGTAGAATTTAGGGAGAATAATTTAGCTTTAAATTATTTTCCTATATTAAAAGACACTTATGTAGTCTTTGGTTCCACTTGCAAGAAGAGTACTGCTGAGGAGGAGAGGGCTGAAAATTCAGCTGGGTAGGGGTTTTTTGGTTTGTTTGTGTTTTTTGGTGTTTTGACTTCTGTTTTTTGGGGTTTTTTGGGGAGGTTGTTTTTTAATGTTTGAAAAAAAGCATAACCTGTTCTAACTACTTTTTATAGGCAGCTCCTTGGCTGATTTTGTTTGCATTTCTCCCCCTCCAAAGATGCCTTTCTGGGGGCCTGTGGCAGGATGGAGACATCCCACAAAGATGCTGTGAAACAGCACCTGGGGGATTTTGGCCCTTTGCATGCAGCTTTGTCCCAGAGGTGACACCCAGCTGCTGGGCTCTGACATCCAGCAGCTCCTGGGATTTGCCTGTCCTCCTGTGTCATGCTTTTACCAGGTTGCTTTGGAAATCTCCCTGCTGCTGCATGTGCAGGGTTTTTGCAAATCACTCTCTCTGTCCCACGTCTCAGGAAAAAGGAAACCTAACAGAAGAGACTTGTAATTAAAAATTGAGTGGTTTTGACATGTGTTAATATTCTTGCTGAGCAGAGTAACCATCATTTATGGGGCTCTCCCAGCTGGAATAGGGATGCACATGGATATCAGGGGTCAGTGCTAACCCAGGACAGACAACTATTGGTAACTTTTCATACATTTTATGATTAAAAGAAATAATGTGACCTTTCAAAACAGCACTGATGGAATTTGTGCTTAACAAAACCAAAAATCATCATCTTGCGCCTGGTTGGAGACACAAAGGAAGAGAACCTTGAACTTGGAGAAACTGCTGATCAAAGACTCATTTCCAAATTTGTTTGAGCTGTGCTTGTCTCATGACACTTGAGAAGGGGTTGGTTTGTTGGGGTGACTGGAAGTCTGAATGCCTGGTTTATTTAGTAACCACTGACCCAGTAAACATTCCCACTAGTCAGATGGAGGGGATGACTCTTCTGGTGCAGCCTGTGTGTGCAGGGAACCTTGTACCTCTGGGGTGGGATCATTTCCTTCGGAGAAGATGCCTCAGTGCACTCAGAACACCTTCCAAGCCTGGAGGAGATTTTTTGTTTTTTAAATCCTGTGATCACTTAGAGCACCTCTTCTCCTGAAGTTAAAGAGTCCTCACAGAATTATCATGGAAGTAAATTTTGAGAAGTTTAAGTTGAGGGTTATTTATGCATTAGTCCACCAGGATGAGCCTGCACTGCTTGTTTTGGAAATATTTACAAGAATTCAGAAACTTGGGTATAGAAAAATGCGTCTTTATATACAGGAGTAATTGAACAAATGTTACTGGGATCAGTCTCAAGGTGGTTGTTTTTTCACATATTTAATGCCAAGCTCTTAAACCCTCTGGGTCTTCTTAGTCTGGTCTCTACCCCATCATGTGAAATCTCATTTATATTGTAGTACATAACATTTATGTACAACTTTCATGTTGTAGTTCAGACTTTTTTTGATTGATCCAGTTGTTGAGGACCTCAATAACCAGTGAAGTACTTCTGGGGAACAAGAAATATTTGATATTTGTGTGACAGGGCTCCTGGAGGGAGGTTTTCAGCCTGTACCACATGGATCCCACTGCTGCTCGTGTTCTCCTGCCACCTGCAAACTGCCTGGCTATCAGCTGTTACTAGTTAAGAGCTTTTTTTATCATTTGGACCCTGTTTGTTACTAAAATTGGTACATGGCCTGTAAGATCAGTTTTGATGATTTTATAGTATAAATTCCTTCAACATTTATAGAGTAGTGCCTGATTTACTGCAGCGTGGTCAGTCCCCAGATGGTAGAGCATGGTTCCCTAAAGCCCTGAAATTATCTGATTATAATGGTTTTAATGCTGATCATGAGTAGCACTGGTACAAAGTATCCAGCTATACTTCTGAGAGCTTAAAAAGATCTTTGTTAATAGGCTTTCTTACTGGCAGCCTTAAAATCAAAAAAAGAGGCAAAAACAATTTCACTGTTCAAAGACGAATGCAGGCCGGGTAATTTTTATCCAGTGGACTTCATTAAATAACTGTGTGCTGTTTGATCATATCAAAAGTGACCTGCCAGGTTTAGGAGCTCTTGCTAATGGCAGGAGTATTTAGAGGCAATGCTTTCAAGAGAAAAGTTGCTTTGCCCACACTGTTTACCCTACATCAGAGGAAACTGAGAAGGCAGCAGGATTAAAGTTGCAAAAATGAAATGTCTCAAAGATTCTTAGACTTTCCTTGGTACTCTGGTGCATTCCTGTCTTTTTTTATAAATAATTCACACAGTATTAGTAAGTGTTGAAACAAATTGTGGCAGAAGAAATTTCCAGGTGTTTTCTACCTGATATTCCTCACATTCTTTTCATGCCTGGTGGGTTCATAAGAAACTGGCTGCCATGGAGTAATTAACAGACCGTAACTCACTTAACAGACATGAGCAGGAACCTTGTACTGCGTAAACATTCCTCATTATTATGGTGTATTTCATGCTGTTTGCATGTCTTTGTTTTCTATGTCTTGTATTTTGTAAAGAAGCCTTTGTAGGCAGAACTCTCCAGGCTTATGTGCAGCATTAAAGCTTTTTCCTGCAGAATTCAATCATAGAATTATTTAGGTTAGGTGGATCTCCAAAGGCCATCCCCTAAGCCAAACAGAGCAGGTGTTCAGGGACTTCTCCAGCTGAGTCTTGAACATCTCCAAGGATGGGAATTCCACAGCCTCTTTGGGAAACCCATCATTTGATCACACTCACGGTGAGTGAATTAAAAAAAAAAGTCCTCATTATATGTGATTGCAATTTCATGTGTTTAAGTTTGTTGCCTCTCATCATAGTGCTGTGGACATCTACTCAGTATCTTCAGTAGTAATGGGTTTTCCTTTAGTTACAAAAGCTATTTTCTCCATCTGGACAAAAGTAGAATTAGGAGTTGAACCCCAGGCTGTATTTCCTTGAAGACCTTTCTGAAGTTACACATCACAAATTCCCAGCTTGACGTTTTGAAGGTGGGGGCTGGAATGTGGGTGGTATACCCTTCCAGTTACAGCTGATCTGCTTCTGTCCATAAATATTCAACAATTCCATTTAAGAATATTTTAAAAATGCTTTCCACTTAGCGGCATTATGCATTTTGTGTTCTCAAACTTTTAATTTGGCAGGTCAGATTTAGACACCTCCCCAGAATAGCCAGCAAGGCTGCAGATTAATTTAAGGTGTAATGACCTGGCAGAAGCTCCTGCTGTGTTCTGCTGGGGCATCTGCCCAGTGCCAGTTGCATTTGGGAACTGATGGGTTCTCTGTGTTCTGTCCCATGGAGACTGGGATTCTGTGTTGTTAAAACTGGAAAGTGAATTGGAGGAGTTTCCAAAACTTCACCAGAGATCATGTGCTTTTCAAGAGTGTGCTGCTCTTTTAACCAAACGAAGTTAATTTATCATTTGCACCTCAAGGATGGGGTGGAGTTCAGCCCCATGTGGCACCTGACAACACTGGAATGATAAAATTAATCCAAAAAAACTTGATGGATGCTTCAGTGCCTCTGTGCAAAGGGAGCACATGGACTTCTCCATCTAGTGCAGTGTTTCTGCCACTCTGTGTTTTTAAGCTACACACAGTCCATGTAATTCCATACTTGTGAGACACTGTGTGTGCCTTTGTGGGTCGGTCAGGTTTCTAAAGTCTGAGAATTACATGTGTTCAGGATCTTGCTGGATCAAACTAATTGTATGTATTTATGGAAGTGATTGACAGGCTCACTTAGCGTGCTAAAAATAATGAGGCTCCCTCAATTTATTCAGCAGGAAACTTGATATTCCTTTTCAAAAGAAAGGCAATGCTGTTGTTTAAAAAAGAAATGTGATGGCATGTTATTACTTGTGGATATGCTGTTGTAAGTCTGAGTGGTGAGGCTTGCAGCAGCTCTCAGCAGATCACGTACCTTCTCCTGCCTGAATAAAGGATGGATGGGTTCTGCCCAGGGTTCTGTGTTGGAATTCCCCCAAACAGATTTCATCTCCTCATTTCAAACAAGTTGTGGTGTCTTCTTTGAATATTGTTTTCCATTGTTCATTGTTAAGCCTGCCTTCAAACCCAGAGCCTGTTTGATCTCAGAGGCAGACTGTCACCTCTGGGTGCCTGGGCCACACATCATTTGGTGGCTGTGATCCTGTGGCAAAGGAGATGGTTTCCTTCCCTACCCTCTCTCTTCTTTTGGGAGGATTGTATATTTTGGGTTTCTGAGCAGTTTTTGGAAACAGTTGTTTTTGAGATGGGGAAGAAGAGTATTGATTTTAGTGTGTCTTTTTTTTTTTAGTCAGGCACATGGTTTCTAGTCCTCAAAGATGAGGAACGTGCCGAGTTGAATCCTATACTGAAATAAGGCTTCAGGTCTAATACCTTAGAATCTCTGTGGCCAAAAAATGATCACTTGGTGCTCAGACCTGTCTTCTTTCATGTGCAACTTATTTCTTAGCTGAAGTGCAGTAATATCTAAATGCAGGGAATGGATAATTTAGGTGTTTGCATATGTGTCTAAAAGCCTGGATTTGCCCTGGAGTAAATTCTCAGTGTTCAGGTGTGTTAACAGAGGCTCAATGTCTGGCCTAATTTAACATTTGATGAAGAGGGGAATAAAATGGGCTGGAAAAAATATAACAGAAAGAGAAGGAACTAGGTAACCTTGCCTGTGAGGCAGGCTATTAATGTAGAATAATCTCAATTTTTTTTTCCTCCCCACCTTTCCCCTATTTCTGTGTAGTAGCCTGATGATAAAGGGCTTTTCCCAGAGTTATTTTCTGTTTGAGTTTAATGTCAGTGTGGAGATTAAAGATGTTTGTTTTCCATTGGCTTAGTAAGTCTAAATCCAGCCTTTGAAGTCAGGTCATTTGAGATTCTTTAGATGAAAAATCAACTCTTTATTTGGTAATCTACCCAACACCCTCAGATTTCAAGCTTAAATAAAATGCTGCCTTTGCTACAAATGATGTCAGTATTGCCTGAGGTTTGTTTAAGCAGAAAGCTGAAGTCAGCTCGAACAGAACTTGGCAAAAGTGGGATGTTTTATTCATGTGGATGATTTGAATAATGTCCCAGAGTTTCCATGGTATAATTTTGTTGCACTTAATGTTTAAAGAGACCCCCATCCCCTTCATTTAGGGAAAGCCCTTTGGTAGGGATTCATGTTTAGGCTTATGGTGAGTGGTGTATTATTGCTGTGTAAATACAGACTTTTTCCATCCGTACAAGCTCTCCTAACGTTTATGGAGCTCTGCTGAGGGCTGCGGGGCAGTACCTGAGAGACCCGAGTGCTGCTGCCAGCAGGCAGCCTTGGAAGCTGGCAGGCAAATGAAAAAAGCATCCCCATGAGTTTCGGGGCTCCCACTTACCCTTTTCCTCCTGCTCCTCCTTTGCACAATTCCTTTTGAAGCTTCAGAGGAGGAATTTACCCCTCTTCACTGAGCGCGGCAAGGAGCTCATGGAAAGGTTATTCTCGACCTGGGGTGTATCAGAGTAGAGAACTGTTCCTGCTTTCACTCTGTGCTTCTCCCCTCCTGAAATCCCAACAGCAGGCAAACCAGAAAACCCACCTCCAGCCCAGCTGCTGACTGAAATGTCAAGCATCAAGTTCAGAAGAGAAGGTGGGATCGTGCTGGTGCAAGGACTTCGCCCCTTTGTAGCATTAGTGCGTTCGAGCAGGGCTGTTCTCATGGGTTTTTGTAGTTTTGAGGGTTTTTCCTCAGAATCTGCCACTCCATTAATCTATTTGAAGCAGGACATTTGATTAAGGATGTAGAAGTTGCGGGTCTCTCTGTTAGGGCTGAGTTAATGAATTCCACAAGTTCAAAACAGCAATAGTTAAGATGGAGCACACGTCGGGCAGAGAAAAGCTAATTACTTCCATTGATTGCTTGGAGGCCTGGTGCTGTGTGTCAGAGTCTCTCTGTTTTACAGAGACTTCTCAGCTTCCTGCAGCAGGAGCTGATGTTACAACCACAGATGAAGCCCTGGCTCGTTCCTGCAGGGTTGCAGCGAGGTGGGAGGGAGTGCAGACAGGAGCCTGCAATCCCCTGCCCTCACCCCTGCCAGAATGGGTGGCAGGAGGCTGGTGAGGGTGTGTAAGCATCTCTGTGCCCACCTGAGAGGCAGATGTGCTCAGGAGAGGCAGAATCTCTCCCTGCATTTCTGGGGAAGGCTCCCACTGCTGGCTGCTGACACTGGATAAAAGCTGCAGTTTGCTGTTCCTTGGCCAAGGGTGTATTTCAGTTTTAATCCCCACTGCTGACTGCTGCCTGTTTGTCACTGGTGATTGTGATTAGTTCCTTTAGCAACACTCAAACAGCCGTAGCATTAGGAACCAGATAAGTATCCAAAGGCAGATTTTTAATATTGTCCAGAAGTTTAAGCTCCTGAAGATACCGCGGAATTCCATTTAAGTGCGCTTCCTCCCCATTTTCCAGCTTTGGAATATTTTTTTGGATCCCAACCTAACTCTTGAGTGGAGGGAGACAGCTTTTTTCCTTGTGGAGCCCGTTGAGCTGCGAGCAGGGCACAAAGGGGTGTTTGTTCTGGCCGGGAGCTGATGGGCTGCGGGAGCCCTGACAAGGGCCCGCAGTGCTCCGCGCGCCGCGTCCCAGGAATGCTGCTGTTTGCCCAGGGGATGGCTGGGCTCACTGTCCAAACAGATCCCTGCCTGCCAACTGGGAACATATTGCAGTCTCTGTGAGGCACTCCATCACGGCTTGAATAGCTCCTCTTGTGCTCAGGCGCTCTGAATGCGAGAGAGAGAGAGAAATATTCCTTTCAGCCTTCTGCGATGTCAGAAAAAACCTTTAGTGACCGTATGAGGGCATTGCCTTAGTGCAGGGGTTCAGAAAGGGAAGGAAGTTAAGAAGAAGGGATGGGATTTTTACCATTTGTCGCTATATTTTTAGATTTAAACTTTTCTTAGCATTAAAATGTTGCTGTATCTGCTATTTCTTGGAGGGAAAAAGATTGTAAATGCACATTTTTAACATACCACTCTGTTTATTTTGAAAAAAATGTTTGCTGTCACTAGCAAGTTCATCCCAGCTCTTTTCTAGGAGACTAATATAGAGCTTGTAAAATAATTCTTGTCATCTTCTAAGCCTTCAGCTGTAGTTTGTAAACATACTTGTGTTTTGGAAAATAACCATAGTAAGGCCTGATTCCACAGCAGCATGTGCATTAATTGATCCATTACCTGTGTGAGCTTATTTGGAGTTAAAGGATTTTATACAAGCTTTATTCTGCGCTTGTGATATTTGGTTGTAGATAACTTGATAAGATTTTGGTGAATTGATCTGAAAATTGTAATACATAGTGAAGTAACTTGAGGCTCTTTGCAACATAAGCAAAATTTCTCCCTTGCTCCCTTCCCTCCCCCAAGCAGCATTCTCCCATTCCTGGACTATATTTGTATCTAACTTAAATAAACATGGATTATAATTCCTTTAAGTGCAGGGCTCATCTATTTTTGTTTTCAGAATGCTTCACAAGCAATTTTGCAATTCCAAAGTGGGGGAACGTTTTACATGGAAGGAAAAGCTGTTGTGAAGACTGGAAATAAAAATGCACTTTAAAACCAAGTGAAAAATCTTGAGTTTTGCTCGGGACTTGACAGTGTGCACACATTATCTAAGAAATAACAAGAATGTGTTTGTTCTGGGACTTTTGTGTGCAGGAGAGGGGGGAAGGACTTCACTGCTGTCACTGTTTCTATAGTGACAGCTCATTCTCCAGGCAGTATTGACACAAACTATAGTCAATCATTTATAGCAAGGAAACATAAAGAGGAAAAAAGACCCCAACCACTTAGGAGTGTTTATAAGCTCTTCACAGTATATTATAAATTGCATGTGGAAGTTATTCACTCTCTGAGGTTTGTGTAGTTTGCTGTACTATGAGATGCTGATAAAGTATCCGGATGTGGTGCACGTTTTTATGAAATACCTGTAAATGGCTCTGGCTAATGGATTCAGTATGGTGTATTGCGTTGTAAAATATCTGTGAGTGCGTGATGGTAAGAAATTTATCTTTAAGCAGGCAAAGTTACATTGCAACAGCAATTTTTACCAGATGTTCCCTTATCTTTTATCATACAGGTCTTGATAGGCAGAAGCCAAATTCTAAAGCAGAGCAGCCTATAAGGAAGTGTTTAGTTATGGCCACATCCCACTGGAATCTCATTTGGACCTGGCCCTTGTAGGAAGAACAGGCTAAGCTTGAATCCTGAGCATGCCAGGGTAGGAATTATCCCCAGAGCTGTTGCACCACCAGCAGACACAGGACCAGGCTGGTGGGCTCCAGCTGTGGCTGCTGCCTTGCCTGGCTGTGATACCAGCTGAAAAGACTGTGGTACCATGTACTGTGCCAAGCTGGGAGTTTTTCTGTCTGACATACAAAAGCATAATGTGTTTTTACCAGAAGACTTGAATATGGGGCAGTGCAGCCCAGACTAACCCCCAGATGGCCACAGGTTTGCCCTAGGAGGTGCAGGAAGATCCTGAAAGCATCTTCAGCTTGTCAGATTCTTTTTGGATTCCTGGTGGATAGTGGGAGAGACTCCATGGCTGCCACTTGAAAAGCCTGCCCAGTTCTCATCAGAGTGACACTGGAGTTTTCCATGAAATATAGTTTAATTTTGGTAAATTTGTTTTTTTTCTATAGGAAAAGCTCCATTGGAGAATGATTTCAGCTTGCTTGGAAGTTGCTGTGCACTGATTTGGCATAGTGATATCCTTGGGTTTGGAGGAATGCTGGAAAAGTGAACATTTTGCTGTGCTTCCAGTCACCATAAACATTTTTCTAAGTGGATCATTGTGGGGCATTTTGCATTCTCTGGGATTTCACTTAGGAATGGGATAGATGAAAATTATCTATGACCACAAATTTATGGGTTAAATTTCACTGTTCTTAATTTTTTCAGAATTTTAACCTGTATGACAGCATAAATGTTTACTATAAATTTGGCTGTAATTTTCAGAATTAGTTCATGTATTACAAGTATGTGTATAACTGTGCACAGACATACAGAAATTAGAGAAAGAAAGGAGGGGAATATCTAAAACAGGTGGTATGGAACAATATTTCTATTGCACTGACACAGCAAAGTTTTTAGAAAAGCTATTTTCCCTAATGCAAACTATATTGATTTAATGTAACTCAGATGCAGGGCAAAATGTGAAGTGACAAACCACATTTTTCAGAGAATTTTTTTGTTCTTTGTTTTCACCATGGCTCAGGGTTGTTATGACTTATTGAATCTTAGGTATTGAGGGAGGGTGATTTAGTAATCAGAGAGCTGAGCATCACTACAGTTTATTTTCCTAATTCTTTCTCTTGCTGTCTGATAGTTTCTCTTCTTTCCTGTGCTCTCCTATAAAGGGGAGCATTAGAGCTTACAAGGTGGTGTGTGATGGGGTTTACAGGTGCTTTAGTGCTGTTTTGTGCCAGGGGTAATTTTTGATGTTCAGCTTTGTCTTGGTGAATAAATGTGTCTGATTGTGTTGTGCCAGGCTGTTCTGCCAGCTCATGTCTGGAGTTCAGCAGAAAATATTTGGAATATCTTATGTTAAGTTCTCTGATGGACCGTGTAGTTGCCTACAAACCAAAGGCTCATTTGCCTTCCAATACTGGGGTAACCTGGACAGAAAACACAGTATCAGGAGCATGATAGAGAGAGTGTGCACAGAAAGAAGCAGAAATAAAAGGAGATGAGAAGCTCCTGGTCAAAACTTGAACTCTTTGCTTTGGGAAAAAATCACCGTATTAGGTCTTCAGGGATGCTGCAAATAAAGACAAGAAGCTTGTTGGAGAAATACATCTCTGTGGCATGAAGTAGTTTTTTCTGAATGCATCACCTTCCTTGGCCAGCACCCCATTTCTAGGTCTGAAACAAAAGCAGAGCAGACTTAGAAATCAGACAGAAGTTGAGTAAAACTGCTCTGAGTTTAACATAATGAAATGAGCCTGTTAAGCACTCCCAGCAAATGAAGCAGCCAGTGGTGTGTTTCTCCAAAATGCTTTTTTCTGATATTTTCCAACTCAGTTGCTGAACATCATTGCAATCTTAACATCACAAAGGCTGGTGGTAAACAAGGCAGTCTTTAACCAGAAAGGATGGTCAATGTTAATTTCTGAACTTCCAAAGAAAAGATATGAAATGTCATTTCCAAAGAAATTATATTGGCTTTTTTTATATTTTCCAGTGATACTTATTTCTTTAGATGATTTTCTTCTTAGCCAAACCTTCTGATGCATGCAGATTTCAGTAACTTCTTGATGGGCAACTGCATGAGCAAATTCAGGGGAAAACAGTTGAGTCACGAGCCTAAGCCCCATGAGAATAGATCAGAAGCCAGCATGATGCAGTGTTACAGAAACAGGGCTTTCTTCGAGCCGTGGAGACTCTGAGTCACCAGGACAAATTGTTTTTGTTATTTTATTTTTTTAATTGTGTGCTGGGAGGGCTAATGCACAAACTTGTATGACCCAGTGAGTTGTTTTGCTGCCTGTTAGATTCTGTTGGATGTGCAGCAGCTCTGACTCCAGGTATTCCTTTCCCTTCATCACTGCAGTGCTGCCTGGTCACTGAAATGGCTCAGAAAGAAATAAATGCTGTTCACTGCTTGTGTGGAAGTGAGGAGAAAGAAAAGGAAGAGCACAGCTGTGGAATCTTCCCTCTTTTGAGAGTGAAGCACTTTGATTGTGGGTGCAATGCTCAAGTTGCACAGTTATGGGGACTTAGAAACACCATTCAGACTCAAGAGGTTTTGAACAGAATTTATGGTTTCTACCTACATCACAGGTAGATAGTAGTTCAGGTGCAGAAATGCTATGAAGGATTTTCTTTAATTTTTTTTAAATTGCTTAAAAATAAATGAACTAAAACAGGGTGGGTGAGATTTGAGTTTCAGTCTGTGAGTTTATCCCAACCCTGGAAGTGTTCAAGGCCAGGCTGGATGGGACCTGGAGCAACCTGGTCTAATGGATGCTGTCCCTGTCCATGGCAGGGGGTGGAACTGGATGAGCTTTAAAAGGTCTTTTCCATCCCAAACCATTCTGTGATTCTAAGATTAAATTAAGGCTGCTGTGCTCCCTGTGCTTCTGTCAGGGCACACACTTGTTTGCACGTGCAAACCACAATGACCAAAGATACGTTTAGGAATTCTACCTTTTGCAAATTACAGCTTTTTTTTTTTTTTTTTTTTTTAAACAACACACTACCTATGTTTTCTTGGCTGCCACTTCCCCTCCCTTCCCATTGGACTCTTCACTTCCTTTACTCTGAGATGTTAGATCCCAACAATAGAGGCTGAAGCAGAAATTCAGATAATTCAGAGGACAGTTTCTCAACCTGAGGTTGTTAAGAGGAAATCAAGAGCATTCCTTGAATAGCTGTGAAGTGGCTCAATCCCTTCTGCCCAGCCCCTCTCCTCTCTGCAAATTCCAGGCCCTGCGGGTGGAGTTGTCATGGTGGGCTCCTCTGCTGTTGGGAAATCCCTCTGCCAGCCCCCTCAGCCTGGGAAGGGCCCCAGAAATGGGATTATTCCAGCAGAAGTGAGCCCATGGAGCCTCCTGAGCGGGGCAGCCCCGGCAAGGCACGCCCGTTCTTCCTCTGCGGGGACGGAGCCGCCGAAGACCTGGGAATGCTGAAAGGAAAACCTTTCACTAGCAGAGTTTGAAAACTTTTTAATAAGCTCTGAAGAGTGATGGCCGGTTGAAATGCTCGCTCCCTGGAGGACAGGGGGCTTTTAATCTCTATCAAGCTGCACGATGGATGTTTTGGGTAGTAAATTAGTTTCGCAGTTGCTGTGGCCAAAGAGAAACTCCCTTTGTTGCACCTGGAAATCCAGAGTGTTTCAAACGTGCTATGGAAAAACTGTCTTAGAGCTGTTCTGGTTAGAAGTGTTATTTGAATAATTAGAATAATTTAGTTAATGACATTATATTTGGTTCTCATTGACAATTAATTTATTTAGAAAGCTCAGAGTCTCACTCTCCCACTACATCGTGCTGCGTGCTAAGATTTTTTTTATCTGGGGACATGGGAAATTAAGAATTTATGGCTTATTTTTTGAAGGATGCAATGCTGTCAGTAGCCCAGAGGCACGTTTTAAACACAACTCCGTGTTGTGTTTAAAATGTGCTCCGTGCAGAGGCTCAGCTTAGAAATATGAGAGATGAAGTGAAAACGAGGGGAGGATGACAGGGCCCTTCAAGCATAACCTGGTGACTCACAGTCTTCCTCCTCACCTTGAGTGTTTATAAATGAGAGCAGGATGTGAAAAAGTGAGTTAGTGCCTTTCTGGGAGAGCTGAGGAAGAGTCTGCTGGGGTCAGAGCTGTGAGGAGGAGCCAGAGTCAGCAAAAGCAGCTCCCTGAGCCTTGCTGGGGTTCAGGTGGCTCTCAGGTGGGATTTGAGCACCTTCCTTTGGGCCAGGATGTTCAGGGACCAGCAGCCAAGAGAATTGGGACTCTGTGACGTGAGCTGGGAGAAAAGCTTAGAAAATGGGTTTTTGGGGCTAGGGAAGGGCAGGCTTAAAGGAGATGGGGCAGTGAGGGATTTCAGGAAAGGCTGTTCGAATGGAATCCTCTATTATGAGTGGAGAGTGAAGAAGCAAAAGTGTTAAAGGAAAGAAGTGCGAGTTTGTTTCAATGCAAAGGCAAGGGGAGACAGAGGTGAGGATTTCATGGAGCTTCAGTCCCTGGGGATGCTGAAGAGGCAGCATCAGTCAGGGGAGGCTCAGGTGGAGCTGGTGCTCTGGCAGATCCCTGTTTCAGGGAAATTCTTGGCTGCTGCACTCTCTGATCCAGGAGAAGAATGCTCTGGTTGAGACTTCTCCACTTAAGATGCAGCTTCTATTTTTTAGTTCTTAATGGGAATTCAATTGTGAAACCCCTGTGAAGGCAGGAGGAGATGGCTCTGCCTCTCATACACAAACCTCAGCTGGGAAAGCCCTGGGCTCACCAACAGCATCTCCAAGCCCTGTGCTGAATGTTATACTTTATATTTTAGCTTGTGTTCTACCTCAGTTCTGGTGTAAGTGCAACACTGTAATAAGACACCCGACAGAGGGACAGAGGATATTAACATGTAATTTGGTTTTAATACTTACTGAATATATATGCATGAATGAAAAATATGTATATGTTATGTATATATGAAATGTGCTTTTACTCCAGGGAGATGGCTGTTCACCACAGCCTCACAAAATACCCAACATGTACCTGAGAGCCACCAATGTTGATGATTCTCATTCCCTCCCCACCCTCACACGATAGAGAGTGCTTGTTTGTGACAGGTGGATATTAATTGCTGTGTTTTTGATGAGCACATTCAAACAGAGTCTTCCAGATGATTCACTGAAGTTCAGGATCCAAACATGTCACAAACAGAACTCGTCAGCCGTGATGGTGATGGCTGGCAGTGCTGGGTGGGGAGGGAGGGCTGGAGGTTTGGTTTAGTTCAGTTTCCACTGGCTGGCTGATGTTTGTCCCTGTGGGTGGACAGGTGAAGAATAGCCATCACCTAATTGCTGCCTTGTTTGGGGCAGGTGGAAGAGAACGTTCTGTGTAACTTCATTGTTGGCCAGGTTTGGGTCTATGGCTGATTGTACAGTCCTTCTGGTGTTGCTATGGGAATGAAATAATTATATTGTGAATAATTGGAGCATTTTCTTCTACTGTTGCAGGAAAGTGGTCTTGTATAATTATCGCTGTCTTTGATGGAGGTTGTGTTCAGAGCTGAGTGTTCAGTATTTGTATAAACCTGTTGCAGAGAACAAAACTTTCTGCAAGTGAATGCCCTTTTATAAATGTGGCTGAAGGCTGACACATGCACACACACACTCCCCAGAAAGCATTTATACCACTAGAATGTGTTGAAGAGCCATCTCAAAATTGAAAAGGGAAAAATGACATTTTTAGTGATGTTCTCATGGTTTGTTGTTTGTCTTTCAGGCGAATAGTATCATATTGTATGCAAATGGAAATGCTGTTGATAACTGGTGCAGAAGTAAAATAATTCTCATTTCAGGACATCTGTTTCCCTTGAAACTGAGTTCTGGTTAAAAGTTAGTCTGCTGGTTATATAGGTCTGGTGGGAAGCTGATCTGGAGGGTCCTAATCCTCCTTTAGCTGTTCATCGCTTTAGCAGTGTAAAAACTTCATAAATGAGATTTTTTTTTAATGCTAAAGCGAAGCCTGATGCTGACAGAGATCTCCCATCATTTGTGTGGCTTGGCAGTAGTTACTTGATGGGTTTTCCCCATTTCTGAATTCAGCTTTGTGGTCTCCTTTTCTCTCTTGCAGCCTCATGCAGGGGCTAGGCTTCCAGTTTTCTGTGCAAAGTCTCTTCTCTCTCACATTTTTGGTAGTACTGTTCTCTCTGTTCATCCATGGACATTCTGGCATATTTCTGTCAAAAGCAAAGGGTTATGCAAAGGAAAAAGAAGTTAGTAGATATGAGGAAGACTTACTTTTTTCCAAAACAGAGTATTTTTTCTGCGATACCCTGCAATTTTTTTGCAGTCTGAAGTTTTAGTCAGGCTTAAATATTGCTTTATGACCTAAATCCTATTCTGGGTTTGTGTCCAGTTGCGTTCCCACAAACTTCCTGTGTGACCCTGCATCAGGCATTTCATTAGTTTGTCCCACAGTTTCACTTGTGAAGCGAGGGGAACAACAGCCCTGCTCCAGCCAGATGTTCTGGGGATGGATTCGTGAGTCCTCGTGGGGTAACGCGGTGCTGGGTCACAGAAATGCTTTTGTACTCCTGCCTCCCATGTCAGGATGTCATCTTGGGCTAGTATTCCTCACGAAATGAATGCCTCTCCAGTTTCAGGTTATTGTGTTGTGGCTTGTGTGCTAATGGATTCATTTCAGATGTTTTCAAGTAGTTGGTTGTTCTCTTTGTTTCCAAAGTAGTCCTAATTTATTTAACAGTATTTGCCATTCAAGTCAACTGATTTTAGACAGATGTTTGTCTCTTGTGTTTCAGTCTAGACATTTATGATTTACAATCTGTAGCCCATCTGGTGAATTGCCATGGGAATATGCTTATTTTCAATGCTTGAAGTATTGCAACATACTCTTTGCAAGTGTTTTTGCAGTAGCGACTGGTGAGCCAACCATCAGAAAGGGTTTATTTTAGCAAAAGACTCCGACTTGTTTGTTCACATTAGGACAGGAAAATACTCCATTTCTGCTCAAAAAAAACAACAACAAAAAATGTTCCACTCCAAAATGTTGCCTGTCACTTGAAACTCTAGAGTGATAGATATATGGGTCTAGTTTAAAAAAGAAACAAAACCCACCTGAAGAACAGCAAGAGACCTGAAGAATCCCCCTTGTCCAGCTCCATTCTCTGTGGCTGAACAAGTTTACTTATCTAAACTTTTTGAAGGATTTTAATCAGCTTTAGATTGCCCAAGTTTCTCATAGTGTGTAAATTTAAATGTCATCACTGCACAGTGTTGTCACTGATGTTTTGTTATGGTGTAGGGTTGCCATATGCTCTGGGACTGGGTCCTGGTCCCCAGGTGCTTTCTCCTTCCCTTCCAGCCCCATGGCAGGGGGAGAAGCTGTGGATGTGCCAGGCTGCTGAACAGCCTGTTGGCCTTGTCTGGACTCTTCTCTGCTCGTTAAATTAGTGAAGTGTGGTGAGCCCCAAAACCGAGGTGCAGGATGGCAGGTGAGGAGTGGGACAGCTCTTTATGCTCTCAGGATGAGTATCTCCAAATTCAAACCACTTTAAAAACAAACCTTTGATGCTTGAAAAGTTATTAATTCGTAGTTCTGTGGTGTACAGAGGTGAGCATTTAACCTGAGTTCCTCTCAGAATTTGGCTGGAATCGTGCTGCTGTGTGACTGCTGTAGTACTTGTGGTAGTTTTGGACAGGGAATGTTCGGGGCAACTGATAGCTTTTAGTTAATTTCCTGTTTTTACAGGTTACTGCATTATTTCTAGAATATGCCCCAAACCAGAATACAACATCTGGGAGACACACATGGCAAACCAGCACCCTGCTGAGGAGGAATCATGTGGTTCTGACATGAAAGCTTGGGGTGCTGCTGTTTACCTCCAGGCTGGAGGTGCTCGAGCATGCAGCAGGTCAAGCAGCAAACACTGGCCAGGGGCTTCCAGGAGGCACCAGGGTAAACAGCAAAGGTGCTGTTGTGTAAATAAGGCATAAAGTGCTCCAGGAGCTGTCTGCTGGATGCGTTTGGCGCGGATTTCTGAGCAGTTTGATTGGATGTTGGGTTGAGTGAGTCTGTCTGCAAAACGTTTTGATGTTGAAAGCATCAGTCAGACCCAGACTGGAGCGTGGCTGGTGCTGTCGGGTCTGTGGCTGCAGAGTCCAAGGGCTGAACGTGTCATTCCAGCATTTGGGGTTTGCAGTTTGGGCTTAATTGTGCACTGGAACTCCGAGACACCAATGTGTTTTTTATAACATGCTTCGGTTTGGCATCTTATTTTTAATTATATTTATGGCAAATCAACTTGACAGGCCGTGAGAGTGAGTAAAGAGCTGTTGTATTTGTAGTCCTGGGATTTAGAAAAAAGCATTAAGTGGTCATAGAAGTCACAAGGAGTTCAAGAAGTGTGTGTTACCTACATCAAAAGTGCTTCAGTCTCCACTGTCGCCCTGTGTGTTTTAAACCCTGTTCCATTTTAAGTTTATTTCCAAGTCAGAATAGCTATTTTTGAGAGCAGCTAGCCAATACATCTATAAGAAGTTTTGGTGAGGGGCTGAAACAGGTTATGGATAAAGTTTCATTCTGCTGTTCACCTATGGAGGGTGACTGTGCTCAGTGGTTAAGCCATGCACCTGCAGGATTTCTCAGGCTGATTTTTCTTTTTCCTTTTAGCTGTTCCATTTGCATTTCTTGTGGGATCGAAGATAATTTGAAATTAATGGGGTCATTTCTGTTAAACTTGAGGGTTTTGGTAATATTTCTGAACTCTTCAAAGGTGAAGGAATCACTTCACTATTAAACTGTGATCTGAATAGAAAATGAGCAGCTGAGGTGCCAGAATGTGAATGGGCATGTGGTAGGCATCCTTTTATTCACATCTTGGTGTGTAGATGAGATAAAATTATTGACAAATCTGTAGGGAGAAGCAGGATAAAACTCTCCCTGCTGCCTATCTCAGGCATGAGCTGGTGCCATGGGGATGCCCAAATGCTGGACACGTTTCTTAGCATTTATCAAAACACAGGTAACATTATTTTAGCACCTTTCCAGCATGAATGGGACTTTTTTCCTGCCATTTCAGACTTCTCCAAAGGTATTTTTTAGAGCTGTCAACTCTTCAAGCACTTAATATTGCTAAAGCTACTCTTTTTCTCTCTAATGCTGAGCTGCTTGAATCTACAAATTCACACTGATCTAAGGACAAAGTATTTAGATCTTGATCAGCAGCAGATTTAAGACTCTGGAACTTGAATAGACACCTGGGAGTTGACTCTGCCTTGTACTGTACATGAGCAGAGTTAAGTTAATGGCCAAATTAGCTCTTGTCTAGGAGAGAGTGCAGTTCAAAATTGTGCTGATACTGGTTATGTGAAAGCTCTTTACCTCCTGTTTTAAAGGTTTTCCCCAAATGCTCTGATATGCTGATGTTTGCTGGTGCTAACTAAGAGTTCTAGGCTGTGGCCAAAAAGCTGGGGAGAATCCTCGCTACAGCTCTGCTGCAGAGGAAAGAAGATGAATGGAAGGATCTAGGGTTGTTTTGTTGGTTTTTTTTTGTTTTTTTTTTTTTTCCTTTTCCTTGTCATCACCTTGTTTAGTCCGTAAGCTGCTTTGAGAATAACCAAGTGGAGGGAGAAGACACGTGTGCCTGACAGGGAGCTTGTTTGTGCTTGTTTCATTGAGGAAATTGTTCCGGAACAGCTGCTCATCCATGTGAAAATGCAAACCCTTGGGTCCCAGCCAAGGTCAGCAAGCCCTGGGTCATTTGTTTTAGCAAAGCAGACCAATTTGCCCTTAATTATCTCTCCTTTTCATTCTGTCACACCTTTTGCTCCATAGATCTACTTCCTGAGAAGGGCCACATGTGAAAGATGGGATACCAGTTTTGTTGAGGATCAGGGAGAGGCAGAATAATTCTTCATGGGTTAATTTTAACTGTTAAGCTTTATAAAATAGAAGGCACTTACCTCCTTGGATTTAATTTTTCACTTAGCTAGTTCAGTAGGTTCTTGTTATTAAAATGTACAGTATTCTTAACTTTCAAACTCAAATTGCAAAATCACTAAATTTCATATTGTTTCTCAGCTAGTGCAGGTATTGTGGTGTGAAATGGTAAATTGGCATGTGCTTGCTGGAAACAGGGCTGAGAAATTCCTGAACTTCAGGAAACTTCCAGTAACTGCTCTCAGAATGGGAACTTCATAACAAAGCCTGGTAGAGTTTGGTAATTGCAAAACAGTCACCAGAAACTCTGTGTAAAACATTTGCCCATGTGCTGGAGCTGGATGTGAAAAAATGTTCTACAGGGGACATAATAAAGAAGAGCAATGCTCTCTGAGCACTCTTGATAATGGTGCGGTAAAATGACTTTTTAGCCCTATCATGTTATGTGAAAGGAGAGAAATAGGAACGAAGTGTTGGAGGAAAGAAGCTGGAAGAACTGAAATGCCAGATTCTGGCTTCTATAATTTAAGGAAAGAAAACTGATTAAAGTGATCTTTAATGCCTGCATTAAAGGTCACTAGGGAACAAGGAAAAAAGCTTACTTATTCCAAAACTGGTTTTGTATAAGAATTTTGAAAGTGTCACGGGTTGCAACCCAGGCTATAATTAGCCTTGAAAATCCTGGGACAGAAGTTTCTCAAGTACATTGTGACATTATTCCAGAAGGAATAAAAATGACCAGAAGAAGTGTCAGTCTGTGCTTGACAGGAATATCCTCTTGCCAGGGCAAGTGGGAGACAGAGGTGGAAGGGAGCCCTGTTTTGATGTGCAATAAAATCACCCAATAAAACGTGGTACAAAAAGGAAGAGGATGGTTGTTGTTATTTTTGCTAGACTGAGCATGCAGGCTTTTTTTTTTTTTTTAAGGCAGTAGATTTGCAAAACCTTGCTGGTTATTTGAAATGGTTTAAATAATCAGCTTTTATGCAATCAGAGGGGTGACAGAGCAGCACAAGGGAATAGGTGTTTGGGAAGAGGAGGAGAGGTTCAGACTGGGGTGTCAGGGTGTTAATTAGTTCTGCCACTCTATGAGACTGAGTTGCTTCTTTTACTTGTTCAATGTTTTATTCTGTTAAGTATTAACCTGTTGGAAATAGGAAAGCAGTGCTGGGGACAAGTGGGGTCTTTCCCCTGCGTGCTGAGTTGGACATTGGTGGCTTCTGCTTTTCTCTTCTTTCAAAGGAGGGGGAATAATTTCCTTGCACCTGCGTTTTGGACAGGGCAGCCCTGCAGGAGCCAAAGATGTGCTGTATTCCTGGGAAGGGAGCTTGGGCTGGAATTTGGGCACTGGCTTTGTCAGCAGAGGTGGCCAAGCGCTGCTGGCTGGGTTTCATGAGGAACTCGGCAGACAATCTGCATTTGTTAACAGGTTTGAAAAGTACTCCAGCAAGCTCACTTCAGTGTGCAGCATCTCTGATAGAATGGAAGGACCTTTTCTCCTTTACTTTCCTTTAAAGTAAACTTTGTATTGAGCCACAAGGTTCAATCAAGTTGTGATTCCCAAGAATATAAAGTACTTACATCCAACCTGTGATTACAAGCAGCTGGGGAACGTCCGTCTCTAAAGTTCTGCTTTTTAACAGGTCAGAACTATTTGAAATAATCCAAAATACTAAAACAAAACAAAAAGAAAACAAAAAAAAAAAAAACCAAACAAAAAAACCCACCAAAACACTCCAAACCAACCAAACAAAACTCAAGCCAAACAAGATATGGCTTTGTTTTAGCGTTAATTAGGGAGTGGTTGGACAACAAGAAGAATCTTTAATAATTGCTGAGACTCATTGAGCTGTGGAGGTGGAGGTCTTAATTTTACTACCACTTGAAGTTGTTTTGATACCATTGATGAGAGGAATGCACTAATGTGTGCTAAAGTCATTTGGCTAACCCTGAAATCAAAGCAGTGGAAACAAAATCTAGCTGCAAATCACCAGGCTGTCAGTCTTTTAAAAACCTGTTATCCAAATGACTTTAACAGTTTGTGGGTCATATGCAAGGTTAAGACTCCTCTTGCACGGTGCACGTTTTGATGATAAAACACAATATTACTTTTTTTTTTATTGGAGTGGAAGTGTTACAGTCAACAGTATCAGTGTGGGAGTTTGATTTATTCCTGCAAGTAGATCACTGCTCCATATGAGCAGTTGGCACAAGGTTTGGAAGGACAGATATGAGGCATGCCGTGCTGCTTATTTGTTGTGTATTTCTGCTCTCTGTGTAGAAACCCCAAAACTGTTCCGCTTTAAGTTTATTTCCAAGTCAGAATAGCTATTTTTGAGAACAGCTAGCCAATACTATAAAAAGTTTTGGTGAGGGGCTGAAACAGGTTATGCATAAAGCTTCATTTTCCTGAGCAACATTTACATGCAATATTTAAATTATTGTCTATTTAAATTATGAACTCAGAATTTTAAAATATAAATCAACAGGTTTTTTTGCAATTTTTTGAGCTTGAGAAATTACTGACAAGGAATGTGTTACATAACTGTTAACTATTCATTTTACATATGTTCAAGCATGTTCTGTCCTGAAAAACTGAACAGCTCTTGAGATTATCCAGTGTGGATTAAATCCTGAAAAAAAGCATCATTGCATGTTCACAATATCAGCCTTTACCTTTTATGAACTGTCCAGCTTACTGTGGAGCAAAACTTGGCAGTGTGTACAGAGAAAAGTGGATTCAGAAGGAAATAAAAAACTCAAAAGAAATTTGACAAGATTTTTTTGATTGGTAAAAGACGTTGATTCAAGCAATTTTTTTTCTGAACCAATTGTCACTTCATATTTTTGATGGATTTAAATAAAGCCGTTTAGGTGGCAGCTCCTTCCCAATAATCATATACTGCTCAGGCTGAATTTTTTCCATTGACACTAAAATTGTTGGCTGTCTGTGGAGACAAATACTGTTGTGAGGGTCACAGGGTAAGAGAGAAATCCATATGAGCTGAAGAATAAGTAATAACTTTTTTCCCCTTACTGGGCCTGTAATGTAGGTAAATTTCCCCACACAGTTATGTGTAGGAAAGTATGAAGTCCAGCAAAACCAGATCCAAAATATTTAAGTTTAAGCTTCAGAGTTCCCATTTGCCTTATACACTTGATGATAGTTTACCATATTTCAAATCTAGATGTGATTAGTAAAAGCTGTAGGGGCTGGTTAGACTGTAAATAACTGGATAGAGAAAACAAACCAAAATAAGAGCGGGTAAAAATAACTCAGATGGATTCCTGTGTGTAACTTGGATTTTGGGAGGAGGGAAGTTCTGCTGATTCTACCAGAAGCAGCAGGATTATAAAAATGCAGATGGAGAGGGAATGACTGCTAATTTAATGTGGACTGGTTTTGCTGATATCAGACAACAGACTGTGACTCAGTTTGTTGTTGGAGGTTTCATTAGATGAGTCTAAAATTTAGGAGCAGTCACTCCTACAGGCCATTGCATCCCATCTGTGCCTGAAGTGCTTCATATGTTTTAGTGTTCAGCTTCCTTCCCTAGAATGTGATATGGTTGGGAGATGTTGGATGGCTTCTCCATCAGAGGAGGTGATGGAGTTTCCTTTTGTGTTGTCAGTCAAAGCTGAAATTCAGTTTGCAGTGACAAAGAGCAGGGTTCTGCTGAGCTCCTCTCAAGGGTTTGACCATGGGGGCAAATGGGCTAATTAACAGTTCAGTGTCAAATTTTAATATGTAATAAGGAAGGAATGAAATTAATTTTTCTTTTCCAAGCAGTAAACTCTGATTGCAAACATCTGTCTGATGTTTGGGGGGTTCGTTTTACTGACTGCTCCGTGTGATGTTCCCAGAGTTAATGGGTGAATCAGTCAGCAGTTGAGAGAACTATTTCCATTTTATCTAGACACTTTCTTTTAGCTGTGAGGCTCCATTTCCAGAAGCACAGTGGTTATGGCACTTGCTTTGTTGTACTTGTACTCAGTGCCTCAAAATGGAACTTTTGCATGTTCAGGGCTGGATTTCAGAGTGGAAACCATAAGCTTCTTGCTTGTATAACCACATTCCAAGGTTAGTCTGAATAGCTGAGATAATGAATTTGGTCTTTGTGCATTCTTAAATAGATAGATAGTTTTTCACATATGTGACTTTTCTCTTTTTTTTGCTACAATTGGACGCTTTCCTTGGGAGCTGCCTAATTCTAGGCTACACAGTTTCTGCTTTGTTCCCTGCTCCTATGTCTTTGACAAGAATAACTCAAACAGAGTTCAATATAGGAATTGTGGGCTGCTAAAGAACATATTGTGTTACTGCTTAATGCTGTATAAGTTGATCAGTGGGTAATATAAAGTCTATGTTCTAGCTGTTTTATGATGAAAATATTATTTCAACAGAATATATGGTAAAGTCATTGAACAATGATCTTATTCTCAGAATGATGGCACAAGGCATTTTCCATATACCAGAAATTAGTGGAGCTACTCATTTTGTTATTGCAGGCTTCAAAAGTAAAGCTATTTTTAACCTTTTCTAAGCCATTATGCTATTTTTTTAACTGAAAAAAACTGATATCTTATTACTCTCTTTCTGTTAGGACCAGCAGAGGTTCCCATGATGTCACCCAATGGATCCATTCCCCCTATTCATGTGCCTCCTGGTTATATCTCACAGGTATGCTTCCTGAAGAATTAAAACTTTTATTAATAAAATAATAAGAATTTTTAAATGTAACAGCAAAAGCATTGGTCCACATAGAGAAATCTACTTGGCTAAAGTTAAATTTAGAAATTTTAATGAAAATGCTAATACACATCTTCATGCCGTGCACTTGACTGATAAAGTGACAGGGATGTGCACCTTCACACCCTGGCATTTGGAGTAGATTTGGGGTTTGGGCACCTGCAAAAGCTCTGCACACAGACTGAGCCTATAAATGCAACTTGGATTGTTTGTGAGAGGGGGAGAAGTCCTTGATGTTGGCAAATGCCTCAAGTTCTTGTGTGATAGTCAGAAGGGGTAGGAGACCATGGAAGTGAGAGAAGGAGCCACTGTAGGTGTAAAATATGCAGTTGATCCTCAGTATCTTCCCAGCAAAAATCCTGCAGCGTACCAAGAACTGGGGGTTTTGGTGTGTTTTCAAGAATAAATGTGATTTAACTATCTATTTATGGAAAGAATGGAAAAGGTTTCGCAAAGCTGTTAGGTTTTGGAGCTCTTGAACAGCTACTGCTCTTCTGTGTAAATAACCCCAGATTACCAGTCTGTTCCTTCCATCTTCTGCAAAGCTTGGACTCTTTCTGAGGTAAGGAAAAAAACCCAAAAAACCAAAAGATTGATGTAAGGCATAACAGCTGTGATCAATACCATAAATCAAATAATGTCACCATTTTCTTGAGACCTGGACCAAAGGCTTCCTTAAAAGTACACGAAGTATTTCAGATATCCTTGATGAATAGCATAAAAACTTTTGGTAGATAGAGTTTGGCATCTTGTTAAGCAGAAAATAGATGATGTCCTGGAGTCTCTTCCCCTCCCCAGGAAACATGTGAGCTTGTGTAATTCTGAAAAATTGTGGATGGCGTCATACTTAAATCCCACAAAATACTGCAATCACTCTGTGGTATTTTGACTTCTGAACAGAGTGAAAACATGCTTCAAGTAAGAGGGGATTTGTTAGCCAGCCCAGGAGAGAGGGCAGGATGTCAGGGTGGTCCTCCTTTTCCTCAGCCCTCCCAAGGGGAGTGGTTGGAGTTTTGAGACAGCATTTGCTGCTTAATGCTCCTCATGGGCTCACCTAGTTTAATAGACTGGCCCATATAATGCAGAGGTTTATCTAAAGATTTATTCTTCCTTTGAAATAACTTCTAACACCTTTTTAATATTAAAACGTTTATACCTCTCCACCTCTGTGCTGAGATAAATGGTTGGGTATAATTGGAATGCTTTCCAAACCAGAGGGGTGAAAGTCTTCCAGCTGTATCTCTGTCTGAGCCCAGTTCTTCTGTAAAGCTTTTTGTGGGGCACCATAATAATTCCACTAAAGAAGCCTTTAAGTAGTTCCTTAACAAAAAAAAAAAAATCCAACCAAAAACCCTTTTCTGAAGCAGTTTTTCCAGGGAGCTGGAAATATGTTGTAAAGTTATAGGGGGAAACTCTGTATTCTGCACTTTTCTGCAGTGGAATGTGTGTTCAGTTCTGTGGTGAGTCTCTTGCCTTTCAGACTGCTTCATATTAAATAGGAGTTGAAAGTCTGCAGTAATGAAACTAGCTCTTTGTTGTAATAAATGTCTCTGCCTTATTTGCTCTTGCTTTTTTCTATTGCTTCAGAGTTAAACCCAGTCTTTTATGATAAACAAATAGAACACAACTTAAATTTAACACATCAAGGGAAAGGCCTTAAAGCAAATTAGTGCGCTCTAGGATATGAATCAAAATATATTTGATTTTTTGGTTTGATTTGTCCCCAAAGTGTACATCTAAGAGTCAGGCAGACAGCAATGCCCCTGCAGAGAAGCAACAGTGCCTATTAAAAAAAGGCATGAAATCTTATTTCCATTTTGTTATGCCAAGCCTGTGTGAGCTGTGTTAGCCCTGAATATTACATGAGTTATCGAATGATTGCAACCCTGGATTAATGTGGTGCTTCATCACCTCCTTGGAAGAATTGGCAGCAGGATGTGAGCCCTGCAAGGTCAGCCCCACTGGAAGCAGCACAAACACAGACTCTCTTTCTAGACTTCAAGGGCCACGTTAATAATTGTGACTAGAAGCTGGGTTTGTTGATGTTAAGGAGATGTTCCCAATGATGAGGCTTAGCCAGGGCAGGAAATGATCCAGGAAAATAATAGAAAACAAATACACACCACCAGTTCAAATCTTTGATGCTATGGTTTTGCTCTCAAAAGACCAGCTCTTGAAAGAGCCAGTATTTTGCATTATCTTTTCAGCAGGCAAACCTCTGTGCACCTCTGGCAGATATGAGCTATCAGATCAGAGTTCATGTCCCTGCAGTTCTTTGTGGGCTAAGGGTTTGTTAAGTATAGACAAGAGGAGAAGTTCCTTGCTGTGCTCCTGGTGGACAATAACTCTGCTGTAAAAGTTGGTTCTGGAAGTTGACATGGCAGAGAAATCTGCATTAAATGTGTGTGATGTCAACTTTTTTGGCTTCAACTGTTCAGTGAGATTAAGGATTTGGAGTCTAAGGTGTTACATTTGGGGACATCCTCATGGGTGGTTGTTCCTGCTTTTCAGTGTATGTCTGGGAGGAGAGAGGGAGGATTTGAAGTGCTCTAATCAGGAGAACTAGAAAAATGAAAATATCAAAAAGCAGGATCATTAATGTGTTTGTTTAGTGCTACTGGGTGAGGACTGCTCTCTCTGAAATAAATCTGGGGCAATTCCTCTTGAATTTGAGAAGTTACTTGTCTGTAGTTGGACAAGAAATTTGGCATGAAACTCCACTGTTTATTTTATTTACATGTTTGTTAATATGAGCTCTCTGCCACAGAAATTTTAAGACTAGAGGCCCTGGTTGGACCATGAGGTACAAATGTGTTGAAGATCCTCCTTTGGCCACAGGGTTTCTATGGTCTGAAGTTTTCCATTTGAGCCATGGTCCTGCAGTTCAATATTCCTGCATCAAGCCCATGGCATTTGACAGAACTAAAGCATAACTTCTGGAAAGAGGAATGTCTTTAAATGACGTTTAAAATGGTAGAAAATTTATCCCATCCTTGAAAAAATCAGAATTTTGGTCCTGGGTAGACCCTGTCCCCTAAGAGAGGTGTTCTTCTCCAAAAGCATGTTTGGCTAGCATCAGGTTTTAGTGACAATCTCCTTGTTTTTGTGTGGCTTACTGCTCACAGAGCTGCTCTGGGTGTTCTGTAGACTGCAGCCAATCCTTTAACAGGGTTATCCTCATTAAAGCTTTGAACAGAAGGAAGGTTGTGCAGATCTCAATGTGGAGCAAGCCATGAAGTGATGATCCTTTTGAATTCATGGGCACTGATCCTGAAGAACTGTATCATTCCAGATTTGAACTACCCCAACATGCTTGCCAGCATTCTAGATGTTTATCTGTCTATTTTCCACATTGAAGGTATAGATTTAATTTGGTGTTTGATTTAATACTGATGGATTCTAAAGATAGTGGTGCAAACTTGCCGCAACTGGCGTGAACTCGGATTGGCATCTTTAAGAAATTAAATGAATAAATAAAATGTTGACATCCAAGTGCCTCGTGGATGAGCTCATTCTGTACTGGTTTTGGGTACAGATTGATTTATGAATGAAGTTTCAAATTAGTTTATGAAATTTGTGAAGTATTGGTTGTAGTCCACCCAGTGGCCATGCTCCAGATGTCTTTGCTGAATCTAACATATTAAATTTAAGTTGAAATAAGGGTTGTTTGGGGTTTTTTTTTGAAAGTAAGTGGAAATGACTTGCATATTACCATATAAACTCGTACAGTAAAGGCGTGTTACAGAATGAGAGTGGTTGTTTCTTTAATTAGATCTCACAAAATACAGATACAATTTACTTGTCCACAATTAACCTGCCTTTTTCCTTAGACTGTAATATTAAATTTCAGTAGAGAAAAATGAGACAATGTGGAACAGTGTGATGTACTTTGAATACGTGAATTATCTCTAGTTACTACAGTGATATCTGCACTGGAAAACAACATTTAAAATGGCATTCCCCAAATGTGGCAACCAAGGGGGGAGGCAGTTTTATTGTGTATGAGTAATGTTAACCCAGACTGCCCTGAAAGATCATCACCTACCTCATGTAGCAATTAAGCTCCTAAAATATGGGAAAAAAACCCACACAGAACTATGCTATAATGGTATTGTTATTGAGGTGGCATGCCACTTACACCAGCAAGCACAAAAAATACCAGCAAAAAACAATTTACCTACTAACTGGCTGAAAAAAACCCCACAAAATAATGGAAGTTTATCTGTAGGTGCAAAATGACCAGAGATATTTGTTTTCTCTAAATATAAAGTGCTAAGATTAGTAATAGCAATTACTTTTAATATTCCAGTTGCATCTAGAGACCTCAACAGGGATTAGGATTTTGTTGATTCTTGGCGCTGAAATAGAGACAGTTTAGCAGTTTCCAGATGAATTTGTGATCTTTGTGACAAATGGTTTTAAGCAGATACAAAAAATTGCAGATTTCTTCTTAAAATAGCAAAGTTGAACCTCTCTGCTAAGTTATGTTTTTTTCATTAATGGATCAAAACTGATTTTATCTATCTTTGATGAACTGAGCATTGTCTCCCAGAATGGCCCTACTACAATCTACTCACTGCAGGTTTTACACATCCAGGGATATCTCCAGTCTTTATAGCTACCTGATGCATATAAAACATAAATCAGATTACCAACTTTGATTTGTTAAGGACAAAATAGTTGTATTTAAAGATTGTGTGTGCACCTTCAGAAATGTACGTGTATATCAATAATTCCTAGTTTAGAGAGAAAATACCCTGTAGGATTGGGAAATAAAGTGGGTTTTGCAAGGTCCCCTGTGTTTTTGTGTTCATTTGTAAGGTATGCACGTGGAATAACAAGAATGCTGTCAGCATTCGTAGCCTGGGAGGAACCAAATAAAAGATATTAGTGTCTTGGCTTTTCAACTGAAGTAATTTGGAAGGCTGGCTCATCCTTTGAGTTGGAATAGTTGGTGGTTGTAGGTTCCTCCCAGCTGAAATTTTCCATTCTATCCCCTCATCTCTGGCTTCTCTCAGTCCTGTTGATATTTTATAGCTTCATCTAGCGGGGTAATTTCATCAAAAAGGTCTTTGACGGGACTCTGAGCTTTCCTCCCTGCTTTATAGATGATAGTTCAGGAAGCTGAATCCTAATAATTTAAAATATGGTTTACATTATGTGCTGCTCAGTGTACAGGCTTTCTGTCTAAATCTGTTCCTTAATATATTCATCTTTCACCAGAGCACAAAAGGCACATGTAGCTGGTCTAGATGCAGAGATAAGAGCTTGGAGTTGGCTTTGAGGCTTGGACTAGTTAAAGCCACGATGAAAACCTCTCACATCTGATGTAGGAACTTGCTCTCTCAATTAAGCTACAGCATATCTGAGTCTGGAGTTAAATCCAGCATTTCTGTGCACAGGCCTTGATAAATAGTTCTGTTTTTCAAATACGTGCTAAATGTAAAGGTTTTCCTTCTTTTCCAGGTTTCTGAGAGCAGGTTTGAGACCTGGCAGCAGGATAAGAGATGCTGTGGAGCAGAACCAGTAGCAGAGATAGGAAGCCTGAAAATGGAGCAGTTGAAAGGATGTGATAGTCTAAATCTCTGAGATTCAGCTGTCTTCTGAGGACTCTGTAAAGTCTTTGAAATTTAAAGCTGGCAGCTGACAAATTGCTTGTGGAAGTTGTAAATTCTGAGGGTAGAATCAAGTATGTTGAGCCAAACAATTACTATTTTGGTTACTCAGCAAGCAACACATTTTTAACGTGAAATGTTACAAGTGACTGAATTAACTTTCTATAGAAAAGAAAGTCTTGTGTAGAGGCCAGCCAAGCCACAGAAACTGTGTGTGCATGGTCACATCCCACAGCTAACAGGCATAAATGCACAGACCCTGAGGGCACACATGGCCTGGGGCAGGAATTGGGTCAGCCACTCCCAGGTGGATTTTCCCCTGTGATACCTTGCTCAGCTGGTGCCTGAGGCAGCAGCTGCTGTTTGCTGGAGCAGTTTTTCTGCTCAGGGCTGTGGGCATTGCCCCTGGGCAGGGCTGGTGCTGTGTGGCACAGGTGGCACAAACAACAACCTGCCTGTGCCATTCCTCTACTACAGGGAACAGATTTCTATTTGTGGTTTAGGGTAAAGACACTGGGATGTGATGGGAGCCTCTGGAGTGTGGGCAATCCACAGCAGAGTCTCTTCTGCTGGTGCTGTATAACCCCAGCTGATGGTGTGGGAATCAGCTGAGAGTGGCAGCATCCTGCAGCAGGTGCCTCTGGTGCACGTTCACTTACCTCATACACCATATTCATCACAGGTACTGCTCCATCTGTGTGCCATCAGTCAGTTTGGAGAAAATGAGGTTCTCAACAGCCTGTTTGTTGTATGAAATTAAAGATGCCTCCTTCATGCTTTTCCACCTCGAGCATGCCAGCATAGCGAGTCAAAGGGATAGTAATGGTTCTTACGTGGTTGTATTTTTTAATTTAAGAAATGGCAGAAGTTTTTTGGATGAGCTTCAAGAAAAGCTTGGTTCCCAAGTCTGGATTGAAATTTGGCTGGTTGACTGTTCTCCAGAAATACAACTCTGGAAAAATTATAACCTGAAAAACACTTTTCAGCCTAAGCACATTTCCACCTTCCTACATCTGTTTTTACATGCTTTGCCTGTGGTGTTAGGGGCCAAGTTACGCATATCCCAGAGCTGATTTGTGTGGATGTATAGACCAGCTCTGTAACGGAAACAAACCCCCTGCCCTGTGATTTGTCCTGAGCAGCTACCTGTTATGAACAGAGCAGCTCCTTTGCAAATGTAGGCCAGCACAGCAGGTTCCTGCAGAGTACATGTCTCTGTGCACACACACAGCCTCTCCACAACAGCAGTGCCAGCTGCTTTCCTAAGTGTTACTAACTCCATTCTCAGGGCGCTGTCAAAATCCATGGTAGAAATGTTATGGGCAGAATGTAAGGTCAGTCCCAAAGAGAATGCTTATTTTGGTGCTTTGTGTTCCTTTTTCAATTGTTTTCCTCCCTAAATGCAGGTTATTTATTCTGTCCCTTAACCCACATAGTTATCACTAGCAGCAGTACAGCTCCCAGTGATTAGTGTGGATATCTGAGTCTCCAGGAAAAGCCACATCACCACCGCGGTTATTTCTGCTGATATCAATTTTAGAATTGTGTTTATTCCTGAAGCTAAACCCCATGCCCAGCTGTTTTGCAGTGGGAAGACAAGCTGTAAACAGTGCTGTTTCAGAGGTGTGCCTGTTCAGATGCTGCCTAACGTGCTCCTTTCTCTGCAGGTGATAGAAGACAGCACGGGCGTCCGCAGGGTGGTGGTGACGCCGCAGTCCCCGGAGTGTTTCCCTCCCAGCTACCCCTCGGCCATCTCGCCAACCCATCACCTGCCCCCCTACCTGGCACACCATCCCCACTTCATCCACAACTCCCACACAGCCTTCTACCCTCCTGTCACTGGACCTGGGGACATGCCACCACAGTTTTTCCCACAGCATCATCTTCCCCCAACAATATATGGAGAGCAAGGTGAGCTGGGAGGGAGGGACTGGGACTGGCCTCTCACACCTGTGTTCAGCAAGGTGTAGGGGCTGGGGGAGCCAAGAGAAGGAATGAGGTGGACAACTTAGAGAGTGGCTTTGTTACATGGATGGAGCCTCCTTTAATTATCCTGAGTGGGGGGCTTGAGCTATGAGTATCCAATTTTAAAGACAAAACTATTTTGGGCATGATATTTTGAAGGTTCACACTCAAAATGAAGCACAAAAAGGAAGATCGAATGATAGAAAAAATCAGGAAATACTGTGATCCCTGCAAACTGACCTGCCTTAGGTTAAGAAACACTCACCCTTGGAGGGGGAAGTGGGGATTGTATTTAATGAAGTGTATCCAAAGAATTTACATGATATTTATGATAATTCTCAAACTTTTTTAGAGATAGTTTTAATTCCCAAAGCTTCTACTTCATGTTGCACTTCTCTCCTTAGGCAGCACAACTGACACGATTGTTAAGTCTGTTTATACTGGGAAGTTAAATTGCATGTAATCCAGGGTTGGCAGCTTGGAACCAGCACATCTCAGCTTGTTCTGTCCAGTCAGGCCCTGAGGAAGAAAATGTTAAATTGCTCTGAGCTTATGAAGGCTTTTTCCAAAAGATCAGTTCTGTCTGGATTTTTGCTTGTAATCTGTCCCTGAAACACAAAGACTGAAAAGGAAGGGAAAAGCATCACCCTAGTAGTGGTATTTTACATACACATTCAAAATAAAATTCTGTCATCAAAAGAGCACCGTTAATACTAAACCCTTGCAAAAAAGGTTGTTTTTTTTTCTTTTTAAAAACCTCCAGGAACAGCTGGAGTAATTTCATTTGGAGGCAACCAGAAATTTTCTGGGAGAAAAGCCCCTCAGTTGTTTTGTTGTCCTGGGTTAACGCGGGTGAACTGTTCCGTTTCAGAAATCATACCACTATATGGGATGTCCAGCTACATCACCAGGGAAGACCAGTACAGCAAACCACAGCACAAAAAACTCAAGGACAGGCAGATTGACCGCCAGAACCGCCTGAACAGCCCTCCCTCCTCCATCTACAAGAGCCATATAGGCAGCTGCACCACGGTGTACAATGGCTATGCCAAGAGCCACAACGGGGCCAGCAGCGGCGGCGGGGGAGCCCCGGCCCTGAAGAAACCGGAGCGCAGAGCAAGGAGCAGCCCAAAGTCAAATGAACAAGACCCACATGGTAAAAAAGAGGGCTTTATTTATTTATTTTTAATTCCTTTTTTTATTGCACCTTTCCGGCTTGTGACCTCCTCTGTGTGGATCCAGTGGCCGTGCCAAGAAACACTCCCACCCACGCGTTAATACGGTGTGAACTTAAATCCCAACGCTGGGCTTGCTGGGCTGTGTTTGTTTTGTAAGGTGAGCCCAGTGCCTCCCCATCTTTTGTGACTGCTCCCTTGGTAGATGCAGCATCATTCTCTTTTTATCTGTTGGAAGCAGAAATGTGTTGCATGGGTGAGGTCTTGGTTTTATTTTCAGAGAGGCGTCTTGGCACTTCACAAAAAACTTCACGGACAATTAAGCTATAACCAAAGTCTGACTACTAGGAACCGCTATTTTGCATATCCTAGGTTAACCTGGTAAAGTGATTAGAAAGTTTAGAGGTGATGACTGAAAAAACAAGTTTTTTTTAATGTGAAAATTCAGTGAAAGTAAGTTTAGTTGAAACCAAAACTGAGAAGAAATTTCTTAATGTTAGCCATTGGAAATGGTGGTCAAATAAATCTGTCTACTTTTGAAATAATTTTCTTCAGCATTTTCAGAGACTTGCCATTTAAAAATTTAAAACTTTAGATGAACAACCCAATGCTTTACTGTAATCAAATCTCATTTATCACAAGCCATTCTGCACACAGTTCTACCTAAATTTAGTTTAGTAACTTGTTATAATCCCTTATACCTACCTGCCTTTCTCCCCTTTGCTTGTCTCTTTGCTGACTGCTGCAGCATCTGCCTGAACAAACTTTGATGCAGTAAGCAAAGCAGCATGTCCAGGATATTCATAATGTAGCACACTCTGAAATATCCTGAGTTAATTGATGCATAAAACACAGGTTTTCCATTATCTATCTCTAGTGTATATTTATATGCCTCTGTACTTTTACATGTGAGACATAACTAAAAGAAATAGTTACAAAAATTAAATGTATCAATAGCCAAAGAGGGGGAAAAATGCTGCTGGCATGGTAAGGAATGAGGATTTGCAGGCGTGCTTCAGGGTCTTTAGAATTAGCAAGGAGCTGTATTTGGGAATGCTGTAATCCAAGAAAATGAATCACTGCATTAGACTTTCTAGTTATTTCTTGCCAATCAGCTTATGCAAACTTTAGTATTCTTATTTATGTTTAGGTGTTTATTTGAGGTGGAATACATGGGGTGTTTGAAGCATGTATGTGAAAGACCTGGAAAAAAGTCCAGTCTTACAGTATTGGTTCAGTGGGTACTGAGCCAGCCTGACTGGTCACTTCTGAAATAATCTAGAAATCATTTAAAAGCATCTTATCTAAGGGTTTCCTGCAAACCTAGTGTTTGTCTAATTTGTTGCTTTGGACTGGTCTGCTGTGCTGCAGCTGAAGAGCACGAGGCCTTTAAAATGCCAAGAAAATCAGTGGAGTCAAGGCTACAGCACATCCAGTCCTGTCAGGCAGAGAGTGCCTTCAGACTGGGGAGAGCAAGGGATGGAGCGCTCCCCCAGCTCTGGAAAAGCCCCTAACAGCAGGCTGGGCAAATAAGCATCCCTTGTCCCACCCTCCTGCCTTTTAAAATTAGGTTCTGCATCTGCACCCAGGAGTGGCAGCCCTGGAGTTGCATCAGCTGCTCTGCAGCAAGTCCATGGCCCGAGCAGGAATGGGAGAATATTTTTCATATTAAAAGAAAAAAAAAAAGATACTGTGGGCTCATATGTGAGGTTTTTGACATCAGTGTATTATTATAGTCTTACATGTAAACTTACATTCACATTTCTGTAGAAAGGTCACAGTGGTTTCTTAAAGGCTCTTATGAAGCAGCTTCCTAAAATAAAATAAGTTCCCAGTTGATATTTACAAGCTTCTAATCATATCTGTCACTTTATATTTATCTTCCCTGTTTCTTCTTTATTTATTTGGGGATTTATTGATGAATACATGACTAACCTGGCCATACAGGTAATTAGAGTGAGTTTTAACAGCAGTCTGGGCACAGTTGCTAATTTGATTTATGCTAAGATGACAGTTTTTAGAATAGCCAGAACAAAATGAATGTGTCAGAAGCAACAAGTAGCAAAGGGGTTTAAACTTGCAGGTTTTGTGCATGTGTATCTGTTCAGCCTGCTAATAGTTAAAACTTGATGGTACTGTGTGGCTGCTTCCAACATTGCAGAATAGCCTGGAAAACCTATTTTTAGACACATAAATATATAAAAATGTGTGTACATATATATAATATATGTATAAAACTTGCGGATAAGTCTTTATTTAGAAAACCACTTAACCAAAAAACTCTTTAGGAGGGGAGTAGGAATGTATGAATTTGCAGTAAAACTTGGAGTAAGGTGAAGGAGAGCTGGAGCTGCGGGCTTTGTCTGCGTGGATTTTTGAGTTGGGATTGTGATGTGCTTGATGGCCTGTCATTTCCTATCTGGCTGTGGGGTGTGTGTGCTCCTGCAGTGGAGCTGGCTTCTCTGGGGTGTTTGGATGATGGAGCAGTGCTGGGATCCAGCCGCTGGCAGGGGAGGGGGCTTTAGGAGCCCCAGACACAGCTGGAGCAGGCGCTTGCACGGGCTCAGCTCTGCTTGCTGCAGAGAACAGCCTGTGTCAGTACACAGTGCTGCAGCCTGACAGTGATTGCTGTCCTTAGGGATTGGGCTGGCTGAAACAAAATTTACGGGCTGGCTGAAACAAAATTTAGGAGCTGCCTGAGTGTTGGAAGTGTGGGTGGGAGCTCTCCAGGGGCACCTCTCCCTGCTCCTGGGCTGATGCTCAGAGAGGCAATTGGAGTGTCTGCTTTAATCAGCAGGGAGAGATGGTGCACACAGGGGGTTTGTGACAGGGAAATGGGGGTTTCTGTTCTTGGATCTGCTGCCCCTGTGCTTAAGGTGATGCTTGTCCTGCTCGTTGCTTTTTGGTAGTGATTTCTCTGAGGGGTGTGTTCCTCCTTCCTTGGCACACCCACTCTGCTGGGGCTGGGGTTATTGCAGGGCTGCAGGAACAATCAGGGGGGTGGAACACCTTCCTTATCAACCCAGACTGAGAGGGCTGAGCCTGGGGAAGGGGAGAGACCTTAGAGCCCCTAAAGAGAGGTTACAGGAGAGCTGGAGAGGGGCTTTTGACAAGGGCATGGAGTGACAGGACAGGGCAAATGGCTTTAAACTGCAAGAGGGCGGGGTTAGATGGAATATTGGGAAGGAATTCTTCCCTGTGAGGGTGGGGAGGGCCTGGCACAGGTTGCCCAGAGAAGCTGTGGCTGTCTCATCCCTGGGAGTATCCAAGGCCAGGCTGGATGGGGTTGGGAGCAGCCTGGGGTAGTGGAAGGTGTCCCTGCCTGTGGCAGGGGCTGGAACAAGAAGATCCTTAAGGTCCATCCCAAACCATTCTGGGATCCTGTGAATTATATTGAAGAAAATATCCAGTGTACAATGCAAGGGCAATTCAACCCTTTCCCCTGAATAATCACAGAATGTGTGATAATTAACTTTAAAATTTTAAAAAACCCTTTTTCCATCCAAATCTGTTCTCCAATGGAAAATTCGGCCATATATATCAATTACTTGCAGCTTCCTTCCAATATTAAAAGAAGAAAGGGTTCCCCAAAAATCTGCTTCACCACTGATAGAAGAAATGGGGTTATGGATCATCAATTCTGAATGTGATCAGTACTGAAATTAAGTAAATTACTCTGGATTATTGTTAAATTACTGTTCAGTTACCTGTCCAGTTGAGGATCCAGCCTGTGCACCTCTGCACTCTGTACAGCATGATGGTACATTAAAAATAAGTTTTTGCTTCTCTAATGCACCCTTATCCCAGGGTGGTTCTATAACAGCATCATCCACTTTTTACTAGGAAATGTATGGTTTCAGACTGGGGATATAAGTGCAATTCTGACCTTTTCCATTGACTGCATCATGCTGTGTTGGGTGGTGCACTTGTAAATAAAGATTTCTAGTTTTGTTGGAAATAGGCTGTTTTAAGGCAAAAAAAAAAAGGAAACTGATTGCTTATAATTTACTGAAAATTTACCAATTTCTCTGAGTGTTTCTTATAGGGTGATGGTTGGTGTTTTGTACAGGTAGAAGGCTTGGAGGTATGATGCTGGGATTCTGATTTAAAATCCATATTGGAGCTTTTCCACAGAGCTGTTTTAAAAACTGAATGGGACAGGAGGGAGCAGGGTTGGGTTTTTTGTGGGTTGGGGTTTTTTTTGTAAAGGAGCCTTGCCATGTAAAAAGAGCTGTAAGCGGAAATCCTGTCCCATTCATGCTGTCCTTTATGAATTTCAGTCTGAGTCACTTCCTTCTCATGCACTCAGTGGCTCCCTTCTTGGCCATGCAGTGATCTGGTAGTTCAAGAAGTTCTGTGTGTGGCTGCAAGTACTGTGGGAACATAAGCAGTTTTAAACATTCTGACAATGCTTTTGCCTATTTCCTTATAAAGCATCTTTTTTTTTTCCTCTCTTCAAATGAGATAAAATCTTTTTTTTTTAATCCTTTTTGAAGTTTGAAGAGCTTAAGACAGCCAAAAGTAAACCACTTGAAATGGGTAAAAGTGGGAAGTGGGCAATGGATTGTTGTGTGCATCCTGTGCAGGAGCTGGGTGGGAGCTGGGTGCCAGGACAAACAGACCAGCCTGGGCAGGGAGCTGCCTCCAGGCTGGTGTGTGCCATTGTGAAAGCCTTCCCAAACAAGATTTTGTCCTCATTTGAGAATATCTGGCTTCAGATCAGCCTCCTAGCCCAGAGTGTGAAGAAGATGATGCTGAGGAGGAGCCTGCAAGGTTGAACACATCCCACACTCTGCTCCTGGCTCCTCCAGCAGCATCCAGACCTGGCAGGCACCAGGGAGGGTCGAGTCCTGCCCAGCCCTTTGGTGCCCTCTCACTGACCTGTTGTTTCTGAACTCATCTCACTCAGTTTTGAAAAGCACATTTGCTTTCCCAGTGAGAACACAGAGCTTTGGTGTGCACTTCACTGCTCTGTGGCATTGATGTGCTTTACACGTGGAGAAGGGAGGAAAAAGCATGGGAATCAATGGATAGTTCAAAGAGCTGCTGCAGACTATTGACACATCATAAACTTCCTCTGTGTACAAGCCTCAGAGGTGTTGCTTTCCTGTTGTGGAGGTTTTGTAAATCTGATTTTGTGCACTGAAGCAGTCTCCAGCTACTCTGAAAGGTGAAAACCACGGCTTCAAATTCCTGCTGCTCGAAGTTTCTCAGGAGATGTGGGTAGCTCTGTGTGCTCCTTTCTTTGAGGGCAATGCATTGGGAATACACAGAAAATGGGCTTGGCAAGAGCTCTTCCTGACAATGGTGGTTTTAATTTGAAAATTTTTTAAATTAAGTACTTAACTGGACAAAGCAGAAGTTGTGAGGTGAAGAAGTACCCTCAGGTACCCCTGGATGGGGAGGGATGTGCTCTGCAAGAGTGGATGAGGGATGATAACCAGAGCTGAGGCGTTCTTGGTACAGCCCCATCCTGTTGTCTCTCAATCTTCCATGTAACATTTAAGTATACTTAGGAAAGAGTGTGGGTTTTTCCTATTTTTTTTTAACTGTATCAAGTTGTTGTTTTAATCCAGAGCCTGTGAATTAAAGGTAAATTGTAGGAGCTGTGATTCAGTGCAGACAGGAACAAGGCGAAGTTCCTCTTCTTACTCATTCTAGATCCTGTCAATTCTTTTCTATTTTGGTCCTGAATCCATTTTGCTTATTGAGTCATACATTTATCTGTGCCTGTATATCCTCTAGATTTAAAAGCTTAGAAGAATACTTTCATCACTTTTAGTCCATGTAAGCCAAGAGGCTGAGGAACACTGGCAATACATGTAAATTTTATGTTCTTTTAGCTGGGAACTGATGATTTGCTACATGCTAATACCCATTTGTTATACCACTGTAGGAATGTTCTGCAGACAAAATTGGTCATGTTTTTTTTTTTGTTGCTGTACAAAATACCCCTATGTTGAATGCAGCTTCTGTGGTGTCCCTAAAAGTAACTGCTTCTATAAAATAAGGAGTTTCAATAAGATTGTCTCCTGAAAACAATCTGTCAAAACTGACACCATGATTTTATTAATAGCACTGAAAAAAACACACAGAAGAGTAAAATACATCTGTCAGGTTGAGTGAATTTTAGTATTATACCAAATAATGCAACATGAAACATAATATTTAGTGGAACCAGAGATGTGTGGAATCTTGAGAGGATAGATCAGCAACAAACATGAAATCTAAATGGTGTTACTGTTCCTACTGCATTTTTTTAAGTTTTAGCCATTAATGCTACTTGTCTGAATTCTTCAGACTTATATCTCATTAGAAATAGATTTTGTGTGCTGTTTTCCTGTAAGATTTAATGCATGAGAGGAAATAGGATGCATTAATTAGGGCATGGTCTGAACTTGAGAAACCAGTGTTCATTTGTGATGCCCAGAATTTCCAGTGTGATATTCTTGTGCCTTGACCTTATCTCTCACGTCATGACTGAGCTTGTGCTTTTGTTTGTTTCTATTTGGAAGCCTGCTTCTTCAACAGTCTTTATCTTTGGTATTTTCTCTAAAATAATGGGCTGTGAACTGCTTGTTCAGGCAGTAAACAAAGTGATTATGAGTGTCAGATACACCGTTGTGTACCAGCTTGAGCTCCATTAGCTGGGCCACACAGATTCTCACCAAATAATATTTTTGCCTAATAGTCACATGAAATAACTACTTAAGTGAGCTTTATATAGACTGATGGTTGTATTAGGAACATATTGCAGGGTTCAGGTCGAGTACATTCCCAAGTTCTGTGTGCCTGGAAGAGTTTATCCACATCAGGCTTAATTTGTGACTTTTCTTCAGCAGAAAGAATGGCTGAAGTGTTTATCCAGCATGGCTGAAATAGGGAGAGAAACAAATCTGTTTCCTCTGCTGTCTTGAAGCTTAAATCGTGGGGGCTTTGATGGAGAAGGGTAAAAGCTAAATATCACAGATGGTGCTGGAAAGAAAATCCATGCCCAGTGCCCTCCGCGCCTCTGCCACGGTTTTGCCCAGTTCCAAACCCAGCAGTGTTCTGCTTTGAGCCGCCTGGGGGTTCTTCCTTCTCAGGCATCTTGACCAACTCTTTCCCAGAAGTTGCCTGTGTGCAGATAATTTCCAGGAATTTGCCAGCCTGTGAAATCTTGTCTGCATGTGACCTGTGACAGACAGGGAGATATTCTCTTGCTGTATCCATACTGCAGGAACAAACCCAAAGTTTATGGGAAGCCTGAATGCCATGGCAGTCCCCCCTTGTTTCACAGCACAGAGCTCTGCAAGCTGGGAAGGGCTGACACAGGGAGAGAGGAGATACACTCTATTTTTATGCACTTATCTTGAAAGATTAAAGAACCAGCTTCATAACTTTGGCACCAGAAGTTGTAGATAAGGGATTCTCTTCATCAGCTAAGTGGGAGCATCTCCTAATTTAATTGCACAACATTCTGTCCTCTTCAGTGTCAGCTGTTTTTAAAGGCAAATGGAAATGCCTCAAACTTGATTTTGTTCAGACTTTTTGTACCTGAAAATGCAACAGAACACCAAGGCAGTGTGGATACAAAAGATCCAGCATGGTTATGAGGTGCTCTGAGAACTGGTGGTCTGGGCATCCATGGCTCTGAGCCATCCATGGGGCAGAATGGGTCACCACAGTTCTGGTTACACTTTTCAGTCTCATCACAGCAGCTGTGACAAAATAAATCTCATTAGAATCTCCCTAATCTTCCTAAGTGTGCCAGCTCCAGGAAATACAGCTCAAAGTCCACTGAGGAACATGTAGGGCATATCTAGTAAAGAGTGAGGGAATCTGGCTCCAGGGCTTGTGTTTGACCTTATTAGGGCTCATAAACCCTTTTGGCAGTGGCTGGTGCTTTACCTCAAAGCTGTTTTTCCCAATCCTGATCAGTTTCTGTAGGCTCTCATATTTTTATTCCCATCTGCTTTATCCCTCCCTTGCCTCGTTTTGCCAGCAGGATCTCCTTGGCAGGGCGAGCTGGCTAAACTGTCTGCTCCATCATTTATCAGGAAGTCAGTGCTGAATGATGTAAGGCACAACCTCTTCCCCCAGAGGATCTTCATATTATCTCAGGAATTTGCAGCTTCTGCTGCGACTGACAGTCAAATCCAGAAGACTGAAATCTGAACCTTTTTCCTAGGAGTTTACATAATTTATGGATACCCACCCAACAGCAAAAAAAAAAAAAAATGTAGAAAGTACATGTTCATCCTGCTCAAATGCTCACTGATTAAATGCCTGTGATGGGGAGAAGAGTTACACCAAGATCTGAGAGCTTCAGAGCAAGATAAGCAGTGTATCCTCACCAGTTAAGAGGAGATAACATGGACCACCGACAAAGGAAGGGAACTGTGATTCCCTTATTTGGCAATATCTGGGACATGAAGCCAAAAGGGAGAGGGTATTTATAGGGAAGAGGTAGAACATTTCCTCCCTCCAGACTATAAAAAACAAAACGTGTTTAAGTCTAATGATTTAATGAACAACACTTATTTGTATAGCCAGATGTTCTGAACAATGTCCGTCTGTGTTTCCAGCTGGATGTGCAAAGGTGGTGAAATGAGATTTCATGTCCCCCTGAAGTTAATGGGATTTGTTCACTGAACTCTCTTAGGCTGTGCTTCAAACCCCATCGGTTACTCCTCCTTTTCTGAGGAAGGGTGGAATTTGATTTCTGAAGTTTTTGTGACCTTCAGTATATTTGCTTTTAAGGGGAGGAGGAATCTCCATGCAGGGTGATGCTTTGAGTGTTGCAGCTAACAGAAGGGTTGAGCTGTTCTAAAATGAAACAGCCATTTCAATTTTCTCCAAGGCTTATTATAAAAGATGTTGTCCTGAAGCTTGAGTTTGGTTTTTGTGTTGGTTTTTTTTTTTTCTTGTTTTTCTTTTCCCCTCTAAGGAGCTGTGCTTAGAAGCAGCTGCTTTGATTTACTGCAGTTCATGTGACTTGTCCCTGAATTTCATCTCAGCAATGAAATCCAGAATGAGCTGAAATTCCTGTAGCTTTGTTGGATCCTCCCCAGCAAGCAGTAATCAGGTGGATATTTCTGTGAAATATTTTAAATATTTGGAAGGCTTCTTAGGTGAAACTGGTTGTGCCAATATCCAAGATCACATTTTGGCCTTGTCCCCTACAGTATTTGCTGATTGCCCATGCACTTCCTTCAGCTCACTAGTAGGAAGTTGGTACAGACATTATAGATCAGGTTTTTTAAACATTCTTGAACTCATTCTTCCCATCTCAGGCATGAGGGGGCACAGATAAGATGACATCAGCCTTTTTGACTTCTGCATTTTATAAATTTAGCCCCCAGTCTTTATTAAATGTTCTGTTTAATATCCTTCTAACTCATATAGTCATAGTTCATCCTTCAGACATGACTGCAAAACAATTTAGGCTGGGATTGCTTGAGTCAGTTGATTGTCATCTGTCATGAGGAAGAGAATTTATTTCTGTTCTGCTGTCAATCTGGAGGTGTTTGGGTTGATTTAAAGAACGGAGGGGAAACTCTTTGCCTTCCCCCACCTCTGAGCTGTGGTGCCTGGGCTGAGTGGAAAGAGAAAGATGTTATTTGGTTTCTGGGATTACTGTGAGCTCTTCCACCACTCATTGCAATTTCATTGTATCATACTTTTCATATGGAAAAATAGGTCAGTAATTTACATTGCTGACAGAAGAGCTCAGGTTGGGGTTCACTTAAAGAATGTTCTAACTGCAGCACCTCAGTAGGTTGCCACTGAAAAATCCCAGTGCAGGCTTCATGAAAAAATCTTTGCTTTTCTAGCACCGTGGTTTGGAATGGTTGTATTAAAAAAAAAACAACAATCTTTTTTTCATGTGGAATCTAACATCTTCTAAAGATGTGCAAATAGTGTAAGTAGTGCACAGAAATAAAATTTCTGCTTTAATGTAAATGCTTAGACAAAAATCAAGAACAGTAAAAGATGACACACTTTCTACCTTTATCCTGTTTTAGGGCAAGTTTTCCCTGCTTACTTACTCACAGAGGATGAATAGTTTGTTTTGCTTTGACTCTTTGAGACTGAAATAGTGGTTATTGCTCAAACCCAGCATCCCAAAGCACTTTGCATTGCCCACCATGAAATCTAAAGAAGTCATTTCTTCTTTGATTCCAGCAAGGCTGAGGAGTTGTGACTGAGGGCAAAATTTAGCCTGCAGTTATTTTCTTAAATTTTTTTTTAGTTCATGATGGGTTCTGCTGTGCCTCTGCACTAGGGAAGTGCTCTGCTGCCTTCCTATTGTTGCAGCAAACTCAGTGGCTTTATGAGGTTCACTGCCAAGGAAGTTGTTAATTTTGGCTGAGGAGCTCTGTTTAATCCCCAGCAAGTTTGGAACTCCTATGGAGTGTGTTTTGGCTGTGCTGTGTGATTGTTTTTCTGTGCAAATATGCAGTTCTGCAGGTTATTTTGCTAGTTTTGTGTTTGATCAGGAAAATGCTCTTATTGTGTAATAGGCAGATTAGCAAAGGGTTTTATGGCCAGAATTGCCTGTGGTCATATTTTTGAACATCAAGAAGAAGTAGGTTTTGTGTTCAATACTGGTGCCATTGTCCCCCTACACTGGGGATGGTATTTCAGAGAAAAATATTTCCTCACTGGCATGGGGCAGAACTTTAAAAGGCACTTTAAAATGGCACACTGGAGGGTTGGCACTCTGTGTTCTTTAGGGACTGTGCTTTGCACCTCAGTTATTGGAGAGTGCAGGGCTCAGCTCTGCCCCAGCAGGACGTGGGGTGGCTGTCCCAGCAGGGACACTCAGGAGTGACAAAGCCACACCTGTGGTGGGATGCAGAGGAGCTGTCAGTGACCCAGCTGGGAAGAGAAGACCAATCCTTGGTGCTGTCAGACTTGTGCTTTTTGTCAGTGCAAGGAGGAGTGCTGAGCCTCCTTTACTGTGTGCTCATGGTGCTCAGGCTCCTGCCTTGCCTGGCTCTGACACTCAGGTGCCAGGACTGAAGGGAACCTTTTCTTTTGGAGGGGAAATCTCTCTGTAAATGCCCACTGGTGTAATTTCATGGCTGGTGTCAGGCATCCTTTTGAGCCAGTTTCACATTTTAAGAAGCATGGGTATCTCAGCCATGCTGCTGACCATCCCCTGCTCCTGTTTGAGCTGGGGAAGCCTGTGGAGTTTTTCTGGCCGTGTCACCTGGGGCAGCCTGGGGTGCTGCTGACAGCAAGGTGCAGCTCTGCAGAAGTCACATCCCTTCCTGAGTGACCACTGGGTTCCTCAGTCTGGAGAAAAACATCCTCTGAGTGTGGCAAAGGCTGGACAGACAGTTACAGGAATGAGGAGAAATAAGAAGGACAAACCATGAAGCAGGACAGGAATAAATGGAAGGAATTAAGCGTAAGGAAATTCCATGCATCCCAACTGTTGTACAAAACTATGAGGTGTGTGGAGAACATCATTGTTGCTAGGAAAAGGTTAGTGTTTGTTGGCCAAGTTCGTAGTGAGAACAAAACATCAGCCTTCTACCTGGAAAGTGGGAGTCAGGAGCTCCAGGAAAGTTTTAGGAGGGACTTTCAGTCTCTGTCAAATTCTCAACCGAAAGATGGAGGGGTGGGCACTGCTTGGTTTACCTGCAAAGCTTTTATTGTCTTCCCAACCCCACATAGCATGCCAGCTGCTGTAATAGCATAGCAGAAGGGAAGCTGCTGAAAATAAAAAGAAAAAATATTTTGACAGGGAAAAGAAGCTAAAGCAGGTCGAAATGATGAAAAGAGAGCGCTCCAAGAGGAGGTCCTGTGTGTAAGTGGTTTGTTGTTCCAGCAGATTCAGCTTGGGCTTCCTCTGTTTCTGTGGGTTATGTCATTGTTTGGTTTGGTGTTCCTTCAAGCCCAGCCAGCTGCAGCCATCCCCAGTGCCCTGCCTCTGTTATCTGCTCTGGGAGATGTACAAAGCGCTCGCTCACCATGGCACATGGATGTGGTGGGGATGGGGGGCTGCTGTATTTTACTAAGAAAGCCTTTTCTGCCTTCTAATGGACCAACTGCCTGTTCACAGTGGGAATTCACTCAGATCTCCAGCCAGTAAAGTAGGAGTTGTTTTTGCTGTCTTCCAGCAGTAGCAGCGAAGAAGCAGAGAAAAACAAACCCAATGTGTCACTTACTCTCCATTTGTCCCTTGCATCCAGCCTTTTATTTCCCTTGCTGGTTGCTACTGATCTTATTTTCCTTCCTCCATCCCAATGAAAAACAGAGATCCAAACAATAAGGGGGGGTAGGGAGGATCAGATGCCCTTACATTTATTTTTAAAATGCTTTTTAGCCCAAGTGATTTCACTATGTACATCTGAATGCTCCCACATCTGATCCTGATCCATGTGATAGGAAGTGCCTTTGGTTAGAGAAGGATGAGCTGTGAATTTGCACTCCAGGTATTTTGGAATATCCTGTCCCATGGACAATAGGATACTGAAGCAGTCCAGGTGAAACTAGCAGGTCAATAGATATGGACTGAGACCAGGACATCTCTCAAGCGTGGGATTAAATTCCTGCCTAAATCACAGAGGCAAAGCAATTCAGTCATCCTTTGCTTTATTGAATCAGTGAATCAGGATGACTAGGGTTTGATTTTTCTGATTTTAGAGCTGAAAATGTGCCTTGTTGTTGTGGGTTTGGGTTTTTTATTCTTTCTTTCTTTTTTTTTTTGCTATCTATATATAGTTTGGTCTTTAAGGATAAATAATGAAGGATAAGCTCGTAGACATTAATAAATGGATGTTAGCAGGAGAAATCAGATAGCAACAGTAGGAAGTCACTTAGAAATGGAAAAATTGTGATACACTCATGCATGGCAATTTTTAAAGAATTAGAACATGTTTTACCAATTGTATCTAAAGTTGGATAACATCAATCTCTCTACCTTTGTCTGGGGAGCCATAGTTGTGTTTTATCATTGATGTTTTTTATTAGCTTTCATGTAATGAACGGAAATGTGAAATATTTAACATTTAGAAATCTCATCCAGGCTTAATTAATAATCTTCCTTGGTGTATTACAGTCCACATGGTGTGATTGACTGTTTTGAATAGATTTTTATTTTTCACAAGTTTTATATTCTCAAGGTCTCCATATTCTGACCAACTGGTAAGGGTTTTTTAAAGCCCTGTGTGTTCAGTGTGACACTGGATTTGCCCTTCCCAGTGTCACATCTGTAGCCTGGCAGTTTATCTGTGACCCTGCCCTGTCCTGGGCTGCCTCCCTGGCAGACTGGAGAGCTGCACCAAACTGCATTAGCCAGGAATTTGTCCTAGCTCTAATTTTATTCAATATTTTCATTAAGGGCTTGAAGGATGGAATAAGGATTGAGGCTTATTAAATTATAGTCCATATCAGGCTCTGATAGGGTTGAGAGTGCTTGATGGGTCAGGGAATGATGACCAGACAGGAGGAGAGCTCTGTAATGGCCTCCAAAGAAAAAGTTTGATCAAGGCAAAAGCCATCTACTGCACTGCAGCTAGTTGTTCTCAGACCTGCTGTTTTTTTAATTAGGTATTTTAGGTATTTTAATTTTTAATTTTTTTTTTTTAATTCTGGGAGGAATAGGAGATTACAAACCCCAAGCGTCAAGCTATTCTGTAGACAAAGAGAAGAGTAAACTTCTAAGCAAGCTCTGTAAATGGGTCCTTGGTTTTGGTACTGCCAGGGCCTCAGCTGGTACATGGTGGGCAGGGCTGTGTCCATCCTCAGAAGGATGGAAACTAATTTAAAAAAACAGGGGACAGCAGCAGGTGGGGTCTCTTACAGACAGGTATGGAGAAATGAGCTTGTTTTGTTAAAGGAAGAAATTCCTGCAAGTATGTGAAAGGTGGCAACACAGGAAGGGGTGATGAACTCTCCTGGGACAGATGTGCAGGAAAGAAGGAATACATTTCAGATGCAGCAGGAAGAGTTGAGGTGATCTTCCCTGAGATGAAGAGTTAGATGCTGTGGTAATGCTCCTAGCTGAGAAGTTTGGAGATGACCATGATCATGGGGCAGGAGGTCATTTATTTAATTTATTTAATTCTCGTCTCAGAGAAGTGGTTTGGTGTAGATGATCATGTCTCAGTGTAGGAGGATGGACTCTGTGGCTGTGTCACATCCCCTCTGGTTCCTGTGACTCAGCTGCTGCGTGACATCTGCAGCATTAGGTTTGTTCTTGTGCAAGGAGCTTATTAACTTGCATTTCTGCAATTCCCTGAAACTCTGGATGTGTTCTTCTCGGTGTCTTAAGCTTTGACACGGGCAGGCAGCTCACAGAGGAGCTGGGCTGTGTTTGAAGAGCTCATTTTGTTGGGGGCTGTAGGTTGTGCTGTACGTGACTGATGAAAGATCTTTCCCAGCGTTAAAGCCGGTCACAGCCCCGATAAATCTGGAACAAATTCTGAGAAAGCATGTCATGTTATGACTGGCATATCTGTGAGCATGGAGCTCTGCTTGAGAATTAGACTCAGAGTTTGCAAAGTGCTGGTGCTGATGTCATTCCCTTGGAATGGAAAGGCTGTTGAAACAGTAAATACTTTCTGTGGCCAGAAGCTAAGTCTTGAGCTGGACCTTTTCCTCTCTTCGAAGGAAGGAATGCAGAACAAACCTAAAATGTGTATTTGCAATGGGAAAATCTTAATTAGTTTAGAGCTTTTAGCTATTTCAAACCATTTACATACACAGCTGCTGTTCATGCAAACATGTAAACTATTGATGGAAATTTCAAACTTACCTTGAACTGACATTTTTTCCCCTGTTTTTTAAAGCTGGGCTTGGTGTTTAAAAAGTATGGTTGGAAAGGTCTGAAAATTATATTTGTGCTGTACGTGCAGAAAGGAACATAGACACAGGCTAACAGAAGCATAGAATAAAAGGCTTTAGTTCAGCAGGGCTTGACACTGAAACCCTGTTAGCACCAAACAGCTGCTGAGAAAGTGTTTAGCTTTTAGGGGCATTTACTCCTGGTTGTATCCATAGAGTTTTGTTTACGATTCAAAACTCTGAAAAAAAAGAGAGGAACTTGCTGTGGTCCAGATCTTTCAGCTGGCTTTTCTGCAATAAGAGATTAGTCTGAAACACTGGATCCCAAGAGCCCGCAGCCTGGGAATTAGAACCTAATGCTGGGAGTGCTACAATGTCTCTCAGACAGTGAGATGAGCAGGGTAACTCCGATTTTTTGTACTGTCCCTCAGAGGACCCCATGGAGCATTCACAAGGAATTCATCCCCACCCCCAGCTTCCTCCTAGGAGGAAGAGTTTTGCCATGACAGATGTGGGGAACAGATGTTGAGAGGAAAAGTTAAAATGGGACAGTGACCTGAAGTGTTGGTTGGGCTCTTCTTGACGTGGCTGAGCTCCTGTTCCCTGTGAAAAAGGAGGAAAGCAGCTCCTGCTGCCTGCCCTGCCAGCCCCAGCCTTTGGGGGGGTGACCTACAGATTTTCTGTCTTCCTGTCAGATACTCATTGCTCAATCAGCTGAGGAAGAGGAGGGGACAAAGACTGAAATGCACATCAACTGTCTGTTATTCAGGGACAACTAGTCCCAGGTAGGAGAGTCATGCTCAGCCACCCACCACCTTTCCTGAGCAGTTCTAGGTAACTTTTTTGAACCTGACTTGCCCGTTTTACATCAAGACTTGCCCATTTCTTGCTGCTGTTCTTGCCCACTTTTCCACCACCGCATCTGGGGTGTCCAGCAGATGCTCCTTGTCCCCAAATGCTCCAGTGAGCTAATTTAGAATATAGTCCTTGGTGGCTGCTGAGTGACAGCAGAGAGCCAGGAGGAAAGGCCTTCCAGCAGCTCTGTGCTATCAGATGGTTTCTTTCCTTCTCTATTGCCTTCTATTTCAGAAAGCTTTCTGCTCTTTGCTGGCTTGGAAGGAGGATGTTGAGCTTGATACTCAGAGATTGGCAGGTCAGAGCAACCTCCCTGCTGAGGGAGGGATTTGGGACAGGTCTCTCTTCTCCTTAGCTTAGTCTAGCTCAGGAGACTGTGAATAATCATGTTTATTACAGAAAGGAACTCAGCCATCCAGAGAAACCCAAGATTTTTTTTTTTAATGGCTCTTGAAATGGGAAGCTAAGTGTTTGAAATACTGTAATTCTTGATAACCACTCCTGAGGTCCCCTTTCAGCTTGTGATGTTCTCTGATGCTATTATAGACATCACTTGGGGATGTTTATTGCTTTCTGCCTTTAGTATTTGCTTTATTTTCACAGAGCATTATTGTTATATGTATCCCATTCCCTCTCCCCAAAGTCTTTGAAGAATTGTCTTCTTCCACCTCCAGCTTATCTGTATAAACACCTGGTGACATGGATGTCCTGATACTGACCTCATAAATGTCCATACTGCCCTCATAAATGTCCACATATCTGTAATAACCCAAGGCCTCTATATCTGGTACCCAAAGCCCTCTCTGTGTAAACAAAATGCATAATTGGGACACTGATGTAAAAAAATCCCTGAATGGGACATTTCATTGAGAAGTTTGACTGAAGTAATTAAATTTTTATTTAGTTGCTGGGCACATCTACCTCCTTTAAGCCTTGGAGTCAGTTCCTGTGCCTGGAGCAGACTGAACCCTCAGCCCTGACCTGCAGAGGGTGGGAGTTGCTGTGCAAAGCCATCACCTCTCATGGCAGAGGGAAATGAGATTTCTTTGGGCTTCAGGGTTTGTTTTCCCCTCCTGCTCAGTGTGACAGAGCATCCTTGCTAGAAAGCAGAGAGAGGGAAGAAAATTCAGTCCACATGTTTGGGATTTAGGGTTGAGAGTGATTCACGCTCAGCTTCTGGGGGTTGTAATTAGGGGTGACATAATAACCAGAAACTTTTGATAAAATAGTAGCGGCTTTTTTGTTACACTCAGAGCTGCAGAAGCTGCTTCTGATTAGCATCCCTTCAAGATAAGCCTGCAGGATCTCCACACTGTGCAGATCTGCCTCCAGGCTTTTGTGGCACAGTTCAACTTATTTACTGATGCTGAAAGGAACCCTGCATTCTGAAACACCCCAAGTTTTGACATTTTCACTTGGATCAGCATCTCAGACTTTTCCTCAGCCATTTTAGTCCATCTGTGAAATTTTGAAATCAATATTATCATATTCTGGCTCAGTCCTGCCAGTTTATGCTGTTTGTAATGCGCTCTGAGGGTTATCTGCTATGGAAAAACAACAATCTTGCTATCCTCAACTTCTCCTGAAATATTACTACTCCTTTCTTTTCCAAGTGGCTGAGACTAAAAGGAATCCAGGAATGTGTTCAGCAGGAGATCTGTCATTTCCAGTCCACACCAAGGTGCATTCTTGTAGGGAGAGATGGGCATTTACACTGGAATTCTGCCATCAGCGTTCAGCCAATTCTATTTTTTGGCAGTCGAGCACATGGAATTTGTAAAAAGAAGATCTACTTTTTTAAAGCAGGTCACAGACAAAAATAAAGACACATTCTTGGGCTAGGAGAAGTAGGTCAGGTTTTGGGGGAATCATTAGTGAAAGCTGTTGATCTGATCCCACCTGTTTATTAATGTTTTTTGCTTCCTGTGCCAAGGACGTCTGGCTCATTTTGCTTTAGGTGAGATATGTTCTTCTGCTTTGCTGAGCAAACTTTTTGCATTAACATTTTAAAGAAGAAAAAATAAAAAAAGGAAAATATGTTCCTGGTTTTCCATGAGAGAATACTGTAGTGGAAAGTGAGGCCTCTGTGTGCTGTGGTCCAAAAGGAATAAAGCTGCTTTGTGTCACCTCATTACTCTGAGCTGATATTTCACCTCAGGATTGTTTTGAGGGGGGAGGATGAGGGAAAGGCTGATTAGAGGATGGCCTCTTCTGCACAATTATCCCTCTAATGTAGGGGGAGCATTTCTGTGGGTGCCTCTGTGGAGCCCCTGCAGGAGCTGCTGTGCCAGGCACCAGGCTCAGGCAGGGAGGATGGATTGCTGCTGCTCAGACTCTGCAATCCACTGGCATCACTTCACTGCCTCCAGCTGCAAGGTGGCTGCAGAAGAACCCTGGGCATTACCCATTTTAAGGGCAGGTGGCTGCAGGGTGGGTGCTGGGGCTCAGGGCAGGCTCCTGTGTGGCTCCCCTGGGTTTTCCTTGCATGGGACAAAGACACTTGTCCTGTCCAGAGCTCTGGTGGCCAGGGGGACAGCCCAGTCTGCACTACTGGAGTGAGGATGGGTTTGGGTAATAAACCAGGGTTGGCTTCAGCAGGAACTGAGAAACTCCTGGGCTTCTGAGTTCTGGCAACAGCAGCCTGGTTTTACTCTCTGAATGCAGATCACAATTAATAGCACTGTTTGTGGAGGACACCTCTACAAATAGTCTCAGTTTTCTGAATACCTGCAATTACTGGAAATTTCATTCCCTCCTTTTTTTCTTTTAATTTTTTGTAATACTAATCCATGTAACTGCATGCCTTAAATTCACAAGGCAACTGATACTTGAGTTGTAATGTCTGTCTGTCTCCCCTGTTTTTATATATGTAACCAAAATTCTTGTTTAATTTTGGTAATTTATTTCTCTTCCTCTTTCCACATTCTCTCTTTTACAGAATTTGATTCAGAAACAAAAAGGGTTCAAGACATTCTTTCTGGAATGGAGAAACCACAGGTATGTGATCCCAAATTGCCACACAAACATAACAATAGCAAATGTGCAAAGTAGATTGTGTCACAAGACGCTGGTGATTTCACAGAGGAGCACCTCTGATTTCTTCCTTTAGCAGATTGCTGCCACTAACTCATTTTACTGGGATATAAATCTGAAGGATCTTTTGTGCTCGTGGGTGTTTGAGGGCTCTGCCCACTCCAGGAATTGCACCAGGTGTCTGTTTCCAGAGGACAATTCCCAGTGTTCATACTGTAATGGGGAGCTCAGTGCACTGGGGTGACTTGCATAGCTCTTACCCCCCTCTCCCCTGGGTTTCATTTTGTCATGAGCAATTTATGTCTTTAATCATGATTAAATTAAGCTAATTCTATTATTCAATGGCAAATTACTATAGTCTGTGTTTGTCTGAGGCATAAAAGCCTGTAAATTATGATGGAATTGAATCACCCTGTAAATAACCCTAATGCTGAGTGTGACTGCACTCAGGTGAGGTTATTAATAAATCTCTTGTAAGCCCTTTTCTGGTTTGGTGTGCCAGATGAAAGCCAGGGGAGCACTGTGGGTCTGAATGAATGGTCCAAGCCAGCGCTGGGAGAAGCAGCCATGGGGCAGAGGGAGGCAGAAATCCCAAAAAAACCCCAGCCCATCTCCTGTGCTCTCCAGAGCTCAAGCCTTTCCCTGTCCAGCTGGAGAGGTAGGGCACAAATAAGCAAATAAATTAAAAATACTGGCAAAAAGCTCATGGGAAGACTTGGTTCAGCTGATGGAGGCTGATCCAGAGACATTCTGCAGTGGGAGCCTGGGCTGCAGGAGTGGCAGAGCTCAGGGAGAGCCAGGCTGAGCTTTTGGACTCTCTTCTGATGGATGCTTTTGTTCTGAATAAATAGAAAAGGTGTTCAGTTGCTCCATCAGTAGGTGCTGGTGTCCTGGCATGGGCAGGAGCTGGTTCTGTGCCAGCCACAAGCTAAGCCAGGCCTGCAGAGATGGCAAACTGAGCCTGAGCTCTGTCCACAAGGAGGAAGTCTCTTCACTGGGTGTGGAAACAAGTGACAATACTGAGCTGAAGAGTTTCAGGGTGCTCAGAAGGGAAGAAAGTGCACTTAGCACAGAGGGAGTCAGTATTTTTGTACCTAGGATCACCTGAGTGTTGCTCATTTGGTCAACAGCCACAGCCAGGTGCTTTACAAAAATCCAGAGAGCTGACAAGAAAAATGTGTTGTTTCATACTATTATCCTTAGAGGTAGGAAGAGAAGCTATTAGAGCAATTTGCAGGATTCTGAGATCTGGACAGTTAAATATATGATAACCAGAGCCCTTAAAGCAGAAGGAAACAAAGAAATGAAAAATAGACAAAAATAATTTTCCTTTAATCGCACCAAAATTGGGATTAAAAAAAAATCCAAACCATGGCAAATGCTGGTTCAATAATAATGACATTTTCTGAGGTGAAGTTGAAGATGATCTATTATTCTCTCTCTGTAACTTTGATATTTGTGAGTAATTAAACTCACAGGACTCTCACAAATCATGAATTGCTGTGAATGGTTCTGTGTGTGTATAGCCAATATTACATCTGATAGATTTCTATCATATGCATGAATACTCATCTTGGTCATGTTGCTTGGCAAATCTTATGCATATACAAGTGAAAAATAAGACAATGTAAAGGAAAAGAACACAGTAGTGAGTCAGTGACAAGTGGGTGATGCTGTATCTGCAACACATGGGTTTGATTTGTCCAAGTGGGCAGCTCTCTCCATCCATGGGAGGATGAAGCCATCCACAGGGTTTAGCCTTGTGAGCAGCTCCTGCAGGAGAGCTGTCACTGGGAGGTGTCTGGATCATCCAGGTACCTCTCTGAGTACACAATATACACAGTTTAAAAATTATTACTTCATGAAAGGTCTTTTTTCAAAAATAGGTATCGTTACCTGTTTGAGAAGTGTGCAGCCAAGCTGTGAATTTAATCAGAGCTTTGTCCCTTTAGCAGCCAGAATTTTAAAAAGCACCTTTTGCTTTTAATCCCCTATGGTTTTGTGCGAACTGAAATATGTTTTTAATTCACATTATCACAGACAAAGTAATCTTTCTCTGAAACAAATTCCTCAGTGAGGGGAGGGAAACTTGACTCTGGCTTTGTGAAATGGCTGCATCTGACAGCCAAGGGGCTTGGGGGGACATCCCCCCCGTGGGGAATCACCAGGGCTCTGTCAAACCCCAGCTCAAACATCAGCCTGGCTTTCCAAAGGCAGCCTGCTCCTGCTGGCTCGCTCTGCAGCAAAACTCATATTTAATCACGGGGGTTTTTGCCTAAATTTGCAGGATTAGAGCCATAATTTAAAAGCAGAATCTCAACCCAGTAATAAGTGTGAATTCATTTGACCCCCAAGCCTTTCAAGCCTTGCCCTGGAGGGAGTAAATGAATGTTGCTTGCAGTGTAGTTCTCACACACACAATGAGCCCCCAACCACTCGATGCCTGTGAATGCTAACCCGGAATTTGAAAGATAATGAAAGTTGTACAGAAACATTTTTCATTACCTGAAAGACGGGAAGGGCTGATACTCATCAGTCTTGTAACCTTATTGAAGTGGTGCAGGAGTTGGATTCTTTCCCAGGGGCTTTTATGGAATAATTATTTACACCACCGAGTTTTGATAGAGCAGAAAGGAGGCATTTACTGTGTAAACGGAGAAGTTTTCAGAAACTAATTAACTCTGCTTTTCACCAGACGTACAGAACTCCCTGTGGGACGAGCTTTTGTTAGGTCTCAGCTAAAAGGCCAGGCCAGCCCTCTTCAAAGCAGGCACAGTGATTTTGGGAACAGATGAGACAGGCTGGGGGAACTCAGAGGCAGCACAAAGGTTTACCTGCCCAGCCTGGGAAGGATGCTCTGGCTGCTTTTATTTTGTCAGATGGAATTAGTGCGCTGTTAATGAACAGTGAGCTGGGTTTAGATGATGGTGAGCTATTTCTGTCTGCAAGTTCAGAAGGGCCATTAAGCCCACCATCGTGGTGGTAGCTGGGCAGTTCCTTCCAGCCTGGAGAGGGCTGGTGCAGGTCTGCACCTTTGGAAGGGTTTTTGTGTAAGTTAAAAAAGTTGGAGGTAAAAACACTGAACTGTTTTACAAGTGCCTGCTCGCTATTCTCAACATATCATAACCCCATTTATTTAACTTAGCTTTTTTTCACAGCAAAGCTTAGTGCTTCCTGCTCCAGGTAGGAGTTCCTTGGTAAATGAAGTGGTGGCTTTGGCCATGAAAGGAGATACTGGCAGGTGACTGTGATATGGTATCAGCCTGTTGGTCAGGGAGCAGCAGATAGCTTTATCTCCAGCCACACAAATAAATCCATTCCCAGCTGACATGCACAGCCCAGGGAGGGAACAGATTTGCCTTTTCTGATTTATCTTGCAGACAGTGACCCCTCACTTGCTTTCCTGCACTTGCTGTGTGTGCTCAGTGCAGCTAGGACTGGTATTTAACCATTTCTGGTGTTTATTTTTAAACCTGCAGCAGCAGTTGCTGTGTACCTATGAGCTCCAAGGCAGCCAGCAGCCGCTCTGGGTGCTCCTTCCCTCTGAAATGAATGCTGTAGCTGCAGCAGCTTAGCAACTGGGTTTGGACTTTTATCCTCTGCTGGCTTCAGAATAACAGTCTGACAGTTTCTAGCAGTTAGCCCACAAGATACTTTCTCTTATTTTAAGAAACCCAAGCCCTAACTTTTTACAGATTGCTGAGGTTCATGGAGGGCCAGAGTTTGGCTGTGTGTGGAATATATACGTGTGTCCTTGGGAGTAGTCATAGAGAAAAACATTTCAATAGAACATTGGCAGCATAGCCTACCTCCAGCTCCAAGTCTGTCTGAATTTATGAAAAACAATTATGCAAGCATATTTCCATAATAAAAGAAACTGCATGTTGATGGGCTGAGCTGGCATAGTCTGTTAAAAAACCCTAAAATTTATTTGGATCTTGTTAATCAGCTTTTTGATCAAAATATTATTTTAAATGCAGATTTTTACCTCTTTCGTATCTCTGCTCCAATTTCATTTACATACATGTGTGTATATACATATATGTGTATATCTCAAAAAAAATTAACTTAGTTATCTTGAATCATTTGAGATTCTTATAAGGTATCTTATCCAGTATCAGGGTTAAGTGCTCCAAGATTTTAAAATAATATTGATTTCATAGCATCAGAAAAATATGATAAGAAAATGCCATGAAAACAAGAAATGCCATGAAAATTCATAAAACTATTTGCATGTCCACGTTTTTTACAAAGAAAGCTTGATGCTGCTTAAACTTTCTTGCCTTATAACTTATTTTTCATATTAGCTTTTCCTTATTTTGGCAAGACTTAAATGTGCTGCTGTAAATTAAAATCTCTAACTTTTGAGATCATGGCGTTTATGATGAGACATCTCATGGTGTCACCTACTTGTCAGGCTGTTAAAAATGGATTTATGACTTGCTCAGAAAGAATCTGGTTGATATATGGGTATCAGACACAACAGTTGCTGTGCTCATCAGCTGGAAGCAATGTGTTTCCACACGAGAAGGTAAATATTCTCCATTATATAAAAATATGCAGAAACTGAATTTGTAAACAAGCAGTTCCTGAAAGCTGATTGCTGATACTTCATTCCCAAGTAATTTGTGGGTAAGGGGTTTCACTTGTCTCAACAAAAGTTAGGAAATGTGTAACTGAGCACCTGCAGCATTCATGTTACACCTTCTGAAATAAAAACATCTTGCTCTTTGTGTTGCAAAAATCTGTCAAAATTATAGATGCAGTGAAATTTGTTGCATGGGAAAAATAAAGAATATAAACCCTCAGTCTTTGATTCCTCCATATGGAGGCTAACTAAAAAAATATTCTTTATATATTCACTACAATTAAGAGAGAAAAACACCATTATTTTCATGATGAAAAGTGGAGAGTTGGTGGCGGAGCATTTGAGGCTCTGAAGGCTTTGGAGACTTTGAGGCTTTCCTGGGATATTTCAGCAGGCTGGTGTGAAAACGTGCTGCCTTTCCCAGATAACCAGTGCAGCTATTGCTTTTTATTTATTTTTCTTTTGAGACAGTGGCAGGGGGGATTTTTTATTCTTCTTTCTTGGCCTGATAACAGAAGGCTGCTCTCGGAAGCTGCTGCTGGCTGTGTGCAGCTGATGTGCCAGTGGCTCTCCTGGTGAGCAGGGTGTTGCTGGTTCTGCAAGCTGTGTGAACCTGGCTCTCCAGAAGAACACAGTGGCACTGGTGGGGTGATAAAATTGGTTTGGTGCGGGAGTTTGAGGTACTTTTTCCATGTTTTATTAAAAACAATTCCTTACCCCTCTGCCATGGGGCTGTTGCCTGCAGCAGTGGTGACTGCAGATCACACACAATACTTCTATCAAGGCACAAAGTAATTGATTTGCAATGTAGTTTTTAATTGACAGGTTGGACTTCTATTATGATTTTCCCTTGTGCTTTTGAGCCAACATAAATTTTCAGGTTGAATTGGATTTTTCTACTTGCTTGCTGTTGAGTTATTGTGGTTTCAAGTGGCAAGAAGGAACAGGATGACTGAAAAAGCCATCAGTGTTTCATTGAAAAAGCTCCCCAACAAAAACTTAAGAAAAATAGTTGTGGATAAAACAATCTATAGGTTAAAGTCTTTGTTCCACTTAGTTCCAGGTTCCTTTTGGGAATGGCCACAGCAGCAGGTACCTCCAGAGGTATCCTTTGCTGGATGCTCAGACAGTGATGAACCAGTTCCCTGCAGGGGAACCTCTCTCTGTATTCCTCACCTGTCAGAGATCACTTTTTGCCATGAATCTGTGTTTTTGTTTGTGTTGTTGAATAATTTCTGACCCTTTACTTTTCAACTCTAGCTTGGAAATTTCCATTTTGCAAAGAAATTGATTGTGAAGATGCAAGCAAAAAGCAAATGCTTACGGAATAGTGGTTTTCCCTCAGATTTCAGATTAACTGGTGGTTCTTTTATAGGTTACAAATATTCAAGCAAGAACAGTTTTGCTTTCCTGGTCACCTCCCACTGGCCTTCTCAATGCAGATAGACACAACAACGGTTTGCCTTACACCTGTACCTACGAGGTTGCCTTATCAGATAAAGGGAGGGATGGAAAATACAAGATCATTTACAGGTAAAAACCAGCATTTTTACATTTTTTTGTTTCATTAGGAGTAAATTCTCTGAGCTTTTCAGGGTGGATCCTGGCATGGCCATGCGTCACAGAAGAAAAGCTTGTGTTTCCTCCCCAGAGGAGCTTGCAGGGATCTGGTGGAGTGCATGTCACAAGGTCCCTAATTGCCACCCCATCCCACCTCCCTGGCACATGGCACATCCTGCCTGCAATGCCATCACTCCCCTTGCCAGTGAAAAGGTTACTTTTTCTTTTATGCTAAATGTCAAAACCTTCCGTGTACACCATGCAGGCAGGAGAGCTGCCTTCCTAATGGGCTAATTTTGTGTGGACTTGCAGAATTTAGAACAGTAAAATCTTGTTATTTCATCTAACTAGAAAAATGTGAGGGCTTTGTTGCCTTGTGGTGTCTTAGATGAGCAGAGGGAGTGGAGCAGTGAGTAGGTTACAGAGGCTCCCCAGAAAAACTCAAATACTTGGCCCTCAGCAGGCTTCAGTAAAAATTCTGAGGGATTTCTCTGTGTCTCCTTGCAGTGATCCTCTGAGCTCATTCTGTGATCAAGCACATATGGTGTTATGCCTTTCTTTTTCCCCACTAATGACGTCTAGGAAAGAGAATTTGGAGATGTGACCTTGGCTATTGTGAAATAGCTAATCCTTCCCAAGTCTCATTAAATAAAGTCCAGGTGATAGAGCATTTAAGGAATTACCTCTTGAGACCAAGCCATCTCCTTTCTTAAGATGTCCTGTGAATTAGGGTATTCCTCTTGGTATGCTGAAGGCAGCTCTTGGATAATACAAAAAGGGTGTATTAACCAGGGAAAGGCTGCCTGATTTTACTCTTTTTTCTGGCATTTACAGCAGCTGTTTGTGAGCCAATGTGAGCATCTCTATAGTCAAGTGTGTGCTGCTGAGCTTTTAAAGTGGGAAGGACACTTTCTAGTACTTCTTGTGCTTGATGGCTGCACATTTTCTCCGGGTTATGAAATGTTGTGCATCTGTTTTAAAGCTGCTGGTGGTGATGTGTCTCCTGCTGCTGGCCAGAGTGCAGCCTTTAGCTTGATGTGGTATGTTCCATCAGGAGCAGCAGTAATTGTTATTACTATAGGCAAAAGAGAGTCTGCAATATGTTGAATACATTGTCTTTGGAAGGAGGTGCACTCATTTCAGAGGGGAAAAACTGGATTTGCAGAGCATTGCATTATATGAAATAAAATATAGAAGGCTTGCTGGTGGATTTCTGGCAACCCAGCAGGCATGTGCTTTCCTGGTGGATTTTGTTCTATTGATTTTGAGACATCTCCCTGTATTTGTCCAGCTAGCTATGAAATATTTCTTTATGCTAAATTGAGAGCTTTCTTGTTTCCCATATTTTAATAAAATCATGAATAAGCCAAGCTCTTACATGAGATGGCTATTACTTATTAAGCACTGACCCGTACCTTAATCTTCACAGATTTGGCAACACATGACTGAACCCAGTGTTCATTTACCAGCAAACAAGCCAGAAGGAAAAAGAATAGCCCTAACTATGTTGGCTGCTTTTGAAATTAATAGATTGTATGCTGGTTACTTCTTAAAATGTCCAAACCACTTTGCTTTAAGTTGTCTTGGTATTGAAAGAGAGCTGGGTCCAGCTGTTTGGGTGTTAATTAAATGTCTCCTTGCTGTGGTCCTCACAGGGAGTGTGGTTCTGGAGGAGAGCAATAAGTGAAACAGTTGTGCAAGAAACTCTCCTTTTTCCTCTGAAGTTCAATGGGTCACTGTGTATGAAGCATTTTGAATAGGGAGTATGCAGAAACTACAGCTATAATGTTTGGGTTTCGCTCTTTTCGGCTCTGGGAGGGTTGAAAACCACAATGAGCTTTATACAAAGCTTTATCAGCAAAATATGAGGTAGCATTGAAATGAACACATTTATTTAGTTTACTGAATAACTTGGTGTGATAAATTCTTTTCTTCTGTGCATATGGAGCTTTATGAAGTTTTCAGGAAACGTGAAGTGTGTTGACAAATTGTTGGTATATAGTTTGCTGCTGTTTCTCTTTGGAGGGATTAGTTCTCTTCTTTCAAATTATACCACTAGAAAATCACTAGCTGTGCTAAGTGGGATATTGCTTTATATATAGTTTATTGATTGGTTTGGTCTGGATTTCTTTCCTGCAGTGGAGAAGAATTAGAATATCACCTGAAGGACCTTAGGCCAGCAACAGATTATCACGTCAGGTGAGTTAGCATGATTTGGATGTCACTTAAATATAAACTCTTCAATGGTATGAGAATAAATGTGAAAGATTTTAAAGTAAATATACAGTAGATTTCATAGATTTTATCTTGGACTTTGAGAGTGCTTTTTGAACTGTATCTTTCATTGTGTTGTTGTCATTACTGTAGTAAGAGATAAAAATAAGTTTATGATCTGTATTTCTGTATGGATAACAGGCCTGGAAGTGCTTATGTATGAAAGTAGGATATCTGAGGTAATTTAAACATTTGACTCAAGCAACTGGTGTTTCTTCAGTTCCTGTAAGATGAACACTGGAAGTACTCCACACTTTTTTCATAAGGAGGCCACGCTTTGGGAAGTAAAGCTGCTGCATACAGATCCATCTGTCCATAGTCACTTCAGCATTTATACCAAGAAAAAAATGGATTTGCGCTGAACTGTGTTGATGTTTTCATAACATATTTCTCTTTGATTCTGAAGATGTGTTTTACACATTTATTAACTATTAACACATCCTAGTTTTGTTCTCCGATGGTTTTAACACTGTTTTACCTGCTCATGTTGCCTTTTTTTTAAAGACTTTATGAACCAAGTCTTTGAATTTGCATCCTGTTCACTTACCCTCAATATCCTTTTAAAAAAATCCTTTCAGTCTTGTCTATTGTTCCCTTCTGTTTTTCCAGACAAGGGCTAGGCACACTGTTTCACATCAAGGTTGCTCCTGTTTGTAAAACTTTAAAGAACAAACACCTTGCTTCTGAGCTCTCAAAAAAATCCAACACCAAAGTGTGTCCATCTAGCTCTGCTACTATAGATTATTTTTATTTTTAACGATTGTTTCTAGTGGAGCCCTAAAATAAACTTTTCAAGTAGAAGCACAAGACCAGGAGGAACTTCTCATAAATGAGGAAAAGATGCAGCTCCTGAATGGGGCAGGAGCCTTGTCTTAGCAGCAAAGGGATGGTAACAAGGAGGTGGTTGTAAAACACTATTGAGCTTCCTTGTGAGCATTGAACATCTCTTTTGAAGCCAAATTCAAGCACCAGAGAGGTCACCATGCACAGCTGGGCTGAGGTCTCAGTCATTTTTAGGGGTGTTGTGGGTATTTGCCCCGGGTCCTGGCTGACTTCTTTCTCCCTACCTACAGTTCCCTCCACCTTTTGCAGTTTGCCAGATACAGGTTGTTTGTGGGAAGTTAACAATAACTTCTGTTTAAAAAGGAGTGACTAAATACAAAAGTCAGACTTGCAGAGCAGCAGCAGTGTTTGCAGTGGAGCGAGCTGTCACTGAAGCAGCGGCTGTTTGCTTTCCACCACAGTTTTTTGGGGTTTTTTTCCTTCACTGAAACTGCATTATGCATTAATGACTGTGAAGAAATAAACCTGTTGAGGAAAGAAATTTATGGGGCCAGCAGTTACTGGGCAGATCGCCTTGGGTCTCCTTGACCTTGGCAGCATCTCTCAGGGCTTTGTCTCTGCTGGACAAGGTGCTTGTGTTCCCTGCTGCCCTCCTGGGCCCTGGGACAGCCTGGAACAGCCTGGTTTGCTCTGAACCACCCCCTGCTTCCCTCCAGGGGTATTGTTGTGGTGCCCCCTGGGTTGGCTGTGCTCAGGATTTCAGTGGCTTGCAGGGGTTTTATTTCCCTTGTGGGGTGTGTTGGATGCCAGGCCACGCTCATTTCCAGCACACACATGTGCCACTTGCCAGATGCAGACTCAATTAATTAATTGCATTTCTTGTTGCTCCTGCCTGCTAAAAGGTGATGTGTAAAGCAGCACCAGATCTCATCTGCCTCCCCCAGAAGGTTTGATTCTACGTAGGTGGTCATTGTGCATAAGTTACTCTTATCTACTGAAAACAAATTTAGAAATTGCCCTTTCTTTAGCTCTGCATTCAAGCACACAATAGCCACAGCCAACTCAGGGGTCATTGTCTGGTCATGGCCTGAACTTTTCTTTGAGTAGAAGACTCCCAGTTTGCACTTTCTTTTGCTGCATGGAAAATGTGAAGGGGAAAAATAACGTCATTACTTTTTCAGAGAAAAGCACCTCATGAGGAAGTGCTCAACTATATCCCATTTGCTTTCCCATATTATTTGTTATTGCATGTTCTATGCTGACATACAGAGGATTTGCCTGAAATCAAATTTGCTTTGAAGATTTTTTAGTTTAGTGCTGCTGGCCTGTGTTAGGTCTAGTCCATGGAGGTCTAGTAAATGTTGATTCCTGAGTTATGTAGGAGAAGATTGTACCCATGGGAGGAGACCAGCAGATACCTGCACTCAACATGGTGCATGTGGATCAAGTATAAACCAGGCATTAAAGTTGATACTTTTTTTTCCTGTTGTATTTCAAGGAGGATTTTACCACAGTGTGTGGAAGCCTGGCAATAGGCAAGGAAATATTGGTGGAAAGAAAAGATAATGAAGATAATTCAGTGGTCCATGGGAATATTTGCACAGAACACTGTTCCTCTTCTGCTGTAATTTTTTTTGCATTCTTGTATAAGTGAAGCAAAGCTAGGGTAGCCATTGGGCTGTGATAAGTCTGTCATTAGTGTGGATGGTGTTGTGGGTGCTTTGGTGGTCAAACACTGTGGCCAAGGCAGTGCCACTTGGTGTGTCTGCACATTTATAACCCATTTCAATACTGTTCCAGGGTATATGCAACGTACAACTCAGTCAAGGGATCCTGCTCAGAGCCAGTAAGCTTCACCACTCACAGCTCAGCACCAGAGAGCCCCTTCCCACCCAAAGCCTCACACAGGACCAAAAGCTCCTTAACCTTACAGTGGAAGGTAGGTAACACTTGGTTCGGGCAAAAGCAGGGGAAAAGTTCTGACAGTGAGCATAAATGTTGGAAATAATTGAAAGCTGAGACAGTCATTTTGCAGGGAGGGACTTGAACTTGCTCTGCTCTGACAAATCCCTTCCTGTGCACTGACCTGACTTTTAAAATGTATGTGTTTCATTATGTCCAGCTCCTTCCCAGCATTGGTTAGGAGGTTGCCAAGCCATGTGCAAAGCTTTGGTTTCACTTGAAGCTGTACTCATTTGCCTGGGGGAGGTGAAGCTGTTTTCTCTTACTCCCCAAATCACCTTTTGTTTATTTTTGTTCATAGGCACCCATTGATAATGGTTCAAAAATCACCAGCTACCTTCTGGAGTGGGATGAGGTAAGTAGTAACTGGTTGAAAGAAATACACAAATAAATGGCACTCAGACTTTACAAGGATTTGCTGAGTAAAGAAAAGTAATTAAATACAGGAGAAGGTAGGAATGGGAAAATGAAATCCTGATGGCATTAGGTAAAGAATTGGAAAGGTGAAAGAGGCAGTGGGGGGAGAACTTTCCATTCAATTTATTTTATATAGAGACAATGTTCTGTTTCTGTACCCTTGAAATCTTTTATCATTCATTTGGTGTACTTTATTTAATTAGCATTACTTGCTATTTAATTACTTGTGATGTATCTTGCAGTTCTGTTCATGATCTCTTTCTTCTGCTGCTGAGTGCAGAATAAACACTTGTTCCTGCCTTAGAGAAGAGCCATGATCTTGCAGACCTGTCCACAGAAATGTACTCACGGTCAAAATAAGTGTCCTTTGTGGCAGTTAGCCCCCTTCCAGACACAAAAGGAAATAAGTTTTCTCCTAAATATCTTCTGTGGTTAGTGAGCACTGGGCTGTTGGGAGAGTGCCCTGACAGATGATGTGCAGGATTTGTTTGGAGTGTATTCTTGTGAGTCCTTCCCCTGTCCCATAATTTCTGCCCCCTTTGCTTTGTACAAGTCATATTTCTGCAGAAAGTATGAGTCAGGGAGTTCTACCTTTGAAGGAAAAGAATAAATTGGATGACAGAAAGGGCTTGGACAATATGTAAATAAAAGTCTTGAGTTGGGAAATGAAGGGTGTGAAAGGATGTTTGGTTGTAAAGTCTGAGAAACATCTCTTGAGGTCTTTTGTAGTCTAAAAATATTCTAAAGGGAGTATTCTGTTATGAATAGTTTTGCACCATGGCATTAGTAACACATTCCCTGCTCGTTCTGCTGCATGTTGGGTGTTTGGAACCACTCACTGTGCAAACATTGTTGTGTGCATTGTCACAGCCAGTGGGGGCTGCATGGTGAGAAACCCTCAGAACCTGAACTGAAGTTGAGCAATAACTTCAAAATGACTTGCTGTCCTTCTACACATACTGGAAAACCAAAGGTTGTCACTGAAGGGAAAAAGGGGAGTGTGAAGTCTGGGAAAGGAGATAAGGAGAGATTTCTCCAAAAGCTTGGGTCAGGATGATCCTGTTAGACTTGTGACACCTGGATTGTGCATTTGTGATTTCTTCCAAAGCTTCCAGTAACTTGGAGCTGAAGGAGCAGAGCAGCACAGGGCAGTGGAAACATGAATGATTCCAGCCTGCAAAGGAAAGGGAAGCAACAGAAAGTCCTGTCAGAAGGACCATCAGCAGATAATTAATACAGTGCAAATACTGTAATGTTAATTTTGACTACATGGAGCATAGGCATACTTTCGGACATATATATATATACAGGACAATTCTAAAATCCTTCTGTCCTTCAAATTCTTTAATAAGAATTTTGTCTTCAGAAAGAATACTTATGGCACCCATTTTTTCACACAGCAAAAGCAGTTTGGTTTAGGGTAGTTCAGCTACCAATGGGAAAAAATTAAGGCATCCAGATTCCCTTAGTCTACCTGTTTTAATTACCTTGTTTTCTCAGTAACAGCCCTGAAATCTGAGATTGTAATGAATAGCTAGCCAGCACAGATGAAAGAATAATGGCCCTGCACAAATTAATTTGGTGCATCTCCAATGGTTTGACAGGACTCCTGGCTGAAATGTAGCTGGCAGGTTCTGAGACTATTAATGCCACAGGTGTAGCTTCTCTAAAATTTTTTTAGAGAAATAAAGAGATAAGAGATTTCTGTCTCTTATCTCTCTGATGAGAGACAGTAATGCAACTTTAAGCCACGGAAATGAAAGCCTGGTATTAAAGCTTGTGAAAGGAAAAGCCTGGAGATGCAGGCTGGCCGTGCCTGGGTTTGCAGCAGACCCATCACATGCAGTGGTGGGCTGGCAGGATGCTGCAGTCACTTTTCCATGTGCAGGCTGTGCTTCTGAGGTGAAGTGCACTCAGCAGCTGGAATTCTGGCACCCAGGTACAAAAGAGAATTCACTTGCAGTGCCCTGCAGCCCCAAGCTTGGTTCTGCAAACTCCACATGAGCAAAAGCACTGCCTTCCCCACAAGGCCACACTGTGTCCTGGTGAAATCAAGGAATACATCCATCAGGGCACAGGAGAGGCCTTGCCAGGCAGCAGTGAACAAGCTGCCAGATCTCAGCTAGAGCAGCATTCATTAGCTGTGAGGCACAGGGTAAAATACAAACATGGGAAAATCAGCCATCAGAAGGAAATGAAGTCGTGGCTGCAAAGCAGAGAGGGCTTTGCAAGAGCAGACAGCAAGAAATCTGTCAGATGGTAAAGGTGGAAAAACGCCCTGAAGTGGCAGCCTGCCTAGGAAGTTGAGTCCCTTCCTAGGGAAGAATGGTGTGGAAAGGCCTTGCCACACTCATGGCACACAGGTCCTGGAAGGCTCTTGCGCAAAGGCTGGAAACAAAGCTGGCATCAGGCATGGGAGGTGTGGACATCCAGGAAAACACTCCAGTTGTGTCCCAGTCACACCAGTGTGTTCCCCCAGCTCAAGCAGGGCTCCTGCAGCCCCTCTGTGCTCCTGGCTGGGGGGATGTCTGCCTGTCTGCCTGTCTGTCTGTCTGTCTGTAGGACAGCCCAGATCTCAGAGGGTGTCAGATGCTCTGAAGTATCTCACCTGGTTCCTCCTGTTTTTATGGGGGAGAGGTGCAGTTTGTAGCATCCAGAGCGCCTCCAGGAGTGTAGGTGGCATCACTTGTGTGTGCAGAAAATGAATTGCGGCTGTAAAGCCTCAGGATTAGGTGAGATGGGAAATTCTACAAGGTTATCCTGCTTAATATGTTACTGTGCCACCCTATCCAGCTGCTGCTTCAGTTTAGTTCTCAGGTTTGGTGTTTTTCCTGACCTGCAGACTCTGGAAGGTTGTTAGTACATAAAGCCATTCCAGTTATCCTACATTTTTTGTCCCAGTTTTGGTTAAATGGTTTGTCATGTAACTGGTGCTACATGCTTAGTTAAAAACCACAAATGCTTTCCCTTTACTGATCCAAGTCTTTGAATTAGAGTTGTCATACCTTGCTAATAAACTGTTATCTGTTAAAATGCCTGAAGAACTATGAAGGACACTTAATTCTTTAATAGGAGAGTAAAAGATCAGTTCAGCAAATTGTCACTCAGATACGCTGGATGTACCCTAGGAGAATTTCCACTGACTCTAAAGAAATAAGGATCAGCCCCTGTCTCAGGTATTCTGGATTTCATTGGGATTAGACCATGCTTGCACCACAGGTGCATTAGTTGTCTGGCAATAAAATCAGTTAAAATTAATGATTAAGGAGAACTCTTGCCTTCTGGCTCTTTTGCTTTGAACTTAAAAACCTGAACCGAACTGATGACTTGGTGCCAGGATTGATTATTCAGGGTAAGCAAAAAGCTAATCAGGGAAAAAATAGCATTAAAAATATACCAAACACAAAACATGACTGTAAAGGAGGTGATGCTTTCCCTGATGCCAGCATTCATCAAAATCACTAAACTGTAGCTGCACTGAAAAATGCTGCTGGCACTGCTGTAAGAACCAGGCCTTTGTTGCTAATTAGATGTGAAATGCTTGTTGTGTGATTAAGTGGTAGTAAATAAATGTTTCTCTTGTGTATATGGATAGCCAGAGTATCCTCCTATTCATTCTGGATGGGAAAGGGCAGGAATGTTCCTGAGCCAGAGACAAGGACATCCCTCTCACACAGTGTGTGTCCCTGTTCTGGGCAGAGCTCAAAGCAGCTCTAATTCTTACCCAGTAAGCAGCTCATTTTAATTTACTCCAGAGAGAGACTGATACAATACCACGCTACTTAATGATGGATAGTTAATAATGAAGTTTACATAGAGATAAATGGGGGTAATTTTGTTCTGCTACAGAGTTTGAAGTTCCTCGAGGTAGCAGAGATGTGCTTGTTTATACCAGCTGATAATCTGAGCCAGGCATCTCAGTGGTGATTTACCAGGGTTGGGTACAGGGAGCTCCGTGTTTGTGTTTGTTCACTTACCTGCCCCCTGAGTTTGCTCTGTGGCTGTGCCACTCTTGTGAGATAGGCAAGAGGAGAGCCTTGTACAAAATTGGGGTGTGTATATAATTCAGGGATGCTTTGTAGGTCCTTTTCTGCCTTCTGAGTGTTTGTGTATAGAGAAGACTCAGTTACTTGCATAACTGGCACGGTAAATGCTTTGCAGAGATCTGAGGGTGTGTCGCACTAATTGCTGACAGTTTGCTCCTCAGCTCTGTGTCAGATTGAATTTCAGTCTGTTCCTTTTTATTGCCAGCACGACCCAAACACAGAAGCCAGTGCTGGTGTGGCCACAGCAGATGTCAGTGCTGCATCCTGCTCACAGATGTGGTGCTGAGCTTTGCTCCATTCCTGCCCTGCTGTACCTGCAGCGGCCCCTTCCTCCTCCTGTGTTTATTTACTGGGTCTGCTGCAGGCAACTCAGTCAACAAAACCCATTTCAGATCCCTTCTTCAGTAAACACACTCTCCAAAGAAAATCATGCACCCTGTGTTGGGTGAGCGTGCAGCCTGAAATATTGCTGAAGGAGCAGCAGAGCTCTGAATGGTGTTTAAAGGCTGTTGGAGCATTGTGCCATGCAGGATGGATTTGTGGAGCTGAGTTGTCCTTGTTACCTCAGACAGGCTGCTGATGGTCCAGCACAGGGCGGGCTGTCCTGGAGAGGAACAGGGAGCCCAGGCTGGAGGAGGCAGGAGAAGACTTCCCCAGGCTGGGGAAGAGGGACAGCGCTCTCCCTCTGCAGTCTGGGAATTACAAATCCTTGCAGAAATGATACAGTGTATTTTGAGCAACTTACGAAACATTATTTGAAGGATTAAAAACTTGGATGCCGAGTGTACAAAGACTAGGAGAAGGATTCTGGGAAAGCTGTAAGACTCTTGGGTGGCAGCCAGTACCAGCCTGCCAGTTGTTCCTGTCTATAATTATGCCAGCATTAGTGCTTTCATAAATCTTGGGAGAGAAGGAGCAGAGAGGCTATTTCCAGGCTATTAATGCCAGGATAATTAGAAATATCGGCCAGCCTCTCCAATTAGTGCCAATAGAATCCAAAATACCAGCCAGTCTGAGTAATCTGAATACCAGTTGGTCTCTGAGTGAGTCTGGGGAATGTACAATACCAGTTCTGGAAGAGAAATATATACAGTATCAGGGTTTGTACTGTTATAAAGTTAAGGATACCTTAAATGTTTGGCAATCTTGGCAAAATTTTAACCAGCCAGGCTGACAAATGAGAGTTTGCTTGGCCCATTTCTCTCAGTTCAGGCATTGTGCTGTAGGTGAGATTTTCCATGATTTCCCTTTTTTTTCCCAGCATTGTTTTATTGACCATATGCTTAGCAATTGGCCACTTTGTTCTCTTGGAAAAAAAGCATAGGAAAATTATTTTTTAAAAAGGCATTCTTAAACAGAAATCCAAAATAAATTAAATGTTTTCAATTATTTATAAGCAGTGAAGTCATTAAAGCGTTGAGGAAAAATTAATTTAAGGCAACTCAACCTGTAAAAGAGAGTTTGCATGGGGAAAAAATCTATTTTTAGTCGTGCTGAACTGATGAATGGATATTTTACTGAAACATAGGATTTCTAATTAGGTTTTGTATAGTCTGCATTTTAAATATATCACTGTTGAGCTGAGAAGTATGCTCACCTGTTATTTTTGCCCTAAAGAAATTCAACCATAGAACTCTGTAACTAGGAATACTATCATAGCACTCTATGGCTAGGGATTTTAGACCTGAAAATATTTTCCTCATTTACAAAACGTTTTTGCTTTGGGTTTCGTGATTCTTTTCCAATTCCGCTCCTGAATTTACCTGAGCTGTGCAGTAACGCTGGAGCAGGTGGGTGAAGCTGAAGGAGGTTGTGTGTAAAGGAGTTCTAGAACAAGTGTAGGCTCCCTCTGTATAAATAAAAGTTCTGGCTGTTTGCCAGCGTGCTGAACGTCCCTTCAGTGCCTCCACACTGCTGTGCTGTGCTGGAAATCACCTGTGTGGCTGTGTCTAGCCTGATAAAGATTCACTACAAATGTTTCAGGGAGTTTTTCCTTCTGTGTCACAGTCGAGGGAGAAGGAGTAGAAATTGGCAGGAGCTGGAGAATGGGCCAGTGAAAAATGCTTGTCCCACTCAGGCATTTTTGAGCTCTTTAGTGGTGATGTGCTGAGCACGGAGGAGGAACAGTGTGTGGGAGGGCAGAGTGAGCCCAAGGAGGCACAGCAGGTGGGGCTGCTGGCCTTGGGGGATTTCCATGTAAATAGTACAGTAAACAGTACAGTAAAAATTAAAAATGGTACAGACACCTGCCAGAACAGTAAATGGCTCAGCAGAGCTTTTCACTCAGAAGAAGTTGCAGAGATGGGCATAACCCTGTCTTCTGCACATGCTGGAGCCCATGGATGTGCTTTGTCAGGCTTCCATTCTGGTGGGCTTTTGGGTACTTCATAATGTATCCAATTTCAAATTATTTTCATAAATAACATATATAATTTTAATATTTTTATATATAAATAAATAATAATAAATAATGACATAATGTCCAATAATTCTGTATTTGAGTACTGAAATTAAAACTCCTTTCAGCTGTTCCAGTACTGGTAGGTATTATTTACCAGACTGCTCAGAGGAGCTGAGCAGTCCATGCCCTTTCTCCTGAAAGATTTCAATCTGACCATTTCCCATGTGTGGCCTAGAATGAGTCCAGATATTCCCTGCTACTTCAGCTCTCAATCCTGCGAACAGCTGGGCTTTCATTCTGCCCCAGGGTGTATCAAGCTGGGCTGCATTGGCAAGGGTTTGGTTTTGTTTTAAATGTGGCGGCATCAGGGAGAGAACTTCTGAGTGTCCTTGTGCTCGGCGGTGCTGAGGGACAAACCAGCACCTGAGGAAGTGTTTGGGAGCTGGAGAAGTGTCCCCATTCCCTCTGGGATGCCGTCTTGTGTTTGGGAGCTGGAGAAGTCTCCATATTCTCTGGGATGCTGTCTGGTGTTTGGGAGAAGTATCTACATTCCCTCTTGGTGCTGCCTCATGTTTGGGAGAAGTGTCTCCTAATTCTCTGGGTGCTGCCTCTTGTTTGGAAGAAGTGTCTCCTAATTCTCTGGGTGCTGCCTCTTGTTTGGAAGAAGTGTCTCCTAATTCTCTGGGTGCTGCCTCTTGTTTGGGAGCTGGAGAAGTGTCTCCATTCCCTCTGCGATGCTGCCTCATGTTTGGGAGCTGGAGAAATGTCTCCATTCCCTCTGGGATGCCGTCTTGTGTTTGGGAGCTGGAGAAGTCTCCGTATTCTCTGGGATGCTGTCTGGTGTTTGGGAAAAGCACCTCCATTCCCTCTGGGCTGCTGCCTCATGTTTGGGAGAAGTGTCTCCTAATTCTCTGGGTGCTGCCTCTTGTTTGGGAGCTGGAGAAGTGTCTCCGTTCCCTCCGGGTGCTGCCTGGTGTTTGGGAGAAGTGTCTCCATTCCCCCTGGGTGCTGCCTCGTGCTGCCTGTCCCAGGATGGATCATTGCTCCAGGTCACATCGATGTGAAGCTCCCAAACACCATCCCTCTGGCGAACGGGTTCCTGTACAAAGTTCCAGCCTTCCCCGGACAGCCCTGGTCACTCATCACACGCGGTGTGCTCGGGGCAGTGCGTGGGGGCAGAGCCTGGCACGCTGGATATTCCTCTGGGATGAGGAGATTTTGCCCCGGAGAGCAGGGGAAGGTCCCAGGCAGTTTGTCCCGCTGGCTGTGCTGGAGCGTGGGGAGCGGGAGCCCTCTGGTGGGATAGGGAATTGCTGAGACAATCCCAGCCAGGGATGCACGGGGGAGGACAGTGCTTGCAAAGTGTTGGCTGCACCTTTATCCCTGCTCCTGTGACCAGGGAGATGCAGAGATTCATTTCATTCATAATGTTCCCACTTTTTTTTGTTTGTGAGTGGGATAAATTGTATTTCAATGTGCTCTAGACACATCTCACAACTCCCAGAAGGTGAGAGGAGGAGGGATGTGACAGCAGGCAGACTCTGCTGTGTGATTTCCAGAGCACAGCAGTGCTGTCAGTGCTCACACAGCTTCCTCTGTGAAAGCATCTCATTCTGATATCACTTCTGAAACCAGCATGGTGGGGTTTTGTTTCATAGCAATCCAATCACAGATTTCTCTCTTTCCAGGGAAAGAGGAACAGTGGTTTCAGAGAATGTTACTTTGGGAGCCAGAAGCATTGCAAGCTGACCAAGCTGTGCCCGGCCCTGGGCTACACCTTCCGCCTGGCGGCCCAGAACGACATCGGTACCAGGTGAGCTCCTCAGGGAACTGGAGAGCTCCCTTGGGAAAAAGTGCTGCTTGAAAAGTTCACCCATCAATGCCAGCATAAAGAGGAATTTCTGGGGGGGGGGTTTGGTTTCTTTTCTCTTCATGGTTTCGAGTTAAATATCTGACATTTGCCCTGTTGTTAATGCTTCAAGGTAAGTCACGCTTTCCTTGGTGATACCCTTCACCTCCCATGGAATTGCTGTGTACCTTCAGCTGATGAGATCAGCCTGAGCAGATAGGCTCCTTTTGAGGTGTTAAATGGTGTTTTGTGGTCTGTTCCTAATACGAAAAGAATACATCTGTTATGTAAAATTCCCACTAGGGACCTCTGTGAACCAAGAAAAACAAGCAAGGGGAAGTTGAGTTAGAGATTTTGAAAGGAATCTTGATATATTTATTTTTCTGGTTTAAAGCAAAGCCCTTCTGTCTCTTTTCAGCAGTACAGTCCCTTCCTTCTTCAGGACTGGCAGGGCTGGCTGATGGGGTGGGAAAGAAGGGAGAGACAGGCAGGACTGAGAGAGGACAGACAGGCACATCCAAGGCACTGAAAGATGGGATTTAGCTTGCACACAAACTGATGCATTTACATGAGGATGGGTGAGAAATCAGACTAAGTTCAGTCCTCTGGGAGCTGCTGGGGAGCTCTGGGATGAAATGTTCTGCAGCTGAGGGGCAGAGTGTGCCCAGAGAGACTGTGCTGCAGGGACAGTGTGTGCTCCTGGGCTCAGGCAAGCAGGGCAGGCCAGGAAAGGTTCAGCTGTGAAGAAGCCAAACATCCAGTGCCCTTGTGCACTCCTTTATTGTCCTCCTTAGCTAAACAGGATCTAATCATTATTACAAGGACACAAAAGAAACAGCACTGCTATATAACAATGTGTTTTGTGGAGGGAGACTCCTGCATTGTTCTCTCTTCTCAAACACAAGCCTCTCAGTAATTTATAGCTCTAGAAAGCTTCTTTATTCATGTTCCTGTGTTTTCCCTGACATGGACTGAGACCACTCATGTGTGCACAGTGTTCCTTTTCCCAACTTCTTGCAAGATTAATTCCCTTCCCCATTGAAATAATACTCAACGTGGAGGGAGAGGGGGGCTGAGCTGGACCTGCTGAGTGTAACTGGAAGGGAATTGGGTTTGTGCAGAGTTCCCAGTTCTGGCATCTCTTTTCTTTGCCAGATTCCAAATTTTTAAAATATCTTACTGCGTGTTTCAACACTCCTTCCTCCCCCCTTTTTTTTGTCTCTTCTCTTTCTCCCTTTTTTCTCTCCCCTCAGGCTATTGAGGAAGGAGTGAGCTCAAAACTATTTATGGTCAGCTGTTCTGTGCTAATCTGTGAGATAAGCACCAGCAACACATGCCTTATTTTTATAGACAGCACTCAAAATTAAGGCATGATAATGTCATCTAACACTTCCTGTCATGAGATGGCTTTGGTTTGTTGTAATGCTTTTGTGGACTTACCACGTATGATGATTTTTGTCTTGTTTGGGTTTTAGTTATAGGTGCTTTATTTAAATATAAGTGCATTTCAACAAATAGGTTGTTTTTGAGAAAGAAGATTTGGAATAAGGAGATTTGGCTTTTTCTCTGTGTTAAGTTGATGCTGTGACTTTAGGGTACAAGATATGTTTTGTACTTTGCAAACAGATTTTGAAAATTGCAAGAATGTCACCTTCCTTTGAGCACTCGATCAGAGTTTATAGAATTGGTGTTCTGCACATCTCAGGTTGACATCCAAAAGTTGAATATCCAAAAGTTCTGACATCCAAAAGTTGAACACTTGAGAGTTTGTTTCCTATATTTTGTATCCCCTTTGTTAAATGAGATTTTCCTCCACAGTTAATACCAAGTCAATGTTTTTAGGCATTCAAATATTTTTTTCCAGTGTTATTGTGGAAAAAAATCATTGTCCTGCATTTTTTTCTATTCTTAGTTCTGGCATTTCCTAACTGGGTGTTCATCTTTTCCACCTGAGAAATTTGAACTTCATCCAAATTTTTTGAAAATGTGAAATATTTCTCTAAGTACATTGAGGTTTAGGTTTCTTTAGCTTTGTGTTACTGTGGTGGTGGGGTGAGTTTATTTGGGTTATTTTTTGGATTATTTAAATTGTTGTTTTGGGTTTTTTTTTGGTTGTTTCTTTGTCTGGGGAGGATTTGGAGGTTTGTATTTAATATTTCTCTCTCTGCTCTGTCTCTGAGCAGTGGGTACAGCCAGGAGGTGGTTTGCTACACTGCAGGCAACATTCCTCAGACCCCTTCTGCACCGCGGCTCATTCGAGCTGGCGTGACGTGGATCTCACTGCAGTGGAATAAAGTAGAGGGATGCACACCAGAGGAGGTGATTTCCTACACCCTGGAAATTCAGGAAGAAGATAATGTGAGTGCTGTGTTGCCATAAAGTGCATGACTTAAACTGAGCTTTGATTTATTAATTGGAGATCACTGAGAACGGCGTGGACTGCTCCTTTGGAGGGCCTTCCAGGAGTACTGGGTACTTGGCAGGGTGGAGCTCTGTGATTTGCTCTGCTGCACAGCAGAATCAGGAATCCTCAGCTAAAAATCTCTGCTGTCATCTGTGATTACTTACAAAGCCACACAGGATTCTGTGAGGTACAGGGCAGCTTGTCCCTGGCTAGGTCAGTCTGCCATGTCCTCCTGGCTGCTCCTTGGTGGGCTTGTGTTCTGTCATCTGTCACTTCCAGTTCTGTAGCAGGTTAAACTGCCACAATTGGTTTTGTGCTTATTTTGCAGCAAAATTACATTATTCAGGGCAGCTGCAACGTGTCTGCTCTAAAAAAAAAAACCAAAAAGTATTGTGGCCTTGCAGTTTAAAAGTAGTAGTGGTAATAATGATTAATATTGTTATATATATTATATGTTTGTTTTTTCTTGTTGTTGTTTTTTTTAAAGCACTCAGCTATAAAGTTCCTTTGCTGTAACGTGTTGTATGTACAGACTAACACAGGGAACACTTTCACAGACTCCTCAGTTATGGGAATTTGTTTGGTTTTGTATTTTTTTAGGACAGCATGTTTCACCCAAAGTACACTGGAGAGGAGCAAGCCTGTACTGTGAAGAATCTCAGAAGAAGCACACAGTATAAATTCAGGGTAAAGTCTTTTTCCTCTTGTCATTATGTAGTGTTTTCTGTTTTGGGCTTTTTCCAGGCACCACAGGGATCCTTTAGTGCTCCCTCCAAAACTGAGTCATCAAATACAAAATTGTTTTATACTGTGACCTGATATATTAAACTGTTAGTTGTATTTCTGCTTTTATCACACAGGAGTTACTGTTGCTCAGACTCTGGGGAACAATTCACAGTTCTCAGTACCATGGAGGACGATGTTGTAAAAGTGTAGCACAGAGTATGAGGTGGTCATAGTTGTCTGCATTGCTCCCAAAAACCTGGTCCCTGGTGATAAATGCCATCTCACTTCCACAGAATGCAACAAACACTGTCAGCTGCCCAGCCAGCACAGGGGCCTGTGTTCCCCTGGCAGCCACAGGGTGAAGCTTTTCTGTCTCATATATCAACAGGGCTGGTTCTGAAGCTGGTTTTTAGCAGGTGTTGGTGTCTTCTCCTCTGTGGATGCTCAGAGCCCTGAGAGATGCTCTGAGTCTTCCTGCAAACACCAAGTTCAGCATTTTCCTCTCTGTGCTGAGGTCTGTGATCACAGCACAGTGCTGGGTGCTGCTCCTGAGGAGAAGGCAGTGGGGTTATCCAGGATCAGCTGTGGTGCTGCTCTCCATCCATCCCTGGCTGTCTGCTGCAGTGGCTCCACAGGAGGTGCCTCCCATGTGTGGTGTTCCTCTGGACATGGCCAGAAGCTGTGTGTGGGGCCAACACCTGGATTCTCTAGGTTTTAGTATAGTCAGAAGCAACAAATAAAAAAAATCAAAGAGTCATAGAATGGTTTGGGTTTGAAAATCACCTGATTCTACCCCTCCTGCTGTGGACAAGGACACCTCCCTCTAAACCAGGGTGCTCCAACCTGGCTTTGAACACTTCTGTCCATGGGGCATTCACAGCATCTCTAAGCAGCCTGTGTCAGGGCCTCACTACTCTCCCAGGGAATGCTCTTTTCCTGCTCTCTGGGATAGAAGACCTTGTGAAGTTGCCTGAACTCTACCCAAAGGATTGGGAAGTTTTAGTGCTGTCACTCTGAGATGATGCCTTTTAGCTTAGTGTTGTAAAGGCTGCTGTGGCAGGTGGGAGGAGAGAACCCTTAGTGCTTCTTTGCAGACCTGCTTTCAAACTAAACATGGATTTTACAAAACTGCATTGATACCAGAACAAATTTGTGGCCTGGTGTCAGTGGCTACAGGCACAACTTTGATCTGACTTTTAATTGTGTGATTACTGATACTCTGAATTACTTTATTGTAAGTAGCAGTTAGAAATACCTCCAAAACAAAAACACCAACATTATTGTTATAGTTCTCTTATTTTGTTATTGTTTATAGTTCTTGTTATAGTTCTCTTATTTTTATGAGAAAACTACTTGTTGCAAGTTGACCCAGTTATTTTAAAAAGTGACTTTTCTTTTTCTTTCACCAGCACTACTTTTATCATAAACATGTCATGATCTCATGATCTATTGCTGGTGGAGGGAGGGGAAGAAATCACTATGGTTTGTAAAGAAACATCATGACAATCTCTGATATCTGTTACCACAATCCCACACACTTGGGGATGTGACATTTGTGCAATTACTGAAGGAAGTCTGGTGCAGAGCTGCCAGGAGAGCAGTTGCAGTGAACAAGGGCAAACTCATTGTGGTTTTGTTTCAGCTGTTTGCTTCCAACGTGGAAGGGAAGAGTTCTCCCAGCGAGGTGTTGGTCTGCACAACCAGCCCAGACAGGCCAGGACCTCCCACCAGACCCGTGATCAAGGGGCCAATAACATCTCATGGCTTTACTGTGAAGTGGGGTAAGCCAGCTCAGACCGATGTAGCAGAGCTTTTTGGGGTTGGAAGAAATGCAAATAAAATCGTGTAAATATGTGTTAGAACTTAGATTTTTTCATGCTCCTTCTCAGCCCAGAGTTGAATGTGTTTGGAGAACTTGACAGCTTATTTTTTTTAATATTCTAAAAGGGGTGTAGAGGCTCTTGTGTGTTCAGAAGCAAAAACATTTTGGTTTTGATTAATTCGCACTCAAGTACATCTTCAGGCTTTTCACTCTCCATTTCATGTCCTGCTGCAGCTTCATTCCAGCTGCTTCCCATATTAATGGGGCAAACCTCCACACAGCTTTCCTTTCAGTGCTTTTTCCATACATTTTGTTTGGATCATCATTATCCAGCAGGCTTAGTTTGATTCATGCTGAAAACAAATGTCTGTCACCTACTTCTGCTGCCCATAACCTGGTGTAGTTAGAAGGAGCTGGATCAAAAACAGGCTTGGTAATTGTTTACAGGTTTGGTAATTGTTTTGCCATCTTTCACTCCTTTTCTTGTCTGATTTTTCCAGATCCTCCACAGGATAATGGTGGTTCAGAAATCCTAAAGTATCTGCTGGAGATTTCTCAAGGAAGTCCAGAAGGTAAACTTGAGACAAGTTGTCTCAATTTCAGAACACTGTGGCTACTATATGGAAGTCCTGATTCTTTAGGTTATTATCATTAATGCCCTCATAATATGATTTAAACAGTTACGTACTTTGCAAGTTTCCTGGGTGAGCTGGGGTTGGATTTTGGGACGGTTTTGTAGTGGGTTTTTAGGTGTCCTCTTAAAATGACAGAACTTTATGTTGTATGGCCGAATCAATAAATATTTTTATTTATATTTATGTGCATATATTTGCACATTTATACATTATATATACTCATATTTATTTGTAAGTATATGTATTTGCGTGTATGTCTATGTGGTATGTCTTCAAGTGGAAAATAACATTCATAGTAATACTAATGATTTTCCTGAAATACGTCATTTGTGGAAGATTTTCCTTTCTCCTGGACAATCCTAAATGTGTTGCTTTCCACTCCTTTAAACTTGGATATATCTTATTTTTAGCAAACCAGTGGGAAGTGGCCTATAGTGGCTCAGCTACAGAATACACCTGTACTCACTTGAAACCAGGCACTTTGTATAAACTCCGGGCGTGCTGTATCAGCACTGGTGGACACAGTCAGGTGGGTATTATCTAACAATACGGGCTACTGGGTTTATATTTTTCAGAGATTTATCTGCTAATTTTGGTAAAATACTTCTGCTCTCCAAAGAAGGGAAATATTACCCCCATAGCACAGTAAAACTACACTGATTGTAGTTAATCTTGTGCTGCAAGTTGCTGAAGTTTTGATTTCTGTGTGTACATAATTTTCTTTTCAGCAAGCTGCAATTTAGTGAGATTTGGTTTCCTCAGAACCAATCTGTAGTTGTTTATATTTACATTAGAAAAAGACCATCATGTTTATCTGATGTGGCCACTTGCTTGAAAAAGGCCACAGACTCTCATGTGCTTGACCCTGTATTGACTGGAGGATACAGAAAGAGATGGTTTGTTGTAACCATTATCTTTCATAGGGCTGAATCCTTCAGATTTTTGGGTTTCTTATTTCAGACCCCAATTCCTGTAATTCCCCTCATTGATTTAAATTCAGTACCTATACACTTATTCCTCCTGCTTTGATAAGTTTTTTCTCGTTTAAGATTAAGCACTTTAGGCCTTGACATTATTTTCAAACTGAGGACGATTAAAACAGAGAGCCCAGTATTGAGAATGCTAATGAAGGAGCTCTGTTAATTCTATTTGTACTGACATGCTTGATAGCATCTCCTCTCCTTTACTGCTTATATAAATTTCCATGAAGTGGTGGGTGTAGAAGAAAATTTCTTGTGCTGTTCTGTAGCTGTGGCTCACTTTGAAGGTGGTGCTCATGGCAGGGGGGTGACTGTGGTGTGATCATGGCAGAGGTGACTGAGCTGTGCTCATGGCAGGGAGGTGACTGTGGTGTGCTCATGGCAGAGGTGACTGAGCTGTGCTCCTGTCAGGGTGTGACTGAGCTGTGTTCTCCCCCAGTGCTCCGAGAGTTTACCTGTCCGCACGCTGAGCGTCGCGCCGGGCCCCTGCCGCCCGCCCCGGCTGCTGGGCAAGCCGAGGCACAGGGAGGTGCAGCTGCAGTGGGGTAAGCCATTTTTTGTTTTTTAACCCTGTCCCTGTCAGGGCTATTAAGTATCAGCTTCATTAGAATATCTATCCTTTTATTTCAAAAGCGCAATGTGACTCAAAATATTTTTTTTTTATTCCTTTGAAATATTGGCTTGGCAGAAGTGTTCTGGTACTTCTAATGTATAACTTTTTTCAGAAATTTAGGTTAGAACATATTGAGAGTTTGGGTGGCATTTAAATCTTGATCCACAATATAACACATAATCTATTGGACCCCTGTTACTGTGCAAAGATGTTGGACTACACTCATGGCACTAAGTTGTCAAAAAATGAACATTTTTCAGAATGCAAGACAGATGCCAGTTTCCAACAGAATGTTTTCTTTACAGTGATAATCTTGCAGCATCCAAGTATTTTTGTGGCATCACTTGTTAAGCCAAATTCTGGATAAGTAAAATTTCTAACTGTCAAGTATATTTCAACACCAGTATAAAAATCCACCCAAAAGATTGCTGGAAGTATTTTAGTGGCTGCTGTTTTTGTGATCCCCAGGCAGTTTGATTCTGTGCTACTGACTTGTAACATAACATGCAGGTATTATCAAATACATTGTTTTCATGGGTAAAATCAAAGGTGCCCACAACAAAAGAGAGATATCTGTATCTATATAGGTAGAAGATATCTGTGAGATATCTTCTATCTATACACAGAAGCAGAAATACACATTTCTGTGGTATATGAAGTAAAAAATGGCTGTTCTGGCGCACACCCTAACGCTATTAACGAATTCCGTGATTTCTTTTAGATGTCCCTGAGTCAGAAAGTGGCTGCCCTGTCTCTGAGTACAGCGTGGAGATGACAGCCCCTGAAGAAGTGGTTTCTGAGGTGTACCACGGGGCTGAGCTGGAGTGCACCGTGGGCAGCCTCCTGCCCGGGGCCACCTACGGGTTCCGGGTGCGGGCCCTGAACGACGGCGGGGTACGTGAGCTGCCCCAGCCCCTTGGGGTGCTGCCAGGGCTGCTCCTCAGCTGGGGCAGGGGAGGTGGGCGAAGGAAAAACCATGTGATAAATGCTTGAAAGGAACATGGGAGGAGGAGCTGAAGTTTTAGACCTGGGTCTCTTTTAAAAGGAGATTTTGGGTACTGGTACGGTTTGGCCAGCATCAGCTGCTCCCAAATGTGCAAAATCCCTGCTAAAAGTCACAGCTCCTTGCAGGGAGGATTCTCTTCATCCTCATTCTGTTGCATTTCCTTCTTTTTTGTTTTAAATCTAAAGTGTCTAAAAACAAGAACTGCAATTTTACCCAGGCGGTGTGTTTTGAGGGAAACTCACACTCCTGGTGACTTTTTTGTTTTAATTCCAAAAAAAATGTGTGCTTTATAGATTCAATGAAATTTTTCTATTAAATTATTTCCTTGGAAGAAGTGCCTTCCCAAATACATCAGAAATTCTGTCTGATGTCCACAGAGATCTGCAGAAAGATCTTTTTCTTTTTCATTGAGGTTTGGGTTGATTATGCTTGCCTTTGTGTCATTCCAGTGGAGTTTTATATAAAGTCCCAACTAAACCACATGCATTGACGTGTTTCTCCCCAGGAAATCTTGATGACAAATGTAACACTAAGGTTTGAAGTTACTCGCTTACAGGGAGAAGTTCTGTTTAAACTTGGATATTAGAAATATCCGCAAGACTGTTTTGGTTTAAAAACACCCACTGTTTTGTTTTTGTGAAAAATTAATTAAATGCACATGGAAAGATAAGATTTGCTTGCTGAGTGAGAGCCATTGCCTACCTGGTAGCTTTGAATATGTGCTGCTTTGCCTTTTTCTTTTTTCTTTTCTTTTTTTTTTTTTTTGGCAGAACAATTGCAAAGCATTTCTGATTCCACCCGTTGTTAAATGAGGGGGTTGGTTCTGGTTTGGCTCTGTTTTTCTGCCAGGTGCAAAATAGGGGAGGATGTCCTTTACCAGATTCTTCCTCAAAAAGAGCAGAAGTCAATAAATGACATTTTTTGACATGCACATTCTTTGTAAGACAAAGCAATCAGTGTTGGCCTTTCTTTGATGGCAGATACTGACAGGTCTGCTGAGAAGTTTTCTGGGGTTCATAATTTCTGTGTCGTTTGGCCTTTTTGTAGTGGCTCGTTTTTTTCATGCTCACTAATACTGCATTACAAAATAAGTAAATACCAGTGTTTTTTCCTCTAATTGCTTCCAAGTGAAGCTGCTTTGTTCTGGAGAGCGATTTCTAATTAACTAGGGGATGTACTGAGCAAACCTCACTCTTCCACTCAGGAGGCCTCAGAAAGGCTGTTTCAGTGCTATCTCCTGTCCTCGCACTGCTGGATGAAGCCAGGTTCTCAGACTGTTGAAAATTGGCTTTTTTTTCTTTTGCTAATCTGCATTTAAATTATTCTGCTACCATGGGCTCAGAGGCTGTCTGAGCTGAGCTGCCCGGCGTGTGCGCAGCGTGTCCCTGCACGTTGTGCCAGGTTGGGGCTCCAGCACATCCTGTCCTGTGACAAGTAACTAGGGGCAGGCATTCTCTGTGAAAGAAACTGGAAATGGACTCCAATATGTGCTTTGGTCTTTGTGCTCCTCTTTGTATCCATGGGAAGCTGTTTTTGATAGAGGAACGCCCTGTGCTCAGGTAAGGCAGAGGGACACAAACTGTTCCTCAGTTACTGTGTGCTCATTCTCACTTTTGGGCAAATTGGAGGTGGTTTCTGCTTTCATGAGCACTTGCTGCCACACAGGAGGATGCACAAAGGATGTACCTGCTCTCTGCTTGTTCCTGAGCTCACCTCACACTTCAACTCTGAGTCATTTGTGTGAGCTCATCCTGAGCTCTGGTGGTTGATGCTGGGTGTTGGAAGCCCAGTCTGCCTTTGAGAAAGTTTAGTGTGCTGAAAAGTTCATGTTCTGTTCTTGGAAAGCTTTTGAGGGCTTTGAGATGGGTGTACACCTGAATAATAATAATAATAATAATAATAATAATAATAATAATAATAATAATAATAATAATAATACCTTGTTCTCCTGTAGTACGGGCCGTATTCAGAGGCGACAGAGGTCACCACAGCAGCAGGACCACCAGGCCAGTGCAGAGCACCTTCCCTGTCCTTCCTGTCCAACACACGAGTCCTGGTCAGCTGGGAGGTGAGTCAGGTCCCTGCCTGTTTGATTCCACCTTGCTTGCCCAAACCAGTACGCTCAGCATGGAACTTGAAAGTGAGCTTGAGAGCTGTTCACTGGGCTGGAGCTATCTTGTTATGCAAGGAAACCCTAGGTAGAAACTATCCTATTGTAGAAAAGCATCTTCTCTGCTTTGCTCTGAAGAACTACACAAAGCTGGACATGGGTCTTCCAGACCAGGATTCAGACACAAAGCCTCCTGCACTGGTGTCAGATGATAAAAGTGCTCTCTACAAGCTTTTAGCGCATCAGCATGTTCTCAGTTGGAATTATAAATACAAATATTTGATTTTGGCTGAAACTGGATTCTCTGATACAGAATTAACTCTCCATAAATGCTTATGATGTAGGACTTTTTCTCCCTTCAAAGTTTGTGTTTTCCCCAAATACTTACTTTTATTTTAGTTTGTCTGCATTCCTCCTCAGTTCTCCAGCATCTTAGGCATTGAGCTCAAGCTAAGGGTTAGCTGAAGTGCTATGGGAATGATTGGTGCCATTAAAGAAAAAATGTTGTGTAATTAAGGCAGAAAAGAAAGGATGTTACCATAAATAATACTGTGATGTGGTTCAGTGGGGCTGTAGTTCTGCCACAGACTTTCAGTGAAAATCCAGCAGCCATCCCAGCCCTGCTTCAATTGAGCTCCTCCCCAAAACAATGCCCCTGTTGAGAAAGAAGTCACTGGCATTCACAAGATGCTCAAATAAATTGTGCTAACAACATATCTAGATACAAACATAATCTGCATTTAATTTAATAACACACAGGTGTATTTGGTGCAGTTTGGGGCTATTAATATTTTTGCAACTAGAAATCGCATTGAACTTTCAGATGTTGCCTTTTAACGGTCAGGGATTTGCTCTCCCCAGCCATGAAGCAGTGCTTCTGGTAGGTTCTCTATTTATTTGAAGGATATATTTGTTTACACTAGCTAAAAATGAAGCTGTGGTTTGCAGTAGTTACGTTTTCTTAAAGAGTGTCATTTTTTGGCTGATATGAATTAGAAAGAAAAACAGGGAACCACTGTGGAGTGTGGCTAGAGAGCACACTGTGGTGCCCATTGTGATGCTTTTTTTTCATATGTTGTTCTGAAATCTGGCTTAGGAGCTCTGAATGTTCCTTCTCACACACCTGGAAGCTCTGAGGCAGAGCCAGAGGAGCTCCTGTGCCTGTGCAGGGTGGTCGCTGTGGTGTGCAGCAAGGCTCTGGGTCCTTGCACTGGAAATTACATCTTGCCTGTCACAATCACAAAGTCCTTGTAGGCCACTCTTCTGCAGGCAGAGCAGGGCCTCCCTGAGCTGCTTCAGGCCACACAGTACAGGTCCAGGTAGTTCTGTTAAAAACACTAAATATTTTGGTTTGGGAACTGTGCCTGTATTGGCTCATCTCCAGCACATCCAGGCGTTGAATTTGTGTTCCCCTAAATAAAGGGATTGCTGGGGATATGGGGAATGGGACAGGTGTAGATTAGATATTGGGAAGAAACTCTGTATTGTGAAGGTGATGAGACACTAAAGCAGTTTGCCCAGAGCAGCTGTGGCTGCCCCATCCCTGGAAGTGTTCAAGGCTGGGTTGGATGGGCTCGGAGCAGCCTGGTCTGATGAAGGTGTCCTGCCCATGGCAGGGAGTGGAATGAGGTGATCTTGAAGATCCCTTTCAACCCAAACCGTTTGATGATGCTGTGATCCCCTGGGAGTCTCATTGTGGATGTGAATGTGCCAGGACCACACTCCCAGGTCCCATTCTGGCACTGATGGGGGACTTCCACAGGAACCTCAGGCCAGCTCCTCCTTGCTGAGGTGGTTCTTTTCTCAGCACATGAGTGACTGCTTCAGGCTCTGAGGCCAGTGCTTCCAGAGCTGTGTTTTGATCTCTCAGCTAGGCTGCACTAGATTGATGCTTTTTTTATGTTCTCCACGGTTGAGCTTCTGCCAAGCCAGTGGAGAGACAATTTATTCCTGAGTGTCCTGATGGAAGGCAAAGTAGCTGTGTACACTCATTTCTCTGAATTTCAATCAGGTAATTTTTGTGCAGAATTGTCCTGTTTCAGTAACCTCTTAGGGAACATTAACTCAGTACATTTCTATTTGCAGCGGTAATGGTGTATTAATTTAAAAATAAGGGTGGTTGTTGGGCTTTTTTTCCATGTACTTCATTCCTTCCCCAGTGAAACAGAGCGATCCAAAGTGCTCATTTCTGAACTGAACCACATAAATATTTGTGTTGCAGAGTCCTGAATGTTCTGGTACTGACATCTCTGAATACAGATTAGAGTGGGGAGAAGAGGAGGAATCTCTACAGCTTGCATATAGTGGCACAGAAACCTGCTTTGAAATCAGTGACTTGTCAGCAGCAACACATTACTGCTGCAGGCTACAGGTAAGGCAGGGCTGCATGCATTGCCCTCTGAGAGCCAAAGAGAGTTTCCTTCCACTGCTGTTCTTCTTTTTATCATAACTCCCCTCTGAAGTTATTTGCTCTGTAAGGCAGGAGGAATGCACATATATTTTAAGCAATACAGACTGATGTGCTACTTAAAAATTGCTCCTGTGTTTTGTTACTTTTGGTGACTAATGCTTGTAAGAGCCACCTTGCCCTCTGATACCAAAGCAAAATGGTAATGGTTTAGAAAATTGTAAAAAAATCATTTTCTTCATGGTAAGGAGAGGTAAATAATATCCCATCTGGATATTGAAGATTTCTCTGGCTTAAATAATGAATTCCAGCATCTGTTTAATTTATCAAGTCAGGCAAAACAGCTGAGTAAATTCATGTTTGTAGAGGAGATGGTACCTGCCAGAAAGTGAGTTCCCATCTTTGCCATTTTGCCTTGTAGATTTGTGAGACTGGAGCTCATATAGTCTTTACATTATTTCTTTTCCTTGATCTCTTTATCTCCTATATTTTCAGTAAAAAGTAGCAGTTAAAAAACATTTTGTATATCTGTATGAAAGTAAAAAACCAGGACTTTTCATCCTTTATGCCTACTGATAAATAAATGGAAGGTAAAGCAACTGGGAGTGAAGTAAAAATGTTTCACCTAAGATATTCTTCCACAAAATATATTTGTATGTGAAGGCAGAACCACCCCCACTAATCCAACCCAAATACCCACCCAGCTGGTAACATGTGGACCACCCAGGGTAATTTCTTTGATCAAGGACAACATGCTTCTGTTGAGTGTTTCCTTCTTAGAGGTTTTTTTTTTTAAACCAGGATATTGAATTTTTTTCATTTTTTAGGGAAGAAGGTTTGGAGGAGCTGGCCAGCAGCCCAAGAGCTCAGGCTCCACAACTCAAATGTATTTTGTGTCTTGGCCAGGGTTGGTCTGTGCCTTGCTCTGGCACTCTGGGGGAATGTGTGAGAGGCTGGGAGGTGTGAGCCAGAAAGTGCCTCTTGTTTTTCTGCAAGAGGGAGAGCATTCAGCATCTGCTGGGCACGGAGGAGGCTCTGAGACCACTGCTGTGGGGAGCCCAAGGAAAATTTTGTGTTAAAAATGGAAACAGCCGGCTGTATGGCATCTTTGATTTCCAGTGGGTGCTTATTTCAAACTACCTGCCACAAAAATGTTGCACAAATCTACCCAGTTTTTAATGCAGCCAGTATAATTTCATCCATAGGCAAAAGTTGCAGGAAGGGCTCAACAGCAAGAAGATATTTTATTGAAGTTCATCAGTGACTCAGGTATTACTTTCTAGAGAGCTTCATCCTCTGGATCTGATCCTCTGTATTATATTAAGAAGAATTTCTTACAAGATACACTGTAATCTTCAAACAATTGCTCAGAAATCTCCCCACGAAGGAGATATAACAGGCAAAGAAAGAAAGTTAAATAGTGTTAGAAATGTTTATTTTATCTGTTACCAGATTTAACAGAAAATTTTCCTTTTTAAAAATAAAGATCCCCCTAACCACATTTATTCAGCCTTCTAATAAACACACAGTATTTCCATCTCAATCTACAGTAATTCAATAAAGGGGAGAATTGAGGAATCAGGCATATCTAACTGCAGGGCAGACAATTGTCTTAACTGTTGCTCAACTTTTTTCCTGTAATGAATATTCCTGAAAACAATAATAGTGGCTTCTGCAGAGGGAAATATTGTGTCACTTGGGGGTGGCAGGGGAAAGCAGCTAGGCAGCAAAGCCCCATCAGTTATGGTGATGAGATTGTCCAATAAAGCAGTTAAAAAACACCACTGACAATAAATTGCTTGGAGCAAGATACAAATGGCCAAACACTGGTTTAGAGGCAAGACAAATCATGTCATTGGCAGAGCACAAAACAGGGCTCACTTCTAACAGCTCCAGGAGTGCTGCATTAAATAGAAGATTTCCCTGGAGCAGGATTTGTTTTGAAGGGCTTTTTAAAGGCTGACAAATGTAACTTTATTATCTCTTTCTTCAATTGAACAGAATGTCTCCTGGAAAAACAGAACATGGCTTTGTGTTTGTATTATGCAGAGCAGAAATAAGTTATTCACTGAAGTTAAGCATAGATTAGAAATCAAACAGTTGTTTGATGTGTCTGTCATTGCCCTCAGAGTCCTGCTGGCAGCATTGTAGGCCTGGATTTTTCAATTAATTCTGACCTGATGGGAGACTCTGGGCTAACTTTTCCAAATGGAAAGGAAATGTGGAGGGTGCTGGGCAGCACTGAAGCTTTTTTGTGGAGGTCTGTGCCTTGTGAACTCGTGTAGTTTCTCCTGTAGCATGTTCTGTAAGCTCTCCCCATACCTTGTGTGCTGGCTCAGGAGGAGCCCAGCAGGCAGATCCAGGGAAGGTGGTGTTGCCCATTACCTGCCATTCCTGATAACCTGGAGTGCTGCATCCAGTTGAAATAGGGATGTTCAGATGAGATAGCAAGAAAAAAAAATCACTGTACAGGCAATTAAGCATCTAACAGTGGTCCAGAGGGGCTGTGCAATCTACATACCTGGAATTTTTCAACACCCAACTGGAAAAAAAAAGCCTGGTCTGCATTGTCTGACCCTGACTGGAGTGGCAGGTTGGACAAGATGAGTCCCACAGTCCCTTCCAGCCTGTGTGGTTCTGTGATTGAGTTTATGATAATCCTGAGGAGGTAACATCAATCACTCCCTGGGCAATTCCAGTGCAATGGGTACAGCTCTTGCCACTGGCTGAGCACCAGCTAGCTGATAAAACCCCAGGCCTGTACAGCTGTGCACTGTTGGGCTTGCTAAGACAACAGCCTCTAATTAATGAGCAGAGAGGGATCAGGTTTTGAAACTTGGTTTCCTCTGGGATTCAGGATCTGTGGCTTGGGATGAGAAACTTGATAAAATTGTTGCTCTCCTCTTTTGTGAGAGATACTGAGCTGTGTGCTTTGGTTGTGGTTTGGTGGTGAATTATGACTTTTCCAACTGTAATGATTTTGTGATTCTGGGGAAATGTTGAGTCATAGGCTTAATGCTGTGCTGAGGTCCAATATTCTTATTTCAGAAGCTCTTTAGCATTGAATTAGTTATCCATTTTCCAAATTAGGAACCAGGGTAGTTTTTAACAAGCCAAATATCCCCTATCTTTAGGGATATTTTGCTTGCATAAAGCATCTGTTGGGCCACCCTGCAGTGTACTGGGGACTTTGTACTGGGTGGCTCAGTAATTTTGTGTAGCCAGTTTGCTGATGTCACCTGTCACTGGCAGCATGACTGTGACATTTTCCAAGGAAAATTAGGAACCAAATTAGGAACCAGGGTAGTTTTTAGCAAGCCAAATATCCCCTATCTTTAGAGATATTTTGCTTGCATAAAGCATCTGTTGGGATATCCTGCAGTATACTGGGGACTTTTTACTGGGTGTCTCAGTAATTTTGTGTAGCCAGTTTGCTGATGTCACCTGTCACTGGCAGCATGACTGTGACAGGTGACATCAGCATGACAGTTTCCCTTACCAACCAAAGTTTGCCACTGATAAAAAGGGAAAGAGAAATATTCTGTTAGGGAAAAGAGAAATATTCTCCAGTTTTTTTGAGACATTCCTGAGTGACCAAGGAAGATACTAATTCCCTAGGATAGTAGAAGCATGAGTCAGCTTCAGAGAGGAAGCCAGCAGTGCACATCCTCTGAAGAATTCCTGCAGCTCTTCCAGCACAGTTCATCATGAACTTGATACAGATGTGAAGGAGAGCACTGGTGAATGTTCTTTGTTTCCCTCCCAGGCCATTAACCAGGCTGGAGCTGGGCCCTACAGCGAGCTGGTGACCTGCAGAACCCCCGCGGCCGTGCCTGATGCCGTCTCCACGCTGTCCGTGCTGGAGGACGAGCACGTGGCTGCCTGCCAGCCCTCACCCTCTGTGTGCCTTGTGCTGAGCTGGGAAGAGCCCAGCAATAATGGGGCTGAGATCACATCCTACAACATCGACCTGGGAGATGTCAGCATCCCCGTGGGCAACGTGACCAGCCACGTCATCGAGGGCTTGCTGCCCGAGACCTCGTACCGGTGAGTGCGGCGCTGGGCACGGGCATCACACAGCTCTGCTTCACTCAGGAAATTCTCCTGGCGTGGAGAGGGGCTGAAAATGCCCACCAGCAACCCAAACAACCAGCCTAGGAGCTCAGGAATCTGCAGTCATCCATTGATGGAATGGATTGTGGTAGTTCGTGTTCAAATGTTGTTTTCTCCCACCTTTTTTCCTCTTTTCCCTCCTCTCCTTGCGTTATCTCTGACCTCTCCTCCTTTTTGAGTTGCTCTGCTAAGGTAGAGGTTACACTGGTAATAATAAATTTAAAAATAAATAAATTTTAAAAAAAGGAAATAATTAAAATGACAGTGTTACATCTCATGTTTTTTCAGCTCCTTTGAAGTACTGTTCCAAGGGATTAAATTATTAAGTTATTGATCCCTGAGCAGGGCTAGCAATTTTCACACAATGAACTTTTATTTGTATAGCTACAGCTATTTTTTGTCTCTGCTATATGGAGATTAATGAAAACATGATCTGAATTTAAAACCAATTTATATTGCTTCAGAGTCTAAATTGCTAAGTGGCATTGCCAAAATTTTATTAGTTTAATGTTCAGGCTTATATGTTTTCTCCCTAATTGCTAATTAAGAAAGAAAAATGGTTCCATGCAGGCAATGAACAGCAATACAACAGAATATGTGACAAAAGAAATTCTATTCTAAGTACTGTTCTAATAAAGACCGAAATTTGATCACAGAGTTGTAAAATTAGATGTCACAGACTTCCTGTAACATTTTTCTTTCTTTTAACTTTGTATTCAAGGTCACAGTCCTACAGATCTTGTAAATTAGAAGTTCATAATTCATATTTTATCCTGTACCAAAGAAAAGAGAACTTGTTGTAGCAAGGATACAAATACATGCACTAGAATTTATTTAAAGTGAGGAGCACACATTGCTTGCTCACAGATCATTCATATAAAGTTGAAGAGTTTCTTTGTGGAATGGTCACCCAGCTGTGGAAATGCATCATCTTTGGGCAGTCTCGTATTCCCTGGCTTCTCCTCAAATGTTTCTTCAACCAGGACCCAAAAAAGCTGAAAAGGGGACTTTGAGCAACTCACTCAAGACAGAATGTGGCATTTAAATTCTTCACCAAAGTCCTATTTCAGTCTCTTTTTTAGCTGGTTCTTGATTGTCTACAGCTTCCTTAAGGGAAATGTCTTCTTCAAGGCTTGGAAACAGAGATTGGAATGATATTTTTTGCATTCTTGTTACGTTATTTTGTAAAAAGCACCATATTAAATCACATCGTTTTAGTCAAGGATTCGTCCTGTCTCTGGTCCAAATGAAACAGCCAAAGCCACAAGCATTAACTGTTCTAAATATTGTTGTAAGACTAAGTTCCTACCAAAAAAAGAAACCCAGTTGAAGAACACAGACCAGTGGGTGGCTGATCAGAAGTAATAATGTAGGAAAGCTCTTTTGTTGAACAAGATCAGAGAAAGAAACCCCAAATCTTACATCTCATTCCTGTAAGGGAAGACAAGTGACTGCAGTTGGATTGCAAATACACGTCATCAATAGTTTGAAGTATTATTTTGCTAATCAAAAAAAGATTTGTCAAAGTGTTTTAATCATTAACATTTTCACGGATACTTCTTCTTCAGGCATATCTTGGTACCTGTTTTTGATCAGGCAATGTCTACCCTGATAAATCCTTAAGGATTATCAGGCTCTGTGCTAAATGTTGGTGCATTTTCTACCCTCCCTGGCTGAATCAGAGGAATGTTTCAGAACATCACTGTTCTAATTCTCAACATTTCTCCAGTGATGAGTCTTCTTTTTGTGTCAGTTTTGTTTAACACAACTTACTCTTCTCCCTCTCAAGTGTTTATTCCCTGCTGTGTTTAAAAGCACAGTGAACATATTTTTCTTAGACTAAACAAGCCAAGTACTACTGGGTTGGAGGCTCTGAGCTCCCTTGCCAGAATTTCAGCAGAATTTGAAGTAAATCAGCAAAGGGTTTATATGTTTCAGTTGAGTTGGAATTCCAGTATCAATGTTTTTTGGTTGTGGGAAACCAAAATTGAAAGCAAATCTTGGTTATTATGAATCCAGCAAGTCCAAAAGTGGAAATTTAAATTGTTTTGGATAGGGGGTGATTGTGAAAGCCTGGCTTTGTGGGCCCACCCTGTTAGCTTGGGTCTGGCACTGCTTTGCTTCCAGCTTCTCTGTGGGAATGGCCATGACAGGAGCAGCCCAGGAGCACACGGGGGAACTCCAGGCTCTCTGCAGAGCTGGGCTCAAAGCTGACAAGTTGGATGCTTTGTGTCTTAACAGCAAATCCAACCAGCACCCCATGAGAAGGATTTCCATCCCAAAATGCAGGAGAAAGTGGAAGATGCCTCTGTCACACTGCGAGTGGCCGTGGTAGGGCTGAGTCAAGAGAATCCCTGCTCTGACCCAGCCCAGCTCTGCTGCTGCACAGAGCAGATGCCTCCCCAAAGCACTGTGTAAACATCCTGGCTGGTGAGCAGCTGCAGAAATATGTCTGAGTTCTGCAGTCTCTCTGCTTTATTGACATAGCCACAAAGCTCTGGAAACTCAGATTATAGGGTAATATACTTGGCCTGGTTTTCTGTGAACTGATGTAACTAGGAGTGAGTTAATAAATATTCCACAATAAATAAGTATTCAACAGTCACAGAAACACCAATTTTCTATTACAGTCTGTTCCCAAGCTTCGCTTAACACATTCCATAGATAATTGTGTTCTGCTGTTGAGATACTTCATTGCAAAACAACTTCCAATTTTTAAAAATGTTTCTTCTCTGAAGTTACACAGTGTACAGAAATATATGGTAGCATTATTAAATTTCAATAGCAACACTTAATTTGGTTTAGGAATAAAAATTCTATAAATATTTTAGATTTTTAAACTGTATTGAGCGAAAGTTGTGTTGGACTCAGTCTTGAAGGTCTCTTCCAACTTAGTCATTCTGTGAATTCTGAAAGATCATCCAAGATGGAGGGGAAAATTCATGTGGATGCTCAAATTTGCAAAGTTTAGGCAGGCTGTGAAACAAAATATATTTCAGAGTGTCAAGCTAAGTCTTCTTCCAGGAGTCTTGAGTGGGGATTTGTAGGGCAGTGTGTAATTGCTCCTCATCGTGTCCAGGCTGCTGCTGATGGTGGAGGATGCTGCTTCCTCTCCCCTTTGGAAGTCCATGGCATTTTAACTCCCACAGGTTTCCACATGTATTGCAACTGGTGGCATTCCTCTTATGGGAACCAGGGAATCAAAGTCTTCTCATGTCAGACTCTAAAATTAATTCAAAAGTTGATTTTCCAGTTTGTTGGAATACTATACAAAGGATTTTGTGACAAATCTGAAAATAGCATCCTGTTTAGTGTGTTTATTTTCCTGGGTCAAGAATCTCTTAAGAGGGAATGGTCTGTTAAATATCATTTCATGGCTTTTAAATATGCCTAGCCTGATTTATGATTTTTCTTTCTAAATGTTTAAAAGTTGTAGTGGGAAAATGTGAGAATGAACACAAATATTATTGGTCCAGGTTCTGCAGAATTAGGCAGTATTCTTAAATACAGTCTTTACATTTTCAAAAAACTTGTTGTCAAATTGTGATTGTCAGATGGTTTAACAATCTTTCTTTCCAAAAGGATGTTTGGGGTATTTTCACTTAGAAACCATTAGTGGAAAAGTTGAAAGGGATTCAGGAAGTGCTTTTGCTGCAAATACTTCTTTTTGTCTCTGCTATACTTTTACATGAAAATAGAGTTGATATTTCCCAGTACCAGTTCTGTAAACAGGAATTGGTTTCCAGTTAATGGTGGATGCTCTCTTGCCCACCCTGGCTGTGCCACCCAGCTGGCAAAGCTCACTGTCACAGGCTGGGGCAGGGACACTAAAAAGCACCTGAGCAGGAGCAGAGATGGTGCAGTACAAGGTGCTCTCCCACCACCATCTGCTCTTCCCTCTTCTCCACGTGGTCCTTTCTGCCTTTTCTGCTTCCCTTCTTCCTTCTCCCCTTCCCTTTGGACTTTCTGATCCCCATGGAGCAGACACTGCTGGGGTTCAGAGGGAGGTGACACCAGGGTTTGGGTTGCACTGCCATGTGCACAGGAAACACAAAATTAGTTGTTTTTATGTGGCTGATGAAGCTCAGGCCCTGGAAATGATAGTGGCAATTTAGAGAGCTTTATGGTGGGGCAATCAGCAGCAAAGAGTGGCCACATCAGCCATGTTAGAGTCAAATCAATCAATTCCTGCTTTCCCAGTGTCATCACTCATTTGTAAAGATGCCTGTCTCTATTTTAAGGTTTAAGAGTTTCCATCAGTCTTACAGTGCTCCAGAGTCAGGAGGGTAGGGTGTGTGTGCATATTTGTGTGTGTCAGAAGGGGGGAGCAAGAACTCTGTGCAGCAGAGGAAAGCAAGGAAAGAAATGAATGAAGAGACACATTTTTGCTTTGTGCAAATAGCTGGCAAAAGCAAGACAAGGAAGGGTAGGTTTCTGCACATGCATATATCTAAAAGGTGTGATATTGGAGAGAGATTCATCTCACTGAGTGTTTTCAGGTGTGGTAGCTGCCAGTTGGAAACCAGCTGAGCTTACAGTGCTCAAGGAGAGGAGAGGCTTTGTTGTTACTGAGACTCTAAGTAATACCAAACAAAAGGATATATACTCTAGAGCATGCTGCTGTAATCAATCCACAAAAGCAGTAGTAGCATTTTGTAATATAGCTGTTACTGTTTATCTGCACATGCTAATGTGAGCTTGATATAATCCAGTGAAAATACAGGCAGGCTTTGGTTTTTTATTGGAAATACCATTAAATATTGATGTAATGACTCTTAAATGTAAAGCAAAATGGTAGCATAATAAGAAGTAAGATCAATGTTTATATTAATTACACTTCTTCAGATACTATAAAAGCCTGTTGTTCTTTCTATGCTTGCAAGCAGCAGTTGAAGAGGAGGCTCCCACTAGATCTCTGTGCCATCCACCCTTAGGGAGAAAGAGGAAGAATGTAGTGATATAACGTGGTCAGGATTCATTTCCTGAAGCCAGAAGGAAGGTTAAAGGGAAAATGCAGCTCCACACCCAGCAATATGTTACCCTTGTTAATGGCTGGGTCAATAAGCAGAGTTTTAAGCACACGTTTGCATGACTGTATACACACTGCATTCTCAGTGTGCAGTGGCTTTAGCTGATTAACCAGTAGATCAGACTTCATTATTTTGCAATATGTTTATTAACAATGTAACCTTTATGTTCTTGAAAGTCAGAAGATAGTGTTTTGGAGAATTTTTCCAATGGAAAATACTCTCTTGAGAGTTTTTTCCTTATCCCTTTAACATACTTTTTCCCTGATGGTAGAGCTGGAAAATTGCTGTTAAAATCAAAGTAATTTTTCATATGTTCTTTGAGTGAACTTGCATCACTTTGTCCTTCAGTCAAAATAAGTAGCTTTGCCAAGCAAAGACAGCTCTTGTAAAGAGTCTTTACCCATGAGAAAATGCAAGGCTGCTGTGCACAGGATTTCCAAAATAAATGGCATCTCTCCAGCTAACTCAACTAGGCTGAACTATCTTAAACTTAACTAGTTTTCTCCATCCTGATCTTTCATATTTAGTCTTTGATGAACAAACATTTGAAACCTTTCAGGCTCATATGTACCAATATTTCTATTTACAAAGTCCTCAAAACTGTTTGGAAATACAAATTTCCACTTTTGTTGTGGTGCTGTTGATTTTACCATAGTCAGAGACTGCTACTCCTTACTCATCTCAGTGTTAGACTAAGGTGCAGGCAGGTAAGAGAAAATTAACAAAGCAGAACGCAAGAGTCATTATCTTAAGAAAGAAATAGAATTTAGAAAGACAGTCTCAGTCTTAAGAACCTTTCCAAATTCAAGCTGCTGTGACCAGGCAAGTGCTCTGCTTTTCTTCTTGGTGTCTTCAGATGGCTCGAGGGCCTTTGTGCATCTTGTGAGGGTGACTTGGGTCCAGCATTTATTTGCTCTAATGCTTAGTTCAGTGGCAGTTAACATTTCTGCAGTTTGTGGCAGAGTGTAGGAGGTTTGTGGATTTAACCTCCATCATTAGTTCCTCCCAGCAGAGTTTCCTGTACTTAAATAGTCTGCTTTGTGAGGCTGAGAGATCACTGCTCTGGGCCTTCAGGATGTTTGCCAACATGGGGATGGGTTTCATGACAGTGACACCAGTGCTTTCCCCGAATGATTTCACCTAAATTAGTCCATGATCTCTGTTAGACAACCAGAGCACACTCTTGCATTTTATTTACTCATGGTTGGGCACTTCATGTTTTCCAGGCTGTGCTTGTCCTGTGCTGCTGCCCCTTGTCCCTGTGACTGAAGGAGCTGTCACCAGCTCCTGAGACCCAAACCTTTCCCTCTGCCTCTGCATTTCTGACATCTTCACTGCACCTCTTACAGTCTAAACAGGGTGATCCTTGTTGTGCTGGCAGAGCCTTCCAGTGTGCCACAAACAGCCCTGGGAGCTGGGTGGGCAGGGATGGGGCAGGCAGCCCCAGAAGGTTCTCTTGCCCCTTGGGACCTGTTCATGTCAAGAACCTTGTGAAAGCACTTCATTTAACATTCATCTTCTTGCTGTTCATTTTAGGATCAGGATCCAGGCTGTCAATGAAATTGGAGCTGGACCTTTTAGCCACTTTATTAAAGCAAAAACCAGGCCATTGCCACCCTTACCTCCACGGCTGGAGTGTGCTGCAGCAGGGCCTCAGAGCCTGAAGCTGAAGTGGGGAGACAGCAGCTCCAAGCTCCACTCTGCTGATGACATGGTCTACATCTTGCAGATAGAGGACAGAAATAAAAGGTAAGAGAGATGAATCTTTTCCTTGTGCTAAAAAAAATGAATTCTGGTTCATCATAACGCAGTTGTGAGTGGAAGAAAAAGTCTGTTTTCCTGATCGCTTTGTGCCTACCCGAATGTACAAAATACTGTTTTAACAGGCATCCTGTGCCTGCAGTCTGAGCAAGTTATGCAGTAAAGCTGTAAGTGATAAAGAATCATAGAATCATTAAGGTTGGAAAAAACCTCTAAATTGTTGGGTCCAACTGTTAACCCAACAGTGGCAGGTCTAACAGAAATCAACCCTGTACTGGTGACATTTCAGCAAAACCCTTACCTCTCTGCCAGTAAATTTAAAATCAAGTTTCATGGTCACAGTGCTTTGCCTTTTGGGATATATGAAATAAAGATACTGCTTTACTGCTGTAAAGATACACTCAGCTTGCTGTGTGTATTCATAAAGCCAAGGGTTACAAATCAGATGTCTAGGTAAGGTAAAACTGAGCAGAACAATGTTTTTTGGGCAAGCTGGTGGTCTTGATTTTATAGCTGTAATGTTTTACAGCATTAAAAAATACGAGCTTGGCATCAGCTTGGTAGCTCCACAATAATTTTGAAATAAGGTGTGCAAGAAACAAATAAATTAAAGTGTGTTTAAATTAAAGAGTCAGTACTAAGCAAAAACTTCTCTTCCCATGTGAGCTTGTATGGGAAGATTTGCTAATGTAGATCCAAAATTGTGATGAGATATGTTCATTTAAAAAAGTGAAGGAAAGAAAGACAATATGCAAGTAATGCCTAACAGTCTGAGCTCTTCAATGAATAAATATCATAGATGGTTCATAATTTACTAAGAAACACTCTCAACTACTTCAATTAGCTAAAATAAGTGACTTATCGAGTAGATAATCCTTAGAGACCTTCAGCACAGATCATAATTGTTGTAAATTAGCACAATTCCTTTAATTTAAATAGAGCTGTGCTGAGTTTATGCCAGCTGAAGATCTGGCCCAAAAGCTCTTAATTTTAAGTAATAAACCCACCGTGAATAATGCCTTAATACCTCCCAGTATCTCAACTGTACTGATGCAGAGAGGGTACACTGTATTAATCCTGAGAGGTGTCCAATGAATATAAACACCCATTTGAAAGTCTGACTGCTGAAAACATTTCCCTCAGAGTGCAGTGATGCTTGGCAGGAGCCCATCACCTGCAGCACCCTGGGATTCAGTCAGCTCTAAAGACACATCCAGCAGGCTGCTTTGCTTTGCTTTCATGTAGCACTGCAGGTAGGATGGTGAAGAACTGTAAATTGTTTTTAACCTGCCTTTATACCTGGGAAAATAGGAAGTTGCCCTGTAAGAATAAAATGTTACCTCGCAGCAGGCAAGGGAGGCATTTTTCTGCCTTGCTTTGGCACACAGCTTTAGCATGATCCTTTGCTTTTGAACAAGCTTTTCCCACTGCAAATGGTCTCTTATGAGCTTTTAATTTGGAGCCATTTGGACTTGATACTCTGCTGGATCTTCTTAGCTGTGAATTTGACTTAGAGTCCACATGAGCTCCCAGAGATGCAGAGAATCTGTTCCTCTGCATTGTGCTGTCTCCTCCTGCTTGAACTGAGCCATTCCATGAAAAGGCTCCCTTTGGTGGTTGGGTTTGGAGCAATTAGCCCAGATAATTCCTGAAATGAGCCAGGGCTGGGCCATGGGTGTGGCAGAGGAGTGGGATGGGTGCACTGTTGTGTTTGAGAGCAGCTGGAGCTGGCAGGTCCTGGCCATAAGATCTGTGCATTTGTTCCCTGTCTGGCAGTCTCTTTTTGCTTTCCATTGTGTGCATTGATCACAGTGAGAGATGCCCCTGCAAGGTGCAGTTCTGTACATCCAGGAGAGCTGTCATCCCTGCAGGGAAGGGAAGGACAGCCCAAGCAGGAGCTGGTAGGGGCAGCAGGTGCTTCCTGAGGTAGGAGTCCTCTCTGAGATCATTCCCCTTAAACAACCCCTCCTGGGACTGAGGGGTTGCTCACCCCTCTGTGTGCTTGTGGAAAATGCTGGAATACAGCTCTTTCAGCATCACTGGCCTCTCCAATTGCACAGTAAGCTGTGCATATGTGAGGGAGCAATTAAATGGGATATTTTAGCTGGAAGGGACAGTCATGCAGTGTGAGTGCCTGGCCAGTTCAGTGCTGGCCAAGTTAAAGGGTGTTGTTAAGGGCATTGTCCAGATGCCTCTGAATCACTGACAGGCCTGGGACTGACCAGCCCTCTAGGAAGCCAATCTCTAGTGAAAAAATGACACAGAATAAATTACCTGGAAGGATGTTTTGGAGTATTTTATGGTTTGAAAGAGTTGTCGGAAGGGGCCGTGGTGTCCCCTCTGCTGGGAGAAGAGATGGTACTTGATTCAGGGAAAGAGGCTGTGGTTTAAAACATGGATAACTGAGAAGTGACCTCTGTCATATCCCTGGTCTTTCAGAGAACGTTGTTACTGTATTCCCTGAGACACCTGAAATTACTGGTAACAGCTTTATATTGGAATCCCTCAATTCCGTGCTATGATTGTCCCTTCTTTGGTTTAAAATAGAAGTTACCTTTAAAATGCTGTTGAAGTAGTTTCACAAGCAGAAATATAAAGATGAGCGAGTTCTTTTAAGAAAAGGAAATAATCAGTAAGTCCCATCCTGACCCAACAGCTTTAATGGCCTTTTGGTAAAGACTCAGCTCTGGTTTTATGTAATGACAGCCAGTGCTCTGCAGTGTGTCCTGGTCATTAAGGAGTGTTTTCAACTTTCCCTTTCTGTAATGAGGTGTAACAGGCCAGTTGTTGGAGACCAAATGTTTCATTGATTGCAAGACCTGTGAAGCAAAATACTTGGAAATCTTGTGGCAATGATTAGTGTAAGGGCTTGAGGAGGTGTGCACATCAGAGATGTACCTGCGTTAGCTCCCATTAGCTCTTCAGGGTGTGACATTTAGGAAGATGAAATTAGCATCACTTGTCCTTTCAATTATGGGTAGCACTGAGTGGAAATGAAGAAAAATCTGTTTCTGGAAGGCTCAGTACATAGAAACGTTAGTTGAGAGTAAGGGACCTTTATGTAAGGAGGACTATGAAATTCCTTTCTTTTTTAAATAAACTATCAGTTGTGACTTCATTTTCTAATTGTGGTAATGCCAAGAAATTTATGTTAATCAAATTGCACTACTTTCCAGAATACTATGGATTTTTTCCTCTGTGGAACAAGTGAACTCAACTAATGTTTTTTATTTTCTTCCTGCTGTACTGTAATTAATCTTTAGTTGTTCCCACAACTAATTGCACCTCTTAGTGTCTTAAAATGCTCACAATATCCAGTCTGAAAGGGAGAATTAACAAGTAAATTAAGAGTGGGTAATTTATCATTGCCTGTGTTCATTTTAGGTGACTGTATGTTGCAGCTGAGGTAAATGGTGTGATTTTTGTGTGTGTAGAGAATCACAATCAATATCTACACTTGTAATTGCATTTTAAGGGAGCGCCATTGGTAAGACAGACTAAGAAACATCCTCAACATATTCTTTAAAAACATAATGTAAGGATCATTGACAATTGCCCCACACTTCTGTTGTCTTCAGTTGGTGGTAGCAGGGAGTGGTTGAATATATGAGCCTCAACCTGGGTGTTTGCTCTGCCTTAACTTGAAGGTAGAATAGAAACACAGAAGGATGAGTTGCTGAATGTGCTGCCCTTGCCTGATGACTTTTGCATAATCATCCCCTGGTTACTGCAAGTTTCAAGCAGTCTAATTAAAAAATTGTTTACACTCCTGATTTGATCAAGACAATTTAGACCCATTTTAACAGCAATTACTGCTATGTATCAGTCCTACTGGCTTGTGAAATTCTATTAAAATACAGAATCAGATAAGTTAACGTATCCTTGCAAAAACCTGCAGGAAAAAATAATTTTCATATTGGGTAAAACAGTGATAAAAGGAAATTAGGCATGAGCACCAAGACAGATGGCATGCTACAGTTTGCTCTGCAAGCTTGGCTAGGTAGAAAGTTAATGTTCAGGAAAGTTTTCAATCTAACCTCTGTTCATATTGCTGCACTGTGTAGGTGAGTATTGCTATTAAAAACAGTGATATTCATACTAGCAGCATTCTGGTCAGATACCTGGGGCTTTGCAAATGAAAAAGAAGAGGGAGAACTGTTCCCAAGTGTGAGTAACTTTTTAATGCATTTCATCTTTCTTCCTGGAAGCAGGAGTAAACCAGCATTTGTAGTAGGTGTGAGTTAACTGTATGTATGTCATTATTTGGAACAAAGTGCAGCCTTGAAAAACCACATTAAATGTGTGAGATGAGGTGCTTCAGCTGTGAGGAAGCTGGCAAGACACAGAATAAGATGCTGCTCCATAAGTATATTCAAAAAATCCCTGCTTTGGTAAGAAATAAAATTTTCTCCTTTATTTTGATCTGTGCACATCTGCAGGTACTTCAGACTTGATGGGTAACTGAATATTCCAGACAGCAGATCATAAATAACAGCAGCATCTAGACCCAAGATTGTCACTGTAATAAAAAACATTTTCTGCACATCTGTAACAACCTTATAAGAAAAATGGCACCTTGATTAGAATAATGACTCTCATATTTAATCTCCAAAGTGTAATGGAGGCTCAGCTTAGTGGCAGCAGGATCACATTGGCCAGTTTCCCAAGGGCACATTTTTAGGTTCCAGCTTCACTTTGGTGATTTTGGTGAAGCAGAGGCTGAGCTTGGCTCCCTTCTCCAGCTCTGCCCAGGTTCCTGGGGCTGTCACAGCAGCAGCTTGGACCCCATGTGCTCAGTGAGCATCATTTGAGGGCCCATAAACTCTGTTAAAACTCTGGGAAAGTAGCTCTGATGCTGCACAGCGAAGATGAACACATGTAGGGCTGTAAGAATATTTGTTTGACGCTCTGATCTTTGTTCTCCTTTGGTTTTAGCTTTAAGTTCATCCTTATTTATTATTGTTGGTTATTGACAAGGTGTTGTAGCTGCCTCATCATCTCCTTCTTCCTGGTTGTGCAATTTCAAGAGGCCATTAGGTGCTCTCCCCGATTTCTCCCACATCTTCCATTCAAGTGCTGTTCATTCCCATTAAAGCTGTGCTCAGTATTGCCCTCCCTGCCTGTTCCTTGCCTCCCAGATGTGGCTGCACACAGGGATCTTCAGTCAGGCACTTGGCTGCTCTGTCTTCCATTCCTGTTGAATGAATGTGCCCAGATGCTTCTTGCAAAAAAATCAATTTTTCTTGTTGTGGAGAAGCTTCTGTAGGCTGAAATACTTCAACTCTCAATAATTCCAGATGTCTGACAAGTGACTGTCTGTTGTGAATATGGGTTACAAACTCAAATTCAGCAGCAGATGAAAGATAATCTAGTAGAAACAGGCTAAAAATCGATTTTTGGCAGCAAGTACCCTTTGTCTAGCCTGCAGATGTGCTAGATAACTCAGGGAAGAAAACCAAACTTTTCCCATCTGTTACCACTTCTCTTCCTGCTTTTATCTGTTCTTCACTTAGTTTTGCTTTTCAAAATACAAGGAAGGAAATGTTTCCTTCCCTGCACCCTGTTGTTACTATTATTATTCAAAAAACCAAAAATCAAATCAGTAATGGTCAGCATACATTATAATACAGTTAAAATATATAATATGTATTATAAATAAAACTTTCCAAAAGGAATCTTCCAGAAAACAGATCTTCAGGTCAAAGGGGCCGGTGCATCCCACCTGTTTGGTCCAGACCTCGTTTTAGGACTGGAAGCCAGAGCTGGGAGAGGCTGTGGGAGCACAAAACTCTTTTGGAGAACTCTTGTTTTATATTTACTTTCCCTCAGCACCTGCCTGCAAAAGGAAATGCCAAAGAATGGCTTGGAAAAGTGCCCCAAAGCTGAAAAGGTTGGGTCACCATGGAACTGGCTGTAGGAACAGTGATGGATGTGGGGATGAGAGATGCTGCAGATGGGAAACTTTTCCCTTTGAGCAGAATGTTTTAAAATACAGCAGAAATGAAAAAAAAATGTGTTGACTTTACTTCTGCATCTCTGAATGAGATGGTTTTGGTTTGAAGCTTTGTTTTCCTTGTTGCCACCCGCAGTACAGGGAGCTGCTGGTGGAGAGAGAAAATCACATAAATCAGTGAGTGTCTGATAATGTTGTGCAACAAATTAGAGGAACAGTCTAAGAAAATAGGTGGGGGCAGTAAACGTGTAGATAATGTGATATAGTATTAATAATAATAATAAAAGAGCTGTTGGTTTGTGAAATTCTAGTAATTTAGTTTCTAATTGAGCTGTTGCCTTTGTGTGTGGTGTGAAGCCTCAGGTCACCAGGTTGGACTGTGTGTTAATGATGCTGTGTTAATGACTCTTTTTCCCAGCCAAAGCCCTGACATCTGACCACATATTTTGAGAGGCAATAACAAAATCATTCAAGGCTCTTTCAGCCTTTGTGCCTTCCCCCAAGATTGCCATCTTACTTGGTGCTGTACAGTAGAATTTCTTTCAAATTAAATTCTTGCAAGAACCAACAGGTTACCAAAATATCAACAAAACCCAAGAGTTTGAAAGGGAACCTGCTGCTCAAAATGTGCTGGGAATTAACGAGCAGAGGTAGAGCAAGTACATTGATATTCTTCTGCTTGACTGGAAGTGACTGAAGTGGAGGAAACAAAATAGCTGCGAGATGCAAAATACTTCCAAGAAGATCTTCACTGGGAATAAAAGGGTATTGATGAAAAACTAACAGCAGTGGTGTCTCCCTAACAATTGCTGTAGGACACGATGTTCTTTCTCCTCTGCTGTGTGCAGGTAAATGAATAATCTGTGGCTGATGTGAGAATGTCTGGGAAGGGAAAACAGGGATCGCTCTGTGAGATGAGGGAGAAGTAACCTCTGGGGAGTGCCCCCATCCCTAGAGAAAGTTGCTTTCTTTTTGGTCTCTGCTGTTATTTTAGTGGAGAGGAGAGGCAACACTGCAGCCTGGAAAATGAGAATAAATCAGGTTTAATTGAGGAATGTGCAAACTTAAAAGAAAATATTCAGCTGTGTTGAGAATGCCAGTAACCAGAGAGGCTGAATGTTTTCAAAGGCAGGGTGCCAGTTGAGTATGTAGCCTGTTGTCTTGTGAATTCAACTGAGATTTGAAAATGTCTTGTTTTGAAGAAGGTGAGAGGGAGATAGAGCACAGGGAAGGTTTCCATACTCAGATTAAGTCAACTTTTCAATGCATAAGAGATTCAGTCCTTGCAAACAAGCTCAGAGCTGACTTGTTCGTGAGGGAGTATATGGAATGAGGCCTGGATGAAGCACAGTGAGCAATATCAGGCTTGCCAAGAAGGCAAAGGTACATAGAGCTCATGTTCAAATGTGCTTTTATAAGTAGGTTTAGATTTTAAAAATGAAATTGCAGTAATAGGAACATGTTACCTTAGTTAAGATAATTTTATCCTATGCTGCCTCACAGTAGCAATGTGCAGCTACACTGATTGACTCAACTCTAAGTTGCTTGTGGTCCTCCAGCAGAAAGCCCAGGAGAGTGAAAAAAGGCTGCTCCATACCTCTAGCCACCTACATCAATTAACTACAATATTTTTTAAAATAACAGAAATAATCCTGGAGGATTATTAAATGCCTACTTTACAGATGAGGAAAATACTACCTTATTAAAAAATCACAAGCCTTTTGAAGTTAGTCTTTCATCTTCATTACATGCCCTACATCATGATCTGCATCTTCAAACACAATTACAAAGCATTAGTGTCACAATAAAGCCCAACAGCAACTGAATTTGGCTTAGCCATCAGTGTTTCTTCTTGGAAAATTGGAAGCCCTCTTTCTTCAGAGATGGTCAAATCTCAGAAGATTTAAATGTGCTTCCATTGCAGTCCTGTGGTGCAAACTTCTCTGTAACAGTTCTTACTTTCCTGACAGATGTTTTTTTGAGACAGAGAAGTAGAAATGAGTGGAGATGGGAACAGGATGGGAGTACTGGTATTAACTGAACTGGGAGTATTAGTCCAGTTCCCAAATGACAGGAGGAGCTCAAATGTTTTTCCAGATCAGTTCCTCAGTGTTAGGAAGCATTAGTGATCTTAGTCATATCCAAAAGGTGCAAATGTCATTTGAGTCATTGGTATTGGCCATATGAATGACTGTAAATGTGTAAATGTACCTTAGACCCTCAGCCTGGGGTGAGGGTGTGCTTGTGTATTAGCTGGGAAGATACATTTATCCTCTCTTCCTCACCTAACTCCACAAATGATTGCAGAGAGATCATTAATCTGAAATAGGCATTGGATCTTTTTTGCTCCCTGTTGCCCTTGGACCAGGGTCAGAGCCAAATCTCTACACTCCTGTCAGTAGTGCAGTGGTTTCTGAGTCAGCTGCCTGATTGCGCTGCAAGAAGCGCAGGGGCAGAGTATCTTGTCTCTGGAGTCTTAATGCTGTCCTGAGTATGTGTTATTTGCTCATCACCCAGTGAATCTCAGAGTTTATTCCATGAGCACAGGTTTGTGTCAGTCTTTTGAAAAGTGCTGTGGCTGCTTACATGAGCCTCAGAAATGTGGGATAGCAGGGAGTTCTTAAACTGGGTAAGCATAAGGTTAGGAAAACAATTCTTTGGAAATTGGCTCTAAATTCTCCTCTTAAAAACATGTGGGCACAGATCTTTAGTTTCCTATCAAGGTGTGGATCTCACTAAAACTCAGTAGTAAGTCACATTAGTCCTCAGAGTACATTTCCAGCAATTTGAATTACCTGAATATTCCCTTTATTACAGATGGTTCTTGATCTCTGTTTGTACTTATGTGGATTGCAATCATAACGTAATACAAATTGATTTCTGTCCCTGGGAGCTAATGACAGACCCAGTTTCTTTGAAATGCTCAAATTGGTTGTACTCTGCATCTCATGCAAAGCCAAAGGATAAAGCTAGCACCTAGACAGGGAGGTCAAAGGAAAATATTTCTTGGCTTCCTGGTGATTTAAAACCTTCTGAAATGGTTAAGATACTTGAATTAGGGTACTAAATAATAAAAAAATGCTATGTGATCCTACACAGCAAACTTTCTGTTCTCCAAGGTCAGGACTATTGCATGCAGGATGTTCCCTGGTGGAGGCTGAATGGATGGATGCACAGTCTGGGTGCTTCCTCTTTATTTGCTTTCATCCCCACTGTGCTCAGCTCCTGGGGGTCAGGGGCTTAGCTAGAAGTTGCTGGCTGACATACAACTGTTAGTGAAAAGCATTTATCTGAGTAGAGCAATAGAAAGTAGAAGTCAGATTCTTTTCAGCAACCATATGCTTTTTTTTTTATGACATTGATTTTGTTCAGTATACATTGTTGGACAAGTTTGTGTGTGCTCTTAAGTCTTGTCGATGGAAATGTTTTGGAAGATGGCACAGATGACTGTAACACGTGGCCTTTGTGTCTTAATGTGCAAATGAAGTCCAAATCCATTAGAGAGTCAATATATTAATTGTGTTTTCACCATGCATGTAAACCATCAGCACACATGGTGTATTGTAGCAGGACACAGGCTGAATCCATTTGGATTCCATGGTGGTAGGGGGCCCACTGACAGATGTTCTTCCTGATAATTCATGCAATCATTTTCCAAGGTAGTAGTAGTTTCAAAAGGGACAATGAACTTCTGCTTTCCCTGACCTCCTCATCATCATCAGTGTGTTATTAATGGGACATTTTTATGTGTGTGTTTAACAGCCCTGCAGGGCACGTGGTGCCAGTTTTCATAAAGTGGATACTTAGAGCTAGTAAGTGCAATAACCAGAGTTGCTCCAGTGTAACTACATGCTCTCATTTTTATTATTTCAGGTTTATCCCAATTTATAGGGGACCAAGTCACACGTACAAGATACAGAGGCTGACAGAATCCACCTGTTACTCATTCAGAATACAGGCAGTCAATGATGCTGGGGAGGGACCTTTCTCAGAAATCTGTACCTTCTGCACAACTAAGTCACTCCCACCTGCAATCAAAGGTATGTAGTATGGTTTTTTATGTGTAAGTAACTTGTAAATATTTATTTAATTGGTAAGTATGAGGGGAGGTTGTAAGGGTTACCATAAATATGTAATAACACTTGTGAAGAGCCACTTTGTGCTGACTGTAGGTTTCTCTTGAGTTGTGAAGTTGTTTAATGGTGGGAAGCTAAATTACCACCCAAAAAATCACACAAGCAACATAAAGGTTATATGCTGCTGCTATCAATAATGTTTACCAGGGGATTGCTCTGGATTACCACAGCATTTTTACAAGGAATCTAACAGCTGTAGTGTGTGTGTGTGTACCTACGAACTTAAGCTTTAGTAAAGTTTAATTTTTTTGTTGTGTATTTGATGTCCAGTGTAGACCTTCAAGGTTTATTTTTCCTTTAACGTATAAAATTAATTATGATATTTCACATATAGAGCATTAGACTTAGAACTCAGCATGTGTTTCACTAGGAGAACTAAAGGCCTAATTAAATGAAGTTTTATAATGAAATGTCTTTAACTGTGTGTAAATTTTGTCCTAAGTAATTATGCTCCTGAGGAGGAGGAGGAAGGAAGGAAGGAAGGAGCAAAAGTAAAACCCACAGTGAAAGATGTTTCATTATAAAACTTCATGTAATTAGGCCTTTTGTTCTAGGCCTAATTAGTCCTTCTTTGGCCTGTTACAAAGGGCAGTGGATTTGCTCTGTGGGCTGTCAGATCAGCTGAGCTGGAATCAAATGCACCTTTTCTCCTGGGTGCTGAAGCCTTCCCTGTCAAGCCCTGTGATTTTCTGAGAGAAATGACAGCTGTCAGTTTCTCAGAGAGGTTTTGTTTGGTTCTCTGTATTTGAAATCCAGCTTTGGTGATTTTGACACCTTTTGTAAGCAAGGATTTAGAGAGGGGAGAACACTGCTGCGGGTGCCTTTCCCTGCTAAGTCAGTCACCCCCAGGCAGAAAACACTCTCCAGCAAAAAACCCCTGTGTGATTGAGGGGGAGGATACTTAGCCAGGGGTGATTTATCCTGATGCACACCTTCACACAGGTGTGAGATGTGCTGCCCAGCCAAGGGAAAGGAGGTCCTGTGGCATGACCCAGGATGCCACTGTAGCCACACTTGCATTTTGTTGGCTAAAAATCCATTTTATTCAGTTCACCTCACCTGGGTGTTTGTTTTGAACTCCCAGTCTGCCTGTTGAGTTCCTGTTAAGTGTGACTCATCCCCTGGGCTGAGTTTCAAGCTGAGAATCAATGGTGCAAATACCAGGTCGTGTGTGGGCTGGGACCTCAGGTACCTGACAAAGCACTGGCTGTGACAGAGAAAAGGGCATGACAAAGCTGTGCTGGTGAGCACTGCTGAGGAGAGGTGATGCCATGGGGAGGACTGGTCTGATGCCAAATGATAGTGTTGCTCCCCTTCTGTGCTCGGAGAAATACAAAGGAATTTATGTGATGAACTTAATTTGGCTTTTTATCCAGCAGAAGAAAGTGTGTGTTCTCCTATAAGGTCTCCTAATTACTCTCTTAGTGATGCCAACCCTAGAATAGCTTTGTTGTTAATGGCAGTGTTTTATAAGTGTCAGACAAAAATCTTCATGTATTGAAGTGAGGGATGGAAGGAGAAGGAAAAATAATTGAGATTGTTGTCAGCTAAGATAAAGTCGTTTATTATCAGTCTCTCAACACTAGCAGATGTGCAGAGAGAAGTAAATGGATATTGATTACATTTGGGCCTTCATGATTCAAGTGCTCCTCTTGGGAAGTAACAGATCAGTCTGAAATTTGTGTAATGTATGCAGCAGCATTTGTTTCTTTGGTAGACCCTCCTGTTGTCTGTTTTTGTGGGGCTGGGGATCTGGATTGCCTTTAACAAGCTCATGTCCTTGCACGTGCACGTGTTAACCACCTGATACAAGTGCTCAGCACTCTTGTTTCTCCCAGTTTTATTCCTTTTTTTTGGCATTGTGCTTGCTGGCTCTCTCTGATCAAGAGGTTGGTGAACCCTGGATGCTGTTGCAGTTTTCTTCATGCCTTCCAGTGGCAGATGCTTTGTTTGTTGTACATAAAAGTGTGCTGCCCCTGTCTGTGCTCTGCTAGACTGAGCTGTGAGCTTGCCCTGGGTCAAGGCTCAGCATCCCTTGGCTTTCAGCTGCTGAGAGAGCCTCTGCCAAGGACAGCAGCCTTGTAACAGCTGACAAATTGATTTCTCTGGAGTTCTAGTGAGAGCACTAGTCTTAAGTCTGGCTAGAAATAGCAGCTCTGATCAAGTGGGTGTCAGGCTCAGATTTATATTCAAGTCCAAGTCTTGAAAATTATGCTTGTCCTTTTCCTTCTCAGGCTGGACTTCATCTCTAATATAGAAGATTCTTTAGCTTCTCTTCTCACATTCCTTCTCCTGTTTTTCCTGAATGAAATATTTGATATTATTCCTCTCTTTCAGTGGCCTATAGCATGGGAGGGATGCACAGGCATCTCCACTGGCACAGGTGTTTGCTCAGAACTTCACAGAATTGCTGTTTTTATGAATGCCTGTGTAGTTTGTTCATTGGCTTCTGCTTTGAAAAGATCAGTGCACAGCACTGCAATTAAGTTTTTAAAGTTTTCTCTAAATCCACTCCTCCTTTGTAGCAGCTCGAAGAGCTAGCTGGTAAGAGGCGCTCTAGCCTTTTTAAAATGTTCTGGTATATATTACAGTGCTCATAAAATAAGATTTTGGTGCAGTCTTTATATTAAACATTAACACATTTCCTTTTATTGTAGCCCCTCGAGTGACACAGCTGGGAGGAAACTCCTGTGAAGTTACCTGGGAAATGGTCCCACCCATGAAGGGTGATCCTGTTGGTTATGTTCTGCAGGTACTGGTTGGAAGAGAATCTGAATACAAGCAGGTAGGGAAATGGTCTGGATTTAATATTGTTAAATTGATGGCATAATGGAAATGGTTTTGAAAATCCACTGTGCTTCTTCTTTGTACTGTATTGAATTACACCCTATGGTGATGTGTCAGGTGCACTTTGGTAAAGGCTGAGTCAAAATTAAGAGCTGTAATGGGCTGTTTTCTCCCCTAAGGGAGTATATAGAACATCATTATTTTATTGGAGTGATTTGTGTTCTTTCTGTGGTTAATCACTATTTTTAACTGTACTAACCTTTAAAAAGTTACAATTCTGGCCAGCCATGCTTGCTTCTGAGCTGGCTGCTCTTAACCATTATCTGGAGATGAGATGAAGTCAGAAGATGACTCTTTCTAAGCCAGTTCCAAGACTGTCCATCAAGGTTTTCAGTCAAGTACACGTTAAGTGGTTTGTTCATCTGTCTCATTCCTGTCTGAGGTTTTGCTGCACATGTAACTGCTGTGTATCCTTTCTGTCACTGTGGGCATAAAGGCAGTGAAGTACAGCTGATCCTTCTTTCCTTTGTCTGTCTGGATTAGATATCACAAGTGGACACTTCCCCAGAACCCCTGAAACAGAACAGCTCATTCACAGTTAGATCTTTTATTTCATCTATCACACCTCTGGCTGTCTGATTTGCAGTAAACTTCATCTGTGTGCTCTCTTTTTCCTGTGCTTCCTTTCATTGTCATGCGGATTCCAAATAAATCCAAGTTAGGGAAATGAGATATACTATGCTAATTAGACTCTTATGCTGTGCTAATTAAACTCTTAAAAATATGTATAAGTTAGTGCTTTCTTTGCAACTGTGTCTTTGTTCCTCTTCAGGCTGTTTTTGAGTGCTGCTGTGAACCAGTGAATTATCAAAAGCAACACAAAAAATGCAGGACAATTCATGGGAGTGATAAAGATTTAGAAACTTAATGATTGTTTTTGTCAGGAAACATTTCTGGTGCTGCTGTAGGTAATGAAACCCCGGTGTACTGTGTTGGCCTCATAATGTCAGTGGCAAGGGCAAAAGTGGAGCCATTTTGCTGTTGCCTGATGTACAGAGTAGCTTTGGTGTCACCTCCAGGTACAGCTTCAGTGAACCCCAGTGTTTAAAATGTTCTGGAGTCCTTGGGGAGAACTGGGCACAGCTTCATGTTCCTGGTACATAAGTGATGGCTTCATCTGCACAGCCCAGACCTTGTGGTGTGAAAAAAACAGCAGTGAGGGAAATAAAAAGTAATTTCAGGGTCTTCTTATGTTGGAGGTCTTCATTTTCCATGAGGCACAGCCTGAGGAGGAGTTTTTGTGTGAGCTGTCGCCATTAACTCCCTGGAGGAGGTTCCTGGCTGGGATGCTCCAGGTGACACTGGGACTTTGCTGGCTGATAACCAGACTTCCACTGTTCACCTTCACAGAAATCACCTTTGCCCATCAAGATGCTTTTCCTCCATCAGGACTGTGGGTGGTGTCTCAGCACTGGGTGTCGCTTGCTCTGGGCTCCTGTAATGTGCACAGAAGATAAAATACAGAAACACCTTTCGGTGACTTTCTGGCTAATACATTTCACCTCTGCTTTGGTGTGCCTGTGATCACCTGTTATTATTTAACTGCAAAGTACTGGCACCAGTATGTTAATTAATTTAGTGATATGTTAATTACCTTTGAAGTGCAAGTCATAAATTTACTTTTAAATATATTTTGTCCCCTGCAGGTGACAAATATATTTTACATATGTATCTAAAGGGGTATATTATACTAGAAACATTTTGCAAATTGTTTTGAAGGGTGGCCCCAATGAAATACACTCTAGATTTTCAGGCTATTCATGGAATGCAGCATCAGCCACTGATATGCTTTTGGGTAAATCTGTCCTTTCTCTCTAGACTGTCTCCCTCCCCTGCACCCCAGTGTTTGCAGCCCTCCACAGCCCAAAAGCTGCTGATTTTCCACCCTTTGATCTAGCAGAGGTGATATGAAAGTACTCAAAAGCTCTTTTTTCCAGACTGAGACTATAGCTATCCCTGCCCTCCTCTGGGAGAATATTTTGTAAATATTTCTCTGCTGAGGATTGTCTGAAGAACTGGATTTGCTGGAGCTAAACAGATAACATTTTAGCTCCCTGGAGAGTGTATTTTTAAAAATGCTAACTACTCCTTTCCTTTTTTCTCACACAGTGTGTTCCTTTTTCTGTATTTGTGTGCTTTATCTTTACAGATAATTTTAAAAAAGCAACGCCATGGGACAGTTCTTTTTAGGAAATCAAATCTTCCTTGTTTATGAATCAGGATGTAAGCCACAGGAGATTCCAGGAATCCAGTGGCCTGGATTTGTTTTTCTATTTCTTGCACTTCTATCCAGCATAGTTCACTCAGTCAGAATTTATCTCCAAAGTTTATTAAATTGTCTCTGTGTTTGCTTAGCTTTAATGTGGATTTAGGGGAGTGGGCTGGAGCAAGAGCTGCAGTTTGGGATAACAGCTGGAATGCCCAGCAGCCTAAGGTTTGGTTTCCCAGTTGAGCAGCTCTGGGGATGGAATCACCCAGGACCCAAATCCTCTTAAGAGCTGACAGTGGGAAGTGAGAACTGAACTTTTTAAAGCGTCTTTATCCTTAAATTGTCTGCCACCGAAGCAAAATGTTCTACCTTTGAAATTTCCAAGAATTTGGAGGCAGCAGTGTTTCATCAGCTTCTGCCACGTCTCTTTTGAGAAAAAAAACTGTCTCCAAGTGCTTTCCAAAAGAAGAAACAGTATGGGTAGGATACAGTGGGTGTGTGAAAATCCCTTAGCAGTTCTCAGGTCTGCACTGAGAGGTGGGTGCCTGGGAGAGCCCAGTTGGCCTCACCAAGCCCTCACTTTAATTATTATTTTTTATTTGGGTTATATTGTATAGACACACAGAGAATATCTGAAACACTTTAGTGAACTGATAATTTCTGTAAAGTTTAGTCAGCCAAAGATTTGGTTTCCTTCTCTATTTTTAATAACTCAAAGGCACTTGTGCTGGTTGTGTGCCAGAATATGACAGAATTACACAGGACCTGTTGGCATTTAGCTTTATAACCCAAACCATTCTGTCTTTTTATCAGTATACAAAATAGACTTTTATTAACTATTGAAGACATTGGCCATTGCATCATGGTGCAGCAGCCAGGTGAGGTTACCTTGCACTTTCCAATGTGTTTCTTATAGGGCAATTATGGCTGTCAGTGTTATTGTTTGGAAAGGAGGGAGATAGGGTTGGAATTATTTAATGAGATGAGTAAAATTGAGAAACCCTTGCCTGAAGGAATTCTGTCTCTCTAGCTCCATCAGTAGGATCAAATACCATAAGAGTCTTCAGCAGCAGTTTATTACTTGTGATGATATTTCCATTGAGAGAGCCAGGCAAAAAGCTCATCACATTTTTATTGTATTCTGACGTGTCCAAACCAAAAAGCTGGTTTTAGGAACTGAAAGTGATAAATTGGATGGGCACTTCCCTTTGGCTTGTGGGCCACCAAAGCATAATGTGCTACATATAAAATAATACTGCTGCTTCATAGAGTTACATTTGATTTCACATTTGTTTGGCAGATTTAAGGACCTTATTCATAGTTGTCAAGGGTTTTTTCTGTTGTGGATGTGAGGTCCACTCACAGAGTGTAGCAGTGTTCACAACCAAATGTGTTTGGACTGGGGGCATCCTGCCACAGCTCTGAGGTGCTGCTGCAGAGGGTACAGAGGCTGCTCTCAGGAGTGGGTGACAATTTAATAATTGTTTACCTGTTATTGATAGGTAGGTCCACTGAGGTAAATACCAGACCACTGAAAGGAGGGCAATTTTCATAACCATCTTAGTGCTACTACAGGAAGTGTTTTGTCTTTATCATTGGTGAATATTTAATGCACGTAATCTATCTACTTTCAACAATTTTTCAAACTTCCCTTACAGATACACTCTTCTCTCATTTGGCTGTCTGGCTTTTTTTCTGAGAAGTGCTGTTGAATAGCTGGCTTGAGTGAACTTGGCCATCAGTACTTGTTAGACTGTAATGAAGATACAGGTCTTTGATTTAGACAAACCTGGCCTCCAGTTACACTGGTGTTCACCACCCTGACAAAACAAAATAAGTAAAAAACGCAGGGGTTTTTTTAACTGGACAGGATTTTTTTCAGTGCAAAGACAGGTTGTAGATATGGAATTGCTAGTATCTCTTAAATGTAATTTATGAAGTTTAGATTATAATTTTTTTAATTAAATGCCATTATTTGGATTTTTTTTCATTTTGGTTCAGAAGTGGTCATATTGGTTGCAAAGGTTTGTTTGTGGCAAAGGCAGGTAGAGCTTTTCTGCCTATATGTTTTGAAATGACATTATTAATTACAGCAGTACCAGAAAGCAAATCTTGCTGACAGTTATTTTGTGAGGGCTTGGAGTTGCCCTGACTCAGAATCTAAAGAAATTGAGTTAGGTGGATGAATCCCGACAGTCTTGTGAGACAACAGAATTGCCCACACCAGGTGGGTATTAGAAATGGAATTGCCATTGGAGAGCAGCGTGACAGAGGTGTTCTTGGGAGGGGGGCTGCTTTGCAAACAGATGTTTTAACCCTCACATGACTTCTGTGGGCTGCCACAGCACTTTCAGTTTTGTTTTCCCTGCAATTACTGTAACCCAGTGACTCACTCCTCATTGGCATTGGGAAGACAAACAAAGACAAGAAGAAAGGCAGCTGTGCATGGCTGTGCCCAGTCACAGGGGTTTGTGGGATGAATTTCTTGTAGTCCTGTCACTTGATCTGGAGGGAACTTTCTGCAAATGCTGAGCAATACTTGAGCAAAGCAACAATTATTTAAATGTTGTTTCTTGAACTGTGCCTCAGGTCTAAGAACCATGAGCCAGTTAGAGGACTTGTGCTTAGTCTGGAAACCCAGACTCGCCGTCATTCAAACTGCATTTGGAAAAGCTGTGAAAGCTGAAAAGAAAAGGAAGAGACAAATAAAAGAAGCACCATAGCCTTTTTGTCACAGACCTTCTCAAAAAGTCAGCAACCGACTGTTTAACCAAGGGATGAGTCTCAGGGGCCAGCAGGGCAGGAAAGCTGGGAAGCTGAGCTCTTTAAGTGGTCTTTAGCTGAGCGGGTTTCTTCTCTTTCCTCCTCATTTCTATCTCCAGAGTCACACACAGGAAATCCTCTATGGGCTTGGGACTAGTTTCCCACTTGCTCCCCTTTTCTAAGATGAGTTCTTGCCTCTAGGAGGGCAGAGATGCTCTCAGCCTTCTGCTCCCAGAGCCAAGAGAAGGGAAGTGCTAAATGAGCAGAGGAAGAAGCATCTGAAGTTCAGGATGTTTTCCCAGCAGACACAGGCACTCTGACACTTTTTTCATTTCATAAAATACCACTCTCAACAACCCTCCATTATATAAATTATTTGTTTTCAGAGTTTATGAATATTTCCAGTGGATTTTTTTTTTCAATTTAAGTCACAAAATTGTCTCAGATACTCAGGTTTTTTTCTCTCCTTTCTGATACTGTGACTTGTGCTCTGAGTCATGTGGTGTCTGCATTTGATTAACATAAATAGGTGATGGGTTTGGATTAGTAAATAACCAAATATAATGCAATCAAAAGGAAATTTTTCACACCTTAATAATATTACATTATTTCCACAGTCCTGAAAGTGCAATTTCTGGCAAGATTGCTGTTTCTTGAGAGAAATGTGAGGGGAAAATACATTAAAATTACATTTGTAAGTGATTTTACAACTACACATTGAATGACTTCCAATACCCTCGTTTGCAGGTTTTCTTCCTTTTGGGGCCAGACAGGGTGATTATGTCCCAGACATGTTTTAGGCATCCAGTCACACTTTCAGAGTGCAGAAATACGTTTGTAGTTTTTATCACACCCACAGAAGATTAGTGTGTGCTATCATTGCTGTGCTGAGTGATGTCTTTGTTGTCTGTCCCTGTGTGAAGTGTGTCGAGACTTGTTGGGAAGTCCTCCACCTGCCTCTGTTTTTCTGAAATCTGTGTTGACCCAGTGAGTTCCTTCCTTTGAGAAGTGATTCCTTAGAGACTTGATGCCTGGAGAGGCCACCTAGAACAGAGGCTGGACAGAGTTAGGGAATTAAATAGGTATTTATTAAAGGCCTTTAGCAGATACACCTTGGGCAGTGCAAAAGCCCCATGGAGGCCACACCCAAGATGGACAATGGCCATGAGTTTCTCAGACAGATGTAGGCTTGGTCTATTTGCATATTAGAGGCTAATTGTCCAATTACACCTTCAGGTAATGAAGCCACATTTTCCCAGTTTACTCCCCCAAAATTCACTTTTGTTTATATTATATATATATATATATATATATATATATGTTTGGGGGTTTATTTATATTATTAAATTTATATTGTATTCTCATTATATTATATTATTCTATATTTAATTATTACATTTTATTGGTTTATATTAGTTTATACTATATTTGTTTATGTTATGTTATATGATGTTGATATGCTATTATATTGATATATTACATTGGTTTATATTAGTTGATATTATATTAGCTTATATTATATTGTATGATGTTATATTATTTTATATTAGTTTATATATATTTGGGGTTTTATTTATATTATTTAATTTCTATTTTATTATTATATTAGTTTATATATATTTGGGGTTTGTTTATATTATTTAATTTATATTTACATTTTTATTATATTAGTTTATATTATATTTATATTCTATTTGCTTGTATTATATATTATATTCATTTTTCGGGGCCTCAGGCTGCAATGACAACCTTGGTTCAGAGGCCTGGAAGGATTGTTTTGTTTGCCCAAACTGTGGAGAGGTCTTACTAACACTCTATATGAAGTTCAGAGTTATTCGCTAATGCAGGAATCGCGTTCACTGGTACAGGATGTGAAAAACATAAAAGCTGAAATCGTGAGGCCTCAGACTGAGGCCTTCCAGGGCGGAATCCTCGCGCGCCCTCGCGTCGCCGCGCGGTTTGAGTTTGTGTCTGACGGCGCTGCCTGCTTTGTTTTCAAGGTGTACAAGGGAGAAGAAACCACATTCCACATCTCAGGCCTTCAGGTGAACACAGACTATCGGTTCCGCGTGTGCGCCTGCCGCCGCTGCCTGGAGCCCTGGCAGGAGCTGAGCGGCCCCTTCAGCCCCTCGGCGGCGTTCGCGCTGCAGCGCGGCGCCCTGGAGCTGCCGGGCGGGCCGGGCGCCGAGGCCAAGGCCAAGGCCGCCGTGCCCACGGACGAGCAGTTCGCCGCCCTCATCGTGCTCGGCTTCGCCAGCCTCTCCATCATCTTCGCCTGTATATTACAGCACTTCTTTATGAAGTAGGCCATCCAACCGGAGTTTAAAGTACAGATTTAACTAATGCTACGCATTATAATCCACACATTTATTCAGATATTCCTCCTTTTTCTTTTTTTTTCCCCCCTTCCTTTTTTTTTTTTGTTTTGTTTTGAAATCCTTCGTTCTACCATGCGTTTTATATACCGCTCTTGTTTTATACAGTTAAAGATAAATCAGTGTTTTGATGCACCTTTTTGAAATTCAGAACTAGGAAGTGGTCAAACTGGAGAAACAAGCAAACCAGATACCAAAAGCAAGATTTTTTTTGTTTTTCCTTCGCGATTTCAAAATTGTCAACAATTTGCCTTTTCAATGTTGGTTTGGCTTTTTTCACTGAAGTTCATGCAGTCTCTTATTTTATCTTACTATTTAGGAAATTTTAATAATGAGTCACTTTTTTTGTCTCTTCTTTTTCCTTCTAAACATTAGTCACAAGTATGTATAGTGGTAAGACTAGAATACAGTGTTAGTCAAGTACCAGTTTTTCCTTGAACAGTATTAGCAATGTTGCCTACGAATTATTCACTACATTTGCCCCAGTTTTTCAAGGTAAAACCTGAGTTTTTATTTTAACTGTTTAGTGCATTTAAATTGGAACAACATCCTGCAGTTGAAAAAGGTTTTTAGTTGCCTTTTATTTTTACAGTTACAAACACTATAAACTGCCTGTATAAGAAATCAAATAACCAAACTACATATAAATTATGGAGCATTATAGATCTTTTTTTTACCATTTTGATTCCTAGCAGTAATTTTAAGTAAGAGGGCATTGTGCAATAGTTAGTTATTCCCATGTTCAGCTATTTAAAAGCTGCTTTAACTTGTCTGTTTGTCACTGTATATAACTATTCCTAATCTAATACTAGATATTATTCTATTACGTTCAGCCTGATTTATATGATTCGAGCTGGTGACAGCTTACTGCCTCTACTGAATTAGGTGAGATTTACACTCAATCGAAGCAAACTTTACTGTCAGTTGATCTTTTTTTTTTTATTATTAATATTATTGTTATTTTTGGAGGGGTATCTATTTTATGGAACTTTTTGGAGGTATCAGAAATCACATCTGTTTGTTTTAAATGCCTCAGAAGGGTGTCTATGCTGTTCTTACCACGGGGCTGATTGAAATAACTTGGTACCTGGCAAAACTGAGGTGAGAGTCCTGCAGAGGAATGGTCCCTGCTCTGGTGGCAGTGTCCCCCTCCTGCCTGCCCCTTCCCAGACACATTTTAATCCATCGAGACACTAGATTTTTAACTCTTGAGTCATGGGGTTATTTATATTAAGACAACATTGTGCGAGTACCTCAGGGACATAAATGAGCTGGAGGTGCAAATAGATTCCAAAAGGGTGCAACAGACACAGTGTATTTCCCTGCCTCTTGTTTTTGTATATTTTTGCTACTTGATTTTGCTTTTGTCCTATCTTTTTTGTGCTCTGTCTCCATCGTCTAAGATTCAGTGTCCTGTACTAGCATAATATTCCCTTAACCAAAGTAATGGGGAAAAAAAACAACATTATTTTTGTTTTTAGGTTTATTTATACTATATACTGCATACAGTACTTTAAATACCAATTACAGTGCAATCTTTTTATTTATTGTAAAAAAATAAAAAATAAAAAGTGTACTTATGTACTAATCTAATCCCCCTCTCCACCCTCCCCATGGCATGTTACATTTTGTCTGTTTTATACTGTTGTACTTTAGGTCAACTTTTTACCTGGCAGCATTCCTAGTATTATTAATCTTCTTGCATTTTCTTGTGTTTTTGAAGATGGGAGCATCTAGTACATTAAATGCCAAAAAAAAACCCATTATCAGTGATTCAAACGTTTACATGTATCCAAAAACAAAATCATCTCTGGAAAGAAAGTGCTAAGATCAATGAATTATTCTGTGTGCCTCTCTAGATGTAGCAAATATTAGAAATGTTCTGTATTTTGTTATTGACTATAATTAGTTTGATTTAGCCTTGCAAACTAATGGCATTGAGCTAAATATATATATTTTTTTGTTTTTTGCCAAAGTCATGGCTTGTCAAATTTATTTACATCTTATTTAAATTTATTTGTGATATGAAACTCTGTGACCTTGCATCTGTATTTTGTGAGCAAAAAGTATACAGCTGTTTTCATTGGAGGGGAGAAGAGTGTATTTTTTAAAAAGATGAAAAGACCGCTAGTTTGGAAAAACCCAGAAATTTGAATAGATTGCCTTTTTTTATTTTTGGTATGTTGTTTGAGCAGTGCTGCTATGAAATCCAAGCTTGACACCTTTTTTTTAAGAAAAAAACAACAAAAACTGCTTTAATAAAGAAAGGAAAAAAAACCCCAATGTGCTCTAGATTAGCCATTTTGAAAGTTTGAAATACGAGTGCTACTACAAGCAGTGAGCAGAGTGGAGGGGAGAGCATCAGTCACACTCAGAGCATCTCTGTCACTGCTGATCTGTTGGGTCCCTCACCAGGCAGAGCCCCTCTCCAAACCTGAACTTTTGGGAGATGCTGCTGGAGCAGCTGGGACAGGCCCAGTGAATTTGGCATTTTCAGCCTCTGTCTCCTGCCTTAGTGATCTGATTGTCACCCGTGTGTCAGTGGCAAAGCTCACTGGTGTCCCACCCTTCTGCTCTGAGGGATGTTGTCCCTGACCCAGCTCTGCTGATGCCTTGGCCCTTCCCAAAGCCCCTCGTGCCCCTGGTCCAGCAGTGGCAGGTGTTGGATCCAGCCCCAGGGCGCTCTGCTCTCACAGAAGTCACCACCACCAACAAAGGTAGAATGGAACACTAAGTATTTAATACCCTTAAGGAAGGAGAGAGATGTTTTTATATTGTTCTGCCTTTTTCTTTATGAACTTGAAGTGTTTTCTAATCCTGTTTGTTGGCTCCAGTAGCTCAGTATTCAGTGTCACGATTGAGAAGTGCCCTAATTGAATGTGTATGAACCTTATCCTTGCACAGTTCTTTAAATTGAAAAGAAAAATAAAATGTTTTTACCTCACTATGGGAACATACATTCCAAGCTTTTCAACTTTAAAAAAAAAATAATCAGACGTTTTCTTGTATTGTAAATTTTAGACTATTTCATATGCATTATATTAAAACTGCCATATCAATTTTAATGTATAGATTTTGCAAATACTACACTATGTATGTAAGACTTAACTGTATCTGTAGTGTATATGTAATATATTTATGCTCAATAAATGTTTTAATTCTTTCTGTTTTAATTCTTTATTTTAATTGAACACAGCCTTTTGGGTTGACGTGGCCCCTTCTGGCAGGTCAGTGCTGTTGTGCATCCTGGAGCCAGGGTTGGAGCCCTGAATTTACCTCAGGATGTTTCTGCTCTGTAATTGGAGTGATTTTTGTGGTTTTCTGAAGAGTAAGTTTATAGTGATAATTTGAAAGTCAGGTGTTCTACTGACTTCTTTTAAATAGCTTGCATGAAAAATTAAGGATTTATATTCATAGAAACATACCTAGGTTTGTTCTCTCTTAGTAATTAAACACTTGAAATACTAGAGCTTTTAACTTATTATGTGCAATGAATTCAATTCCTCATCATGATGAAATAATCTAGTATGTTTCTTGTCAAACACATTCATGTTAATTTGTTAATGCTTTTTTTCAAGTCACTGCATAAATACAACAATTGATTTGTTTGCTTTTTTAATTACTGCAGTTTACAACATGAGTGGGGTTTTCCTAGGGGAATATTTTTTCACTTGGTTGCTCAGCTTTTTTATTTAAGCAATACTTGCCAAGACAATCTCTTTAACAAAATCTTTTAAATATGTCTATAAAATAGTAATCAGCACTTTGACATCTGAGGAGATCTTTTCTTTTCAGTGGTCCCTGTTTGATTGCCAGGGGTGTCTGCAGAGCTGCTGGAGGGCAGTGAGAGCCCATGGCAGAGAAGCAGGATTTAAACATTTGCTGTTGGAGTTGTGGATGTTACCTTGTGCTGTTATCACCCACAGGTTTTTGCAGAGGTGCTGGGTGCCTTTCCCACACCCAGGCTGTGCAGAGCTGGGTAAGTAGCACTGAATTTACCACGGATTTTGTTTTGTGAGGAAGCACAGAGCGAGTTATATCCGGGCTTGGCTGATGCTGTATTTACCAGCAGCTCTTTGCCTGCTGGCAAGAGAAGGATCAACTTTGAAAAGTTCTGGAAGAGAGCAGAGGTTGGTATTTGGGTCTTTGGGGGATTTCAGTGGTGGGGGTGCAGCACTGGGCTGTGTCACAGTGTGAGCAGTGCCAGGTGTGTCCAACACCGCACGGTCCCCGGGCTGGCGCTGCCGTTTCTATGGCAGCGGCGATTCTCTCCTGGCAGTAATCACAGAGCTCCTCAAAAACCAACGCCTGGAATTTGTTTTGCTCCTCGCTTCAGCCTCTCCTGCCGGCTCAGAGCACGTTTGGTGTGGTGCAGGAGAGCTGAGCCCCGTTGGAAGGGGGGTTTCTCTGAGGAACCGGGGGGTCACAGCCACGTGTGGCGCGAGCTGAGCCACGCGCTCCCTGGAGGAGCTGGGAACAAGCAGGACCTGGAGTGACATCAGTTCACCTCCTGTGGAGCTTCTCCACAGGCTCACCTGTGTCTTTGAATTTTAGGAGGTGCTCAAATCCAGCTATAAAAGAAAGAAAGCTGAAGCAGGGATGGGTCATAGCACCAGTGCTGTGCCAGAAGATTGAGGCTCTCCTGCCTGTCCCTCCCATCCTGAAGCATAGCTGAGGTATTTAAAATCCCCCTGAAAATTAAGTACTTGGGCTGGAAGCAGATGATCATTAAAGCCCCTTCCAACCCAAACCATTCTGTGATTCCATTCTATGAATTTGTGGCCCGTGGAGTGGTTCTTCTTCACATTAATGACATTTGCATGAACAGGATGGTTCTGTTGGACCTGTCTTGCAGCCAGAGATGTCAGAGACAAGAAGAAATTTGTGTGGTAATATGAAGTATAAATTATATTTCCTCTGCAAATCCTTTTCTAGAACTATTGCAGAGTTCCTGATGTATTGTCATTTATTGATGTGATGTAGAATTAGATTCTCTGTCCTTAACCTGGCCTGGAGTAAAGATGCAAATGTTATCTTTATTTTCTCAGAGTGAGAACCACGAGTAAGTAGAGATGAATATGGACATTTTGTTTCATTGTTTTTATGGCTGAGCAGAAAAGCCAGCTGAGATCCCCTGAAAGGTCTATTTTATTGGTACTACATTCTGAACAATTCCATCTATTTTTGCTCTTGACAATTGCTCTTACAATGCCCAGTTTCTTGGCTCAGTGAAATAAAAAGAAGCTTCACACACAGTGGATTAGCCTGGGATCTACTGTTATCTAAGTGAATGTGCTGTTACTGGTTTGAGTAGTTACATTTACTGCAGTAATTGGTGGCATAGATGGTCTTGCGTGCAATCAAAGCTATTTTTAGGTCTCCTGACATGGTTAATAAATAACTGCTTGGGTCAGTGTGCTCAGTGGATGTCATTTCTTAGTAATTTTATTAGCTCATCTCTCTCACTTTCTGTCGTATGAAAGCTATTACTCTCTACAAATAAAATGGAGCAAACAGTAGGGATGCAGAAGTCTTGTGAGGATTAACTTGTGAACAGAGTTGAGAAATTCACCCTAATCCAAGGCAAATATTGTCTTTTTTAATTTCTAACCCAAATGCTAGAGGAATTTCCATATAAAGCTTGTGAGCTGGTGGTGCTGTCCTGGGCTCAGGGGCTGTGCAGCACTGGTGATGTTGGTGTTCCCTGGCTGCACTGGGCAGGATGCACTGGCTGCAGCTCATCGGGGTCTGCTGAGAAAATTGGGTCTTTGCCTTCAGCAGGGCCAAATATTCCTGGGATGATGCTGTGTGCAGTTTGTGGTGTTGGATGGAGCTCTGGATTAGGGTTCTCTGTGCCTTGTTCTTGTGCTCTCTGTTCTGTGTCTTGCTTGAAGTGTCAGGTGATTGACCTCAGTGTTCTGAAACCAAAAGCATCCCAGCTGTACAAACCTCTGGTTATGCTCTGAACGAGCCTTGTCTGGGCAGTGATGGTTCATGGTTCCCCTGGCTCACATCAGGCAGCCTCACAGGAAGGGGTGTTGGATACAGCTCTGGCACAGCCTGTGGCACTGGCGCTGCTCTGGCTGCAGGGCTGAGTCCAGGTTCCACTGCAGAGTGGGAAATCAGGCACGAGCCCACAGCAAAGGCTGAGAGGAAGCAGGTAAGTACAAACCTCTCGTGGGTTTGGACACCACAGCTGGTCTGAGGTGGTTTCCCTGTGACGTGGTGAGGCCCTGGCACAGGCTGCCCAGAGAAGTTGTGGCTGCCCCATCCCTGGAAGTGCTCATGGCCAGGCTGGGTTGGTTCTGAGCAGCCTGGGATGGTGGAAGGTGTCCCTGCCCGTGTCAGGGTGTTGGCACTAGATGGTCTTTAAGGTCTCTTCCAAACCATCCCATGATTCCACATCCCAGCATTATACCAGAGATCCTCAGGCATCTGAGGGATGAGCCCCACACCAGCACTCCTCTGCTGGAGCCAGGGTACAACCAGGGCACACAGAAACCCTTGTGCTGCCTGCCCACCTCCCTCCCTCCTCACAAACTAACAATGGTTCAGTGGGTTCAAAACTCCACATTCAATCCAAACTAACTCAGGTGATTGCACCTTTCACAGCCCCACGCTGTTGTCACCAGTGTGGCACAGCAAATTTTAGAAAAATCAATCTCATTGTCGCTGCTTGATAAAAATACCCAAGTGCTGTTGACTGGGCAAGATGCGACCATGAATCTTGGCTTCATTTTGGGAGAATTTGTAGTGTGCATTGTTGCTGTCTTCTGTGAGACTGCTGTGTTAAAGCTGTTTAAATCCTGCTCCTCAGAGCTCATGGTGCTGTGATCACTGCAGAGCAGGCTCTGGTGTCATATTCCCCGCCTGCCCACCTTAATTGCCATGATTTGCAGCCCCAGGTCATTAGTGAAAGGAGGCTGTGCAGGGAAGAACAATGTGGATAGAGGTTTGGAAATAGCCATGCATTTTCTTTGCCACAGACAGTGCTGCAATCATGTGAAAATCAATCAGAACATGAGAAAAAAGCAAAAGATCTTTTGATCCAGTAGCATCAAAAATGGGGGCAAGTGCTGGGAGAACATCTCCTGAGCCCTCAGAGCAGCCTCTGAAGGGGAGAGTGGGGTACTTTACTCCTGAGAGCAATTTTGCCTTATGGACTCACACACGTCACAAAACCATTATTTTGCTGCCACTGAAAGAATCAGAGCAGGTGTGGGAAGCCGTAAAACGCCTTTATTTGGACAAACACAAAGTGGTTTATCTGCAAGTACAACGGGAGGAGCACCCTGTGGCTCTCAGAAGGATGTATTTGTACACAGAAATGAGAGCTGGGATTGGCAGCTGGGCATTGAAAAGAGAAAACTGATGCTGGGAGCTGCCAGACCCAGCCCAAACCCAGGAATGACATCCAGAAGGTGCAAGTGGATCCACATCCCATCACTCTGGGACAGTAGGGTTTGAGCAAGGGGTTAAAATGCCAAGGGCTTCAATTTCATTTTTGTAAAATAGGGCTGGTGCTTTTTATTGGGAGTTGTGAGGTAAACTGTAGTTATGGTGCTTTCAGCTGGGGGTGAGGAGGGTTGTTTTGATTTTTTTAAGTTTTGCATTCTTTTATAGAAGAAGAAAAATGTGGTAGACTGTTAGTTTGTTCAGTGTCATTGGAGAGGTGGCACTCTCACCCTCCAATCCACTGTCACTTTTAGAAAACTATAAATGTTAGAGTCAGATAACAAACTTCCCTTTTTTCTTCACCTTGAGAGCAGCGGTCTGTGTTGTGTTGTTTCGTGTCCTGTAGTGACAGAGGGTGGTTCAGGATGTTTACAGCAGGGCCATCCCTGAGAGATGAGTTAGATTTTTTTTGTTCCAAATTTGAATTTGCTTCTCAAGATGTAATTTATCTCTTCAAGGCCATGGGATTTTTGCAAAAGATACGAGCTCTATGGAAGCCCATCCAGAAACATCCACTGGGCTCAGAGCAGCAGCACCCTAAAACCAGCAGAGCCGTGACAGAGAGGGGGTTCCCTTGGGTGTTTAGATATCTAAAAACTGCTGATTTTAATGGGCTTATGCAAATGTCATTTGATACAAACTGACATAACTGCTGAATATCTATCAATTCAAATTTTGACAGAAAGTGCTGGTTTTCCAGTATATTTTATTTTTGGCAAGAAATACAATGAGACATGATTTTCTGCTTGTGTGTGCCTCCATCAAAGGTACTTTTGTAAAATGAATGGTAAAGTCCTTTTGACCTATTTCATCGCCAATTTAACTCATTGCCAAGAAAGAAAATGCAGCCAAATCGTTCTTGTTTATTTGTGGAGCTGTGACACAAAATGTAGAGGTGGAAAAGCTTTTAAAACTGGGACTGTTTAATGAATGAACTTTCAGTTATTTTCTCAGTGGGCTGCTCACATTCAAGTCAGTAAGAATACAGCAAAATTTTGACTCTTACAGTCTCTATGCTGCTTCTTTTTTCAGTCAGAACTGGCAAGGTTTGTTCCCTCAGGGAAGAGTTTCCAGAAATGGAAAGGTCCAAGCCTGAACAAACTCTTTCCTGCAGAGCTGCCCTGTCTCCCACACCAATGAACAGCCCAGTGCCAGCAAGGCGCTCTGTCTTCCCCCCGTGAAAAATGGATCTCAAAAACCATGTCCAGGCCCAAAACTGGATGGGAGGCACAGCTTTGCCCTTGCCTGTAGGGAAGGCTTTGGGGAGAAGCTACCAGGAACACGAGGTGCTGCAGAAGCACCCTGGGAAGCAGAGGAGAAAGGCGTTGTGTGTGCTGGGAAGTGTTTGCCAGGACAGTCCAGCATCTCTGTGCCAGCCCAGGTTGTTTTGTTGTTTTGTCACTGCCCTGTGCACCTGTAGCATCCACTCTGCCCCTGCCCATCCTGCCAGAGACGAGGCAGGAGGAGCCTTGCCCCTTGTTGCTACCTGGCACAGACTGATGATGCCTTACCTTGGACTGACTTCACTGCTCTCAGGTAAAAAACACCCTGCAAATCTTGCTCACATTATTTTTTTTTTCTCCAATGAAGTAATTTCTTACAAATTGGGCAGGGTCAGGTGGGATGGAGCCCTGAGCAATCTGATCTAGTGGGTGACATCCTGCCCATGGCAGAGGGTTGGGACTTGAGAGTCTTTAAGGTCCCTTTTATGCTCTGTGATTCTCTGAATAACACTCTAGACAAGCAATGCTGGATTCATCCACCAGTGCAGGTGGGGATGTGTGTATTTTTTTGGAGGCATCAGACAAAAGTGGATTTTATGATGCAAAAGTGAGGGTTTTCCAGGTTTTGAGGGGGTTTTTTCCCCTGCTTTCCATATAAAAGCAGTTCATGATGTACCAATTTGAGCCAGCAGTTCCTCAGCACGTGCTGGTGTGACCTCTCTGGCTTTAGAGAATCCATATAGAAAAGTTTTGGTACTGAGGGCAGCAACACTAATGGCTGGTGTAGTGACAGCTACAGTCTGTTAAATGTTTGTGTTCCCTGCTAGATAGGAAGTATTTTTCTGCTTGTGCAAGAGTCCTATGAAAGTGGCCACTTTTCTTTAATAATAATTTGTGTATTTTGCTAGATTTGTCCAAGGACTTGGAGAAACGAGTCCAACTCCTCAGTTAGAAGGAAGGAAGAAGTCCTGTCCTCCCTGCAAAGGAGCAGCCAGTGCCTTTCTGACTTCTATGACCCCAGATCAAATGTTTTAAATTTGTTTCTGTACACAGAATTGTAGAAATTTTACAGTATTGGCAGAGCTAAAATTTACATTTTCTCCTGATGAAATGTTTAGGCTAAATGAAATTATAGTTTGAAAATACAGTTTGTAGTTTGTATGCACAAATGTGTCTACACAGAGCTTTAATGTTGCAGTTACTCTGATTAAACAAAATAACCTAATCAAGTTAGTTACACAGATTTGGGGAACAAAACTAAAATATAAAGATGAAAACAAAAAAATTGAATCCAGTTGTGTGAATCACACTGGGTCCTTCCCCAAGACAGAGCCACAGGGTTATAAAGGGTCTGATCACTTTATTTCTTTTTCTGTTCACATTTAACAGCACAGACACAGCTGAGATTTGAAACACCGATGTGGCGCCAGGTGTGTGTGTGTGTGTGGTTGGTTTGTACAGACATTTTGTTACTGAGCTCACATCTGCACCCTCTTTCCTTGGTTCCCAAATGTCTTGTTTCCCTGAGTTGCATGAATTCTGCCACCAGAGCTGCTTTGCCAGTCAGTGAGTGAGAGAGCAGGGGGACAGCCAGGTGCCTGTGGGCAGAGGGGGAGCAGGAGGTGATGCTGCAGTGCCTCAGTGTGGGTGTTTGCACTCCTGGAGCGGGGAGGGGACAGGCTCAGGTGCCACTAAGGAGCAGCAACCAGCCCCTGGCCCCAGCAAGGTGATAGGAAAGACACTGAATACACAGAAGAGGCCAATTTCTCTGGTGAGTTCAACCTGAGCAGCTGAAGGTGTAACAGGGGAAGTGGCCCATCGGTGTGAGCGGGGGGTTGGAGGCAGGAGAGTTCTGCTGACACACAATTCACCAGGGACAATTAAAATCATCAGGGCCAGGGGGCTGTGGGCCAGCTGGGGATGAACACTAGAACCAAAGAAAGCTGCTATCACACATGCATGCTCCAAAGCTCTGTCAGCTCTGTGGGGCACAAAACCCACATGTTGGTGAGACAATATAAGCCACATCCATTAGCACAGAAGATGGAACATTTTCTGGTTTGCCTTGAAATGGCACACTTGAGGTATGAAAATCTAATTTAAGGGGTTTATGAATCAAGTATGAGAATGTGTCTCCCTGTGTCCTTTAATGCAGATTTTTCTATTATTTTCTCAGGTCACGGTGGTTGAAAAATGCAAAATGTTCTCAATTCAACACTGCAGCAAACGAGCACAAATGCACACCAGGCTTTACAGAGGGATGTGGCACTCAGATTTAAACAGAAACATGGGGGGTTTACAGGCAGAATACCTGTCCTCAGCAAGCTTTGGGGTTCAGTGGGGTGTAGTTAGGGACAGGTAGCCACAAACTCGTTACAAATATTGAAACAATTAAAAGCTTCCAAGTTCAAACACATCAAGTCATTCACAGTCAAAATGAACAGAACAAGTACACATGATTTAGCTAGTAAAAAAAAAAAAAAAAAGAGAGACTTTGGTGGGTGATTGCATTCCACATTTTTATAGCAGCACTGCAGGCCTGAAGTCAGCACTGTCCTTGTCCCACTGATATATATTTAAAAAAAATATTTCAGTACAGTCACGTTCTAAGCCACGTCTGTGAAGGCATTTTTTTTTTGTTTCCTTTCTACTTGGATGTGACATGGAGGTTATTCATTTTTAGCATGTTTAAAAATTATCCATTTTATATCTCTTTTTTTTTTTAAGAAATATTTTTCCTCATTCCAAGAAAAACATGAGCTTACTTAAAAATTGATATTATGAAAAGTGTATCAAATTTCCTGTTTACTACTCCAAAAAGGCATTTCAGTATTCTCTCTCTAGGGTCTGATTAGATGCTAGCAAAATTCTTAGCAAAACTAAAGCTAACTCTGGAAAAATTCAGCTGGAATTGGCGCTGCTGAAGTCGTACAAACTCTCGAGTCAAGTGGGCCACATTTGCCTGCTCAGGTCTGGGCTAAAGTCAGCATTAAAAAATCAAACGGGCAAAAGCAGCACAAAAATAACACCTGGAGCGTTGCCAAATTCTGTGACCGCCTCTCTCCTCTCAGAGTCCCAAACTTCAGGTTTTTCCCCTCAGATCTTTGCCTGCCCGCACCGCGCCTCTCATCCCATCCGGTCAACGACCCAAGTGGCGCTTTCAGCGTTGGGATTCCCATTCCTCGCCCTCTTCCCCTCCTGCTGCGGCTTGCTGGGGACTCGGCGGGTGGCACGGGGCGACCCTGGCGTCATGTGGTGCCAGCGGGCTCTGTCCAGCCGCGGGAGCTGCCCTGCTTGCTGCTGGAGAGGCTGTGCCGGGGCAGGGCGCGCAGCCCCAGCAGGCGGCAGGCGGCCGCGCGGTACTTCCTCGACATGATGTTGTACAGGATGGGGTTGATGGCTGCGCTAAGGTAGAAGAGGACAAAGGACACCAGGTTGCAGTACTGGCTGATCACTGCTATCTCCAGGGAGCCGGCTTCGAAGGATTTGGAAAACAAGTAGCGTCCTACGTGAAAAGGCAACCAGCAGAGTATGAACGCAAATACCACCACGACTAAAACGAAAACAGCAGAAGAAAGCGTGTTAAGTGTGAGTATCAACATACAGGTGATTAACATTCTGTTCTGCAGCTCTGTTCCTTTAACCGTTTAATCACAAAGTGTGAAAATTCCTCCCCTAAGCTTTCACTTGTGTCTCAGTACATTCTCTAGAGTATAAATCGGTGACACTTAATACACTTGGATCATATCTAAACAGGCTGCCTGAATATTGCCCAACCAATCTGTTGTAGCAAACTTCTGACCTACAAAACCTATGTTTGCATCAACAGACTGTTAAAGAATCCAAATGGTGACAAAATATGACCATCTATCATCTGCAGTGTTTAGCAAAAGCAAATTATATATGATAGACTCAACACTGTGGTTTATAATGAAGAATGTAATCACTGGGAAGCAAAATTATTTAAGACAAAATGTAAAATTGTTAAAGGCAAAGGCCCCAGAATAAAACACAGAATGGGAACTTGTAGAGCACATATGCCAAGACAGGGAGAGTGGTTCATTCATCACTCCAGTTTGTCTATTTTTTGGAACATGAGTTACTCCCAAGAAGAGTAAAACTAAATGTGTAGTATATAACTACGTACTTAGTTACACAGTATATCTGTAATACTGTGTTACTAGAGTGGTTGCATTTACTTGTAAATATCATGTCTGCAGAATAATGGGAATGTGTGTATCTCTGAACACTGGCCCATTGGAATTTTCATCTGAGAGAAAGGGAAACAGTTTCTGTTCATTTCCTGTGTGCCTTTGACCTCTATTATTTTTCATATTGCTCTGAGTGTATCTATTAATATATTACAGAGAGAAAAAACAGAAAACTCCAGCAAGGGCTTCTGACATTCTTAAGAAATTTTTACAGTTAACCTGTTCATGGAATCACAGAATTGTTTGGGCTGGAAAGGAACTTAATGAAAATCTTTTTCCACGCCCCCTGCTTTAAGCAGAGACACCTTACACGAGACCAAGTTGTTCAAAGTCCAGTCCAACCTGGCCCTGGTGGGCAGGTTGTGTTAGCAACCTGCTTGTGTTAGCTATCCTCATGTAATGTCTTAGAAGATAATAAAATTCAAATTACCAAGAGAATTACAGGTATATAATTTATAGGTGTCTTTCCACAGAAATTCTGTACCAGCATTCCCAAGTTTAAAAGGACTTGTGGTGGAGTGGAAAGCACCAGAGCTTGAGGCTCAGAAGAGGTTTTCCAGCTCTGCATCTTCTTGAGCCAACCACTTCCAGTTTTCCCTCACTATCTTCACTACAAAATTCATTTGATTCCCTAGCTCACATGGGGATTTGAATCCATGTAATGAATATTAGCATGGTGGCCATTATGAATGAGCAGAGTTTAAAGCACAGCCTATTAGAACTAGAATTTTAAGCACATGTAGGCATGCAATATCCCTAGTCAGGCTTTTGACAGTTTGATCTTCATGCATGCAGAACCCTGTGGATTTCAATAGAAATGGGATGTGATAGCTCCTTTGCAAGTCAAGCTATACATTTAGGTGTTTAATTTCAGTCCCAGAAGCATAACCTGTCTTTATAGTTAAAAGAACTTCTGATGCTAATCCCATTTACTTGATGTTCCATGACTTGATAAAGCCTCAGAAAGCACCTTCTAAATTTTAAGCAGAACATTAACACCAGTGAGAGTTGACTGCATTGAGCATCTGCTGCCACTGAGCTCTCAGTAACTTCTTCCCATCTTTCTATCAGGCACCAGACTATTATCATTTAGGGAATATTTGCTCTCTGTCAGAGGAGAGTCTTGCTACTGCCTGGCTGTCCTCAGACCTTGTAAAAGGAAAAAAAAAAGAGTGCCTGAAATATTGCAATGCTTGTGGCAACACTTTAGAGCAGAAATAAGCATTTTTTATTTCAAAATTCTTTACAGTTAAGTATATGGAAATATAAGCATGGTAGTAATATAGGTAATTTACTCATTGTCAGTGGAAGTTCATAATCCTGAACCTCTAGAAGTGTGAGCAATTAATTATTTTCAAGGTCACGCTTACCAGACTGAAGTAATTCTATTGATCATAAAACGTAGCTGAAAGGGCATAAAGAATGCTGCTGGTTTTATTATTCCTCCTGCTGTTGCAGAGTAATAAATTAGGACATGAACAAAAAGATCAGATAGGCTCCTATCTGATAATTAAGGTACTTAGGACTCACTGCCACCTCTTGTCTGCCTCATTAGCCCACCACTTCAACCTTGCTGAAAGGAGCCTGTGAAAGCTTCTCCCTGCAGAGCATCTTGTCCCCCCCAAAATCCACGGGATGACTTGCACTGCAGAGGACTTTTGGCTTGGGTAAAAGCACGCAGCAGCAGCAGCAGCAGGATTCTGCAGTTTTCAGACACTAAACTGCAGGACAACTTTTTGGGTTTGTGTTTCAAACTGCCACTACGTGCACTGACTTAGTATGTTAAAACTTGTGTTTCCATGTGCCAACCACGAGTGCTGTTTAAAGCATTCAGCAGTGTCGATACACAAAGTTAGGAATTACAGTGTCTGCTGTCCTGATCCTGTTTTCTTACAGTCTGTGAGATTTTACAGCATCACAGACCTCAAAGGAGACTCAGTGCTCCTGGTTCAGCTTATCCTGGGGTTTTGCTAATAAGAAAATGCAGATACATTTTCATAAGCTTACACAGCCATGGTAGGACATAACCCCAATTTGCTAAAATCCTAAAATCTTGATACTCTTTTCCTATCAATCTTAGTGCACATCATGCCCTGCCTGCCTGGCTCTAGTCTGCAGCTCAACTTCATAGCCTGAGAAGGGTTTAGTTTTGTTTAAAAATGAAATAAACTGTTCTGTGTAAATAACATTGGTATCCACAACCAAAGAGCAAAAACGCTCAAAAATCTCGAGGGCACAAGCTAATTATAACTGTAGTATTTGTCCTTGTCAGGGATTCTTACTAATGCTTGTTTAACTGTTTGGGAGTCCCCAGCTCAAACCAGTTAGAAATAAACCTAAGAGAGGAGGAGAGTTTTCCTACAGCTACCCTGAGCTTTAGCCTTTTGTATAAAACATTTTCTTTCCTTTGGAAAGAACTACAGCAAACTATCAGAGAGCTCCCTGTCTTTATCTCTCTCACACACACACACAAGCACACACATCCTTTTGGAAAAACAGAGCAAGAGGACTCGTACCTAACATTTTCACAGTTTGCTTGTTGTTCTTATCCCTGATGGCAGTGTTCGGACCGATGTTCTTCCTCTTCCTCCTCCAGAGCTTCCTCCCGATGAGGCTGTAGAGCACGGTCAGGCAGAACACGGGCAGGAAGAAGAAGATGCTGGAGGTCCAGACCATGATGGTGAGCAGCCCCGAGCGGATGGCGTACTCTGTGGCTCGGCACTCGTTGGTGCTCAGGGGGTTGGTGCCGTTCTCGTGCTCGACCCCCACCAGGATGAAGATGGGGCCGGCGCTGATGAAGGAGATGGCCCAGAGGAAGAGGATGACCAGCTTGACCTTCCCCTTGGTGATGATGACTTTAGCTCGCAGGGGGAAGCAGATGGCGACGTACCGCTCCACGCTGAGCGCCGTGATGTTGAGGATGGTGGAGTAGGTGCAGCTCTCGCTGATGAACTGGAAGAGCTTGCACAGGAGGTTCCCGAAGTTCCAGGGCCGGTACTGCCAGAGGCGGAAGAGGTCCAGGGGCATGCAGAGGAAGATGAGCAGGTCGGAGAAGGCCATGCTGGACAGGTAGAAGTTGGTGGTGGTCCTCATGTCCCGGAACCGCGACACCACCAGCATGGTCATGAGGTTGCCGATGATCCCGATGACGAAGAGCAGGACGCAGGCGACGGTGATGCCGGTGAGCACGGGCACGGGGAACAGGTGCAGCGGGGGCTCGGCTCCCGTCCGGTTCTCCGCGCCGCGGCCGCCCGCGCTCCCCTCCCGCATCCTGGCGCCGCGGGCTGCGCATCCCCGCCCGGCGCGGCGCGGCCCGGCCCCGCGCGGTGTCCGCTGCGCGCCCGGGCAGGTGCGGGGCCGGGGGCGGGCAGGGACGGGCAGGGAACGGGCAGGGAACAGGCGGCCCCGCTCCGCCTCTCCGCGCCCCGCCGCTCCCCCCGGCCCGGGGCGGGCGGGCGCTGCCGCGCGTCACAGGAGACGTGGGCACGGAGCGGCCCCGCTGCGACCCCCGCGGCCGCTCCCGAGCCGCCAAACTTTCCTGCCGAGCCCCGGGGGGAGCAGCGCGGCTCAGCCCCTGCCGGGTCCGCCCCCGCTCCCTGCCCCGCCGCCCGCCCGCTTGGGCAGGTGCGGTGCCGCCTGGCCGTGCCCCCGGAGCCCGGGTGCCGTGCCCAGGTACCCAGGTGCGGAGCCGCCTGCCCGTGCCCCCGGAGCCGTGCCCCGGTGCGGTGCCGCCTGTCCGTTCTCCCGGGGCCCCGGTGCCGTGCCCAGGTACCCCGGTGCGGTGCCGCCTGTCGGTGCCCCCGGAGCCGTGCCCCGGTGCGGTGCCGCCTGTCCGTGCCCCCGGAGCCGCCTGTCGGTGCCCCCGGAGCCGAGCCCCGGTGCGGTGCTGGCTGTCGGTGCCCCCGAGCCCGGGTCCCTTCCCGCGGGCGCTCTCAGCGCTCCGTCCCCGCTCTCTTGGCCCCGCGGCGCTCGGCACACGCGGCCGGTCCCGCAGCCGTGGGTGCGATCGCTGCCTCCTCGCTCCGTCTCTTTGCTGTGCCCTTGGATCTTGGCAGGAGCCCGGCCAGGCTCCTGCTCGGTGAAGCTGCAGCAGCCGCCCGCTTCTACATGATTTACCCGCAATTAAGTTTCAATTCAGCGTGTTACTGCTGTCCTCTGCTCTGCCCTTTGCAGGCACAGGCAGAACCGTGCTTCCCCAGCTGCAGACTGCTCTTGTACGAAAGGAGAAGTTGGACCCAAGAAATAAGATGTGAGCAGAACAAGGTGAGATCAGAGGCAGTAAAGTAACTTGCCACCCATCTGTATAGGGTGTATCTTTCCAGCTTGTCCCCACAAATTCTAAGGGTATGTGTGCTGCAGCTCAATCTGTTTTCATTCCTGCCTGTCTAGAGGGGCTGGATCTCTTGTGTCCCATCTCTCAGGAGGCAGCCAGTGCTCTGAATCCATGCTGGCATCTACCTTAACCATAGGATCATGGAATGGTTTGGGTAGGAAGGGATCTTAAAGCTCACGCCATTCCCACCTCGGGATGCCCTGCGCCAGCCCAGGCTGCTCTGAGCTCCATCAGTCCAGCAGGGAAGCAGGTTTATGCCATTCCCCTTCCACGGCTGCAGGGCTTTGCTGGAGGGTAGACAGAGCACAAGTGTGATGTGACACAATGCTGAGTTACTCTGCCTGTGCCCGTTTTCTGTAATTTGTGCCTTCTGTAATCATGCAAGCATTAGCCTTTGTGCCTTGTCCATATCCTAATTTGGATGATATATTTCTGCAGTTTCACTGGAATCAGTATTCTCATTCCTGCTCATGAACTGTGAGACAGTTTTGCAGCAAGTTACTCAACAGTTGCTAAATTTTATGAGGGATGGCTGCACATTATTGCAGTTGAAAAGGAGGAAGAGTCAAATGTACTTCTCACTTTGTCTACCCAGCTGCCTGTATAGTTGTGTTATATGTTTCTGAATAAAAACCATGGGCTTTATGCCACTAAAAGATAGTTATTTCATATTAGAACTGTGTCCCCAGTCTAATTTACATGACATTGCTTTATATTTTGGAGGAGATGGCAACTGTTTATGTGGTTAGGCTGCCAAATACTTTGCACTATTGTAAGGAATTATCTCACTCCTTTTTAAAATTTCTTTTCCCTAATACATTCTCAGACCAGTGATGTTAGTTGCAGGATGTTGATATTTACCAGAGAAAATGGCCCAAAGCTATAAATGTGACTTTCTATGTAGAGGGGATACTTCATGAAATTATTTTTGGCTTTGCTCAACTGTGTCTTGTCAAAAATGACAATTTGTCTTTCTCCAGGGAGAAAAATGTTGGGATTTTTTTAGAAAATAATTATTTCTTTTCTAGAATAATAACTGAATTGTGGTGTGTATACCAAAATCAAGTACCAACAGTGAGTGAGCACCAGATCTGCACACTCCAGACAACCTGAGCTTGCAATGCAATGATTTAACCCTGAATTTCTTGGGAGTTTGATGTGTTTTGAGCCAATTGGATCAGAACTGGCAGCTGCATTTCAAATGCAGCAACACTGGTCTCCTTCTTAAAAGGGTATCATGAGTCAAGGGCTCCTCTGGCTGCTTTTCCTGCATGGGGTTGGATCAGGGCCAGAAAAAAATGCCAGCTGAGAGAGAAGAAAGGCAGCTTTAGTTTTCTTTTTAATTTCTTTGGTGATTGCAGGCCAAATTTGGATGGAATTTAAAGATTTGTCATCCCACAAGCACGGCACGATAATGGATTCCTGCTTGGGCTTTGCATTTGCTAAAGGACAGTGGGGCAGAGAGTGGTGACAGAGGAGGTAAGAAGTGTGAGAGAAGAAGGCTTTAGGCTCCCAAAAGTTATCTACCAGCCCTCAGCTGCAAGAACATTAGTTTCATGTTGCCAGCAAGATAAGAGTGAAGGCATTGGTCTTAATGCATTGAGAGAAAGGGGCTTTGAAGTTAAGGACTTTTTATTCTATTTATCCACTAGCTGGATGTATGAGCAAACCAGATATTAAAAAGATAATTGAGAAAACACATTATACTAGACATTTACTTTTCATGGAACTCTTAAATTACTTGTGTCTCTCTTCAGTAGCTTCAAAAGTGCATTGAGCACTGGAGATGAAATAGAAGAGTTTCTATTTGTGGAGCTTTGTGATTTCTCTCCGATGTTCCATTCTTTCAATTTTCTTCTTGTCCAGTAAAGTTCTAATTCTTGTTTATATCAGTCTTTGTTGTCATGGAAATATCTGAAGGCTTTGAACCTACAATCATTATGTGTTTATTGTGGAGAGAATAAACTGGAAAACAGATCGTAAGGTAGAGATTAATTTTAAAATGATGCACCTCCAAAACTCAGAGAAAAGCAAATTCAGGTTTTTTGTATTATATCCAGAGACAGAAGGTGTTTTGACTGCTGTTATAAACGTGGTTTAGAGCAGGAGGTAGCACCTGGTGTATGCTTTCAAAGGTTATGGTTTAGCAGCTCTCATCACAGGAGTGCAGCTGGAATAGCAGTAATCCAGCTTAATAAAGTCAAACACAGAATGAGCTCAAATTACTTTACAGATGTTTATTTAGCAGTAATATCTGCAAGCAGACTTCAAAACACTGCTAGTTTATTAATCAGCAAAGCTGTGCTCTGCAGTCACTAATTCTGAGGTTTAGACCCAGCTCACTGGGTCACACCTGGGCATTGTGTCCCTCTTCCTCAGCCTCACTCCCAGCTCCAGAGAGAACCTTGGTGCAGTGATTCCACCCCTGCCATGGGCAGGGACACCTTCCACCATCCCAGCCTGGCCTTGGACACTCCCAGGGATCCAGGGGCTCCAGAGCTGCTCTGGGCACCCTGCGCCAGGACCTCCCCACCCTCACAGGGAGGAATTCCTTCCCAATATCCCATCCATCCCTGCCCTCTGGCAGTGTGAGTCCATTCCCCTTTGCCCTGTCATTCTGTGCCCTGGTGAAAAGTCCATTTCCAGCTCTCTTGGAGCCTCTGGAAGATGCCAGAGCCTTCTCTTCTCCAGGCTGAACAAACACCTTCTACTGTAGTTTGGTAATGGGTAAAGATCAGATGTTTTGCTACTAAATAAGAATTCCCAGTGCTTAAATAATTGCTGAAGTCCAGAAACATAAGAAGTACCTCAAGGGAAACACTCAGAATTTTGTCCTCTGGTCACAAGATCACTTTCAGGGATTTCTTCAGCTTACTGCTTCCAGATGCTGCTCACCAGCTGGGATCTGGGAGCCAGTTATATGGATTGCATAACATGGCATTGCTCAATGGTTTGCATTTTGTCCTCTGCATTGCAACCATCTCTGGCATTTAGTGGATCATATCCGATACCAATCAATGTCAGGGAAATGATCTAAGACAGGGTTGTCATGGAAGCCATAGGATGACACCAATAATCACTGTGAGACTAAATAACTATTTAGTAAAAACGTTTTATATAAAAGTCATGTAGAAAAATTTACAATATTCACATATTGACGCAATCTGTAAAAATTAGCTACATATGTCATTCAGCATAAAGTGAGATGAAAAGTGTGAGTCAGGACACAGCACAAACAGAACTTGCTATATTTTTCCATTCTTCTTTAAAGGTGTCCTGTCTGATATCCCTTGATAATCTTCCCCCAGGATAACATCTGGCAAACATGCCTTCAGATCACTCAGAAAATTACTATTTGGTATGATTCCTGTTGCAATATGCTCTGCATGCAGTGATCAAATCTGATAGCAGGGATCAGTCCTGTGCTGAAAGCACCAAGCCCAGTCCATCTGCAAGGAGAACCTACAAAAGTCATTTCTGCAAGGTAACAGACATACAGGTATGTAGGGAATGGCTCTGCTCTCCAGCCTTTCTGGCTGGGAGAAAATTTCTGAATTAAATACTGAAATCAGAGAGAAAACTGTAGAAATGTTTTCTGTTCTCTGTCAAAACAGATGATTTGAGAAGGAGGAAAACCAAAGTGTTCCAGTAAATGGTGAAGAATTTCACATATTTGATTGCCACTGAACACAGCACGTGTGACACTGTCAAACAGCAGGCAGAAGTTAAACCTCATTATTTTCAGCTTACTCTGGTGTGTTTCTTGGCTCTAACCTGCCAAAAGAAGGGTATTCCTGAAATTCTTCTCTTGCTGCTCCAACACAGTATTTAAGTGAGCCAAGGTCCCTGCTTGTCTGAATGGCCAGATAAAGATGGGCTGTGTCTGTTAATCCCCTGCTGTTGATGGGCAGGATGAACCATGCCTGTTTACTGCTGAGGCCCATGTGCAGGGGCTGCTGTGATTTAATTACAGCATGCAGGTGAATGGGAGGGTTCCCACGGCAACCCCACTGTATTAAAAAAATATAGCCAGACCTCATCCTGTCATTTACAAGTAACATTTGCAGAAGTGTCTTCCTTTCCCTCCAATTTTATTTTTCCACCTTTCTCACTGTTTCCTGCAAATCTAGGCAAAAAGCATTCATGGTGCAATTTGCTATTACTCCACTGACAATGCTACAGATGTGCTGATTTACACTACCTGACTTGCTGTGCATTGAGCCCATACAGTCTAAACTTTCAAACCCTTTTAATACAAAACAGTCATTTTCATAGAGTTAGAAAATATACTGTTCATTTAAAAAAAATGTGTTTTATAAAAAAACATTGGGAGAATTTTCTGCCCATTCCTAAAAAATAAAATCAAATATTTACAGCATTATCTAAATAAGCAGCATATTTGTAAGTACAGATAGTTGTGCCTGTTTTCCTCAAAATATTAGTCATTGGGGTGTGTTATTCTACATTACATCCTACCAAACACAGACCAGTACAAATAAACATGGAAGAATCTTGTCATGCCTAAATTGCTGCAAATTTCTCCCAATATTCAGTATTTACAGAAACCCACCTTTTTTTTTTTCTGGATCCAGTTCTTGCTGTCAACAAATGTAACAGCAACTGCATTACTGAACTTATTGGGAGCCTGGTGAGATGTCTGCAGCAGAGTAATTAAGTAAATAGGCACTATTACAAAATGTTGATCAAAACACAGATTGATTTCAAAAGCTCTTCAGTGACATTCCAGCAGCTGTTCTTATGAACAATATCCTGCACAAGACAAATGTGTTTACTCAAGACATGATCCTGGAGAATGCTTAAGCACATACTTAATTTCAAGCATGTGGATACCCTGGTGTAGTCAGACTGTTTGTGTACTTAAAATTAATTAGGTGCTTAAGTGCTTTGTTAGAGGAGATGAAGATGTGCAGCTTCTGCAAAACTCCTGTTCAAAAAACTTCAGGAGAAATTCCACAGGCACTTGGGTACAGTATGTACAAAAGTTCCTGATATATTCCAGACAGGTTCCCAATGGAGAGCAGAAATAGAATCTGATATCCAGTCTCAGCCTTGAGGAACCAGACCTGGAGCATCCATCATCCCTGGTGCCACGGCCCAGCCAGCCTGGAGCATCCATGACGCTGGTGAGCCCTTACCTGCCCGGGGTTCTGGCCAAAGCAATCACCTGAGGTTCTGAATCCCTCACACACTCCCAGCCTGGCTGCCTGTGCCTGCACAGAGCATTGCCACAGCCAGCTGCTGCTGCTCTGCCTGGCTGCTGGGACAGAACTCGGCACGCGGTGAGTGAGCTGAGAAAGGGCAGTCCGCTCTTTCTGGTATTGATACAGCTTTTGCTTGTGATCCCGTTTTATAGGAATTTAAGCTGTCCTGACTAGAAAAAACTGGGCCATTTGGGATCATGATTTTCATGTTCTAACTGATCATAAAAGCTCCAAAAAAACTTGCTTCTTTGTCCATGTCAACTATGTCACTGTTGCTGACAGAGACAAAAATCCTGTCCTCTCTCTTCAGCTGAAACACACCACCTTGATAGATGGAATAAAGTCCATATTCTGCCTTTTTAGACCAGCAGCTTGTCCTTGCGCTCTTCATGAGCAAGATGGGCTCAGGGTAATTAGTCAGTTTGTAAACATACTGGACAAGCTGTTTGGGGTTTCTGATTTGTCCCAACGATTGTGAGTCCTCGTTCTCATTTTCACGGAAGCGAAAGTAAATTTGTGAGTAGATGTAGTAAAAGCCCGTCTGGGGAATCACTAACTCGCCATTTCTCAGCTCCACATTGTAAAGGAAGGAGTGGCCTTTTCTTGATGATTCCCAGTTGTTGATTTTGTGTCCAATTCCTCTTCTGGGCAAGGGATTTACTTGGAAAAAAAAAGAGAAAAAGAAATGCTAACTTAAAAAACAGGTAGTGAAGTCAAGTGCCTGCTAGCTGAGGAGCCTGGTTTTTCATAACAAAGTAAGGAAACCTGCTCTTCTCAGCAGTTCATTAGGTCCATTCTCACAACAATCTGATGGTCCACAAGTAAGCTTAATGTGGGAATTAACATGAACTGCCTTTTTAATATTTGTGCTCCCAAATAAGGGGGGAAATTATGTTTTTACTTAGTAACAAAATTAAAATATCCATTAGTGTCTGATACTCTCTGAAGCTGCAGAAAGCTGAGCAAGCCCCTCATTAACATGGCCTGAATGTCAAGTCTCTCCTGTCTGTCTCACATTTCTAATAGGTCTGTCACCATAGCAGCTGGGGCTCGCACAACCAACAGAAGGAAATGAAACAAAAGAGGAAAACTTAACACTAGGAAGGACATCTAAAGTTCTTTTTCCCCCTAATGAAGGCTCCAAAAGAAGAGCTAGGGAGGTACTCAGAGGAAATGGGCTTTCTCTCTGTTTGGTGGGAATTAGGAGAAAAAACCCAAGGTCTGGGACAAGACTATTTGTTTCCTACGACTAACCCAACACAAGTATTAAAAGATGTTTTGAGGCTAGCAATGGGAGAGTAACTTAATTAATTCTGTGGTCTTTAACTGTGGTTAAAGGCTTCTCCTTACTGCGGGAGGTCAGGGAGCTCCTCCTGCTGCTGCTGCCCGTCAGGTGCGCCGCGATCCGGCGGATGGGACCGCGCGGCTGCTGCCCCTCCGTGTGCGGCAGGGTCAGAGTCCTCTCAACTGAAGGGAAAAAGAAACCCCACATCAGAAACAAGGACTTTAGAAAGCACATCTGTTCCACCTGACTTGATTTTAAGGAATAGCTATATCACTTTTTAATTGACTGAATCATATGGCTGATTGTTGGCTAATAAGGCTCAAATTCTGTTTTCACGCTTGCTCATGAAATGTCTTTACGTGCCTCTTTATTCTTTTTCTCCTCCCTCTGCCTTCAAGTTACTGACAAAATAACCCATAGTACTCAATTTTATGGTTAAATATTCCTAATCTCCCTGTGAATTTCCACTTGGAGGTTGTAATGCTTTCATGCAGCATCTTTAGTGTGAGCTTCAGCAGAGCTGTTCCTTAACTGATCTCTGCAGCTCTGTGCTGCATGTTCCTGGGGAGGGCTTTTTAAACATCCCCCATGCACATGGGACTGAGATCCAGAGGCTGAGTCCTCTGCATCCACCTTGGTTACCTTGCTCTAACCACTTGACAGTAATTCTCCTGAAAAAATTTACCTTCTAGTAACAAGTAATCATTTTTGATGACTTGAGGCCAGTACAAGATCTTAGATCATACAAGAATTTTATGCCAGTTTTATGCACTTTTAAAAAATCAAGTCATTACACATCAAGTGCCCCTAGCAGGTCCTTTTTACCACAGATAATAAAATGATTACAATACCATTGATTGCAGATATGTTTTCCTCATAGCTTCTTGACATCATCTGCCAACAAACACAGTAAAAATGAATTAGCTTGTCAGCTGAGGCTGACAGGGGCAGGAAAAAGACACACCTTTTTTTACTCATGAATAAAGGGGATTCTGAAATTGATCAGCAAGAAAATGGGGAAAAAGCACCTATTAATTTGTTGTAATAGGTGATGGAAGGCATAGGAAAATATTTTCAAGAGCTCAGGCATAAGACTATTGAAAAATCTGAATTCCATGCTTCTCTCAAATAAGAGAAGTGTCCAAGCACCAGCTTCCAGTTGCAGAAAGCTGCAAAAAACACTTGGCACTGTGAACTATATGGTCTTGGATCTGAGAAATTAATTTATTTTTATACCTCTACCTATCTATCTAAACTCTTAATCCAGCATATTTTACTTTGTGCGTTCCCCTTCTTCATAACTGCTTGCTGACTGCTGAAACAAACCAGTTTGGTGTGGACAATGGTGCAGCAGCAGTAAGTGTGGTGATGGTTTACCTGGGTGGCTAATAAAGCCTGTATTGCCAATTATTGATGGCTTTTGTCCTGCCACATTTCTATTTATCCATCTATTCTAACAGTAATAGTAGTATTATAATAATTGGAACTTATTTCTGGCACCCAGCCTACTTTTTTTAAGCAATCAGGGAGCTAGTAGGTATATTAGATGTGTAAACATCCACCAACTAAAACAATGCTTTGTCTGTGCAGGAGTTCAGGGACTTCACTGGCAGAGCTTCCACCAAAGGAGCTGAGATCTCTGAATACAAATAGAGACTCTGGTTTGGACTGCAGGATCTGTTTTTGCCAGGAAATTTCATCCAGGAGATAATTTCTGTGGATGAGCTTGTTTATGTGCTGGAGATGGGATTTTGAAAGCCATTCCAGAGGATTTTAGCTCCTGTGCTGTTTCAGCCAGACTGCCTTTGTCCTCTGTAGCCAAAATGACGTCTATGGTGTGTAAGACACGCAGGAGGTGCTCTTTGGGAAGGTGCTGTGCCTGATGCTGTGTGCCCACTTGCTCTTTCCTCCATCACTGCATCACACAGCTCGTGACTGGAGCACTCCTTAGGCACCTTTGTACTTCTCCCAGTGTTACATTTAACCTCATTTTCTCTCCCTAGTCCCCCTGTATTTTCAAAGAGGCAGTGACAGCTCTGATAGCACCATGACCTGTATAGTCAGGCAGAAACCCTTTACCCTGAGGTATTTCAGATAAGCCAACCCATCACTGGAATTTGCTTAGTAGAAGCTGATAGTCTTTGCTTTAGTATTTCCTGAATGCAGTGAATCCACTTTTATGGGTTGTTTTTCCCTTTGCTTCAGTGCAAGCACTGCAGCTGGAGCTGTGGCCTGACAATTGCTTTGCAATAAAACAATCCTCCTTTATTCTGCTATTAGGATTCCTTCAGCTGTAACAACACCAAGCACACTGCTCCCAAATACCTTTTTAATTAACTTTCCCAGGTGCCACTTTACTTGCCAGCAGGGATCAGCTTCTCTGTCTTCACTCTCGATGAGCTCCAGGTTTTGGATGGAGTTGCCGATCTCCTCCCCGGTGAGACAGGCGATGCCGCTCCTGGAGTACGAGTCCTGCAGCTGCAGCACAGGGAGAAGCCAGGACTTTTCATCCAGCTGTTTACAGCTGTGGTATGTCACTATATGCACTAACTGCTAGGAAACACACTTTTCCTTTCTCTAAAGTATGGTGCAAGTAGGGCTATATGAACAAGAGGATTTAATTCATCCTGATCTGACATATTTAAATATGAGGGCACACCTCAAATGCAAAAATATGCTTGTGTCATCTACATGGACATAAATCTGGTGTCCAGTATTCAACTTAACAGGTTTTGTGAAAATTTAAAAGCCAAATCCCTGATGTTGGAAACTCTTTAGATTCTCTAGTTCTGCATTAGAAACATTTCTTTAGACAGATTATTGAGGATGAAATTCAATATTAGACAGATTATTGATGATCAAATCAAATACTAGAACTTAAAAGTATTTTCTATGCTGTATTTTCTGCCAATTGCATTTATAATCCAGACCTTTGCTGTTTTATATATCTGTACCATATCCTCCCCATATCCAGTTTAGGCTCTCTCCTAACACCATTTATCCTAATAATCCAGACAACTGAAATGACATTAGAGTCCAAATAAAATTATAATGCTGAATGTTTTTGACATGAAAATATCAAATATCTATCTGTATCCTCTAGTCATGGAGAAAACACTTTTGTTTTCTGCAAAGATTGGAGAGATTGGCAAAACTCCTTTTGGCTCCAAGGGAATGTGACTGGGAGGGTTTTCCCGGTGGAAATCTCTCTCCAAGCTCCCTGCGGATGCGACTCCAGCTGGCGCTGTTGGTTAATGCGGGAGCACAGGACCTGAGAGCAGCCCTTGTTTGCTCCTGCTACACACTCGTCAGCCCTGAGGAGCCAGCAAAGCACTCCGGGAACTTGGAGAGAACAGCAAGAAACATGCAAAGCATTCAGATGGAATCCTGGCAGCAGCATTTAAATTTCACTCTTTTGTTGTGTTAAAGAAGCTTGGTTTGCTTTGCTAAACAGATGCATTTTTTCCTACAAGCACCAGTTTTTAGCTGTCCTTGAGACTGGGGCACTGAAAGCAACAGGTGAATTTTCTCCTTCCCTCTCCATGCCTTTCCTGGCTGTTGGAAAACAACAGTTTAGGTAGAGATTTCCTGCTACAAGGGCAGGAGATTTCACACCCTTCAAGTCCCACCTTCAGTTTGCAGCAGCAGATTCCACTGAGCTTCAGCTAGTACTTGAAATTATGTATTTTGGAGGCAGCAGAAGGAAAAGTGTGTTTGTGAGGGTTTCTGTGTCTTTGCCAAGGAGTGCAGTGGTATTTTTAAATGAGGTTTCAAGAACTCAAAGTGATTAATATTATGTGCTCATTAAGGTAAAACTACTGCCTCTGACCCATTTAACTGCACAATGAGCTTCTATAAAAAAGTAGTTTGACGAGTTTAAGATAAAAAGCCAGACATAGGCAACTTGTGAGGTTACTGTTTATTCTTTTTGCACAGCTCAGCTCCCAGCTCTGCCCTCCCATCTGGGAGCAAACAGCCCTGTGCCTCTGCCTCTGCCTCACCTGCTCACTTTTCCCCAAAACAGCTTCACTCTCCTGGCACTAGAACCTTACTTTGTGTGCAGTTTGAAACCTCAGGGAATGCAACCTTGCAGCAGCACCTGATGGAACTGAGGGACTGGGACTTCTCTTGTAAGATTTACAAGCAGCACTGAACCCTCTGAAGACACAACTCCTGCAGGAAGTTATTGGAGTGGTTACTGGACTTGAAATAGGAGGAAGCCTGAGGTTATTTTTCTTCCAGCCCTGTATCCTGAAGCATAAGAACTTCATTGTCTTAGTACTTCCTCTTAAACCAAAACAGTTACACAAATGTCATACTCCTAGTCCTAATCAGGGTACTACAGCTGTAGTAGACAGACAAACCCTGCTAGATACCAGCATGCTTTTTGTAAAGACAGAAATACCTGCAGTCTGTGCAGCCACAGTGATTTGGTGAAGGTGTAGAAATGCAGGTATTGTGAACAAAAAAGAGGGAAGAAAAATGTGCAGATAAAAATCACAGTTTATCTACAGAGATATATTCCACATGCACCATGTGGATGTGGAGTAGCAGGCTGTGCCTAGACAAGTTTTTTCCTGTTTATTATGCACCAGATGGCAAATGCAGGAATATGTGGTTAAGGTACACCCTCCAGAGCCACCTTTTTTGCAGTCCAGCACATCTTTGGTTTATTCCTTCACAACAAATGCAGGCTTGTTATTCTTCAGGAACTGTGAGTAGGATTTTGGGCAAGTCCCTGGGATGTGGTTGTGTCCCAGGTGTACATGTTTGAATAGAAGGAAGGAAAAGATAAGTGTGGTTACTAATTACTTAGATTGGCATGTTTGTTAGCAAGGGACTCTGTACTGTGTGCATGAGGAAAGGAGGATGCCTTTATATATTTTTCTTCATTAGCAATCATGTAACCTGATTTCACAAAGCGAGCACATTTCTGTGACTCCCCCATTGGACAGCCACAGCTATAAATTCAGCAGGAAAATCTGTTTTATACATTTTGAAAGTATGAGCATTGGCTCCTGTAGCAGAACACTCCCTTTGCCTCACAGAGAATTCTGACATCTCAGAAGACTCCACCCATTTAATCTAATGTGGAATAAATGCATATACAGCATAATATGCATATCTACATTATTATTATTAATGTAATTAGTTATGCATTGCTAAATGCTTATATACAATAGTAATGTACCTTTATGCAATATTTTCTGAAGCTGTAGACGTACAGAACACTTACCTGCAGGTAGGTTTACCTGTGTGCCAGGAGTAGCAGCATCCAGGCACAGCAGGACAGTCAGTTTGGGGTAAGACACTCATGGAAACCCTGAGTAACACGGGTCCTTGAAAAGCAGGACCACACACACTGGACTGTCAACTAAATTCAACCTCCTTGGAGTGTAAATGATCTTTTGCAAGAAGACAGAAGAGTTAAGCAGCAGCTGCCAGGCCTCAAGGGGGGCTGCAAGGAGACCAAAGCATCTAGACTACACAATGGATTCTTTAAGAGTTATTCTGGCGAATGCAGCGGTGTTCGCCGTCTGGTGCAGTTCCTTTAGGATTAGTCACAGCCTTGAAACCGTGTATTATCCTACGGGAAGCATCCACTCGAGCTGTCCCCGATCCTCCTCGGCGGTGCAGCTGACAGACAGCGCCTGTCCCACACCCAGCCCTCCCTCACCGCAGAAGTGATGAGGCGGCGGATTTGCGCTCTAATGGGAAACACATTTCCTACCCAAGCGCCGAGCTTTGTTTCCTCGACTCTGACACTCCGTATCTGCCCCGGCTCTGAGCTCTTTCCCCGCGCACACCCGGCTGCAGACAAAGGGGAGCAGCGAGCGGAGCTCTCTGTCCGCGGGGCCTCAGCCCGGCCCAGCCCGGGGGTGCTGCGGGCTCCCCCCGCCCAGCGAGCCGGCCTGTCCCGGGGCTCCCCCCGCCGCCGAGCCCCCACAGACCTGTCGCAGCTCGCTGGTGAAGTACAGGAAGGTGAGGGCCACGCACACGGACTGCAGCAGCACGGCGCCCACCAGCACGGCCCCGCAGGTCTGCGCGGGGCTGGGGCCGCCCGCCGGCAGCATCCTGGGGCTGGCAGGGCCGGGCCGGGGCTGCGGGGGCTCAGGGCCGCTGTCCCGCAGCGAGTGCGGCCCCGCGCTCAACGCGCCCGCCGGGGCATGGAGCGGGCGGGGCGGCGCAGGAACCCGCCCCGGCCGTGCCCTCCCTGCTCTGTTCCGCCTCCTTGGCTCCCCTCCGTGCCCTCCCTCCGCTCTGCTGCAGCCCTTCCCTCCTTGGCTCCCCTCCGTGCTCTCCCCGCTTTCCCGCCCTCTTCTCCCGGGTGCCGCCTCCCCGCAGTGCGAAGGGACAGCTGCGGAGGTGTGCGATCGGTGCTCCCATTTGGAGCATCTCCGAGCACACTCTCTGGGAGTTTGCCACCTGAGGACGGTGGAAGCTGTTTTTTTTTAAAGGCATTAAGGCTACGGTTGTGTGCGCAGAGAGGCACGGAGTTTCCTGAGTTCAAGTTGTGTAATAGAGAGAATCACAGATTGTGATTCTAAGTTCAGCTCGTCCAGGGACACCTTCCACTGTCCCAGGTTGTTCCAAACCCTGTCCAGCCTGGCCTTGGACACAGCCAGGGATGGAGCATCCACAGCTTCTCTGGGCAACCGGAGCCAGTTTTTCACCACCCTAAGTGTAAAACTCTTTTCATTGGAAATAACTTCTTTCTTATACCTAATCTGAATCAATGCTCCTTCAGTTTAAAACCATTGCCCCTTGTTCTGTTGAAGGAAGTCCTGATAAAAAGTCTGTCCTCATATTTTTTATAAGCCCCTGTGAAAAATGCGTATTTTATGATTGGCTTTTTGCAAATATTAAAAGGAATTTTATATGTGTTGTGTTAGAAAGTAACACTGTATTAATTCTCCTAAGTACTGTGTTAAATAGAGTTTTAGGTTATAAAAATGGTTAAAATAGAAACCGTGCTACGTAGGATACTTTTTTTTAAAGAAAGGGCTTGCAGTGAGATAGCAGCCACAGGACACCTAAATCTTTCAGAGAAAAATAATTTATTGCCCTTTTATCAGAAGAAACAAACTTCTTCCTGCCTCAAAGGTGATGTTAGGATTCAGAGGAAGAAGTTGACCAGACAGAATCCTGTGTTTGAATTGGAATTTATGCATCATTTCTGAGATATATTAATATGCATCAGGCTGTTGTTTTTAAGGGTTAGTCCTTTGTTAACGTGGGTACTTTTTCGGGCTTGTGCTGCCCAGAAAAATGTACCTGGACGTCTGTAATTCTTTGTCTCTATTGGCTCATGTTGTCCTAATTCAAATTGTCCAAACAAATTATTATTACTCTACTTGTATTACTATTTTATAACCATTTAATTACTATTAGACTTTTAAAATTTTAAAAATTGGCATTTTCCACACCCCCCCCTTAAAGTACTGAAAGGCTGCATCCCTGGAGTCTTTTTAAACTGAACAAACCAAATTTTCTCAGCCTTTCTTCACAGGAGAGGTGCTCCAGCCCTCTGAGCATCATCTGGATTCACTCCAATAGCTCCATGTCCTTCCTGAGCTGCCCTATCCATGTCCTGTTCTCTGCAGCTTCTCCTGTGGGGCTGGAACCTCACAGAAAGGTGCTTGTGAGCCAATAACTGGTGCCAGGAGCTCCTTCCCAGTGCTGCCAGTGCTTCCACACCCTGCTCATGACATGATTATTGCCACAGCACATGGACATCAGGTACATTTTGAGCTTTCTTTATCTAACGGTACTTTGGGGTTTGGTTGGTTGGTTTTCAAACCTCCAAGGCTCCTTGCAAGCTTTTCTCCAAATTGTTGTGCCCAGATAGATGTTTTCCAAAGGCATGCCCATGCTTTAGGGTGTGTCCATTAACTTTCCCTGCAGTTCTGATACCTTCACCTCACACAGACTGGGCTGTAAGCAAATCCATAATTATCTGCTGACGCCTTTTTATTTAAAAAATAAATCTGCTGGCTGTGCAGCCATGGAAAACTGGAGTTTCAAATCCAAGTGCAGACATTTGATTCAGGTCATTTCTGTGCTGTTGGCTGCAGGATGTGATGGAATTTTGGCTCCTGTTCAACACCTGAATGCCAGGATGCAGGTGGGAGGTCTCAGTATAATTACAGGGGAAAATTAAAAGATCTCAATCTCCCCTGACTATTGAGATCATCTTTAGAGAGTGTAATTGCATTGTATTCAACCATTTAGAGGAAAATTGTTTTTTCTTCCATCATAATGTAAAAATAATCCCCCAATCCCTATTCAATGTGGCAGCAGACAGTTTTTTTGTCTGGCTCTTTGAGACATTCAAACTGTGTGCCAAAACAGTTCAGATCTGGGTAATTCCAACACAAATGTCAGATGGAGATAATGAACATCTTTCAAAAGTGAGCTCATGGTCCCCTCCTATGACTTCTCAGGAAAGTCATTGTGACACTTTGGACTCCTGCTTTATCAGGGTTCATTAATACTTGAGAATGAAATTTCATCTGAGAGAGTCTTGTGAAGAATCAGTTCAAAAGTGGCAAGCTAACTAGAACCAGTTCAGAAGTCGCAAGCTAACTTGGATGGTGACCCCTGCCTGCTGAAGGGAGTTTTTGTGCCTATTCATTCTAGTTGTTTAGGGAAGTCCTATCTCATTTGAAGGAGTTTCCTTTCAAAAAGAATAGAAACAAAAGTGAAAGAGAGCCAGGGCACTACAGAGCATTCTTGTTCAAAATCAGGGGCTGGTTTGAATTCTGTGTTTTTCCACCCCCTTCATGGCTTTCTCTTTTTAACAGAATTATTTTGTAGGTTAACATACCAACTGAGGAAAGATTTTTTCAAGACCCATAGGTTCGTTTTGTTGCCCTCTATCAGGCATGGTCTGTGTCCCCCTGACCCATCATTTTAAATCCTCCATGGGTATTTCTGATTTAATACTTATTTAATTAGTGCCAGTCTTGCAAGGCAAAATAAATAAAGTATGATTTGAAAAGAGCAATGGGAAGAGCACATTCAAATCTATCTCTTAAAAAAGTTATGAGTTCACTATCTTTCTAAAGATTTAAGATCTGAAAATTTCATTACACAATGACAAACAGGTTTTTTTTCCACACTGACAAAGGACATTCCAAAAGTGAAACTCCAACCATTTCCAGCATTGAATGCACTGGAAAATCTTTGCTACTTTCAATTCTCACTTCCAAAATTAATTTTTGTCTCTAGTAAGTTTAAATTTATACTGAAAATAATATGTTTTAAAGGTTCCAAGAGCTGAAAATGAGTGTTTTGATGACATTTTGCCGCAGTAAAGCTGGGGCATTGACACCACTGGGAAGGAAGGGGGTTATCATGCTTTTCAACAGAACCAAGTCATGTATGTTTGTGTAGTGCTAGACCAAGGCATCTCCCCAACAAAACCTCTGATAATTCCTGGCTCCTTCATCCTGTTAAAGCTTACTTGGTGAGCCATTTAATTAGAGATAAACCTTAATCTGTTCTGTGGACTTAGGATGTGTCACTGGGCATATCAAGGAAATGCCTGGCAGGGGACCTGCCACACTTGTCCCCAGCAGTGTGACCAGTAGGAATGTAAAATGGCTCTGGAAATGTGCAAAAATGAAGGAAGAGTGACTTGGAAAAGTCCTTCAGTGTGCCAGATTTCAACCTCATCTTTTACTGTCAGTTGTAAAGCATCTCAAATCCATGAGTTCATTGTGATTTGTACTGCCATGGGATCAGGATCTATTTATCACTGTAATACCCTTTTGGCCTGTGGTGTTACACAAACAACTGCAATGGTTTCGCTGGCCCAAAACACACCTATGAATTAAATTAGTCAGACCTGACGTCTCTCTTTTAATGCCCCAAGCAGTGAATTTGATTAAAAGAACAGGCAATATCTTGCATGGACATGCCACAATCATGTCCAAAAGTGCTGTAGAAACAGTACTCCAGATCTACCTTTGGACCTCTCTATTTTGGTTAAGAAAATATTTAACTAGAAATAAATACCTTTTGCCTCTTAATGTACTGTATATATTTTAAGCTTGTTCTTAAGTTTTGTCAGTTATATAGGTGCACTTCCAAAAGTACATTGTCCTTTCTGTGTAGTTATTATGAAATCTCTCTTTGAGAGATTTTTTATCATAAAATCACTGGATGGTTTGGGTTGGAAGGGACCATAAAGCTCATCCAGTTCCAACCCCTGTCACAGGCAGGGACACCTTCCACTATCCCAGGTTGTTCTAAGCTCCATCCAGCCTGGCCTTGGGCACTCCCAGGGATGGGGCAGGCTCAGCTTCTCTGGGCACCCTGTGCCAGGGCCTCACCACCCTCACAGGGAAGAATTTCTTCCCAGTATCCCATCTAATTCTGTCCTCTTTGGGTTTGAAGCCATTCCCCCTTGTCCTAAAACTAGTATTTTAGCTCTCAAGCACCAGGATTGTCACAAGGCACATCCCAGGAAATCACCCACGTGTTACTGAATGAACACAGCTGGTTTCACTAAGGTGCCCTGACTCAATATTCCTTCTCACAGTGGGGGTTTTTCAACACAAATAATTTCTGTGTCATTGCTTTAACTATGATATGGAATGCCACAACAGAGAGTTTCTGTTTGACAGAAAGGTCTCACATTTCAACATTTCTGTTTGTCTTAGAGTGAAAGATTTCGGGTAAAGAAAAGTTTCCAAATATGTCATTTTGGAATAATTGAAACAACTTTATAATTGCACTAATATATGTGCTCACTGTAAGGGATACATGGCTCTGCTTTCCTGTATTTCCCAGAGATCCCTGAAGCAGCAGCAACTCCTTTCAGCTGCAGATTCCAAAGCTGGACCTGGCCTTGTGGCTGTTCCCTATTCACACAGCCAGTCTTGTGTGAAGCACCAGAGGATGCTCCCTGGCCAGGGCAGCAAAGGGAATGTTTATGGATGCTCTTAAGTCCTTTTCTGTGTTACACTAACAAAGTAATGATGTTGAAATAGGTTCATTGCAGTCTGAGCTCTGGAGGGAGCTGGGAGGAGATCCATAACACATCCATCTGCCTCCACATCATTTCAGAGAGGAAAAATTGTCCCTGGCACACAGCAAAGCCTTGCTCTGCAATCAACTTAAGCCTTGAAGCATGAAATTTGATTTTCTTTACCACAGGTAAGTGCTTTTAAACTCCACTGAAAATGGAAGACAAATATTTCTCTTTAGGGTGCCGGTTCTCAGTGTATGCAGAGAAATTACTTTTTTGAGGCTTCTTCTCAGCAAAACATCAGTCACACACCTGTCTATCTTCATCTAGGCTACAAGACTGGACTGTCCAGAGGCTTGTGAGTGGGAAACACAAGTCAGTGGAGCCCCTGCAAGACAGGGGGAACTTGAATTACAGGAGGAGATTGCTAGGTTATCCATTAGTTGGAGCAAAGCTGGAAGAAAACATTGACTATGGTGAATATACCAATCACATCACAGTGGTGATAAAGAATCCATGAGCTTTTTGTTATAAAGGTATTGTATAAATGTCAATTGCAGGCTTTATATTAGAATTTTGGTGGCCAGTTGGTATTTTCAGTGACACCTAACTGTGAAGGCATTTGCCTTCTGTCCTGAAAATGGGTGATTATAGGGCAGGGAGCAGAAATTCCCCACAGCTACTGCCAGAGAGAGCATTGAAACAGTTCTGGACCAGTTTGCCACAAGAACAGAGACTGAATTGATCTGGAGCTGATAACAGATGGCAAATTTTGCCAGATGCAAGATGTTTTCTTGTGCTTGTACAGCACTGAAACTCAGTAAACAGAAAGAGCTCAAGGAAGAATTGAAAGCAAAGCAGTCTCCTGGGTCTGTATGCATTTCAGTTTCATCATTCCTACTCCAAAGTTGTGTAATATTTAACTGAAAAAAGACATTTATAACTATAACAATCTTTAACTAAAAGCAAACTGCAGTGTACTTCATCGAGCTGCAGTATATTTACTCTTGGACCAAGATTTTTTTGCTTTTTCTCACTGATTTTCAACTTAAGCTAACATAAATTGGCAAAAAAAGAACTTGAGTCCCTGGGAATGCAAGTCATGTAACAAACACTTCCCAGGGCCCTTGGAAGCAGGATTTCCTTATTTACTTGGAAAGGAAATTGGAAAAAGCTCCTGACAATAAATATCTAATGCAAAAAAATCTTAGAGAACAACATTAAAAAAAAAAACAACCCACTGGTTTAAGAGCTAGTGATTGCTACACAGCAATCAATTTACTTATTCTGGGTAACCACTTGTCTTTTTCCATTAATTTTTAGCTAGCCCTGAGATGTAACTTAATCCAGGAGTACTCCACCAAACAAACCCTGGAGACTTTTTCATATCTTAGCAGGCAAAACATTCACAACTTGTTTCCAGCTTTGTTCAGTCATTACTCTTATTTGTCTGTCACAAAGGTGGTGCTGCTCTGGTCACAGAGTTTTTAAGTAATCCATTAACCAGAAAGGGGATTCAGGCAATGCAAATAAAGGCCATCTGAAAATAAAAGAAGTCAACACTTGGAAGGAATGAGATTGCACAGAGGTGCTTTGAAGCTTATCAAAGTATCATCCTTCTTTGTTCCAGCTGTCCCCTCAGAGCAGAGTGCACAGGATTCAGGAATCCCTTTCTCTTTGTGTGGGGATTCCAGGTGGACTTTGAGGGTTGTTGGCTCTTTCTGCAGCTGGAAACACCAGCCCCTCAAATTGTGCACTGTCCTTGGTGGAGCCACAGTTTCTGAACTGGGAAAAGGAGACAAGACCAGGTCCTTGCAGGGAGGGAGGGGAGGCACCAAGGGTGAGCTCAAGGCTCCTGCAGTGGGTCTGAGGCTTTGCAAATCCCAAATCCAGGCAAGCCTTGAGCCCCCAGAGCCCCCTGCAGCCCCTTGTCCCAAGGTGTCCTTTGCAGAGCATGGCCTGCCCCTCCTGTGCTGTGCTGGACCAGGACAGTGATCAGTGGGGCCACTGTGCAGAGACAGGTCACAGAGGAAGGGTAAAACCCCCACTTTTTAAAAGGTTTATGTTGATTCTGTCTTTTCTAGGGGTTTTTTCACAGCAGCAACAGCAAACCTCCACAGGGACACAGCTAAAATCACAACAAACTGCATAAGGGCAGGGAAGAATGGAAGGAAACACTTAAAACAGTTTTTCTGCCAAAGAAAATGTCCACGTGATGACATCGTCTTGATATAGGTGACCTTTTTTCATTTTATAAAGATTTGTGGATGTAATAAGAAAAAGAGAAAAAAAAATATCAGATTTTATAGTGAAGGAGGAAAGACTGGAAATAGATCAAAAGTATGTGCTGGGGGTTCAAAACATAAGCCCAGATATTAAAGTAATCCAGACTTGCCTGTAAAGTATTTTGCAATAGTAAAATAATTTCAAAACTTTTTAATGATGAGTGCTGGAAACTTGTTTTGGCAGGATCAGTGCATGAGTTTGCCATGGAGAAGGCTGGGGAAGATGTTTGGGCCCTTTTTAAAGCTGCATGGACATAAATAGATATGCAGGAGTACAGCTTGTGGTCTATGTTTCATCCCAATATTACCTGACTGGGTAAGATTTTGCACTTCTTTAATCTTCTGGATAAATCTGGAGTTTGGGTATATACTGGTTAAGTTGGTTAAGCATTTGTGGGGTTTGGGATAAGAAAAAATTGGAACTGTTGCAACAGAATGTTTACATTAAAATAATAAATGCAAAAGTAATTTCTGTATAACTAGGAAGAATTATCACCAAAGGGCACTTGAAAAATAATTGATGACTGCAATCAGCCACTAAAATAGTTCTTCAGCACAGTTAGATTGTAAAAATACCTCCATGACTGACTTAATTAAAATAATTACCAAGGGACTTGCCTTAGCTTAAAATAATATGTCCCTTTTTATGACATGTGGAGGTAGGTGAACTTTATCTCCTTGTCTTCTCTGAGGTTCCTGTCCAGTAACATATTTGGGACAATTAGGTCCTTAATCACCTAAAGAAGAAATATCACATTGGCAGCAGAGAGCCATTCCCAGCACAGAGATTGTTCTGGTGTGTGACTCAAGGGCTTAATTTTAAAAAATGGACCTTAATGATGCAGATGCAGTCTTGTGAAAGGAAAACACCAGGAGATGATGATATGGCTTCACAAAAATAACTTTGCCCCCTCTGTTGGTGTCAGTGGCAGGAGCAGGGTGTGATAATTGGGTAGGATCTGATGCCCATCTATCCAGGCAAAGCACAGATGGGGAGAGATGACTGGGAGATGCAGTGAGGTGTTAGGTGTGCTCATCCCTTCTCAAAGGAAAAAAGCTCCACTTCTGCCTCCTTCCCATCTTGTTCCTGACTCCATGGTCTTGCTGCTTACCTTGGATTAGCTCTGGTGCTCATCAGAGCCAGTACAGCTCATTATTCCCACAAAACACCAGAAAATTCTCCACTGGGCTGGCAACAAGGACTGGCTCAGTGGAGAGCCCAGGGCAGTGCAAGGAGGGGTGGGAGCCAGTGCCAGGGTGAGGATGACCCTTCCCTGGCCATGAGGAGGACTCAGCTGCCCATCCAGCACCAGCCTTAGCCACTCCAGAGTGTTTTTGTCAGTGCAGAGGTTGGATCTGGCTCATCTTTGGGCACTGGCTTCTTTTAAGTTGATAGTTTGAAGGGAAAAGGTCGATGAATGGCTTTCTCACGACCCCGGAAATAAATTTTTAATGTGTGTTTTTCAGACTGCTGAAACTTTCCTGTCAAAGAGATTAGTGGTGAAAATCCTACCTGTTGTGTAACACTCATTTTGAGGGGCAAAACACTCTTGATGTGAAATACAATGCTTATTTCCTCCAGTGAGATTATCACTGGTTTTGTTTTCGTTTTCTTTGTTACTAGAAGCCCAATGTTTAGATTCAAGGTTCTCTGAAGGGAGTTTCCCACAGAACCTCAGCTGAACCTGTTTTCAGTTTCTGCTACGTCTTGAAGTGTTTTCCAGGCACCGGGAGAGGCTGTGCCTCTGGGGGGGCCAGAGAGAGAAATCACCAGCAGCTTCCCTGAACTGATGGTTTGACCATCCCACTGGCAATATCCAACTACAGCTCCCACTTCTTTTCACTGTGTTTGAAAGAAAAATTCAGGATTCAGTTCCCCAGCCAGGTTTGTAGTGTGGTCACATGGAGGGTTTTGCTGACTTCCTCCAGAGGTGAGGAGGTGCAGGGCAGGGTGAGAAATCCCATCCAAAGCCGTGGCCTGAGCTGCCCTTTAGTGAACAGGCTGGGAACATGGGTCAGCCCCTCACACACCTCTTTCCACCTCAGCTTCCCACACCAAAAACAGGTGTAAAAATGTGCTGCTGTTATCCCTGCCAGCAGCCAGCTGTGCAAAGGACCTCTGCAGGGAACACAGATCCTTCTCCCATGTGAAACCTTTCACAGAGGTTCAGAGGGGACCTGGGGAAGCGCCTCTGGCTTGGCTGTGAATGCCATGAGGTAGATGTGCATTTTTAACATCAGACCTTTGAACTCACTGTCATCAGCTGGAAGAGGAGAATGGAGAGTGAAATTGCCATCTTTATTTGAGCAGTGAGGCTGCTGTAGAGCTTATCGTGTTTGCCAGTGCTTCTGTTCTGCTGATTGCTGATAGATATGCAGATTTTATTTAAATTCAGGATAGAGGAGACAGTGAGGTGCTGTGCAGACAGAAAGGTTGTTAGGATTGCCCAAGAGCTGTTGGCAGTGAATACCCAAAGAGTGCTCAGCTCGGTACATAACTTTATTTTCTTTTTTTCAATGTGCCTTCTTAAGAAACATTTACCACCACTGCCCCTCTGTCACATGGAAGAGGTGCTGTTTAGTTTCTATCACTTAAAACTTCTAAAGTGTCCACAAGCAAGGGATGGTTCTTTACAGAGCCCTTTTAAAGCAGCTGGTTATGAAACAGCAACTTCAGTGTCCTTGCAAGATATTAACAGGGAAGAAGTTAGAAATATTTTTAAAATACCATATATAGCCCGTTTATTTTGTTTATTTCCTATTTCCTTGCTCAGAAATTGTCTCAGGGACACTTGAAGCTGTAACTGGAGATGCACAGCAGCTCTCCCCAGGCTGCCATGCCTCCTGCAGGCTCAGATTTGCCAACTGTGGCCACATTGAGAGTGAATCAAATTCTTTCAGAAATAATTACACACAGTCCTGAAAACGGTTGTGTGCAGGTATGGCAAATCAGATATGTCCTGAATATTTATAGTAGTAATCTGTTTGTTTTCTTGTGCTTGCCTTGCATGGCTACACAGGCATTTATTCTCCAGGGAGCACAATGGCTGCACGGGGATAGCAGAGATTGCTGTGATAATATGCTTACAAATCATTAGCAGGACAAAGCACTAAAGCCCTTTGAAGATTCCCACAAAGAATTCAGCATGTCTGAGTTAACCAGGGGAAGGGCTGGGGTCTGGTCCGGGGGAGGGCTGTGACAGCAGGAGATGGAAGCTGTCAAGAGATTTTTTGGTATGAAGAAATGTTGGATTATATTGTTTTTGACTTAGAGATGTGGTAATTGAGAGGCATTTTAAAAAGTTTTATTCTATTTTTAGTCTTTTGAGAAAGGTGAGACAATACAGATGTTCACGCTATCACAATCAGAAGCTATTTCTTAATTACAATACACTATAAGCTTTAGCTACACAATGTTATAAATGCTTTAAAGCTAATAATCTAAAATTACCCCTCGTGGGTACTTCTACAATGTGTCTTTCATAGTTCTATTTTTCCATCTTTCATAGTCCACAAAGAAAAGCAGATGTGCACACAAGGTTTATCCAAACTCCCTTTCCAAGCACTGCTTCCAACCTGCTGAGGAGGCACTTTTTTGTTTTGAAAGAGCTGAGCCAAGCCCCAGTACTGCAGAACTGAAGCTCCTGAGGTGGGTTTTGATGCTGCCTCTGCCTAAGCTGACAGAGGAATTCCCTTCTCTCCACAAACCAGCGCCAGCTTTCTGGCCCCACTGAGTGCTCTGTAGGAACAGGCTCTACCCAAATAGGACCAGTGCTGATGCCACCCAAATTCAAGTCTGAGTATGGATCAGCAATGCTCCATCTCTGCTAAATATATCCCAGAGGCTGGGCTCTGATTCCCAGGGTCAAAAATAACACTGCAGGAAGAACAAGAGCAGCACCAGGGTTGCAGGAATTAGGTTGATTCTGTTGCCTTGGGGAATTTTAATGCTGGGTCTGCCACAAGGAAAAACAGCTGGGAGAAGCTGGGTGCAACCACTCAGCAAGTTGCTTTAGGTTTTAAGTTTCTTTGTGTTAAAATTGAGTCAGTTTTCTTCAGCACTGCATCTTTTTGAAGGTTAGAGACAGTGATTCACAGAGCCATCATTGCCTTACTCAGAAAAGAAGCTGTTGCACATCAAAATAGGTTTAATGACCTCTTTCCTCCTCTTGAAGTTTCCCCTTCAATCAGAGAGAGGCAGAATTGCCATCCAGCTGACTGCCAGGGTCTCCAGGGTATGGTTCTTAAAATGCAATACAGGAAGTTCCCCAAATTTAAAAAATGTCCCAGAGGCAAGATTTGTAGGAAAAACCCAATAACTTCTGCTTCATTTGCACTTTGCAAACCAAAGGAGGGCCCTGAAGGGTAGGCTGCATTCCTTGTTTGCAATCCTGACTTGCTGTGGGTCTGACTTAGGCTGTGTGTGATCCTTGAGGTCACATAGTGGTTTTAACTCCAGATTTTCATGTGAACAAAGCAGTTCAGTGATGCTCTGTGTTTAGGCATGACTTGCCAGCACACAACAACTGGGGAATGTGTGGTGTGACCCTGCAGCTGCTGCTGCTCTCCTGCGTCCCACTAGATGGAAATTGGTGAATTATTGGCTCTACTCATGGCCCTCCTTAGAGCCAGCCCTGTTGTGACAGCCTCCATGGGCCCAGAGCTCTTGTCACTGCTCATGATGGAGTGCATGGAGAGAGAAGAAAATTCCTTCTGTCTTCATGATTTCTTGGTAAATCTGGCTGATGGCTGCACCCTCCTCAGAGCAACAGGCTGACAGGTCCCCACAGGTCTGAAGAGAAAACATCTTGTGTTCCTTGCCCTTGATTTTGGGTTTTTCTGAGCTCTGAACTTCTTACTGGAGTATTTAGGGTTGAAAACTTACCTTTGTTTTCCTTAAGAAGCAAACATTTGTGAATCTGCGCTTGATTATTCACCTGTTTCTGAGGAGGTGTTTCTGTAGCCTGCATCAAACTGATGGAGATGTGAGCCAAGGAGAGATCTGCCAGCTCAGAGCTCCTGACAGCTAGGCTAGGCTCTTTGTCAGGTTTCTCCTCTGACTTTAGCCACATTATTCAGCTTTCCTTCCACGCTGTGTCCCTGCCTTCAAGGAGACCATCAGGTGGAAGAAATCCCAGAACCCAGTCCCCCACAGAAGGATTGTGAAGAATCCATGCCTGAAGAGCACTTGGTGGGAATTGTCTTTTAAGACTGAATTATTGAGGCATTGACAAACCTCTGCTTTCTTTTCACAGGAAAGGAATGTAATGAAAAGCAGACTGCTTAAAAAACACTACTAATCAGATAATCCTTGAACTTGGTGCTGCTCCAGACCTGCAGTCTCCATATCTGTATGGATGTAGAGGTCTATTCTATTCCATGAATGAATGCACACTCCTACCTAAACCTGCACACAGATATTTAAAGATATGTGTATATTACAGATCTAATTCTTCCCAGTGTATGGTAATCCTGGTTTGGTGCACTTAGCAAAACTTTGATTTATTGTGCTTTGAATACTCTGGATGACATTCATCCCTCATGGAGTTCTGCTGTAGTTGAGACAAATATGTGTTTTGCCTGTAGGACACCTGCTATTACACTTTCTTAATGTGGAGAATGTTCATTTTTCAGGCAAATACTTTTCACTGTTTGGTAAGCATGTAACTCCCCAAAATTCTTGTCAGGTTACTTTCCTGTTTCTGACAGCCTGGAGCGGAGGTGTGGTGTATGTTCAATGTGTATTTACACTGACCTGGAGAATTTGCAGTTCTTGTAAAACATCTTGTATTCGCTTCTTTCTTTTTCTCAGCTTTATGTCAGTAGAATGTGTAATATCCAACGTGGCTTCCAAAGTTTCTCACCTAATTTCTACATTTTGGTGGAGTCTCAGCTGTTACAGCTGAGTGCAAAAGTCTTGTAAGGGTAAGAGAAAGTGAGCAGGGTGGAAGAGTTGGGGCATCCTAGATATTTGTCTAAAAAGATATTCATCTTTTGAGCAGAAATGTTCATGTGCAGGAAGCTTTAGCTAAAGTAAGTAGAAATGCTTTAGGCTGTGCTCAGAATAAGACACTATTTGTTCACCCAGCAGTATCAATGCTGACAGAGCTGTGTAGCAACAGAAGGATTTGTGCTTTATCCTGACACAAGGCAGCACCAGCAAAAAGGTCAGCCAGTGGTCATATCATGGAGCTGAATGCTTTCAACAGACTGAAACTTTGTGCCCCAAGGAGTACAAAGGTTTTTAAAGTATGTGGTATCTACTTTTGAAATCCAGTTTTCAAAAGGCAAAAGACCCCCAACATATATATATATATATATAAATATATAAAGACCCCCAACATATATATGCACATACACACACATAGTTTATCTATGTTTCTGAAGCATTTCTTCCTAGTCATGGCAGTTTTACCCTGCTGTGGCTCAGTTCAGTGCTGTGAGTGTGCTGAGTGGAGGGAACTCAGCTTGGGCTGTGCTGCTGGCAGCTGAGATAATCCAGTCCTGACTTGCTGTGACTTTCTTGTTATGAAATCACTGGTACTGGATAAACACATCTGCCCTCCCTCCCTTCTAACACCTCCTTTTTGACTGTAAATAAGTGCTTGGTGCAGCACTGACCTGAACTGAAAATTTTAAGTGGCAAGTGATGAAGACAGACAGAGACACACACAGAGGTCTGCACTGAGACATCAAGGAGAGGAGCGATCCCTGCAGGAATCGTAGAGGCACAAACTGTGCTGGGGACTCACCCAGCTAATGGGATTATTGGGGGGAAAAGTGCCTTCAGGAATACAGTGCGGGGTCTATAGGAACAAGCTCTGCAATGTTAGGGGGCAGCCTTACCCTGCAGCAAAGCCCAGGAGGTGGCTCGTGGATGCTGCCAGGGGTCTGCTCTCTGCTCACTGCTTGCTGCCCCTGCCTCCCAGGAAGCTGCATTCACCTGTCCTGCCCTGGCCAGCCACAGAGCAAAACAAGAAATGCAAACAGCTCCACCTAAACAGAGAATCATTTCTTTTGGCAACTTTCTCCCTGACTGGAGTTCCCCCAAATGTTTTGTTTTCACAACTGATGGTTTTTGGTTTGAAATGTGTGTGAGTGTCTTTGGGACCTTGCATTGGATGTGGGCCTTCCCTGGTTCCAATTCACAGCAAAAGCCTCATGAACTGCAGCAGGAACAGGCTCATTTGATGGCTCACAGCCTGGAAATACTCTTCTCAACACAGCGTGGCTTTCCAAAACTGGATGTGATCAACAGTATCACTGCAGGGTTTTGATAGGTTAGATGGCCAAATAATCTGTGAAGAAGCCAAATACAGACATGCTTTCCTTTATAGTTAGCAAAAAATGCTTAAAAAAAAACAGGTGAAGAGTTGCCAAGGGTTCCTTGAGTTTTAAGTTTAGTGACTATTTGCAGTTTAGAAGTTATTTACTCTGGCTGGATTTGTAGATGAAACAGGAGAAAACCTTCCTTGACTTAAAAGTCAAGGAGAAGTACTTGTCTTTTGACATATTTCACCTTTCAGCTCTGATGGACTTAAAAACAAAGCTCTGGTAATGTATTTGTGTATTTGTCTAGGCCCATAAAGATAATCTTAGCCCTCAAGGGCTTACAGTCAAAATCATTTCTTTGCAGCTCCTTGGGTGCATTAGAACAAGCTGAGCAGCGCCGATGGAAGTGCTGAGATCGTTCACCTCCACGGTATTTGCAGGGCTGATGTCTTAAAAAAACCCAGCTGGGCATGGATGATTAAATCTGTTGCTGCTGTCAGGTTGGTAGGAATGCCTTTCTGTTTCAAAAGCCTTTCACCAATTGCACCTGTAATCACAGAAGAATCTCTCAGTAAAGCACCTCAGGCACGAAGGGAATGGAGAAGTGCACGCAGCAAGATGCTCTGTCTGACCCTATTTCTCCACAGTCCCTCTGCTGACAAAGCCTTCCCACACTTGTATGAAATGGTGATGTGGGAGGGGGATTCCCTGGCTCCTGTCCCTCCTGACATTTTCAATGCATTTCCCAGGCCTGTTTTTCCATCCTGCCATGTAAAATTAATTTTGATGAAATCTTGAAAACTGCAACACAGCGATCTCCTTTCTCAACTCATATTTGCTGTCTGCCTTATTTATGTGGAGGAGCAGTACTTGGATATGCCAATGATCCTGTCCTTTATTTGTCTTGTGCATCATGCCTTTGGCTACTAGAATTAAACTGGAAAATACAATTAAAAGCATTAGCTGTAGCAGACATACAAAAAATATCATTACATGCTTGACAATGTTCTCCTTCATATTGTTAATCCCTGCAGATCTACCTGTGCTATTAGATTTCATATACAGATGTTATTTTTCTCTGAAGACTACATTAATTGGAATGAGCATTTCTGTTTGTATAAGGGAAGAAAAGGAAGATGTCACCAGGCTGGAAAGCCTCACCTGACTTTTCTTGGTGAGTATGGTCTAAACTTGAACTGAGCAAATATTATTCAGGCTTCAAAATGTTTGCAGATAGCTGTACAATATTGTTAGGTAATGTGTTTGGCTCGCTGCACCGTGGAAAATATTTGTGTTTAAACTCAAATTGTAATGTAAACACAAAATTTCACATAAACAAAGTTGGTCTGTGGTGAAAAGAAGAGAGGCAGCTCAGATGGGATCTGGGCATCTGGATCCTTCCCCCCTACACACCTCAGCAGGGAACATGGGCTTGAGAGCCACACTGGTGATATCTTGCAAGGACCAAACCTAACTGAGAGCACAAATGTCCCTCACTCTTAATTTCCAAATTAAAATACATGAGCAAAGGAAAGCAAAATTCTTACACAGAAAGTAGCTACAGCAACTTGGAAAGCACTGCTACTGAGCACAGCCCTGAAATTTCTGTAGTTCTGTCCCTGTGAAAATATTTTGGGGGAAAAAAAGTTTCTGATAAGATAAGAAAACCCAAAATGGTATTAACGGTGCAAACCTAGGCTATTTGCTTTATCAGTGAAATTGAGAATTCACAATTGCCTAATACTTGTGCGTCTCAATTCACTTATGGTCTTCTTTATGGTGAGAATATATTATAAGTCATATAAATAGTTCACAAAACACTTTAAATACACTTTAATCTCTAATAGAAACACACCCTTGCAAGACTTTATTGCAGAAACCTCACTGAAATCCCTGTCACCCTCAGTTTGAACCTCCTCCCTACCTGTGGCTGCCACCCAAACAAGTATTTCCAAAGAAAACAAACGTCTAAGGAAACAAGGGCAGGAGAAATAACAGGGTGAGCAAGAAAGAAAGAAAGACAAATCTGGACAAGTCCAACTGAGTGGTGAATTGTCTACATGACATCTCTCCAGTGAGGTGATGGAACCCAGACAGGCTGGCATCTCTGCAGAGTTAAAGCAGACCAGGCTGGAGAAAGGAGACATTTTCTTTTATCCAGGGCCTGCATCTCCAGCCCTGAATGCTATGCTGCATGCAAGCGTGCTAAATACCTGAGACATTAAGTACCAGCTACAAAAAAAAGCTGAAATTACAGGCATTCAGGGGAAGAACAGGTTTTTTTAAGAATGGTAGTGCCAGGAGCAAGATACCTCTGGCTGTGTGCTGTTTGCAAGGTTTTATCATTTCTTGTTAGTCCTGATAAAGGCTGTAAAAGAGTGTATAAAGCAGGCAACCTTGCCCAGCTGGACTTGTTTCATTTCATGATTACTGCTCAAGGTAGACCAGAGAGAAAACAGAACTGAAACTCTCTACACCCAGGGCAAACAAAACTTCAGATTCATGGGATACTTCAAAGCACGTTAAAGTAGTCTTTTCCTCAATTGTAAGGGCAACAAGGTTTTGCTGAAGGGCAGAACTGTCCTGATTTGCACAATTCCCAGCATTTCCCAAGATTTCTGTTCAGTGCTGCTCCCTCCTGGCTCCAGGAGGGCAGGGCTCTGTCATTAAACAGGGTTTTTTTTTTTGCCCAGGCTTTTTCCTTATTACCTGTGAGCAGCAGATTGTTTGATATCTGAAGCACTCTACTGTAACCACACTGGCTCATTTATTTCCAAACATTTCAGGGAAAGGGAAACAAGCTGAGTGGAGGGGTGGAGCAGATAAGCAGCAGTGTTTTTCCCTCCTTGGCTAAGTATTTCACTGATAATGTGGAAAGCACCGGTTCTAAAAGTTTTGACCTTACCTTGTGTGTTGCAGTTTGCCTATTCAGAAAAGTAAGGCAAATTCCCACTTATACCCCATTTGTTTGTGCCAGTCAATGCTCTCTTTGCTCTGGTGTCAGGGGTTCCTTCACCAGCACATTAGTTGAAGCAGCTGCAAGTAGAGAGGGCAAAAGGTTTCTAATCTGATTTCGGTGTATCCCTATTCAAACCTCACTGACACAGATTGAGAGATGCTCACAGACCCCTCTGGCAGCTCCTGCTGTTGGGCTCCTGGGGTTCCCTCTCTGCCAGCTGTGGTTCAGAGCTCCTCAGGATAATGTCAGTCTCTCTGTGGGGTTCAGCAGACTGTTGTTAAGGTCCCAAAATGACAATATGTCAGTCATCTCGTTTCTTCCTTAATGAATAGCTACGTCTCCTCAGCTGTGAGGAGTGTAATATTTTCAGAGGACTCTCCATGCTCCCAAGCCTGCAGCAGCTTGGTGCTGTAGGAGCCTTGTCAGGGAAGAAAAGAGCAAAGCTGCTCACTTAGAGCAAGTGCCAGACCTGGTGCCAGCCCACTGGCTGCTGCTGTGTTTGTGTCCTAAAATCCTTGCCTGAATAAACACTGCTGACACTGTGGTGAACTGCTGCATTCTGCGATGCCTTGCACAGGAGACAGAGATCCTATGGATTGTGTGCAACCCCTGTGGTTGAGTGCTGAGCTAGTGAATCCCAGCACCAAAGGGGCTCCCCAGGCTGCCAAACCATTTCTAACTGAATTCACAATCTCTTCCTGCAATCCCCATCAAGGAAAAGCCTCCATTGTTTGGCCTTGATGGTTTCTGAAGAGCTGGCCCAGGTCCAGGCATTGGGGAAAGTGACAGTGACACAAAGGGTGGACCTGAGTCCAACAGCCACCCCTGCCCATGGGAGAGCTCCTGCTCCCAGGCCTGGTGGGGCACAAAAGTTTAACTCAGCTGATCTTCAGCCCTTGCTGGCTTGGTTGCTTTATAAACTCTCCTCTCCCCAAGCTTGATGCCCTCCTTCCCATCCAGTAAAGATCCCCTGGTTCTTGACACAGCCCTTTGGGCAAGGATGAAGTATTAACTGGAAATTTACCTTCTGCTTTAACTTGTTATTCATCTGGAAAATAAATGACTTCAGCATTTCATTATGGGTCCTGGCACAGATTAGCTTTTAACGATTCCTGTGCCCTGATTGATTTGGAAGGGGAAAGATACTTGGTTTTGCTCCCAGCTCCAGCTTTGGGAGCTGAGTCTGGGTCAAGGGGAGTTGGATGTTTACAAGAACAGTGTGGTGACTGCTGTCAGCTGGGACAAAGAGGTGCTGAGTTAACCCTGCTGCCCAAAACCCAGTGCAGCTTAGCAAACAAGCCTGTTGAGGAAGTTTGAGGGGGAAGAGCACCCATCTGGGTTGGCTCTGCTGCATTAACATGCAAACAGAAAACGGCTTTTGGCTCAGGAGATACTGGTGTGAGCAGGAGAGGTGACATGATAGGCTGTTCAAGCTAAAGTTGCATTTCAAAGCGACACTAAAGAGTAAGTTAGAATTGGGTTTTGCATTTTGGAATGAAGGCCCAAAGAGATTGCATGACTGACTGATGAAGTAAATGTATGAATCTGAAGGTGACAGCTCAGCAGACTTGTTTAGATCTTGCTTAAACTTGGATACTCCCTTGGAAACTCAAGCGAGAAAATCACCAGCCCAAGAGGCCAAGATGATTACACTTAAAAAAATAAAAGGCCTGAGCCCAAGTTCATGCCAATATCATAATTTTACCCTGACTGAAATGACCATTATAAATCTAGAGCCAGCTATAATCCTTAATGAAGTGGTTCTAGGTTTGTACTATGGCAATTTAAATGTATATGTGTGTGCGTGTATATATATGCACAAGTACAATTTATAGCAAGTAGTTTCTGAGAGTGTGCTGAAAAATATACATTGAAAAATATACATTTCAGGCTGAAAGCTCTGTTTCACTCATGGTGAGACATGTAATTCCACAGGCCTTTCTCACATTGGTACCCCTCTCTTTGATTTTTCATGATTCTACTGTGTATTGGCCACCACTCAGTTAATCTGTGTATGTGTCCAAAGAGGCTCCCTGCATTCCAGATGTCCTGTCTGTAGGCCACCACTCTGGGGTTGAGCATGAAATACAAATGTACAATATCTGATCTCTGATTAATCACCTGGTACTTCAGCAGATCATATAAGACCTGATCTAAGCAACTAAAACAAAGTTGGTTCTTTGTGGTCAAATCCAGGCTGTGACTGTGAAATAACAAGGGGCACCTTCCCTCCCTTGGCTGTCCACACAGACCACCAGAACCAGGATTTGCAATGGTGTGGTATTTGGAAAGGCTGGGAAGTTCTGTTGCAGGGGAACTGGTGATGAAAAATAGGAATGCAAAAGGAAATTGGGAATTTTGGAGGGGTTTTTTGAAAATTTTTTTCAGGGGTTTTTGGAGCCCTGGGTGCAGCCCCTGACCCTTCAGGCTGAGCCTCCCCAGCTGCACAGGGAGGTGAGGAGGCATGTCTGACTCCTGCCTTTGCATGCTCCTCAGCACAGGGTTTTTGGGGGAGGAAAAAACCCCCTTATGAATAGGTAGAGCCACATTACATGTGCACAGCTGCTTTGCTGAGCTGTTCTGGCCCTGCAGTGCTCCCTCACCCACAGTGTGTTTATGGCACAGGATGACTTGGCTGCTGAGGCAGCATGGGGCACGTGCATGGGGCTGGGTGTGAGAAACACCAGAGGTGACTCATCTGATAACCCAAGAACCCCAAATAACTCCAATAACCCCAAATAACTCCAATAACCCACACCCAGCTGCTGGCTGTGCCATGGAACCCTGGCCCACAGGCCCCAGAGCAGAGTGCTGACAGTGGGGCTCTTGGAAAGGTCATTTCCTCCCAGCATCAGGAGCAGGGCTGTAAAAATTGCCTTTTTTCTTACAGTGAGCTGCATTTTGCACTGTTAAAAGAGCAGAGATGCCACAGCACAAGGGCAGAAATAGCCCCACTTCCTCAGGTATCACCCTGCACCATTTTCAGGGGGAGTCACAGCTCTCTGTGGGTTTTTGGAGATGCTGCTTGTGCCTCCATGCAGCCTTCACTGGCACAGACAGATGGCTGAGCAGGCAATGGAGGCAGCCCTGAAAATCCAGCCCTCCATGGGCATGGCCCTGGGCACAGAGCAGAGATTTCCCCTGGGTGCACTCCCTCACCTTGTGGCCCTGCAGACATGCTCGGGCAGCTGCGGCCAAGCCGGGTCACAGCACACACCCCAGCGGGTCCCAGGGTCTGAAATAACGGCCACATCCCCTGAAAAACACCCTCAGAGCCTGCCAAGGGCTCACTGAGTCATGCTGAGGAACCACAGAATGTTTGGGTTAAAGCTCATCTCATTCCACCCCCTGCCATTCCCACCCTTCCCTGGATCAGGTTTCTCAAAGCCGTGTCCAACCTGGCCTGGGACACTTCCAGGGATGGGGTGTCCCTGGGATGGAATGGTTATGAGGTGCTTGTTTGTTTGGGTTTAGTGTTTGTGGTTTTTGTTTTTATTTTTTGTGGTTTGTTTTGGTTTTTTTTTTTTTTTTTTTTTTGCAAGAACTCTGAGTAATTCCCCCTTGGCATGACTCTCCTGCCTTGTCTGTGCATGAATTCACAAGTCACGGCTGTGCTGCCCCAAACGTTCTGGTGCCGTTCCCACAATAACACTTCCCCTTTGTCAGTGTGGTTTTAGAAATTTCTGCGCCAGACTTTGCTTTAAACGCTCCCTCTGCTGGCTGTACTGCAAATTATTGTCTTTTAACTGAAAACCTCAGAGTGGAATTAGATTGTGGTGAAATTACTAAGTTAACAGGAAGAATTCTCTTTATTCCTTCACCACACCCCAAATCCCAGCCCTCAATGGCACTAAGTTTACTGCACCTGTCCTGACACTGGCCCAGTGTTTGTGGGAGAGGGATTTTTCTATAACACCAATTATTTTTGCTGATTTCGGTCTCTTAATATAAAATTTATCCTCTCCTTTAACAAATTCTGCTTCTCCTATACCCCTAGACCATCTTATGATGGAAGTGTTGGGGTTTGAGATTGTCTTCAGAAATGAATAGCTGCTGTAATGGAAGTGTTTAGTGTTCTCTACATTTTATAAAATCAGAAGAAGTTATTTAATCTATTGTTTCTGTAAACGCGGATTCAAAGTAGCCATTGCAGTGTTTCTTTTCCTGGTTTTATTTTGCCTGTGCTCCTGCTGAATAGATGATAACCACTTTAAAATTCTGTAGAAAATAATTTGGAAAAAGTATTAGATTTACATTAGGTGTGGATTTAGTTTCATATTAGTGACGTGCTGCCAGCTATTCAGATGACATTTATAAAAGAAGTAAATGCCATTGGCTTAGTGTCAGAAAAACTGGAAGTAAGAGTGAGGAGAAAACGTGTGTCTCCCCTGAGGAGTAACAAAACATGGCCCAGCTCCAAAGAGTTTTCTAAGTGTGAGGCAAGGAGCAGAACCCAGGCAGGCGGGATACAGGAGAAGGATTTTGGGATCCAGCTGTGTCAGGCACACCTGGATCAGGCACAGCCCCATGGGGCACTCGCTGTTGCTCCAGCTGAGGGTGGGAGGTGGGAAATAGGGCACAAGGACAAGCAGGGGATGCGGTCACAGCCACACTCAGCTGAGAGAGCCACTGCTTGCCTTGCCAAGCCCTGCACAGTCAGATGTTTTATGACATCTGAGAAAACATCGCTGGAAAAAAATGTTTTATGTGGCCCAGACTGTTTCTAATGCATTCAATTTCAAGCATTCAATTTCACACATTCAATTTCATGCAAGCAGGAGTATGACTCTTGCTAGCCTAAAAAATAGGGTTGTAAGTCTTTTGAAGCATTTTTTCCCCACCACATTTTTTTTTTCATCAGAAGAAAGGCTTTGTATTCTGTGAAATGCACAGGAGCCTGCTGGACAAAATGGAAAACTCCCCACATTAGGATATTTCAAAAGCAATGCTGCAATGATCAATAAATGAGAGAACTGGGGCAGAAAATAGATTGCAGGTCAGAAAAAAAAGAATGCGAAAGGAAGGCAAACAGGAATAAAAAAGGAACCTGGACTTTTGCTGGCTAAACCAAATTTCAAACATACACATAACCTATAGACACATAAAAATGTGTTTATACATCAGAATGGAGAATCTGAGTTCTGCTGTTTGTCTTGAAGAAGAACAGCAGCAGCAGTGCAGGTTTGTCCATTCTTCAGCACCAGCAGATGTGCTCACCATTAATAATTTGGCAGAAATGAAGTACAAGGAGGTGACCCTCACAGCCTACAGACACACAGATGTCTCCTGCCTTGAAAACAATCAAAAATCAGACTGGAAATGCTCAGAAATACAAAACCAGTGGTCCTGGGAAAAATAAAATAAATCACAGGTATATTTCACTTTATTTATTTGTTCTTCATTTTGATAGCACATCTCAAATTACACTTGGTAATGAGTCTTACAAATCTTTCCCCTGCTCTGGGACAAAAAGCAAAAACCACTCATGCATAAGGTATTGAATGCATTCACATCAAGTGTTGTATGTTGGGCTTTTGAACATCATAAATATGAGAACATTAAACCAACTGGTATTGGAATTTTTAAACAATATCGTTGTTACAGATAATAGCAGCTTAAAAGGTTTAACTCAAGTTTACCTGCTTCCAATATTTTTATTTTAAAAATTTCTACTACAGTTTGGTAAGAGATTAAAAAATATAGAGGCCCAAGTACTACAAAATAATGTTTTAAAGAGGAAGTATTTCTATTTAGTTTGTAAGTGTTAAAACTCACAATGGCCTTTCTGCTTTGACTGGGAATGCAGTTCTGAAATTACTTAGATGAAGGTTATGAAATTCAGCTTATTTGTGATTTTTATGCATCATGAAACCTCTTGAAAGAGGCCTGGGCTTACAGAAATGTTGAACACCCATCCTTTAAGAGGTCCTCAGCTAGGGAGACAAAATCTCCATCTATTCCTGCAAATATTAGCCAAAATACTGGGGACTCACTAATATAGTTCTCAGGTCTATGAAAGCAGGATAAGAATGAGTATAGATTCTGTTATGCAAGTTGATTTTGCTTTTTTTTTTTTTAAGCTGTCTTCTGAATGCTTTGATAGCCATCAGGAACAAGATATTTTTGCAATAGGGGGATAAAGTCTAATTGTAGAAGGGGAAGAAAAGCTACCTACAAAAGCCAAGATCATGATAAGAAAACAAATTTATTGAACATCTTCTCTGAACAGACTCTACCATCCACAGGTGAAATATTGCTACAAACACTTGCTCTGATCCTACATTATGCCTTAAACTGCTTTGTGAAATAACCAAGGGATGAAGGTGCAAGATGAACCCAAGGAAACACCTGGGGATGTACGAAAACACAGGAACAAATCCAAGTGTTGTAACAAGGATTAATCTTAATCCCTTGCTACCAGGCATCTGCTTTCTGTAACCCTGAGTCAGTTCTAGGAGTTTGTAGCAACACAGCTGGGAACAACCCTGAACTTTCAATTTGGGACATGGGGACTGTGTGCAAAGGAGACCAAAGCACAGGAGGAGGAAAGCTGGGTTGGGACTAACTCAGTTCAAGGGTTACACTGAATTTAAAAAGACAGCTCTCTGGCTTTGTAGAGCTGGAACTCAGACATCTCTTTTTTGCATGTTGTAGGATCCCTCAGGTATCTCTGCAGCTCTCAGGTATTAAACCACATGGCTGCAAGATCAAAGCAGTCCAGATGCTTTGACAGAAGTAGTTACCAGTGTGCATCACATCCACGTGGTGCTGAGATCCCGGCCATTGCACCAGGCTGCTGACGGCTCCGTAAACACATTCACTCCAGTTATAAACTTACTTATTTCTTGTGCCAAGACTTCAGTGTGCTTCAGTGCATGAAGGAAATTTACAACCCACTCCAGGAATATATATATATATATATTCCAGCTCTCCCTTTCAATTCAGTTAAAAAAAAAAAAACAGCAGCAATTGTATTTTAGATTCATAACAGATATGTATAACTTAGCTATAAACAAATGCTGAGCTAAAGCTTTGCAGAAAGCTCTGAGGAAAACTAAATATTGTAAGATTTTTAGGAATATTAACCATTTTATTCCAGTACCACAGTTATACTATGATACATAATCATAGTATATCTACATATTATAATAATGACAGTGAGTAGATATAAATTTTATCTTTTCTGACATGGGTTTACTCTTTAAGCAGGAAATCCAGGAAGAAGCCTGTTATAACTCAGTACAGTGATTTTTTTTTTTTTTTTTACTATTTTAGTCATAGTTTAAAGTCAGGTAAATGTTGCTGTCTCCATACAAAGGGAAAGGACTCTGGGGCAGATTAGTAACTTGTCTTTTGAATGGATGTAACTTTGGTTGCTGTCTGTTCAAAGCATACAATCTATGAAGGTGTATTTATGGGGAAAAGGAGGAGGAGGTTTAAATCCAGATAAAAAGTTTTAATTCCTCTGCAGTGTTAATTGGGTTTCTTGATCAAAATTTATTCCGATTCAGATTGTCACTTGGTTGCTCTAATTCCACCAAGTCTTTGTAAATGCTAAGTGGAAGAAGAATCTGGGCCACTGTTGAAAAAGCTTTGCCTTGTGATCTCCGTGTGAACTATGCTGGGAATGAGTTTTGGCCTGCATGACTGAGCTGACATCCAGGCCTTGTCTCATTAATGGTTTTTCTTAATACACACAACCACGTTAACAACCTGGTGTTTCCAGGAAGCAGTGATTCAGCAAAGCCATTCTCCTATTTAATTTAAATCCCAGTGAAAGGGGACTGCTCTGTATATATTTTAAATGTCAGAAGGCAGTTTGATCTACCAGAACCTGATGGAGTTTTTTGAAGAACTTTTCAGAATCCTGCTGTAAGGAATGCTTTAATGAAATAGCCTTTGTCATGATCTCCAAGGGCTTAGAAGACTCACCTTAGGGTTCCTGAACCAGGACAGAGGGGAGCAAACTGCTCAGCAGGACCCAAGCCCAGGAGCACCCCTGATGTGGGACAGGCTGCTCTGAACCAGCTCTTGGAGAAGGATGGAGAGTCAAAAGCCATGGGAGCTGCTGAGTGCCTGCAGTCACATTCCCATCCGTGTGCTACACCCACGCCTGAGAATTCAGCTTCACAGCTCTGTTGTGAGGTAGGAAATTACTGCCTCCCTTGCAGAAGTGGGGTGTAAGGAGATGACCTTGTTCTCCTGGGGACCCACAGGAAGTCTGTGGTAAAGCTGAGGATGAATTTAATCTCCCACTCTCTCCTCTGTTCCTATGGGCTTTTGAGACCACCTTCATTTCTGCAAGCTGTGAGCAGCCTGGACAATAGACAGTCACAAAATGGTTTGTCTCCCCTGTCCTGCCTGTCTGAACTTTACAGACTGGCTCAAACTGCACAGATTTGCTGCCCAGTAGCGAGATCATCTTACCTAGAGCAGTCTACGAGACAGACAAAGCTCAGCTGCAAAGCTCAGAATTAAATCTTCTGTATAGATTGGAGCCCACTTGTATTCGCTTGCTTTCCTCCTTTCACAAAGCAGGAAACACAATAAAAATTATAAACACAAAAGAAAAGTCAATGAACAAAAACTTCTACTATTAATTACAAACATTAGTGCAAACCACACAGCAGACTATTTGTAGTAAGGTCAGTATTTTCTGTAAGTAGGTCATACAACTGAGGCTTTAAACACAGGTGAAGTCAGATTCTTTAGCCAAATAAGTAGTCAGCTTTGAAGGTCACTCACACAGGAAACCTGGATTCTGCTGCTACACATAATATTTTATCTTATCTATTTGTGTGTATGCTATCATACTTTTTATTGAAAATATATTTAGTCCTGTACCTTTTAAAAATGTATTTATTAAAAGGTGGTAAAGACCAAATTCCAAAGCTGAATTACAGGTTTGGCTAAGAGACTCATCTAGCATCTTTTTAACTGCCTAGAAGAGCTTTTTCAAAAAATATTTTAAAACATTTAAACGAGCTGTTTGTCTATGGCAAAAAGCCAACGCCTAAATCCGTGCTTGTCATTCAAATTCATGGCCCTGCTGCCCAAGGCTTTCACCGTGACATCAGATGCTTAACTCTGCTGTAAACTAGCTCACGTTTTTTACATATTCATAAGTAGATGTAGATCTTAGGATTTATCTCACATCACTTCAAAGCCAGGGCCTTTGTACCTAATTAAGAGTCAAAGCTTGAAAGTTGCAGCCAGGCAAGAATCCTGCAGGAATCCTGATCTCCCTGCTCAACACATGTTTATGTTTGGCAGTAGTCATCTGGGACAAAGTGGAAAAAAGACCGGTTTGGAAAAAAAATACTTCTCAAACTTCTTTACTGGGCAAGGCCAATGGAGCTAGAAAATGCTGCACTTAGTGGTCTGCAGCCGAACAGTGAAGTCAGAATTCAGAAAAAGTGCACTTTTTGATTGTTTGCTCTTCCTCCAGAACAGCCACCGCAGCCCGCCCTTCACAGGTTCTCATCCAGCCACTTGATGTAGCTGTTCCTGGTCTGCACGCCGGCCGAGAAATCCGTGGGCCACACGGTGAAGATCATGCAGCCGTGGAAGCAGTCGTGGAAGTGGTCGAGGGTGACGGGCACGCCGGCGCGCTCCAGGCGCGCGGCGTACATGGCGCCGTCGTCGCGCAGCACGTCGTTCTCGCAGGTCAGCACGTAGGTGCGCGGCTGCCGCGCCAGCGTGGCGTCGTCCGCCAGCAGCGGCACCGCCCGCACGTCCAGCAGCGCCGGCAGCCGCTCCACGATGGCCGCCGTGCCCGTGCTCTGCACCACGGGCTTGTAGTTCTTCTTGAAGGAGGGAGGCAGCAGGGAGGTCCAGTTGAGGCGCGCGCGGAAGGACAGGGCCCGGCCCACGTTGAGCGCGGTGTGGTTGTTGATGAGCAGCTCGTGAGCCAGGTCGTAGTTGCCGTTGATGTAATCGATCCAGTAGTTGATCATGACGTAGCGAGGGAGCACGGGCATGTTCATGTTCTGCTGGTAGGAGGGTGTGTTGAAGTCAAACGCCTGGAGGACCGGGTAAATCAAGGCCTGCAGTTTCGGTCTGACAGGCAAATCCTCATCTTTGCTAAGCTGTGCGAGAAACACAGGACAGAATGAAAGTTATGAAGAAGATAAACATGTATCAATGTTTAGGAAAGCAGACATTCATTTGAGAGTTTATAAACATGTATCAATGTTTAGGAAAGCAGACATTCATTTGAGAGTTTGAGAGTGAATTCTGCTCTTATACAGGTAATGTGGTTGTTTTGTCTGAAGTATATTCCTGATCTTTTTCTCCCTTAGTAAGGTGGCCATTCGGGCAGATCCAGCATCCTGTTCCCAACAGAAACCAGTGACAACAGTTTATTGAAGGCAGTAATAAAAAAAAATAAATGTGTAAAGTGGCATTTCTCTAACACAGTGCCCAGCTGAACAGCAGGATTTCCTGAATCAAGGGAGCTACTCTTGCTTTTAAGAGCTTTTAATGGGTTTTTTTCTTCCATGAATTGATCTAATTGGTTTTTTTTCAGCCAATGCAGATTGCTGAAATTTCTTCTAGCAAAGACACACCTGGTGTAGAAGCACCTCCCTGTGTCTGACTTGACCTCCATTTAATTTAAGTCTACCAATCACAAATTTGGTGCCTCCTGATTGCCTTACTGGAATAGTCAGCAAACTCTTTGTTTCATCTCCTACACAAGATACCCAGTGCTCCATTGTGTCTCATCTGGTTTAAAAAGAATTATGCATCAGGAAATCGAATTAGGAATGCTCTTTCCAAACCGTGGCGCTATCATGTTTATCAGTCCTCAATACTGAAGTTTTTATTGTAATTGTCTCTTATTAATTTTTCCACCCTAATTCAATATTGCAAGGTTGTCATGATAATTAGTTGTCTGGACATGGTATCTGCTTTCTTATCACTAATGGTTATGGAAATAAGTTAGTAATAATAATATTTCATTCAACCGTGAAAAATATTACTTGCCTCGGGTCTCCTTTAAACTCAAATTCAGATCAAATTCAGATTACATTTAAACTGCAGATACAGAAAAGAAATTTCCTTAAAAGTGCAAAATGCTACAGGAAAACAATGTAACAGAAGAATTAAGCTCCACTTACTGTATATTTTGTCCTTCATTTGTATTTGAAAGAAATATAAGCACATTTCCAGAGACAATTATCTAAAAATAGGCAACTGTATTAAGAAATTATGCCTACTTGGAAAAACAAGGATTTCACCAGCAAAGTAGGTTCAAAAAAGTCATTTAGCTACTTGCTCTTAAACTCTGGTCCATAAAAACTTGTGACTGTAACAACACACCACAACCTATGTGATTCATATAGTGACTGAGTCACTTTACAGAAGGAAAATTAACAGATTCTGGCTTTCTACCATTCTGTTTTCAGGTGTGGCACATCACCTTGTGATGGTGCAGCACAAAGACCCTGCCAGCCTCTCTGGGCTGGACTGCAGCAGTGCAACACAGAACACTCAGTGGATGTTACCTGCTGGCACACAGCAGCTGCCAAATTCCCTCCTGCACTGTCCCCAGAGATTGCAATTCGACTGGGGTCCACTGAATACTCAGCCAAGACATCAGGCTGCAGGAAATGCTTTGTTGCACGAAGAGCATCGTGGTACTGCTCGGGGAAGCACACCTCGGGCACCAGCCTGTATCTGCAAAAGGAAAGGGATGAGAAACAATTCTTACCTCTGCCTTACTGTACTGGTGTTATTGTACCTCTCCTTTAGGATTTACAGGTGAAATCAGATAACCCTTCCTGGAAATAAGTATTTAATTAGGACAAATAGTACAGAAGAGGTAGGAGGTGTGTAATACGTATGTAAGACTTAATCTTATAATTAATGTTCTAATTTGGAACAATTAAAATGAACCTACTAAACATGAATAATACCAAGATAGTATAAAATTGTGCAGCACTTTCCTAGAATTTACAATGGAGGATTTCATCATGCATTGTAAAAATCAATAGTTAAGACACCCTTGGCAAGGGAGCCATTCCACCCTGCCTGGTTTTGATCCAAATTCCCACCTTAACAAGGATGAGGGTGAGTAAATCATACAGGCCCAACACGCTCCTGTTTGGCTCAGCCAAATGCCTAAGCACTTCTGCTTCCCAGATTTTTACTGATGTCAGGAGAGAATAAACCTTGCTATCCACTCTGTGCCATGAAATGAACAATAGCCAAGAAATTAAGCAATGCCAATTTTCTCCAGTGCAACAGATGCAGTAATTCCTTTCCTGTATCAAGGAGAGGAGCAGAAATACACCCATTGGGCAGGTGGGGGATGGAGGCACAGAGAGCAAACAGCTGCCAGGAAGAGCCAGCAGCTGAATCCCACACATGATGCTTCCTCAGCTTCTAAATAACAATGCAGGAGAAATCTGTTTGTATTTACTGAATAATCTGATATCCAAGAGCTGTTACTGGGCCTTATGGTACATAGCAAAGTTTTCAGCTTTTCAAACTACAGATTTTACATTTTGTCAGTAGAGCCTAGCCAACCAAAATTCAGTTCTCTGACTCAAAACATCTTTAGATTGTAAGCTAAAGAAGTTTCATATGCAGAATAAATTTTAAACTTAAGATTCCAACTTTCAAACTCCAGTTGTGACCTGCTGTCAGAAAGCAATCCTTATCTTGTATATACAGGAATCTGAGGGTGTCCTTTGGGAGCTCCTTGCAAAACAGTAAACTGTGCATAGATTGTGAAAGTGAGATGTGCAATTAGACCAACAAGGAATCCAATTAGACTTGGCTAATTGAATACACACCCCTTGATTGAAGGATGTAATGATAAAGGAAAAGAGGTAATAGTGACTCAGAGCAATAGACAGAATGACACCAGCATAAATCAGAAAAGGAACAATAAGGAACTTTTCAATATTGTGATTGCTGCTTGTCTGGAATAACCAACTTTTGTAGTTTTGTAGTTTTCCTTGTTTCTAATAACAAAAAACCAAAACAGTAAGAAAAACAAACCCACCCCCCAATCCTTTAAGTACACTATAATAAGTGTACTTTAAATGAGTAACATCAACTCCATATAATTAAGTTGCAATTAGATCCCAAAGCTTGGTATGTAATGAACTGCAGGTGGGAAACTTGAGAAATTTTATCAAGTGGTTTGGTTTAAAAAAGAAAATATTGAAGTTGACAATAAAGATGGGAACAGTACAAATCATGCTGGAATCGTCCAGGTAATGCATTTAGCTAATCAAGAGGTTTGTTTGCCTTGGAATTGTTCAGCATGTTAAAAAAGCAGCCCTGCTTCTCTGTTGTCTGGCAGTCTTGTGCTCTGGAGGGAAGCACAAGGCTTAAAAGAGAGGACCAAACAGTGGGAGATTGCAAGAGCAGCAGGAAACTGCCAGACCTCACAGTGTATACTAAAATAATTAGAAAACCAAATGAATTTCTGTTACCACTCCAATTTGTTTTAATTTTAAAAGGATAAAGGTTATCAGGCTAGTATAGAAAATGACTGTCCAAGGTCAAGCCTTATAGAGAAGCCACTATGGAAGGAGAAGCTAAAAGAACTATGTTACAGATTTCTAATACCTTAAAACTACTTGATCAGTTTTAGATTACTCACTCAACAGAGACAACAACAGCGTTCAGAGATTCAGCCATGATTCTGCAGAGATTGTTGTAGAGGCTTGTTCCTGGGAGAGAAGGACATGGTGTTAGGGACAGTGAGTCAATAGTCACAAAGCTGTCATTAAGCTTTCTCAGAAAACATACAGCTATCACACAGATAGAATCCAAAAGGTTTTACTACCAAAGTAAAGGATAAATGAGATCAGCCTACAACTGCTCAAGTGCCAAATCCATACTACAGCAGAAGGAACATAATTCATCACAGTTTGTGATGAACTTTCCTCATCTGTTTGTTGGTGACTTCAGACATGTCATTTCACCCACCTATCACAATGTTCTCAGTTGGCCAAAATCTAAAGCACGCAGTGGTCTGGGGGCATTTTCATCTAGAGAGGGTTACTGCTGTATGAGTCACTGCCTGTGGTTCATTTTGTTATAGCATTCATTGCTTTAATTCAAATGAGTTGCCCTATTAATGTCAGCTGAGCTACTCATTAAAGGGAGGATTAATCACAGCTATCCTATTTATCAGAGGACTGGTTATCTTTAATTTTGTTCCTTTCCAGTTACTTAATTGTTGGTTCCCAGTACTATAAAATATACTAGGACATGAAACGTTCTCTAGAGTATCCAATCTTAGAAATTAATATTTAGGGGCAACAATTGTGCCATTAACTTCTGCACCTTGGACTCAGGAATACATCTGACAAAGCCAAGCTATAATCATCCTGACACGGTGCAGCAATTTAATATAAACTTTTGCACAATAAGAGTCATATGCAAACTATTACAGAACAAATGATGCAGGCAGGAGGTTAACAAATATCCTTTAGGCAGGTCTAAGAAAATCCATCTCAAAGCAGAATTCCTCTGTTGGAAGAGGAGTAAAATGTTTAACTGCTACAGGACAAAGAGACTGGAATTTCCAAAGGCATGCGAAGGCCACATTTTAAAGTTATTTAGGAACCTAAATCTCAGTCAAATCATGGTCTAAATGACTTGTACATGCTGAGTCCAAACGCAATCAGTATAGTCTGTGTTTTGTATCATTTTGTAAAAATCCACTGATGTTCTTTGTCTGTAGAGGAAGCTGCAGAATCAGGGCTTTATGGACTACAGGATGTCATGGGAACAATGGGGAAGGAAAAGGGAGAAGACTCTTCTCAGATCTGGATCCCAGAGCAGCCACAGGAGCCACAAGGCCTTTGTCTCCCAAGGCTGTTTTCCTTCTGTACAATGTGGAAGCAATCAGTGGTTGCCTTATCACTGCCTATAGCTGTCCCTCACTTCCCCTGATCATGTTTGTGGTTTCCAAGCTAATGGTGTAAACAGCATTACATTTCCAGGTAATTATGCTAGTGGTGGTTGTAGTCCCTAAGGAGCAACCCAAAGAGGAACCAACCTCTACCTGTTTCCCTCACATTCCTCCTGCCCCTGCTCAGCAGTGTGTATTCCCAGGTAGGTGTTATTTAAGAACCAAACATTAGCAAGGCTGTTGCATGCTGTGTAGATCAGCTCAGTCTTCTGCTAATTATTCTCTGAAAATGTGGCAAACCCATGTAATTTCCTTACATGTAGCCACTGGAACCTGATCACCAAGAACTGATTTTTGCACATTACCTCAGAAAGTGAGGGACTGGCCTAAGCAGCCCACCCTGGCATCACAGAAATTTAATCAATAAGCTACTTTTCTCTCTTAGGATGTAAAAAAATTAACCTTTTAGTCCTTTTACAGCTCACATGCAGATAAGATATGCACTTCTGCTGTGTGTTCATAATATTTCTCTCCCTCTCTCCTTAGACTTGATCCACCAGACTGGAGACAGTCACTACTGAATTCGGGTACATCTTAGCAAAACTGCCATTCCTGGCAGGAAAAAGAGCTTTTGGCTTTTCCTGCTAGGAGAAAAGCAGACTGAAATCCTGTTTAATTACTGTCAGACACCTACTTGCACTTGCCAAGGCCCAGCCCCCTCCGTGGATGTAAACAACGCTGCGCTTGAGGCTTTCATCTCCCTTGGCAGGAGGTTCAAACACTCTCACTTCCACGCCATCAAAAACTGCATCCGTGATTTTAATGTCTTCAGAGGAGACAGACTTCAGCTTGTCAAAGGTGCAAATCAAATAATTCAGAACTATCAAGTGATGGCTGAGTCTCAGGTAGTGAATCAGGTGACACTAATTGGGGGGAAAAGAAGAAAGGAAATTTCTGTTACTTCAGAGCATATCATACTCTACCCACATTGATGTGTAATATAACTGCATTCAAAGGGCAGGTCCTACATGATTCTTACAATATTCATTGGAAAATTAAATTTTATCAAGAACCTCTAGTATTTTTAAAACTGTATTAAAACAAAAAGCTGCCCATAGAAGATTTTCTGTGGAAAAATAAAATTAAACTATGAGCACTTTGTGGATCACAGCCATGAACAAACACTCAGATCCTCTGAAAGACACCTTGGAAGGGAACAACCCTCATGCTCTACTAGGGGACCTATGAAGCTCCTCAGACTGGTGCCACCAGAGGGCAATACTACACAGGCGATGTTCTTAGGTGAAAAAGTATCAAAAATGCAGATTCTCTTGTTCCATTGCAAAGCATAAGTCTTTCTACTTCCAAATTAAAAAAGTTCCCAAGGGCTGCAAAGAAATTTGGAAACGGGAACAGTCCTGAAGGAATCTAATGGTGTTTTTTGGCTTGTCCTGTGTTTACCTGCAGAACTGGGAAGGATCTGAAACACAAGTCAAGAACAACAGTAGGTTATGACACTTTTTTCCAACCCCAGAGACTCAAGTGTGTTACTTTTTTATGTGATAAAAACACTATGAAATTGAAGATTGATCTGATCTTTCTGTCTCCTTATGGTAAAAGGAGACAGATTTTATCCCCTTCAGCTATCAAAGACTTTTATTTTAATGTTTATTTTTAAAATTTTGCTCTGACTCGATTAGAAACGTGTTTCTCTCAGTAAACACTACTGGGATTCAAGGCACTCCTCCACTTTGAAATGGTCATGACCCGCTCCCCACACATGACCTGCTCACTATTTGTAGTGCATACCTATTCCCATGCCCTGGATGGTGCACAGGGGTGGCAAAAGGGCAGCCAAAGGACCACAGGGACTACAGTGTCCAGAGTGACCATTTAAAAGGAAAAAGTAGTGGAGGTCTTTCCCCTTTGAGCTCAGAAACTGGATAACCAGCGAGGCCTTTTGTACAACTATCTCAGGCAAGGCAATGGAGTTGGGAGGTAAAATTAACACATATATTTAACATATACCTGTAGGAACACTACCACGAGGAAAACTGTCTGCTGGGACCTTTTACTTTACGTCCAGGTACCAGATACTTGGAACAAGAAGAGGTGTCCTGTTCTATAGGGCTTTTCTACACATGCCCACTTTGCAGTGTGAATTCTGCCAGTCCCACTAGTGCAGTGCAACCTGCTACAAAGAATTCAAGATGCTGACACAGAGTGAGCAGGGTCACCCAGGTACTGGTCTAACCACATTCACATGCTGAAGAACAGAGAGCTGCCAGTTTAATCTGTACAAAATCTGCACACACACCCCTCCAAAATAAAAGGAAGCTTTAAAGCACTCAGCATTCTCTCCTCCAAAGAAGATCTTACAGCCACAATCTCTAACATGTAATTTTTTTCTCTGTCCTAATTAGTTTGAATGTTAAAAAAAATTGAAGTATTTGCTTTCATCCAGGTTCTGTACAGGAAAGGCCTTGCACAGCTCTCACTGCAGACTGCTGTAGAAAAAAAGACAAGTTTGATATTTAAAAACCCCCCCCAAAATTTACACCAAATACAAGCGGCTGTTATGTGACCTGGGAGAGGAATCAATTTCCAAAACAAGAATTTTAAAAAAATTACTTTATTTTCTTGCTTTAGCTTGTGCTAACATCACCCTGCTGAGATGGTTTGGTAGGAATCCAAATTTTAAAATGTTTGCTAATTTTGGATGGGACATCATTTCTTCATACTGCAAGTCTTTTCTCTGGGAGAAGAAACACAAAACATCCGCCTGGCAGGAAGAAATGCTGAAGTCTCAAGGCTATCTGCATCTCCAAGTTTCAGCCCATGTTTTTCTCTCACCATTACTTAAAATTCCCACAGGAAACCCCAGGACTAGTTTGAAATCTGAAGAGCAATACATCTATTAATAATCTGGCACACAACTTGTATGGCTGCCACTGATGTAACCACATAAAGGTCTGATCCTCTTTGTGCCCTGTGGAAGTTCCCAGGGGAGGTAACCACGGCGAAGCAGTCTTAAAAATACTGCTCAAGAAAAGAATGTTTTTGTAGATTTTATTTAGCCTGACTGTGCTGCAATAGACATCTCATTTTTGTTTTCTCCCACTTTAGTTTGCATTCTCTGTAGACAAGATTACCACATGTTCCCTGGAATCAGGAGTGTTTTGTTTTCAAGGCTAGTTAGGGATATTTACCAAGAAGTGTTCTGCCCTGTTCTTCAAACCACAGAGCACCCTGCCCACCTCCAGCCTACCATGCCCTTTCATGCCTATTGCTCCTAGAATAGACCATGCTTTCCAAGAATCCAGAAACCTGGAAGAGATGCTTTCCACATCAGCACACAAAGGCAACAGTCCTAATTATTTATCAGGCATGGGCAGTTTTTCTGCCAAGCATTTATCAGATAGATTCTTTGTTAGTCAATCTGCCTAATCAGCCTATTGGCCTGTTATTTACAAGGCATCAGGATTGCACTTTTTGCTGGCAAAGAGCCAGTCTCGTCCAAAGTTCTCACAAATGAATTTCTTATCTTCTCTCTAAATATTAAAAAAATACCTATCATATCTTAACAGCCTGTACTAATACTCCTGGCAGAAGATGTGGTTGGCCAACTCTCCTCTAGGAGTACCTCACCACTCAAAGGACAGCCCTGCTCATCCTGATGCCTGTTCTTCCCTGGCACCTTTCTTGTGGTGCTCCTGGAAGCCTCAGAGCATGATCTTGCTGCACCAGTGAAATACAAACCCAGCAGAGCCAGAGGAACACTAAACTTCAGTCATGTCCCCACCTTACTGACAGCCCAAGGCAGGAAAGAGGAGCAGGAGAAAGGATGCCAGCCCTTTTGGCAGCAGCTGGATCACCTTGAATCTGGGCTAAAACTGGAACAGCTTGTCTCATGTGAGCAATACTGGGTTTGATCTTTGCTGGTAGCCGTGGTTTTTACCACCCTCCCAGTTATAACCTGCAGGGCTGCTGCAGGTTATCAAATGTAACACTTCAATATATTTGGGGATAATGTGTATGTGTGGATGTGGAGAGAAGAAGAGAGAGAGAAGAGAAGAGAAGAGAAGAGAAGAGAAGAGAAGAGAAGAGAAGAGAAGAGAAGAGAAGAGAAGAGAAGAGAAGAGAAGAGAAGAGAAGAGAAGAGAAGAGAAGAGAAGAGAAGAGAGAAGGGAAGGGAAGAGAAATGTTCTCTGGTTAAAAGGAAGAGCAGGCAGTGCTGCAATACTAAAAGCTAGTGGAAAGGAAGAGAAAGCATAAGGAAAAGGGGGAAGTAAAGAGACTACAGGAAAGAAAGAGGAGATAGTATAAAAATAAAAAGCCTGTGGGCAACTGGCCCAGAACTGCCATGCCAGCTACAGGCACAGCACATTGCTCACTCTGGGTCACAGCTGCAGGTTTTTCCACTACAGCAAAATCTCCTTTTATTTTGCTACGACATTCCCATGACTGAGATTTTAAGGTAAGGACTATGCAGGCACTCCCAAGGGACTGAACTGTTGAAGATTGACACTTTCCTTCTGGTAAACTCTTTGATATGGGGTGCCAGGTACTGAAAGATTTAATTGATGTAGGAGAAATTTTTCAGTAAATCAAGAAAGGAGTCAAGGCAGAATGAACAAAGTACTGGACCAGTGAGGCACCATTACTTCACCTTTAACCACCAATATCTGTCCCTAAATTACATTGATTCTTCTACTGGCTCCTCAGCTGATAATTTAATGAAGAAACTCACATCCTCCAAGGACTTGAATTCCATTCTCATCATGTGTTCTCTATTGCAAAAAAGTAACCCAAAAGTTTTTGTAGCAAATGTCCAGTAACTTCTAACTCCACTCAGCACATTGGGACTCTGTCCCCAGATGACTTCCTGGGCTAACCCTGGCTCTGCCCTTTAGCACGGAATGATTGCGACAGGTCAGGCGGTGCTTGCAGCACACAAAGGCACAAAGGCACCACCCTCCCGAGGCATCAGCTGCTGCCTCCAGTGCCCTCCCAGAGGGCAGAGCCAAGGTCCTGCACCGACCTTTCAGGCTTTGGGGGCATCAGGAACTGGGCAAACAGCTAAGGCTCTTTTCACATCCAGCACTACTTGGGAGCCAGCCAAATCTCACTCATGACTCAACTGAGTAATGATGCTGGAACTGCAAGGCTAAACTGTCTAAAACTCAACTTCTTACCTTAAAAGACACAGACACTATAGTCAGTTCTGGCATTGCTTTGAAAAGGATACTTCTATAAACATTACAGGCCAAAATGCCAACGACAATGTCTGTAGTCTGTAACAAATTAGTGAAAAATAAACATGATCATTTCCACATTTAGCTGTGTGTGGAATAGATTGCTTTGTGTGCATCTTGGGCAATTTACCCTGTTTAAGGGTGATTTTACAAAAAGATTTCTCAATGCAAATGTCTTGTTGCCCAGTAAAGAACATGTCTTTTTAATAGTAATTGATGAGACAATTTTCAAAGACGAGTGCTCTTAGTTTTATGAATTTCCTTTAGAACTAAAAAGAAAGCAGGAAGACTGTTTTTTCAGTTTATTAATTAGAAACAAAGCTTATTACGTTTTAATGTAAGATTTTGCTCATGTACCTATTTAATCATGATGATCTGCTTTTATAGCAACATAAGTTACCTGTTCCTGCAAGCAGGACTTACAGTGTGGTTCAGTTTCTGCTCAGGTGCCAGTGCTGTGAGACCTACCTTCCACAACTAAAAACCTGTTTTACTGTAAATCAATTCTAAGACTGTTCTTGCATCCAGAACCATCAACAACTTACTGTGCTGCCTACAACTATGACTTACATCTGCCCAGAAGTCACACACTCTGAAATATGTGGGTAGAGAGAAATTAAAATGTTAGAAAGAAATACAACTGTTTTCTTTACTCCTGAATGTTGATATCCCATGGTTGGTTTTATTCCAAAAGTGAGTGGAGAATAAGCACAAAGGAAACACTTGGCTGATGAGAAGTTTTCTGCCCTGTACAGCTGCCTGCTTTCTTCCATATACATCTATCTGATGGCTCCTATGCCAACCTATTTATCCTTCCAAACCTTTGCTAACAGCTGTCCCAATTAAAAAAAAAAAATCCCTCTTTCCTTGCCATGCACCAGAATAGCAAGTGTCTTGACGGTGATGTTCAGAAATAACTTATTTCAAAGGACTTGAATAAACATGTGCTGCTCTCTTTGCTCTTCCAAGGGAGAGTGGTTAGAGGAAGAAGTCAAAATGCCTGTTATCAATACTGCTGTTACAGCAGAATGATGAATTGTTCCTCTAGACACTTGTAAATAGACACCCACTGAAAAAAATGACTATGGTTAAATCTATGGCTCAATCCTGTAATTAACTTTCTGTGGCTTCCCAAATTTCAGTGAAGCTGAGTTCTGATGTACCTGTATATATATGTATGCATACAAGCTTTTAATTTCTAATCTCAAATTGTGTTATATCAGTTTTATGTTAAAATATTACCATGCCCCATTTTGAGACAGGTGATGGGCAAATTACCCTTTCTTAGGTAAGCATTTTCACATCAATTCATTAATATCATTAAAGTCTCAGTTTCTCTGTTTTCTTTGCAGAGCAGCACAGGGCATTAGAGAAGGCACAGGAACAAGGCTCTGGAAAGTCATCTCAGTTTTCAGCTCCTTCACTGGAATTTTTGTGACTCAGATAAGCACTCCAGCTCTTTCTAACTCTGCTCCCCCTAATTTAAGACTTAAACTGATACTTTAGTAGTATCAGTTCCCTTCTGTAGTACGTTTTGAAACCTACTTAAAGAAACTGCCCTATCAACACTACACTACGTTTTAAACTACCTGAATATATGTGAGTGTTGGATTCTCACACTGAGCCAGGACACTGACTCAGTCCCAAGCTTGTAAAGAAATTTATAGCTGCCTGGGACAAAACTCTACATGCAAATGTAAAAACCTTATTATTAGTACACTGTAAGCCAGTGTCAGCCCTATTGTGTTTTATTCACAGTGATTATTAATGCACTGAGCAAATAAACACATTATCCCTAATAAGAAATGGTCACACTTAATCATCAGAGTATTGACAAATCCATTTCAAAATAAGCAAAAGACAATTAATTTATTTGAAGTACTTGAAGTTTGTGGGGAAAAAATACATTTCAGAGATTTTAAAATTAGAAATGTATTTGTCAGCTATCAGACCTATAATGCAAAGTAATAAACAGCAAGCTGAAATACATTCAGAAGTGGGTGAAAGTTCAGCAGCCCCACTGAGAGAAATGTTAAACCATTTGGCCTTGAAATAGCTGATAGAGAAAGAAAGAGGAAGCTGACCTCTAGAAAAGGACATACACTTTATTATACATATATATATATATATACACGCACACACACACACAAAAGCTGCCTAACAAAGTAAGTACACAAGCTTAACTTTTACAATCCTACCTTTGGTTCACAGGAGTTCCTTCCTAATGACAGTCATTTATTCCCGACTGTGCTGCCTCAGTGTTAGAAAGACTTCTGAACCCTTGGAAAGCACCTTCTCTTTCTCTACAGAAAGCAGTGCCCCCAGGCTCACCTGCTGTGTGGCTGGGGCACCTCTAACAACTAACCTCTTTCATGCTTCTGGGTAAAATTCACTTGTCCCTTTGTTTTTTACAAGTGATGTTACAGGAACTGTTACTTGCTTAGTAGTTTTTCTCACTATTGAAGTTTTTATTTCTAAGGCCAGAGATGTAAACAACTAAGAAATGACCACTTTTCCCTAACAAAGTCTTGCCTGCCCCAGAGAGTGGGGCAGATGTGGGCACCTCAGTCCTGCCACCAGCCTGCTCCAGATGGCATCCACCAGGCTTTGTCCTGCCAGCTCCTCCTCGGATTATGACCTCTAGAATATCTCAAAAGAGATACTCCTCAGCCTCCAAGCTAGAAGCATCTACAATCCAACACACCACATAAACAAACTGAATGTGTAGCTGAGGCAGCAGCAAAATACATCTACGTAGCCACAGTCATACCATTTTCTACAGTTAGGTCTCCTTGAGCCAGAGGTTCTGGCCTTGATTCAGGTGTTCCTGGACAAACCATGACTCTGTGTTTTGCAGGCAGCATGCTGTGCAGGCACCATGGCCCTTCTGCCCCTACCTACCAATGAATTTGGGCAAGCTGAGCACCTGCAGTTCAGTCACTTGAGTTAAAAAGATGGAGCAAGTGAATGTCAAGCCATAGATTTTACTGCAGAATTTAAACTATTGCATAATTTCCCTCTCATACAGGAGGACACACAAGTGATCAGGTTTTATCTGCACAGCAAATAGGCTTTATCATTTCAACCTAGAGGCATGCCTTGATTCAGCTATACAATTGGACCATAAGATGTCCCAGGGAATCAGAGGAGTGATCCATTTAGTCCCAGCCTCTGTCTCCAAAGGTGACAACCAGAGAAGCTATTCATGCAGAATATACAAGTTTGGACACTGTATGGGGTTCACCGTCCTCATGCTTCCCACTACCCACCATTACTGCATTAAGAATGTAGCAGGTACATTCCCACCTAGTCCATTCATGAGCCCTGTCCACTAACTCATTTCATCCCTTTTTGAAGGGATCATCATCTGCTCAAAATACAAGCTTTTGCACATTTCAAAACAATCCAGTAAACTGAAATTTAAATAAAAACAACTTTCAATTTTCACCCTGCCTTACATCAGCCCTGTCTATGACTGATCAGTCCTTGTGAAAGACTGGATAATATTAGAAGAAAACAAACTTCACAGATGAAGTCATTATCAGAAAATTTGCCATCTCTTTTCTGTTTCATGTCAGCATAAAAACGCTGGCAGAAAATAAGGGAGAAATCATGGAGTGACAACTACTCTGTGACAAAAAGCAAGCGTTCAGAGAGTTTTCTTTAGTAACAAGACTCCAAATCAAGACAGTTTAACATTTGAAAGAGCTTCGTATGTCCTCTTCCCCTAAGGCACAGGGATCAGATTAAACCCACTAATTCTTTTTTCCTGACCAAGAGCCGGGATTTCGCACACCAGACCGAGGCGAGGCTGTGCCGGGAGCCCCGGGCACCGCTGGCAGGCGGCGGTTCCGAGCGGCGCTCGCCGGACGGACGGACGGACGGACAGGGGCGACAGCCGGGGCTGTCCTGCGCGGCGCTGCCGCTGTCGCAGTCACAGAGAGACACGAGCCCGCTTCTCCTGCTGCATGCGGGACCGGCCGCAGCTCCGGCCCGGCGCACACGCGATGTCACCGAGCCGGGCACTCCCCAGCCACAGGGCAGCCCCGGGGGAGCGGGCCGGGAGGGCTGTGCGGGGGCCGTTCCCGCTGCGCGGATGCCCCGGGCCGGCACCGTCACCGCGCTTCCCACCGCCTCCGGTGCCGGCGCGGGGGCTGCCCGCCCGCCTCCCCAGCGCCGGGCTGCCGGGGCCGCCTTACCGTCTGCTGCACCGCCCGGAAGGTGGCATCCAGCAGCATCAGCTTCCAGGGGTCGGACACGGCGCCGGGCAGCGGCAGGTACACATAGTAGGCGGACAGGGCGGCCAGCGCCGGCAGCAGCAGCCAGGCGGCCCGCATCGCCTCCTCCGCGCCGAGTGCGGCCGCCTCGCCGCGCTCCCCGCGGGGCGCGCACCGCCCCCGGGCCGGCCTCCCCCGGAGGAAGTCCCGGCGCTTCCTCCCGGGCTGCCGGCCGTGTGCCCGGCCCGAGCCGAGCCCAGAGCCCGCCCGGCGCCGCCCCGCCCCGCGGAGCCGCCGCGCCCCGCGGCCGGGCGTGCTCGGGGAGCGCCGCCCCGGAGCATCGCAGCCGCCCGGGGCTGCCCGGGCCGGGCGCGGGGCCGCGGGGGAAGGGGCTGTGCGGACACACGAGGCGCGGGATGACGGCGCTCCTCCATCGCGCTCTCGGCCAACAAAGGCATCCACATCTGCAGTGCTGCCTCCTGGCACCCCGTACCCACTGCTGGCACCCCACACCCACTGCTGGCACCCCATACCCACTGCTGGCACCCTGTACCCACTGCTGGCACCCCATACCCACTGCTGGCACCCTGTACCCACTGCTGGCACCCCATACACACTGCTGGCGCCCCATACCCACTGCTGGCACCCTGTACCCACTGCTGACACCCCATACCCACTGCTGACTCCCCGTATCCACTGCTGGCACCCCATACCCACTGCTGACTCCCCGTATCCACTGCTGGCACCCCATACCCACTGCTGGCACCCCATACCCACTGCTGACACCCCATACCCACTGCTGGCACCCCATACCCACTGCTGACACCCCATACCCACTGCTGGCACCCCATACCCACTGCTGACACCCCATACCCACTGCTGACACCCCATATACCCACTGCTGGCACCCCATACCCACTGCTGGCACCCCGTGCCTCTGCTGACACCCCATACCCACTGCTGACACCCCATACCCACTGCTGGCACCCCATACCCACTGCTGGCACCCCGTGCCTACACCTGACCCCTGTACCCACACCCAAACGCTTTGCCCGCCTCAGGCTGAGTGGTTCTGTGGGGCTGACCTGGCAGCAGCCAGCCCGACCTACAACCAAACCCCAGCAGTTTCATGGAATCGCCGGATGGTTTGGGTTGCGAGGACTTTAAAGACCATCTCGTTCCAAACTCCCTGCCATGGACAGGAGCAACTTCCCCTAGACCAAACTGCTCCAAGCCCTGTCAGAGCTGGCCTTGATTTTCATATTTAGGGTTGTAGCAGCAGCAGATGTGTGTGGTGGCAGCTCTTTGCCAGCAGAGAACAAGAATATCAGTGTTCGGGTAGGGTTGGCCCTTCTCCAGTGTGCCCAGAGGCTGAGGAGGTGAGATGTAGGCTGCAACACGGATCAGTTCAAATCAGTTTGACAGGATCTCAGATTCAAGGTGTTTCCAGAAACTCAGGACACCCTTATTTTACCTGGAGAAACCATACTATTTCCCTTTTAACACATAACAAAATGATTCCAGAAAGATTATTTGTTTAAGGTATGTTTGTTTTGTAATTTTGTTTTGGACTGGGAGTTTGTTGGGGTTTTCATTTTTTTACCATGGGGCAGTAACAGATTTTGGTTCAATACAGAAATATTTCTTGTACCTAAGACAGGAAAAAAGTTAAATATATTTTTTAATCAGACTCTAAGGAGTTCAGCCTTTACACAAGTCATTACTTAGTCACCGTCCTATCGTCAGCAAATTAAAATATTTATTTAAATAGCCAGATTCACGTACATTATAAATCCAGTGCAGAAAAAAAAAAAGAATGAGCACCAAACTTAACACTGACTATAATTAAAAATGAATTCATAATACTAAAAAGTCACATAGAAATATAAATAGAGTCCTGGAAAGCACAGCTTTCCTTTAAAAGTTGACATGAAAACGTAATATAAGAAAAATATGTTTCTACAAACTAAAAGGTCAGCTTTTAGTGGAGCTTTCCTGGAACTGAAGTACCACCTTGCTGATTCTAAAGGTTGCAAAAGAATGTTTCTGGAATGAGCGAGAAAGTCAGGCCCTCAAGCATCTTTAACCTTTTCTAATAACAACAGCAGATGGATTTTCTGTGGTTTTCACAGTCCATTTGGGTAGACTACAGAAGGGAAGAAACAAGCCTTGCCAAGAAAGCAGCACAGGGTAAGTCCCCAAGGTCTCCAGATTTTTATACAAAGTTGTGCCTTTCTGTATTATTTTGTGCTCTCACCTTCTCCTTCACCTTGTGCCCTGCTCCCCTGCCTCCCTTGCTCTGCACACCCTGTTCCTTTGCTTTCCCAAGCTCCTGCCCCTAAATCCCACAGGCAGCATCCTGAGTGTAAGAATTGGTACCCATCTCTTCAACAAAACTCACTGCTGACAAACCTCCGTCAAAACGGAGCCCCACTCCTCTCTCAGCTACTTATCTTCTCAAAGCAGGGATAAAAAAGGTTGGATGGGACTTTTCTGAGGTTTCTCATGCTCCCACTGACTCCCCCCTACACATCTGGTGCTTGATCTCTCCCCTTCCTCATGTTTTGAAAACTGCTGCTCTGGCTAACCTGAATCAATGGATCAGTTGATTGAAAAAAAAAATCAGTTGATCGAAAAAAGCCACACCAAACCAACAACAAACCACTGTGGTCTGAGAAAGATCCCTTTGTTTAAAAAAATGTAAAAGAGATAAATGAAACCCCAGGATGCTCGCAAGACGTCACAGGGCCAGCAGTTTACCTAAGTAAACTCACACCCTGAAGCCAAGGAAGAGGTGCTGGACCCCAAATTCCTGGGAAAACAGGGCACCAAGGGGGCACCAAGGTCTCCTTGGTTCCATCAGCTTTTCCAGTGTGACCTCCTTGTCTTTTGCCACAGCTGTGAAATCCCTGCTCTCACCCAGGTGGCGTGTCAGGATTTATTTAATAATTTAATCTCCTGAAACTTTCTCCCTGTGGGTGTCACTGCTTGAAGAAGGTATTTAGCTATAAAATAAATGTTATGCTCCTGGCTTACTGATGCCTACGTAACTGGAAGGAAGGGCAGGTTTCAGCTGCATGTTACATTTTACAGAACACAAAATAATGGGGGTTTCTATTTCAGAGCCTTTTATAAGAAAAGCACTTTGATGTTTAAATGTCAGACAGCTGAAGAATAGTAATTATTTTGTCATCGGTCCTGTATTAATCTTTAGTGAGGATAAGAGCATTTCTTAAAAAAAAAAAAAAACCAACACAATTTAACCATGTTTTTTAAGTGATTAATACCTAAAATTCATCTACGTTCTGTTCCTGGGACTCCAGGTTCACCAGAATAACCAAACTCTTTTATCAGTTTGTAATTCTGGATTTTCAAGTATATTGTAAAAATGGCTAATACAAGTCCCTCCCAAATGCACAGGGACCCTCTATTTATGTACTGAATGTTTGGGTATTGATTATATTATCTTTTAAACCTTTATCTGAAAAGTAATGCATCTTATTACTTCTTAATCCCCTGTCCAAATAAATATGGTTCTCCTGTCTTTGCAAGCACAACATTTTATACAGACTTTATTTATTTTTTTTAAGATCTTGACAGTAAATGAAAATTAATGTGCAATGACCAATATCTTTTCCAGATAGTACTACTGACTCCTGTACTGCAGAACTTGTTGCAAACCTAGGAGAACCCTGGTTCCAGGTGTGGGGGAAACCTGGCTGAAAAGGACTTTTATTTAAGAGTGCACAGTGGAAAATCCAGTGAAAGTTGGCCTGGAACTGCAAAATGACGGCCCAAGTGAAGGTGACTTGAAGGTGACAAAAGGACCTCAGGTAAGGGTGGATTTTGACTGTAAGTTATCATTCAAATTAGTCAATGTGAAAGAAAGTAATTGTAGGGATTGCGTAATTGTGTAATAATTGGACACAAGTGTCAATATTGAAGTGACTGCCTTGTTTTCCAGGCTGTTACTCTGAAATCTTTTCCTCAGGCAAATAGTCGTGATTTCCTCTGTTCCTCATCAGCAAATCTGTAAATCATAAGCAACACTCATTTACCATTTTCTTACACCTTTTCCTATTTTATTTTTCTTCCAAATCATAAAAAGTCAATGGGCTTTTACAGCTGCTGTATCAGTCATGAAAAAGCCCGAACTGAAAAACATTTGTTGTATAAAAAAAAAAATGGACATCTAAGAACTCAATTTGGCAGATAACAGGGCATTCTAGAAATAGAAAATATATCTCTCATTGCTTTAACATTGGCAGTTTGTTTACATTTGCAGTGAAACATTGCGCTAAATCAGGTTCCAGGATGCTGAGCCCCTAAGAATCCCTTTCCATACCAGTAAGCTTTAGTATCAGGGAAAATTAAAAATAAAGCACGGTTTAAACATTTGGCATAATTTATTTCGGGGCTCCTGCCGTGGATTCAGCCGGTTGATTTTCACCTTGACCAGTCGTATTTTCCCGGCAGCTGCTGTTTCTTACGAACTCTTGATTCTGAAACTCACAAGAGATGCGCACAATTTAATTTTTTCTTTTTTTTTTCTTATTAGCAGTATTAATGTTTTTGCTGTGGCGGCTTTCTCCTGGTGCCCTGGGTTGGTGTGGAGGGCGGCTGGACACGCAGCCATGAGGGAGCGGTGAGGGAGCGGTGAGGGCGCGGTGAGGGAGCCATGAGGGCAGCGCCCCTCCCACCCAGGCCGCTCCATCCGGGTCTCTGGGCGCGGCAGTTGCGAGCGTTCAAACCCCGCGGCAGCCAATCAGCGCAGGGCGTGCCCCTCCCGGCAGCCAATCAGCGCAGAGTTCGTCTCCCCCGCCCACTCAGCGACCTGCGCTCGGTACCGCAACAAGCGCTGTGCGTCTGCCCAGGAAACATCTCACAGCCAATGGGAGCGCGTTCCGCCTGAGTGGCAGCTGCAAGGCCCAATCCGAAAGGGACATGGGCGCAGTGCTGCCGAAAAGGAAGGGCAAGTAGGTGGGGCATCTCGCGGCCGTGGCGAATGAGGGGGCAGCTTACAGCGGGGCGGTGGGGCCGGCAGCCAATGGGCGGCGGTGTGAGTGCGGCGGCTCGCTTTTTGAATTGGCGGCGGCCGCTGATGGCGGATGGCGGCGGGCGGCACCGGCGGTGAGGGGGCACCGGGGCTGGGGGTGCGGGCGGCCCGGAGCGGGGCTGGCGGGTCGGGCTCCTGTGGGGGCTCCGAGCCCCGGCGCTGCCCCGGGGCTCCTCAGGCCGCCGGCCGCGCTCCTTGGGCAGGGCGGAGCCCCGGGCCTGGCGGCACCTGCTGGCTCGTGAGGCGGCGGCGGCCCCTCGGCCTGGCCTGTGCTGTCCTGTCCTGTGCTGTCCTGTCCTACCTCCCTGCAGAGCGCTCGGGAACCCTCCTGGGTGCTTCCCCGGGAGGGACATGGGCAGTGTGGGAGGTGTTTGCTGTCCTTTCCTTACTTTACCAAACATATTTTGGTTTGTGGGTGGTTTGTGTCCTCAGGCTTTCCACAAATTATTGGGAGGTCATTTCTGAGTGTGATGCTGTGGGGTATTGGCTCTGCCTGAAGCCTGTAGTGATGGTGTTCTGACTTTTTGCTCTTTATGTGAGGGAAAACTGGTGTTCGTTTCTGTGTGTGCTGTTTGTTCTCCTCTGCGTCTCGGCACTTTCAGTCTGTGAGTTTAGTGGCAAACATTGCTAATTATTTAAACAAGGACTATTTTGAAACACGCCCAGGATGGAACCTCAGAAATAAATAAGTTAGAAAAATCCATAGAGAAAATCAATGCCCAGGCCAAAGTCTGGGCTTCTTCAAAATGAAGTTCTTTGTAAGTACATTGTACTTGGTATAATAATAACTGTACTGATGTCTCAGACTTCTAGGAAATAATCTCTAGGATTTAAGTTTAGTTGTGCCTCTAACTGGAGGGCTTGTTTTCCTCTGAATTTACATTGTAATTGTCCTTGTGGTAATCATTATTAACAATCTGGTTTGAATTTGCCAAGATTATATTTCCCTCCACTGCTGCCAAAGAAATTGGTAACTGTATTACAGCTCCTGGTGGTGACCTTGTAACTTTCTGGTCAGGGGATTCCTCAAAGACTGTTTATGATGGAGGTTACTCTCTTCTCTTGCTCTGAGAAAAATCAGGTGGGTGACAGACACAGGTTTAGGACACTCAGCTCCATGGACCTGCACAGCTGTGTGTGACCTGGAAACTGAAACTAAGGTGGCAAGCCTGGGAGCTGAATATGTCTAGAATAATGAGAGATTTGTGCTGTTGATTATTGCTCATCACTGCATTAGGACCTTGTGTATTGTGAAGATTTGAGTCCCTTCCATGAGTCCCAGGCTTTTCTGTATTGCTGGCATGCCAAAGTGCCCATTGCTTTTTGTCTTCTGACTTTGCTGTGTAATGGGATGGTCATTACCCAGTTTGAAAAACAGTATGTGCTGTTCTCTAGGGGTTTTACTGCCTCAAGAGTTCTTTCAGACAATGCTCCAGTGCATTATTTGAGCAGCTGTGCTTTCAAAGGGCACATGCAGTCACAAGAACAATTTCAGTTCAAGTGCTACAAAGGGTTATTATCCAACAGCAGTTCAGCTGTGGTTGCTGCGCTGGGTAACTCCTGATCCACTGTGCAAACATTGAAACCTGGGTGTGTGATGAGTCACAGGAACTCACCCTGCCTGCCTCTGTGTGACAGGGGATGGGCTGTGTGTTGGGCAGGTGCTGCAGGATTTGGGTGGGTAGCTCCCAGAAAATGAGAGGGTTGGGGATTCTGCCTTTCCAGTAGGTGACAAGGCTGATGGGCAGGGAGAGCACAGATCCATGGTGTTTGAGAGGAGAGAAAGCCTTTTCATCTGAGGATGAGAGGCTACTTCTGCTCTGTCATGGTTAATGCAGGACAGCAGACCAGACCATAGAGCTAGACATATATGTGCATATCAGCTTTGTAGAGACTCTCAAGCTTTTTTAATTTTTCTAAGAGTAAATAGTCCTGGCTCTTCTCTCTGGGTGCTCATTTCTAACCACAGTATCTCTAGGCAGTTCACCTGAAAAGTCAGATTTTAGCAAGATGTTATGCTTACCCTAATTCTTTTGCTAATGTTTCAAATCAACAACGCTAATTTTAGTCTCAGCTGCAGCTTATAAATAGTTTGTCACTGAAAGAAACAAGTGCTTTTAGTTTGGTGCTTTGTGGTTCAGCTTTTTTAAATGAGTATTTGAGTTCATGCTTGCTGTGCTCAGAGCTGAAGTTCCCTCTGTGCAGATGAATTACAGAACCGTTTCTGTAACAGCTTTGTTGTCAGTCTTTTCTATCAGTTGTGTTACTCTCCATGCTCTATCAGTGGGAGTGGGAGTTCAGTAAGAGCCTCAATGTTTTGTTTTCTGAAGTCACTTCTGACAGCCTTGGTCATAGGACTCAAGAAGGAGCTTTTGGCATGTGTAACTGAGCTTGGCCCCTCCACCTTGCAGCTGTTGAAGAAAGAAACAAAGCATAATCATGGCTGACAGCAGTACTCTGGTGTCTGAAACTGGGAGGAGCCTCTTGGCTGATTCTTCTGTTCTTGATTCAAAAATTATAGAAACCTCCAAAGAGAATGTATTCCATGCAACTGTTCTGGATGTTGAAGGTAATGGGGGAAGTTTATTTTAAGACTGCTTGGTTTTTGCAATGACTGATGACTTTGTTGGTATTTAGTAGTTTTGAAAAACCGAAAGTACTCTGAGCTCCAGAATGTACATAGAGTAGGGAAAAGGGTGTTGATCTGGAATGCTTTCATTAAAAACATTTGGGGTTACAGCCCAAATTGAATGAATTTTGTGGTTGTTGTACAGAAAGCTGTCAGTTCCATTTGATGTCTCTTCTGTGGAATAAATCACTCCAGGTGACATTTTGGCACCAGTGTTTGGAAACTGCAGCTGCTCTGTTATATGCAGGTGGACAGATTAATAAGGTAGAGAGGTGGAGAGATTAATAGTCTTAAGCCCAAGATTAATTCAAGAACAAATCTTGAAATTAAAAAACCACCTGCACGTCATTTACATCAACAAACCACCAATGTTTTCCTCCAAGGTAGTAGCCAAAATCTGCTGGTGGTTTGTTGATGTAAATGACGTGCAGGCAGCACTTGTTCTTCCTCCTAATATTTTGAAGGCTCATTAATGCATGGAAAAAAAGAACAAGGTATCTAGTTTCAGTTCTGATATTCCTGCTCAGTTACCAAGAAAGTAATGAACCTTGTCAGCCAGGAACACAGAAACTAGAAAAGATACCAGCTATTTTCTAGCAGATCTTAGTATCTAGTTCTGCTAGAAGCACTAAGCCTGTAATTTTTGGGGGTTTTCAGCTGCTTGTTGTCTTTCCTCCTCCTTACCCCTTGATTTATGTTTTTGTTTTGACTGGTCATGAATTGCAGATTCTTGTTTCACCTCATAGTTGAGAGTTTGGGCTCAAAGTCAGTTTGGTATGCCTTAATTAAAGGACACTCTTCTTAAAGTAACATTTATTTTCAGGACTCCTCCTGATAAGGAATCTTGAAAGGCTACTGCCTGCTTGTATTCTTCTATACATCATTGCTTGATTTAGACATAACATAGATTTTTTCTGCTAAAATACAAATATTATCCTTGCTTCTCTCTCTCTGAGCAGAAGAAATGCCTCAAATAGAAACAAGAGTGGTTTTGGTTCAGGAAGCAGGGAAACGTGAGGAGCTTCTGAAAGCCTTGGAGGTACGTGGGCCTGAGATAAAACAGTCACTGAAGGTTATGCCTTCAGACTTGTAGCAACCAATTTGCTTCTGTACTAAAGTTCTCCTCTTCCACAGACCATTAAGATAATGGAAGTACCTGTTATAAAGATAAAGGAAAGTAGCCCTGATAAATCAGAAGAAAAACTAATAAAAAGTATTATTCATATGGTATGTCATGCAATTCAGCACATGTAATTGCATGCAGCATGTTACACTTCACTGGGACTGAAATGTGCACACGCTTTAATTTGGATTAATTGGGCATAATGGTCATAATATATGCTAATGGTTCTGATGGTGTCACAGCTCATCAAATTAGCACTTTTTTAAAAATATGGAGTAATACTTGTAGCTCTTTTCTAGTGGTGTTTTCTAACAGGGGCTTCAGAATATCCATGGGGACATCCAACTGCATGCTTGTGCTCAGTCACACATAAGTTTGTGCTATGAACTGGCTTTGTAATTGTCAATTGACTTCTCTTTCAATTGAAAGCTGCATTCAAACTGAAGTGCAAGAAATGCTTTTCCATTTCTTGATGTGAAAGGCATAAGAGATAAAGTTTGGAACTAGTGTTTGAAAATGGAATGGACAATTTTTTTAACCACTTAAAAATATCAAGCAATGAACAAAACCTATTTCGGTTCTGTAAGTGTTTTGCAGTGTGGAGCTTGCCGTTGCAAACTGGATGCTACTTTTTAGTAGCATCCCACAGTACCCTAAGCTGTTCTGACAGTCTGAAATTTCATTTATCTTTTGAACTGGGGGTATTTTTTCTATCTAGCTCCTTCCAGTGCTACATTATCAGTGTGAACTGATACATAAACTGCTTAAGCAACCAGAATTCTGATTCTTCAAAAGCAGGAATTACTTTGACATTCAGTCTTAAAGCATGCAGCAGTTCATAGCTATTCTTATGCTAGAGAACAGTGCATTGCATTCAGCTTTTACAAATCCTAACTCTGTCTCTGAAATATGAATCACACATTTTCCTAATGGTCCAAAATAAACATCCGTTGAATTTTACACTTGTGCAAGTATGTTACCTGAGTAATGCTTTCCCTTTCACCCCTGTGCATCAAGGAAATTAAAATGCCCTACATAAAGACAGACACAATAGAAGAGCTTGGAGATTCTGATTGCCCAGAGTTTGAGACGATCTTCGTTGTGTCAGACTTCCAAGCTCCCATCTTTAGCAACCTCTGCAAGGCAGACTGCCGAGTCATCGGGCCGCCGGTCGTGCTGCACTGTGCACAGAAAGGAGAGGTGTGTGCTTCCTTCTGAAATCAGATGAGTAGCTCCCCAATGCACTGAGTTCTAAGAGTTCACAGTAAAATCTCTCTTGCTCTTCCAATCAGTTAGAAACATTCCTAGAGAATTTTAAGAAAAGTTTCTGATGCTGTGTTAGAATATCGCCGTAGTGAGAGTGTGCAGGCAGACAGGGGTAAGGCTACAACTGCTGCTGTTGTTGAGGGAGTTGTTGATCACCAGCTGGGATTGTGCTATTGGGAAAGGCAGCATACAAATGATTCTCCAGTAATCACTTTATATTTCCAAAGCTGAAATGTAGAGCTGATGGACTGGGGAGGAAATAAAAAGGATGGAGTGCTACCTGTAGAACTTGGGGATGCTCTAGTTACTTTATCAGCAGGCCTGGAGCTAAGTACAACTGAATACAGAGACCTGGACTAGTGTCTGATGCATTTTTAATACTAGAAATAGCAGTAATGTATTAATGGTAATGTGCAAACTTTAATGGGTGCAGTATGCTGTTGACTCATGAGCTTTCTTCTTGTTTTCAGCCTTTACCTTTCTCCTGCCGTCCACTGTACTGTGCAAGTATGTTGAACTTGGTACTGTGCTTTACAGGATTCAGAAAGAAAGATGAATTAGTAAGTAATTTATTCTTTGGATTGGTAAAGCCATGTTAAATATATTTTCAAGATACTCTTCTGTTCCATCACCCAGGGTGATAGGGTTTAACCATGACTCAGGCTTGTATGGGGAGAATGAATTGTTTATTCTTTTGGTTTTTTGCAAGTCCAGAGGCAGTGATATTTGAGGATGGGAACAAAACTTTGTTCAAGTCATTTTGTCTGTCATTTTTGGTCACTTTTTTGTTGAGTGACATTAAGCTGCTCAAATTCAATAGGGCTTAAGGGTTTGTAGGTTGAGGCTTCAGATAAAATGTTTACCCAGTAGTGTCCTCTTTTTTTGTACAGGTAGTAGAATAAGCAAGTAAATCTTTGTACCTCTGTTTGGAGCATTTGCAGTCATGTTATCTTGTCATATTGTGCTATCAGGACTTTACTCTGTTTGATACTCTAGCACGTGGTTTTTCCATTTCAGTAGGCAGTTGCCATCTAATTTCCCTACTGCACACCTGGGAATCAACAGTATGGCTCCACATTTTCATCTGAAAAAACCACACCCAAACCAAAAGCCTTTGCCTGGTGTTGGGGTTAGTTAGGTTTGATCTAAAATTGACTAAGTCAGCAAGGAAAATGTTAAATCTAACATGTGTAAAGGTGAAGGCATTATGTATGATGATCATGAGAGTACTGGTGGCTTGGATAGTCTTCAGGCTACACAGCAAGGCTGTATAAAATGTAGAAATAAAAATAAATCTTAGTAGCTCTTTTGATGTTTGATGTATAAGCTGAATCTTCTGTCGATGTGAACAAGTTGTTTTAAGAAGAGATCAGAGTATTTCTATTTCTAGGCATTTAATGTAACCTTCTGTAACTTGCTTTGTAAACCACTTTTGTACTAAACTTGCTCTTCAAAAGATACTGAAAACTTTTCATCTTCATTTTTCAGGTTAAGCTTGTGACCTTGGTTCATCACATGGGTGGAATTATTAGAAGGGACTTTAGCTCAAAAGTTACTCATCTGGTGGCAAACTCAACACATGGAGACAAATTCAGAGTATGTAAGCTTGAGTTGGTATTTCATAGAAACCTTTGGAATTTGGCTTTTGTAGACTGTTCTTTATACTTCAGCTCAGAAGCTGCTGTTTTTTCCTGTACTAACAGCAGTAACTTGTAATGGTGAATTCATCTCTGTCTGGTGTTCATCTTTGGCATGTTTTTGTCTCTGCGGGAGATCTAAATAACACAAATTTGAAACAGACAAGTGTAGTAAATAACAAGATCCAAAATGGTTAAATATTAATGGTACCAGTAGTAAAGACAGTGATGAACAAATGCCTGCTTTTGTCCATCCAAACAATAAACTTTGAGGTAACTTGTAGAAAACTTCATTCCTTAATTGGTGCATGTCTTCTAAAAATTATTTTAAACTTGTTATGGGTGAGGATTCAAATATTCTTTTATGCATAAATAGGCATGAGTGTGCTTTTTCTTTCCTGATTCTAAAAGGGAATCTGTTGGGACATTTATCTTCAGATTAGAAGTAAATAACAGATTATAGATTTTTGTACTATTTAATATGATATAGCAATGTCTATGCCCCTTGACTCTCCTTGGTTTGAATTGTTGTAGGATGTTGCTTTTTTTTCCTTGTTTGTCTTTATAATCTTGCATTTGGAAGAGAAGACCTACTTTCTGTTCAAACACTCCTTTCTGCCGACTCAAAGGAGAAAATGTGGAAAACTGTACCATCTCTCAAACAGTCATGGCAGTTAGCTTTCAAATAGTCACTTTCTCTTTGATAAAAGCAGGATGGGGTATTTTGCTTCATACAAAGTATCAAAAGCAGAAAAAAGATCCCATATTCTACTGGAACAGAGATTTGATCTTGTGTTTTTGTGAGTGATGAAGGATATGAGACTAACAAAATGGTGCACTTTTGAGGGAATGTCAAAACAGCTATTGATCTGATTTCTTAGTCACTGAATTCATATGTTCTAACTCTGGGGAGCTGCAGTTGGCTATGACTTTTGAAGGAATATATGCACTTTTTGCAGTGTCTGTCTTGAAAGGTAAAAGGACGGTTACAGTTTTTTCTTGATGTGGGAAAGATTTAAATGGAAATATTTGGTACAACTTATGCTTTTCCTGTTTTGTAGATTGCTGTAAGTCTTGGTATTCCTATCGTGAAAGCTGAGTGGATTTATAAGGCATGGGAGAAACGGAATGAAATGTAGGTGTTTCTTTTCCTTCAGCCTTCACTTTGCATCCTGTTCACCTGAACTGTTGTGAGCTTCTGCTTAAACATTGACACAAGTCACTTAAGTGACTTTTTTGTGCATCTTTCTTTCAGTGATTTCTGTGCAGCTGATGATGATTTTAGAAACCAGTTCAAGGTTCCTCCCTTTCAGGATTGCATGTTAAGTTTCCTGGGATTCTCTGATGATGAGAAAGCTAACATGGAAGAAATGACAGAAATGCAAGGTGATTGTTTATGAAAACCTGTGGGAAGAATGGATGGAGTTTATAATGATAGGTGCCACAGAACTGTTAAGTGAGATGCTAATTTCTAACAAGAATATTCTTCCTGATTATTTGCTTTTTTTTTTTAATCTAGGAGGACATTATTTACCAGTTGGTGATGAAAGGTGTACGCACTTGGTGGTTGAAGAAAGTACAGTAAAAGATCTTCCATTTGAACCTTTAAAAAAACTTTATGTTGTAAAGCAAGAGGTTAGTGCTGAAAATTCTTTAGAGAATGCTGCTATGTAGAACTGTGTGTTCTTATTCTGAAAAAATATCTTCCATGCCAACTGTGTAGAATATTTTTAACTTTGGGTGAATCTCTGTAACGTGTTTATAATGTGTATTTTCTTTTTTCCTGTAGTGGTTTTGGGGAAGCATTCAAATGGATGCCAGAGCTGGAGAGTCCATGTATTTATTTGAGAAGGTATGTTGAACACTCACACAATGCACAGCATATTTTGGTGGTAAAATTAGCATGCAACACAATGTGTGTGGGGCCAGAGATCAGATGTTTTAAAGCAGCATTTAAGTTCCAGGTAATCCATTACAGATTTTATACATAGTGTACTAATTTGGAATATACTTAAGAGTACTAATTTGGAATAGAAACTTTTTCTGCTTCTCAAAGATTTTACTTTTAGTCAAACAAAACACCACTGTGGTTTTTATTTTAGAAAGGGAAACAAAAAGCTTCACCCATTTTGCCTCGGCATCCCTAAGAAGTTTCCTTCTGTGTTGTGTGTGTATCTCTGATTCACTGAGTTGAAGTGGACACAGAGGATAAACCCCTGAATGAAGTTTTCTTTCCCTGCAGTCAGAGAGTCCCGATTTCAAGAAGTCGGTGTCGCTGCTCTCCCTGAGCACGCCCAACAGCAACCGCAAACGGCGCCGCTTGAAAGAGACTCTGGCCCAGCTGACCAGGGAAACAGACATGTCCCCGTTCCCTCCTCGGAAACGCCCCTCAGCTGAACATTCTCTCTCCATTGGCTCCTTGCTGGATATTTCCAACACTCCAGAGTCAAGCACTGCCAATGGAGGTAGAGCTAAAACCTTCCATTCAGCCACACTTAGTGGTTAGCAGGTCTTGCATGCAAGGGGAAATGGTGGTGCAGGGAAATCTTACAGGTTCTGCTACAGATTTGCAATGTAATTCCAGGCTTTTCTCTTTTCAAAATGTGGAGGAAAAAGTTGGAGTGAAGAGTTCAGACAGAGGCCAAGCTGCCTCTTGTCATCACAGTAAGCGTGTTCATATCTGAAAGAATAGATATGGAGGTGATAAATAGGGATACAGTTGTGTGTTAATCCACAATGTTTGAAATACTCTGCTGGAAGTCTGTAGCAAATTAGCAGCATAGTCAACAGTAAATTATCTAAAATACTCTCCATAGGATACTTGGAAGAAAGAGGATGAAGATTTTTTCTAGAGGAGTTAAAGGGAAAATTCCTGCAGGGCCTACTCCTAGGTCTTTGAAATGTTCTGTTGAGGCAACACTGTTTGTGCCAGCAAACTGTCATGTCTAAAACTTCACAAGAATATAAATCAACAATTGGTTTTGAGTGAATGGACAGAGTTTTAAATATCTCTGCACATGGTTCTTGTGAAGAGAGGAACTGCAAAATTTTGGGTTAGTTAAAAGCTGATACCCCAAGTGTTTTTTTTAGAAGGTCTGGTTCCATCATACAGAGGAGGTATCTGGAGCTGCTACTGCTTCAAAAAGGCAAACTCAAATCACATAAGAGCTCCCAAAGAGGTGCAACCTGTAAGTGATAATTCAGAAGGAATTCAGGGAAGATCAGCCTTCTTAGGTGATGCTAGTGCTCTTGTTACCCATGGTAGGGAGTTTCCTTCTAATCCAACAGCAGCAGTCAGTCTCAAAACTTGCTGTTTTGGAAACAACAGGTGAGGTACTTATTTCATTGTTAACTATGGCAGTAGTGAGCTTTGATATAAAAAAGACATAGGTCTCTGAGATCCAATACACTAGCAAATATTTAAAACTCATTAACTGTTCCAGGTCCACCTTGGCTTTAGCTTTAAGAGAAATTACTTTCTTGAGCCTTTCTCCTTCCCTCTATGGGATAAAATGTAAGTGGTATGTGCAAGGGCTGATTTTAATAAATGGTTTTGAGCTACACACTTAATGCAAGGATGGCAGGCAGCTGAGAGATAATTGTTTTCATGGCAAAGGGGAAGTAGAAAAGCACTTTTATACTGGTGTATAAATAAGTAATGTTCAGCACCTAATCCTTGCTTCCTGCTAAATAAGGAACTAATAATAAAGTCAAGTCATTGATCTGCCCATAAATGGCTTATTAGGCTCAGTCTAATTTTGAGGAATAATGTATTACTGTTGTTCCATAAGTAGGCTGTAATAAAGAGTCATTTTCTTGGAAGAGCCCTGATAACTCTAGAATATAGCCTTAAAAAAAACCCCAAACTTATCTTCACTTAAAAATTCTGAAGTTTTTTCTTTTATCTTTGAGGGTGAGCTTTTTCTAGGGACTCTATTGTAATAAAGCTCTGTTTTCTTTTGGGACTATCTCTTCATCAGAAACACCAAAATCCTGTGCAAGACCTTCCAAAAACTCCACTCCTCTTCCTCTCAAGCAGTCTGCAAGATGGCAGGTTGCAAAAGAATTGTATCAGACAGAAAGTAACTATGTTGATATTCTGACAACAATTATTCAGGTAAGATGGCTTTAAAGCCAGTCCTGGTCAAATGTAATAAGATAGCCAATGTTTATATTAATTAATATTTTCAATCTGATCTCCAGGCTTTTGAGGGCTCGGGTGCATCAAAGCTTCATAGGAAAATGACAATATAAACAGGCTCATGTAATTTTACTGACATAAAAAAATACTCAGGTTCAGGTTGGAAAATACAATTTCTAATCTGGGATCTGCAGTGGTATTGCAATATATATGGAAATTGGAAGTGTCAGGAAAATAAGATCTTCTTGAGTAATATTTTAGATATTAGTGAATAAAGAGAGATGGCAGAGGGGAAAAATCTTTTTTTTTTTGATTATCCCAAGAAGAGCAGAATAGCAAACAACTTACAGGAAGAGCTTAATTTCTTGAAAGTTTATTTCTATTGCAGCTGATTATCTACTTAAAGAATGAGCCAAGATGTGTGTGAGTAGAAAGAGATGAAAGGGGGTTATGCTGTAGAGATGTATCAAACTAAGTGTTTGTATCTTCAAACCACTCTCCAAAACCCACTCCTGCTGAATGGAGACATCTCAGGATTGTGACTGCAGGAAATGATGATCCAGAAGGAAAACACTGTTGCTTTCATAACTGTTTCTAACACAATGTTGGCAGTTGGGAGGACATTAACTTTTTTTTTTTCTAATTCATCAGTTGTTTCAAGTTCCTTTGGAGAAGGAAGGACAACTTGGGGGACCAATCCTTGCACAGGAAGAGATCAAGACCATATTTGGCAGCATTCCAGATATTCTTGATGTGCACACTAAAATCAAGGCAAGCCGCGCCTTCTCCCCTGCAGGGGAAGCTTTCGTAGACACTTTGAATCTTTTCTGCATGTTTTCAGTTGTCTGCTGGATAGGTATAAACTCTTCCTGGTGCTGATACATACTCTTTCAAATAGTGGCATCTGCCTATTCCTGCAGCATTTCTCTGTAGGCTTTTATAGTAGAGAGACTTGCAGGCTACCTGCAACTTGGTGATTTGTTTGTACAGGTTCTGTTGCTTTTTTTTTTTTCAACCAGTGGAGTCCAGTCTGGTTAATCACACCAGCTATTGATGTGTGCCCACTGAGACAGAGATGAAAGCAGAGCTGTGTGTCCATGTGGCAAATTGAAGTCACTTGCAGCAGAGAGTTGCTTTGATGTAGTTGTTGTGTTTTCCTTCATCTTTGGTGTTGTAAAGATATGAGCAGTAGCAGCAACAAACCAATATTAGTGATAAATCCTTTTCACTGAAGGTGAATCCTGAACCTTCAGCTGTGCCCTCCTGTCCCTCTTATTATCTAATGGTGATTGAGCTTGATCCTTATCAAGCTCATATAGGCTTAACAGGCTTGGTCTCACTTTCCTTGACACCCTGGTGTAGCAAGTAAGTGGAATCTATCCTAGTTCTATTTCAATCCTGTCTTATAGACTTAAGTCCTAGATAAGTTGTGCAGACTTAATTGGAATTGGTTCAGCTGTCTTCTGTGTATCCTTTCTCAGTATTCCTTTGGGATGTGTTGTGTATTGTGTTGGATGCAGCAGTGTCATCTTGCTGCAGAGTTGGCTAGTCCTGGCATGCTGCCAAGCTGTACTTGCACTGATTTACAGCTACATATACATATTCAGTAAGCCAGACATCTCTTGTTTTCAGCCCTCAGTAGGCTGGAGGAGCTGAATGTGAAATTGTACAGCTTTTAGGATTGCCTGTTTTGTCAGCACAAAAACACACCTAATGATGTGTGTTTGGCAAAATAGTGATCCCATTTATTGGCTTTATGCACTTTATGCTCAGCTTGTTTTCTCTCCCAATCCCTCCATGTGTTCTAGGAAGACCTGGAAGATCTTATGATAAACTGGACTGAAAGCAAAAGTATTGGTGACATCATTCTCAAATATGTAAGTTCCTGTTTCTTTATGCTTTCAACTAATTATCTTGCCTTACGAACAATCTACTTCTAGGAGCTAGCAAACACAAGCAAAGCACTGCTGAGAAAGAGCTCCAACCTGTATCATTGTCTTTTTTATTTAGACTTTTTAGTTGAGTTAGGTCATACAATCCATGTCAAGTTTTAGTGTGTATGTCTGTTCACAGGTATGAAGGATCAAAACTTACAAATAGCTACAGTTTGAGAACTGTAATTTGCAATGCAACAGACATGCTTTTTACTCAGACATTAAAAGACACTTCCCAGGCCCTTAGCCATCTGCTGCCTCTGATCAATAGTAAAGAACTAAGAAAATAACTTTTCACAAACTTATGTTCTTTCTTCAAGACTTGAAACATATAAATGAATAAGGAGTCCTGTGTAGAGCAGGAAGGCTAAGTCTGGGACTGCAAAGAATTTTGACATAAATAGGTTGCTAGGTATCTTGTGATTATTTTGCTGATCTGATGATTTTGAGACAAATAGTGCTTGTCATTCAAAAGTTTTCAGTCTAAGGTGTTGCTTCCGGTGGTTTAAAAGATGATTGCAGTAACTGGTGCAAGTACCTGTCTGAAATTTCCAAAATTCTCACCAAAAGCCTCTTGCTAGGTGACAACCTGCCTCCCACTCGAGCTGATCAGCAGCTTTTGAGATTGTCGTGTTTGCTTGATGCTGGTGAGAGCAGCCTGAGTTTAATCAGCAGCATCAATCTGGGGCATCTGGCATGCAAAAATGTCTTAACTTGTTCTGAGAACACGTATGGGTTTACAACACATTTTTTATTATTCTTTATCGCAATGTGCCTTTGAGCAGCTTTGTATGGCTCAGGGCATATGAACATATGTACAAGGATACATAATATGTAAAGCAGAGCCCTAACAGTTGTTTCTTTCAGTCAAAAGACTTGTTGAAAACATACCCTCCGTTTGTGAATTTCTTTGAAATGAGCAAGGAGACGATTACAAGATGTGAAAAGCAGAAGCCAAGGTTTCATGCCTTCTTAAAGGTAAGCATCTGCAGATCTAACTCTGTGAGTAGAACATGGGGGCTGTTACCATGTTCTACTGAATGCAATAGATGGAACATTGTGAAATTTTGAAAGCTTGAAGAAATGCAAACACCTCTTGGTGAGACAGAAATAGGAAGGATTTGAACTTGAATCCCTCAGGCTCCTCATAAGACCCTTTCAGAAAAAGTCTGAGTTCCTTCTCTGTTAAACAGCTTTCAAGGTGGTTTGATTATATGCATTTGTTGCTGGAAAAAAGTTCCTCCCAAATACATGTCTTCTCTTTTCTGTAAAGATAACTGGAGCTGCTGCTTTGGCTGGTCCTCTCCCTGTGAGACTTGTATTTCTGAAACAGCTTTTAACTTTCCTTGGGCAGCTGTGAAGCTCCAGGGAGGTAGGATTTCTCAGCATTCTTGTGACTAATAAATAGGAGCCCAACAGTGCAGATCTAACAGGAAGATGATCTTCAAAGAAAGTTTTCTGAAGATGAGCCTTAAGACTCTTGATCTCTTCAGATATGTGTGTACTGTTAATAGTGCAGTGTAGCTTTAACTCCTGTATCAAAATAGTCAAGTGTCAAACACTGACAGTTTCAGCTTGTGTTTTCTGAGGGACTAGGAATTACATCCAAGTATTGATATCTAAAAGATGGGGAACAAATAAGAGAACAGCTCATCCCCAGTCCCACTCCACATTAGCAGCTGGAAGAAGAGCTGAAGGGTTGATATGGACCCTTTAAAAGTAGACATTCTGAGAATATAAATCACTGTTCTTTTGAGTAGAATGTGGTTTTTAACATGCTGTGTTAATGACTGTGGTAAACAATTCTCACACTCGTATAGCAATGCTAATTTCAAGGAAGGGAATTTTTCTCTGATCTTGTGTGTGTGTATAAGGAAAAAAAAAGTAAGCATTATTTCCTTTTCCTCAGATAAATCAAGCCAAACCTGAATGTGGCCGCCAAAGCCTCGCTGAGCTCCTTATCCGTCCTGTGCAAAGGCTGCCCAGTGTTGCCCTCCTACTAAATGGTAACCTAGAGATGTAATTTTTATTAGTTTGTCTGTGAAAGTGTTAAAACCACAAGATGATGTCTGCCTTTTGTCATCATTAGAAACAGCTTTTTCTCATCTAAAACAAGCCTGATTATGTGAGTTAACCATGACTCCCGGCAGTCAGTGAGACCCACTACTGAAGAAAGCATAAATTCTGTCGAAATTCCACTTGTTCATACATTTGTATGCAGGATACAGATAGAGGAACAGTTTGCACTGACAATTCTGTCTCTTCAAACAAGAATATAATTGAGATTCAAATGAAACTAACATAAACTAGAGAGCAATTCATATTGACAAGGCTCACAGTTTCATGTGTTCCACCTGGTATAAAGCACTTGCTGTAATAATGCTTTTGTTAATAAAGATAATAAAAAATCCACATCACCCTTTGCTTCAGGTGGAAAAAGACTTCTGTGCTTGTCTCTGAACCTCAATTTAATTTTTTTTAATAGTTTAAGGGTTTGGTTTCTGTATTGTATGTGGTTTTTATTTCTTAATGAGATGCCTGGACAGCTTCTGTTCAGCTTAGTTCCCCACTTAATCAGTGCTACTTGGACTCCAGGGTAGATCTTGACCTGAAGACATCTGATCTGATGTCTTCAGTCAGCTTATCTTAACAGAGTTTAAATTTGAGTTTTTCATGTTTCTTTTCAGGCACTTGTAATATGTATGGAGTTTTTATTTCTTTATATTTTTTAATTGTAGATATTAAGAAACATACAGCAGAAGAGAACCCAGATAAAATAACTCTAGAGAAAGCTATTGAATCATTAAAGGAGGTGATGACGTAAGTCATGTTGATTCTATGGAACATACTGTTAAACATACTGCAGTTACATCCCTCTGTTCCTCCTAAATTGTCAGTGTTATGTTGCCACAAGGAACAGTAAGTAAACATAACTGTAGGTGTTCTTCAGCCTCCTTTTGGCTGCTCTTGTCACTTTGGTGTTCTGTGGCAGAGCTCTGAAGGAGTCTGTGACATTCCCCAGCACTTGTACCTGAACCTCTGCTGACCCCCTGCCTCAGCAGGGGCTGTCCCCAGTCTTCTGTTCTGTTCCACCTCTTATTTCTATCTTTCCCCTCTGGAATGGAAGAACTGGGCTTTTTGTCTTTAAATCTTACTTCTATGTATTATATCTACTGAAAGGACAGACTTTTGGTGGGAGACTAGTTTTTCTTCTGGTCCTGTATTAGCTCTTCTTGGCACTGTTCCATGAGTTAATTAGCTGAAAGCTGAAGTTGTTTAGATTGTAAGTCTCACCTCTTTTGAAGTGTAGCGTATGTCTCCAGCAACAAGATCTCCTGCATTATTTGGGTAAATGTTTGTCCAGTTTTAACAACAACTTTTAAATTGTAATTATTCTTGGATCTGCTGCTTTGTGAGCTGCAGTCCTGATTTGGAGGAGACAAAATGCAGGCTGTAAAGAACAGAGTTGTCTCTGGTTCAAAATGTTGCAGGGCAGGGGAGGGGAATTATATTTTAACTGATTGGTGTGTCAAGTGCTGGTAGCGTGATAAGAATTGTGTTCTAGAGCTGAAGTTTCCTATGTGATTTCATGTGGTATTTGGTTATTTCTTCAGGCAAATGTGGCAAGTGCTGCTACATACATTTGCTCCCTGAATGTTTAGCTTTATTATTTTTGTATGTTTTAAACGCAGTGCATCCATTTACTGTTGCTTGCTATTGAAGGTTAATATAATATGCTTTCCTTAGACACATTAATGAAGACAAAAGAAAAACAGAGGCACAGAGGCAGTTCTTTGACGTTGTCTATGAAGTGGATGGATGTCCAGTAAGTGATTTCTCCAAAACTGCAGATCTCTTAAATGCCTGCAGTACTTTGTTCCCTTTGCAAAAATGTGTGAGGCTACGATGCACCGGTGCTGGTTTAAACAGATTGCCAGTGTTAAGCTGTAAGCAAGCAGTAATCCAGCCCTTGAACTAAATACTTAATGAGCTTTTTGCTTTTGTCATTTAGGCCAATCTCCTGTCCTCCCACCGCAGCTTGGTGCAGCGTCTGGAAACTGTGGCTCTTGGGGATGACATCTGTGACAGGGGAGAGCAGGTCACACTCTTTCTGTTCAATGATTGCCTAGAGGTAAGGTGACTATACCAGCACATCTCATGAACTGAATTGTAAAAGGCTTGACACTACACATGAATATAAATAAGTAGAATTTAAGACCTTTTGAGGAAAAATTCTAAGTCACAGATTGCTGATAGGTCAACACATGCTGATATTTCTTTTCCATTAACTACTGTATAAGCCTCTCATGGGTGAGAGGTGTTAATGTAGCCTTTTATGCCTTGCAGCCAGAGTAAAAACATAAAAACAGCTTAATATGCTAAAAAAATGTTTATCTGAATAGCACTTTGAGTAGCACCAATGGATGAAAAAGGGCTGGAGTCTTTGGCTCATCAGGTTGTTTCTCCTTTTAAAGTTTGCTTGTATATTATGGGAGTGAATAGTGGGCCTTGGTAGACTTGTCTGTTCTTAGGCTACCAAAAAAACCAAAGTTGTAATATATGCCTTAAACTAAAAATATGTTAGGAAGAACTAGAGGGAAAGAATAATCTGACTGGGCTTTGGAGACTAATGTGGAAGAACTGAATTTCTAAAAGACACTTTCATAAAGTACTCGTTGCTGTCTGCAGCAGTGAAGAACACTGTCTTCATAGAAGACCTCTCTAAAATAATTCAAAATTAGTGCTGTCCTAAGCAGCACTTAGAAAAGCCTGTCCTTGTGACTAGAGATGAACTTTCCCTGTTGAGTTGACTCAGTTTCATCACTTCTCATAGAGGATGAAAAGGAAAATAAAACCACTTTTAATAAAGCTTCTTGGCTTGTCCCTTGGACAAGAGACAAACAACAAGATGCATTACTTTAGCACACAAGTACCTTACATGTTTTTATGCAGAGCCTGCTCAATGGCTGCATGCATAAGCAACAGCAAGTGATATTTCTAGGACATAACACACCACACCTTATGTTGGTTCATGCATATAGATGTTGTCTTTTCTGTTTAAATCTAGACTACCTTGTGGTAGATTTCAAAGGACCCTTGTTTGTTAGGCAGGGTGGAATTGAGGTCTGTAATGCAAAATTACTTCCTCTCTAGGTATTTTTAAAAAATGTATTGTTTCAGCTGAGTGTTTTGATGCCAAGTAACAAATATTGCTGGGCCACCTGGACTGTAGGCAGTGAATGGGGAGATAAGTGAACTCCTTTAAGATTTATGTGGTAGAGTAGCAAGATTTTCTGTGCCTGGTGTAAAAGGCAAAAAAGGTAGAAATGGAAAGGAAAGGAAGCAATGTCAAGAGCTCTTCTAACTGACCCTTTCTATTGTATTTAACTGCAGATTGCGAGGAAACGGCATAAAGTTATTGGAGCTTTCAAGAGTCCCCATGGCCACACAAGGCCTCCTGCATCTCTCAAGCATGTTGTTCTTATGCCTCTCTCTCAGATCAAGAAAGTCTTGGACATCAGGGAGACAGAAGGTCTGTGTGTTTTGAATGCTGTGGTAGCTAATTAAACTGTGTTTCAAGGTGTGGTAGGAGGAAGCTCTGCTGTTGTGGGATGGAATGCTAAGGTGTATTTATTGTGTGTTATGTTAGGTATGTGATTTTAGTAAAAGCTTCTGATTCAATCTCTGTATGAGCTTGAGAATTCCTTGTATTGATGCCCTTTTGGCTTTTTGAGAATTGCTGCAGGATGCTGAATTTGGCAGAACCGATGGCATTAGCATAAGCCAACCAGTTGGCAGTGTGAAATAAACAGAGTTAAACACTTGACAGCTCTGGATTTACAAAATAAAAACCAAACCTCAAACTTCAGCCCAGAGCATTACACTGGGCAGAGAAAAGTGCTGTTGGTGTGAAACCAAAATTTCTTCTAACTGGTGATGGTGATAATGCTCAGGAGAAGCTGTGCTTGGCATCTTAAAAGATGACTTAATTTCTGTCTGCTCTGCCATACTGCTCCAGCCTTGACAGTGATTTTAAAAAAATCTAGTCACTCCAGTTTTCAGATTTCTATCCTGGCAAGATTTGGTGTTTCACTGTAAGTGGTGATATGCACATCATGTGTTCTGCTTTATGTACTCTGAAGCACCTGAACATAGAAACCCAATTAAGAAAGGAAATGGCAAAGAGGGTAGGTGAGGCTGACTGCTCTGCAGATTAATTGGTTGTTCAGCTATTGCCTGAACAGCTGATTGCAGCCTCTTGATGATGGCTGTGGACAGAACTCTCCTCTTGCAAGTGATACAAGAGCTAGTGTGTAAATAAAGACAAAATCATCACAACAAATCATGTTGTCTGTAGCTCCAGCTCCTGGCAGACAGAGGGTTGACCCTTCTGAAATTTTCCCCCAGAATTATATGAAAAAATCATTATTCTTTTTATTAACTCCTTGCTTTTTTTTTTTAACAAAATGTAGATTGCCAGAAAGCTTTTGCCTTAGTTGTGAGGCCACCTACAGAACTCAACAACAAGCTGCTCAGTTTCCAGATGACAACTGAGGACCCTTGCAAGGAGGACTGGCTGAAGATGCTGTGTCGGCACGTGGCCAACACGATTTGTAAAGCAGATGCAGTAAGTACTCTGGAACCATGCTGCTGATTGAGACTTTTCCCTCTTTTTGGCTTTAAGCACCTGAAGTGAAAGAAGTTAACAGTGGACATGACTGAGGTAAAGTAGAGCATAAAACATTTGTGATAACATGCCTGCAAGTGAATGTTAAAAGGTAGAAAAGGGAACAGGCTGGAAGTTCATTTGTGCAGAAGCTAAGTAGTGCTTAAAAATCAAAAATTATTTGTAATTAATTTGTGATTGTGAAAGGGTATGATTCAGCTCTGCACTGTAGTTCTAACAAGAATTGTATTCAGCTTGCTTCTTTCACAGCTATCTTTGAATTTACAATCCCAGTGTTGTTGATAATTTGTGTTGGATTAACTCTGTTTGAGTTCTTTGCTCTACACTTTATCTCCACTATAATGCAAGAGACATGAAGCATCTTACTCCCAGAGACAGAAATCTACAACCTTAAAGCAAGGAAATAAAAAACAGTGAAATAAAGGAGGCACTGGCCTTGTCACATTTCTAGAAATTCAGTGTGTGGGCTTTCTATAGGCAGAAAACCACTAATTTGAGAAGTAGATCCTCTCCAATTACAGCAAGAGGCTTTCAGCTGATGTTTTAATTATGTAAAAGTCTATGCATATCAGTCATCTCAAATTGCTGAAAATATGTGCAATACAGACAGCTGAAGCTCCTTGGTGTAAACCAGAAATGCTTTATGTTCTGCAGTGTATTCTTACAGTACAATATTTGGTTGTGATTTTTAAAGGCATGCTTGTTACAGGAGAGGTAATTCAGTCATGAAAACAGCATCTTAGTTTTATTTTGTGTGTCTTGGGGTCTAGGGACTTAGGAATAAGAGACTAGGACTTTGTGGCTTCCCTTCCCTTCCAGGTACTGAGTATGAAAAGTGCTGATGTGGAAGTGTTAATTTTCTTTAGTCTGTGTGTTGCCTATCTTCAGTATTTTGTGCAATACATAACTTGGGTTTTTAATAGAAATGAAACCTTTATGTAATAAATGTATAGTTCCCTCTTGCCCCAACACACTCAATCATATACTGACAAATTGTAACCTACTTTGCTGAATCCCATTAGTTATAATTTCTGTACCAACTATATAATACTTTTCTTGCTTATTTAAATGTCAAATTGAGCTTCAATTTAAGCACTTTTGCCTGGTTTTATACTTCTAGAGCATCATGTGAATGGAGATAACATTGACTTTGCCACCTGGTGGCAGCAAAGGCTTTGGCTACTCTTCCTTAGGCCCTAGTAAGGGCCATAAGCTGCTGACTGGAGTCCTTCTATTTTTTTTTAAGTGTAAAATGTATTTTCTCAAAATGGGGACAATAAACAGCAAGAATTATCCCAGCAACTTCCCACTCCCATGTGTGCCCCCTCTGCCCCTAGGTTTTGGAAGTAGGTAGCCAGAGATTGCTTTGCAATGCTGGAGTTTAAGAATGAGGCATGAAAAACCCCAGAAACTCGTGGCTATTCTGCAACGTGTATTGCACTTAAGCTGAAAGGCTTTAGTCTTAATGTTTGACAGCTGGAGCTCTCAAGATTTCACTTCAGAAATGTGCTAGATGTGTCAGTGGAATAAAGCAATGTTTATCTTAGAAACTCTCTGGGGATGCCTCAGAACTACTGCCTTTAATTTGGTCAGCCCTGAACTTGAAACTGAATCAGACAAACTGAATGTGAAACTACTGATGAAGTGGTTTCACAAACTGATTGCACCAGCTGTTGAGCTAACAGAATGGCTTGAAAACAAATAGCTGCTGGACTGTATAAAGAGTTAAATATGGAATGTGGCTATTGAACCCTCTAAATCTGACCTACTGTACTAGAAAACTATATTTTAGCAAGTGCTGATTTTTGACCATTATTAAGACTATTTTTGTCTACAGGAAAATCTCATTTATGTTGCTGATCCTGATTCAGTTGAAGTAAATACTAAAGATATGGACAGTACTTTAAGCAGAGCATCCAGGGCAATAAAGAAAACATCAAAAAAGGTAAGATAGTGCTTTTTATCCAGAGAATTGTGCTGGGATTCCTCTTTCAGGTGGTTTGTAGTATTTACAGTAGTGACAGGAAAAACTTAATCTGAAATAAAACTCTTAAATATAATCTCCTTAGAGAAAGAAGGTGAGGGGTGTTTAAGGTTTTGGAATATTTGTATCTATAGTCTTAAGTATTACAGTCATAAGTATTATGTAGTCATTTTTCAGTCTGTTATGGAACTTATGCTGTTTAATACTTTGAGTCTTTTAAATATAATGCAAAACTGAGAAGCAACTTAAAGGAGGGAAGGCCTGACTCTGCAGGGCTGAGGTACGTAGGGAAGCCTTGGTGACCAAACCTTGCTTTGACTTCTCCCTGAATCTCTGCCCTCTTCTCTCTCTTGTGTTGTCCTCATATTTGGACAGAATGAGAAGAGCAAGGATGATGGGAAGCCTTTAAAAGTCAGATCACTTTAGGGTGTGGGTGTTTGGCTGGTTGTGATCCAGCCACAAACACTTGATACGCATCCTAGAGATTTTCAGAATGGTAGCCTGTATAATAGCAGTTATTACAGCCTGGTTTTAGTCGGTGTTTAATTACTTGTCAACCTCCTCAGGTCACAAGAGCCTTTTCTTTCTCCAAAACACCCAAGCGAGCCCTGCGCAGGGCTCTGATGTCTCACAGCGCCACGGAAGGGCGGAGCCCCAGCTCCAGCGAGAGTTTCATCGGCAGCCGCCTGACCAGCACCTCCTCCCTGGCGGTGAGTGAGCTGTGCCCCCAGGGAAGGCACCTTCTCATCATCCCACTCCTTTCATGGCTGCTGCTGCTGCTCTCACTTAAGCGATTCCAACATCCACAGTGGGGAAAAATATTTTTTAACTGCTTTCATAGGGATATTATTTTCAAGGGCTGAATGAGAAGCCTTGCTTCCTGAAAATGCAGAAAAATCTTGATGCACTAGAAACTGGGGGTTGACTTACACATATAAGTTGAAAAACCTCACCAATCTTTTTTGCTCAGGATGGAATATGTTTCCTCTTCTGAGAGAGTGAGAAAGTTTCAACACAAGTCTTATATTGGTTCATGCTTTTGATTTTGAACACTAAGTAGAAATGTGGTGTACAACCCTGAATAGTATGGTGAATATTTCAGTCAGAGTAGTGAGATGACAGACATCCTGTGAAACAAACTGGGAAGGAAGGGTAGAGAAACATAGATGCTGCAGCCTGCAAGTTTGTAAACAACAAGGGAATTATCTCCTCGTAAATGTTTAAGAAAACTTGGTAAAATAAAATATTGTTCTACATATTGCAACTCCTCTGCTATGCCTTGGCTGCCTGTTGCAGCTTCCTCCTGCTACGTTAGGCCAAACTCAATTTCCTAATACAGTCTAGTAAAGCAGACTAGATTTGGAGGAATCTTTTTGTCATCTTTGCTTTTTATTATAGTGTTTGAGTAAATTTGATGAGTAAACACCTACTGTCTAGTTGGTAGTATGTGGGACAGAAGGCCAAGAAAAGGGAATCCTTTTCATCTTTCTATTACTGACTGATGTGTCAGTACTTCAAATTGAGGTAATTCACTATGTTTGAGTGGCCATTAAATTGTACAACATAAAGATATAGCCCTGCTCTCCCACATGAGAAAATATGAAGCAGTAAGGGAGGAAGTATCACAGCAGACTCCCTTGCTTTAGAGGAAATAAAAAAAAATCATCTACCAATGGGGCTATAGCCTAGTTTCCTGTAGAGACTTTCTTCCATTATGATAATGGCAACAATTGTTTTTGCATTCTAATTGTCTTCATTTTGATACAGCACTGTATCTCATTTCTCATGAATTTGCAGGTTATGTACTTTTCATTTTGTGCATATCTACCCCAGACAAAAATACTTGTTTTCCACAAAACCTTAGAAACTTGCAAAACCATGTTCCTGTTTCAGATTCTTTCCAGACCTCTTGCGCCTGTGGTAATAAGCTGCAGCTTGGCAGCAGATGATGTGTTGTGATTTTTTTAACCAATGCCACACACCACTGAACTTGCATAAAGCCTTTTTGGTTCAATTATAAGGTTGAGGGGAAAAGAGGTTTGGATTCCAGCCCCTCAAGTTGGAATACCAGTGCAGTTGTTGATAGGAAACTAAAACTGCAGGAAACCTGTCTGAGTCCATTAAGAGTCAAAGCTGTTATTCAGACATATGGTTTTATTTAAATTAAATCTTGGCCTATACTTATGTAGGAAATTTTTGGTGCAGAAAAAAATCATAGAGTAAAAATATCAGTAAAGCTTGGATGGTTGAGGGTTTTTTTCTTGTTTGAACTAACTCTTAAATCCCTCCTAATTGTAGATTGCTTGTTCCTCTTCCACGTGCAGCCTAAGTGGATCTGCCAAATGTGCTGTTAATGTCCATCGCTCCAGTTCTGTTGATTGGAGCTCTCAAAGCTCCAAGCCTCGACCTGTGCTGTGTCCTGGCTCTCCAAATACTCATCTTCCAAATGCTCTAGAAGCAAAAGCCTCTTCTACCTTGGAAAGCTTAAATGGTCATGCCTTGGACAGACCATGTGCTTTCCCTATTGTTACTGCCACCTGTGCTGATGCTGGAGGTGATAACCAGCGTGGTGCTGGGAAATTCTGTGCATCAGATCCTGACTGAAGTGAGCAAGAAATCCTGAGTGCTGTAAGCTGAGAGAGCATGGTACAGCTCTAATGCACAAAGGGCTTCAAGTGGTTTTGGGTTGTTCTTAACATCCTCTAGTGCACAGGGTTGTTCTTTAACATCCTCTAATGCACAGCACTCACATATGGTTCTGGTTTGGGTGCAAACTCATTTTTTCACAAACTTTTAAATGTGTTTTTTTTTTTTTAGTTGATATACAGTTTCATGTCCAAATGACAATGAAACTCACTGGCCAGAGTTTTGAGAACTTTAATAACTAGGTTGCCAGGAAGTCTTGAGCAGCTCATTGTACCTATGGTTTTAGATTTTATTCTCTATCTGTAAATAAAAAAAAAATCTGGTATAAAATACTCAAGCCTAATAAGAGCTGCTCTGTAAAGAGGAGTTTAGGGTTAAATTTTCAGATATTGCCAATGACTGCAAATGGAGGACATGCCATAAACAGGCATAAGGCTTGTTCATAGTGAAGTGTGTATTCCCTTACTTGCCCAAAATATCCCTGTTTAAAAAGATTCTTGAAGCATGCAGGTGCACAAGCTGCCCAACTACCGTGACCTGTTGATGTGCTGAGAAGCTTGGCTGGCTGTTTAAGAGCAACAGAGGATTGCTTGTGCAAGTATCTTGAGGTCTAATGTGAAAAGAATATAAAATCTCAGCTAATCCAAAGAGGTTTACTTTTAGTGCTACATATTGATGTGTTGGTTTCACAGTAATTAAGTCTCAGAAGCAGCTTATTCTCCAAGCATCAGAAAAGTCAGCTTCTTGCCTAGTGTGTGCCCATCCAGGCACAGCTAAAGCAAGCTCTGACAAATCATTGGGATGTCTGTTGCCTCCTGCAGCCAAGGAGACATGTGTTCAGCATCTCATTTGGGGCTCAGAGCTGATGATTATACAGAAAGTTGCAGGATTGGAGGGGGAGCTCTGTTTCTCTAAGAGATTATCATAGTGTATCTTGCCTTCATTTTGGAGGGAGATTATTACTGCAAAAAGTGATGCAAGATGTATACTAATACTTGTTAACAAGCCACTCTTCAAAAACATCTTCTTGCATTCCAAATCTCTGAAGACTGGTTACAAGGAAAAAAAATCTATCTTCTGTAGTTTTTAAAAGGTGTTAAGTTCAAGCTCTAGAAATGCTGAATCATTAATTTCAAAAGCTGCCAATCTTCGAGATCTGCACTCACACATTCCTTGTATGATACGTGAAGGTTGGGAAATGACTGCTGCACTATTGAGATTGGCTCATATATGATCAATAACTTTTTTTTTTGTCCAACAGGGTGTTCCTTCTCCTTCCTTGGTCAGCCTTCCCTCGATCTTTGAAAAGAGGAGTCACACATTAAGCCGATCCACAACCCACTTGGTGTGAGGCAGGTGGGGCAGACTCTGCTCTCTGGGAGTGACTGACAGGCAGGAGGCTGGGCAGTGACTGTGACTGACATTTATGGTACCCTAGTCATTAGCACTTAGCAATGATTAGCAAAATGTTAGATGACACTAATTTAATCACAAGGGGGGTTTAGTTGTGTTGAAGCAGACCAGCCAATCAGTGGAATAAGTAACTTGGCCTTCATTTAAACACAGTATTCCCTTGTACAGATTTATTTCCTTACCAGCATAACTGAAACATTTTCGTCTATGGAAATTGTCCCCTCCAGGCAATAAACTGGTTTGTCAGATCTTGAAATGAAAATGATGATCACATAATTTACTGCTAGTTTGGATGACACTTATGCTTGCCTAACTTCATCTACTGGCAGAGCACTCTAATGTTTGAATTGTGGATTTCTTAAATGGAGATACATTATGAAGTACCTGACCTTTCAGGTATGACAGTTAACCTGTTGTACAGCTGCTTATTCTAGATATTTTATAAATGTAGTTGTTTATAATTAAATAGAATTGAGTTTTGTGATTATGATCTCCTGCAGCCTCACTGTAAACACAGTGGTATGAGGAGCTTTGACCACCACAAATGATGAATTGAATTCTTTGTCTTGCTTTGAAGTGGAAGTCCAAGGAAAAGAATTACACTCCTCTTTAGAAGGGTTGTTAAAAAACCAAACCCCCACACATTCCCCATACTTGGTTACCAAATCATTATTTAATGCATAGGATTATTGGTGTGACATTGGAACTTCAGGGTCCAATTTTGGCATGTCAAATTTCAGTGTACAACTCCTAAGGCTTTCAGGCTTTCTCATGTATATGTCTTCCTTTAAAACTATGTTCACTTCTGTCATTTCTGAACAGTTTGTACCCTGCAATGCACTCTCACAAACTATCTGAATATGTAAATTTCTGCATTTCATTAACAGTTCAACTGTTGGTATTAGCAGGAGTTCACAACTTCTGGTTTCTTTTTAACCACCTGTGTTTTGTCTTGTATCTATATGTAACTAGTGATGCTTTTGAATGTGTCAGACTGCACTGTTTTTTATATCTCTTTGTGTCAATCTGAGCAATGTAAATAAACTTTTTAAAATAACACTGCTTCTGGCTATGCTAAACAAGCTTTCATAAAAGTTTACTTTTTTATGTGGGGAAAAAAGGCATTTTTGGCCTCTAGCCTACAACTGTACTCTGATTATCTATGTAGTTATTCCTAATAAAGTATACCACTTGATAGGCCTGAATCTTTTTTTGTTTTATCTTAATATAGCCATGAATCTCCCCTGGATCTATGTGTCCAGTCCCTGGTTTGGCTTTTTTTTTTTTTGGGGGGGTCCTTGTCCATTCAGAATAAGCATCTGAGCTGAATGTGCACAGACACTTCTATCATAAAGTGGCTCTAGAAAATAAACTATTCAATAAATACTATGCTAAAAATCCAACAACAGTTCTTGGTTTCTGTTTCTTTTGTTGTTCTTGGAAGGCCATCTTCAGCCTGGTAACTTCTGTACAAACTTACAGCACTATCAGCCTGTCACAGTGTTGAGTCCTCCTGCTCTTCAGAGTTGTTACACTTTGTAATGGAGGGACCAGTTCTGCTCAGACTTGCTAACTCCTGCAGAAGGAGGAAGGCTATACCAGCTTTGGGTGTGACTTTATCCACTCCTACATTGTGGATGCATTATTTTAACCTGTTATGTCAAGTTTCAGCAAGAGCTGCTTCTACCTTCATGAAAAAATTAGTGTACTGTTAACAGATGTTAGAGTCTGCTCAGTATTTCTCTTGATGGGAGAGTGTTTTGCAGCTGAAACAGCAGCAAAATCTTGAGTAAGATGACAGAACAAGGTGAGAGGTGGAAATGAACTTGCTGAGTTAAAAAGGTGATCCAGAGTAACAGAAACAAGCTGAAATAAGGAAATTTTACAAATGAGAATTTTGCCCCACCTTTTCCATTTCCAATGTTAGATGTACTTCTAGCATTGGAATAAGTACATAATTTTAGAGGGTATTTTGGCTGGTACTTTGGAATCTGAGGAGAGACTGCTTCCCCAAACCAGAATTTTAAACAATATTACTTTTACCATCTCACCCCATGGGATGTGACTGGTAGCAGTAAGCATCTGGTTTTGTAAAACACCTAGCTTCAATCATGATACAATTCACATCTCCTGAATAATTCTTTAAACTTCAAATTTGGACAGTTTAGTAGAATTCAGTATAATTTCCTAAGTCTTTTTGTTGAGATTTCTGAATTGTGAGACTATAAGATCTGTTTTGCAACTATTTTAAGGAAAAAAAAAATGGGATAAAAAGGACATTTCTTTCTAACATCTCTGTGCTACAGTATCAGCCAACGCATGTTCAACATACAGAATTTTGTCATTCAGAAAAACTGGAATTCTGAAGAGAATGTCAAAAGATGGTCTTTGTTTGAAGCACAACCTTTTTTGTGGGCTGTACAAAAACAGTTTAATGAGCTGCTCTCAATGCTACAAGAATCCTCTTAACCATTGCTCTAAACTGGTAATTGAAGGACAGCTGCCAAAGGAAAAGGTCATCTTTTGGGGGGGTGTTTGGTGGTGTGATGTTTAAGGAAGCAAGAGCTTGTTTGCTTGCTTAAAAAAATTAGAAGAGCCCCAAGAAGGGACTGGAGGAAGTCTGGAGCCTAGAATTCATAAATGTACACTCACAAAATATTAAAGCATTAATGGTTAGTCTTTTTATAGGTTCTTGTTCAGAGTGAAAAGGTGGAGATCTCACAGCTGCTCGAGAGCATCTGTTTGCAAATTTGTTGTAGATTCAACAGGACGGCTTGACCTGTGCTTTGCAGAGAAGTAGCTGCTGTTTCAAACGCAGAGCTGCAAACTCTGCGAGATGGATGTTTACAGCTCTGAAAGCCAGCCCTCAGAGACAAAGAGGGGCAGCTAGAATGTGCTTTAAAACACAAAAGCTTTTGAAAGCTGAAAATGCTGGCTGGGGGTGAAGGCAAACTGGTGCCACGTTCTTTGCCTTGGGACCGGTTTTAAGCGGAGAGCCAGAAAGCCGCCCGCTCCCAGCAGTGAGGAGAGCTGAAATGGAAACGGGAACACCATGAAAACAAACTAATTAAACATGTAGCGAAATAGATGTCACTCTGTCAGATGTTAGGCAAACAACAGCAATGTTTTGTTAAGAACATTACCACTACCGAGGGCAGAATTTTCAGCTGGCACAGAGTATCCTGTCAGCCTCTATACAAGTGCAACCAGGCCTTTGTCTACTTAATTTAGGCAGTTAGAAGTGCAATTACCACCCTACCTGCAAACTGTAATTAGTTTAAGCTGTGTTGATGCCTTTATCAGCTGATCCATACACTGCCACTGACTTCAAGAACAGAGCCTGACTGTTGTGGGAGCTCTCCTCTGTTTAGTAAGCTATTACATATAAAAAAATATATATGTGTGTGTTTGTGTATTTAGATGAACAAAATGTTCTTACACAGATAAATGAAGTAGCCTTTTTATCCCTTGTAGGGAGGCCTAGTGCATGTACTTTATATGAGTGAAACGAAGGAATTAATGTTCTGACATCTATACTAACATGGGTAAAAAGAGGAGAACCTCTACACCTCATTCCCCCTCTTCCCCCAGCTCCTCAATTTCTTTAAGGGCTGAAGAAGAAGAGGCTCTTGGCCTAATGCTGGAGTGCCCAGTTTTGCTGCTCAGTCTCAGGAGTGCTCTAGAGCCCATCCTGGCTTAGGGGAAGTAAAATCTTTTACCTACCAAAGCCCTGGAGCAGGTTGTGTTCTGCTGCTCCTGCTCAGGTTTCTCTGGCAGCTCTGAAGATCAAGTAAAGTAGGATTTTTACACTTCTCTCACCTCATTCTCCATCCAAAATGCAACAACCTGGTAAGTACACTATCTATTTTTTAATGGATTCTTTAAAATGGAGTTGAGTGGAATGTAGACAGTACTGCCTGAGCTCTTGGAGATTTTGAGTTGAGTGCACAGTTAACAAAGGTAATGCTTATTAATGTTTATTTGTCAGTGTCTGGATATGCCAACTGCCTCTTGTAAATACTCAGCTTGTGTCTTCACCCAAACCATCAGTGATGCAGTGGTTGTGTTGGATTGTGAACTCCTACACACTTTTCAGTGGTTTCTCCAATGTTTCAGCCTGGAGGGAATGTAAATATAAGCATAAATGGTTTTGAAAGTGTGCCTTTTTTCTGTGTTTCAATGGCTCATGCATTAGAGTTGGTATGGCTGACAAATCAGCACTGATTGCTAATTAAAAAGTGGAATATATTAAGGAGTTTCACACTTCCACTTCTGCCTCCAATTGAAACCCTGGCTGTATGAGTGTGTGCTAGGGAAGCTCTAATGGATACAGTTTAATTACTTGCCATTTTTGCTTTGACTTAACAGTTCATGAATTACAGTAACTCTGACTAACAGATCACTGCTGATTACTAATTAAATGGCAGAATTTGGTTTTATGCACCTCGAGCTATTACCCCCACAAAAAGTGACATTCCACATCTTAACAAAAAAAGCTTTTTCTCTGCTTGTTTGTTGATGTGTAAAAGCTGATGTTATTGTCCCTTTGGAAAAGTTCTTTGGGCACATTTAACAATAGCAGTTGATAAATACATTTCAAAAGTAAAGTTGCTGCTACGCTGCTACAAACGAGGCTTTGGGGAGAAACTGTTCAAGGCAGCTGTGCTGTTTTTGGCTGGGGCAGGGTTAATTCTTTTCACAGTAGCTGATGTGTGGCTGTGCTTTGGAATTGTGCTGGGAGCAGTGTGGATAACTCAGGGATGTTTTGGTTATGGCTGAGCAGGGCTTACACAGAGCCCACAGAGCCGAGGCCTTTTCTGCTCCTGACTTCAACCCCACCAGCCAGGGGGATGCACAAGGATTTGGGAGGAGACAGAGCCAGGCTAGCTGACCCCAATGACTCAAGGATTATTCCAGACTGTGTGATGCCGTGCTCAGCATAAAACTGGGGAAGAAGAAGGAAGTGGGAATGTTCAGAGCAATGGCTTTTGTCTTCCCAAGTCACTGCTGCGTGGGATGGGAAGTCACTTTGTGGCTTTCCTGGGGATGGCTGAACACCTGCCCGCCCATGGGAAGTGGGGATTGAATTCCTTGTTTGGCTTTGCTTGTGTGCATGGCTTTTCCTTCCCTTATTAAACTGTCTTCATCTCAGCCCACAAGTTTTCTCACTTTTGCTCTTCTGATTCTCTCTCCCTCCCACCTGGGAGAGCGAGGAGTGGCTGCGTGGGGCTGAGCTCAACCACGACAGCAGCACAAGGACTCTGTGGTTCCTGCCACTCCCATCCCTTATGGATCACCTCAGCCCTCCTTAAATGAGCCCACAGAACAGGGAGTTTTAATCCTTTAGCTACAGGAGGGGACAATTCATTCCCTGCCACAGGGACTCCCCAGGTCACCCAGACAGTTGTACAAATGGATTGACTTCTTTTCTCTTTCTTTGCCTTTTTTATTCAACATACCAGAATTTAATCTGATTCCTGACAAGATATCATTGTGATATGTTTTAATTTGTGATAGTGATTTGTAGAGATCAGCTGTTGAGGTTGGCAATTCTTCTCATGATGGTGTCTGTCTGTCTGCAGCTGAATGGCATTGGGCAGAGTAATGGAGAGCCTGTAAGTGACATAACTGCTATAACCCTTACTGTATGCAGAGAATATTGAACTTGGAGAAATATTCAGTTTTATCCCAGACAGAGAATTAGAACTCGTCAAAATTGCCACCAGTCTTTTCAAAATTGCCACCAATCTTTTCAAATCAAAGACATGGCAGCCTGATAAACTTTTCTTTATGCTGGTTTCACCTTTTACAGAAACATGGCAAAACTTTTATCCTAAAAATAAAAAAAGGACTGCTCTTCTGAAAAGAAATTATGCTTCTCTAATATCTTTCAGTTTGTGAGCAGGCCCCTAAGCATGTGAATATTTCAATATGCAGTTTATAAAAATCCATCAGAGATAGTGCTCAAGAGCAAGGGTCAAAAGAAATGGTATGATACTTGAGATCCCATATATCAAAAAGCACAGAGTAAAAGTCCTTGGCATATAGGTGATCTTAATGGTCCCTTCTGGACTTAAAATGTATTACAGAGAGAAACTATCAAGTCATTTTTATAATTTAAAGCTTTATCTTTTCCTTGTTAGTAATTCTTCCTGTCTGAATATCATTGTTCACCTTAAGCAAAATAGAGAATATATTATTAGTGGAAGGTAATAAAAAGGACTCGGTGTTATTGCGGTCACTACCCATAATAAATGTAAAATTTGGTGTTCCAAAGGGTGTCAAAAGGTCCTTTTCTCTTTGTTTCCATTTAAAATTTTTCATAGCCTTGCTAGCAATAGTAACTCAGAGCAACACATTTCTACAAAGACAAGAATATGTCAGTGTCTGAAAAAACAAACTATCCCAGGTCATCATAAACGAACCACTGGAGTGTTGGTTAGAAAATCTTTATGAGCAAAAGAAGTGAAATTGTGAAATTAGGGCTTTTGACCACAAGCCTTCAGAAAACAATTTCTGATACTTACCCATAACTCTGTGTTGTTTATAATGGTTTCATCTTTCAAAGAAAAAAAAAAAGATATTGGGAGATGTTAGAGTGTGGAGATATCCAGAGAAATGGGGCAGTTGCTTTCAACAGGCATTTTCGCTGAGACCTACTGTGCCTCACATTCTCCATGTGCCTGAACATGTGAGCTCTGCCTATCCTCGTAGTCTTGGTGAGTACTGAGCTGAAGTTTTCTGCAGCTGACAGCCCACAGGATGTAAAAATTCCAGCATTTGCTCTCTTTGAGTAGGAAATCACTGGAATGACTCAGCTCGAGTAGTTAGCGTGGCAAGAGTGACCTTTGGAAGAAGGCTGTCATATGGAGCTACTCTGCCACTACTCTTCCCAGTTTTCCTTTACTCAAGAATGGCCAGCTTCAGAGAAAAGGTTCACCACTTTAACTGAATGTTCTCCATATTGAGAGGAGTAAAATGAAACATTCTTCTGGGTTTATTCACGCATACGCTGGAATCATCCGAGTGTGGTATCTGAGAGGAGCTACATGTTATGTTCTGAAACGAGAACAAAGTCCATCTTGTGTGAATTCTTGTTTCTTCCCTGCAGACTTTGAAAGAGGAAAGAGATTGCAGAATCCTAATTCCCACTGAAGCTCAAGGGAGCCAAGGCTGTGACTCCTGCATTAACCTTTTTAGCATTCTGCTGGCTAATTGTCTGTCCGCTGCACCTTTTCGTCCCAGGTTAATGGGGTGGTTAACAGGGGAGGACAGGAACAGTTGGCCACTCACACCACAAAGCAAACTGAAAAGGTCAAAGCCATGTGCTGTATTATTCATGGACTCTCTGCCTTGCTGAGGTATCTCAGATCTCACGTCTTCTCATGATGAATTACAAGGAGAACAAGAAAGGGCCCAGTGTGAAATTGGCTCTTGTGACAATAATTGTAGTTCAAATGGAGAAATGTAAAACTGTGGCTTGCTGCTGTTCTGGTTTTTGAGATCGAGGGGGTGTGATCACATCTAGCCACTGAGTGAGCAGCAGGTTACATTTGTATGGCCTCTCAGCTGGGTTGTAAGTTTAATACTGATTCTTCTCATTTCAGCCATGGACTTTGTTGTAGAAGTACTGTGTGGTGCCTAATATCCCTCCTATATCTTCTGTGTCTATAAACTCATGACTAGCTTATAGATATCTTAATATCATACTCTTTTTCTGTTATGTGGTATTTTGTTTTGAAGTATTAATATGCTAACTCCCAAGAGGCTCTCAGGGGTGGACCAGTCCTTATTCTCAAGAATTTGCCATCTGTAGAGTCAAATTTGAAGCATAACTTTGTGTAACCGTTCTATTTTCCTTCATCTTGGATGTGAAACAGAAGGAGATGTGCTTGAGGTGCTTCAAATTGAGTGCCTGAGGTGCTTCAAACTGAGTGCATTCCCTCTCAGTGACCCCACAGAGCTCAGCCACAAGCAGAGCACTGCTTTAGTCCCTGCCAGTGGATCTCTTTACTGCATGTCCTTGTTTAGTCCCTACAATTGGATGCCATGAGTTCACCTCATCTTGTTCCTCTGGTGATGTTTCATGCAATATTTTGGGTGTAGACCCATTTTGAACCATAATCTTGTATTTTTCAAGTGTTTTTACCACACCCCTTTGACAGGAGAGATGTCACAAATAGTGGAATATATTTTTCAAGAGCAGCCACTGCCTGCTCTACCTTCTCCAAGTTGTAATTAGTGTGTAACCCAGGAGTATACCATACTTAGCACCTAGAGGAGTTGACTTTGCTTGTGTCTCTTCCAGGGAAGAGTTACAGGGTAGTCTTAGAGGAAAGGAGTACTTATTCCTTTTCTTTTCCTACCGTTTCTTAAAACTGGTAATAGTGTTCTTTGCTTTTCCTTGAGTGGCTTCAACTGCCATCAGTTGCCTGGGGGCAGTGAACCTGGCTGTCAACAGATAAATCATTTCTGTGACAAAAAAATTTCTGTGATGGAGGGAAACAAGCCCCATCATTCATGTGGGAACAGGTCTTTGAAGAGAAGTGACCTGAAAGTGGAGCTCGTGGGGAGTGGTCTCAGATGTGTCCTTGTGCATGGGACTAAAATAGCCACAGGAACCATGGGCCAGGCTTTTTAATGTGCCCTTAGCAAAAAAATGAGTATGAGGAACCAAGTCCAGCTTGTAATATTTCCTGAATGAGAGAAACTGTGGTTTATGTCTTCACCCCATAGAAATTGCCAGTTAAGTGGCCAGAGGATTGTTGCAACCCAGTCTGCACTTTATTAAAAAGGAAGTTTATCTCCTTCTCCCTCCTTCAACTCCCTCATTGTCCAACCAAAATGTAGTATATCCATGGAATAAATAACTGCCTTTTTTTTTCACAACTTGAATAGTTCTGAGTAAAATCCTATGCCCATGGGGCCTGGGGATCTGTGCATTACAGATGGGTATTTTTGGAAAATAGCATTGCCCTTCTCCATGACAAGAGGCTTCTTTCATGTTTGCTTGGTGTTGTTTCCTGGCTGACCTCATCTCCTGACAACTGCTTTTGTCTGAGGCTCTCTGGGGGCTAAAGGGCACAGCAGCCAGGTGTCGGCCTAGATGTTTGTGACACCTTGCAGATTGATTTGGGCCATGGCCTCTCTCTCCCTCTCTAAGTGATGTATTGATCTGCTGTGTAGGACAGGTTTTCTGCCCTACTTGATATCTGAAAAGTGAAATGTCACATCTTGCCTGGGATCCGAGTCTCTCACAAAGCTCTGCCATGAGACTGGAACGTTTCTCTCGGTGTGCTCGGGTCCCCTTGCTCACGTTGCACACACAGCTGTTTTGTCTTGGCAATGCTGCTTTTTTCTTCCCAAGGATCACTTTCTTTCTGTGCACTTTGTTGGTTTTTTTTCGACATTCCAGGTAAAAATACCCTATTTTCATTAAATATTGCAGAATTCTAAGCCTGCTTGAAACGCATTAAGAGTATTTATTTAAGAGCCTCATGATTTACCAAAGTGTGTGCTGTGACTCAGTGATCCGTGGAGAGCAGTCTCTCTGATTTAGTGCATGTCTGCTCATCAAAGATGGATGATTGCCACTATGTGTCATAAAACTTCATCTGACAAAACCAACTCCATGGCAAAATAATGCCATCTCCAAAGGGCAATAACTCTTCGTTTCTCTGTCCTACATATTTAAGGAGCTCTGATTTTTCTCAAAAAGATTTCTTTATTCTGTTAACAACGAACAAAGGACCATCAAAGCTTTTGCCAGTGTTTCTTATTTTTCAGAAATCTCTTTTGAGAGCCTGGGAAGGCAATCTCTAGCAGCTAAAATCTTGTAGACCTTAGACTGCTGACTGTGATAAAGATAATGGGAATTAAACGGCTAAATACCTTTTGAGGTCCTGGATTTTCAATTAAATCTTGGGGCTGGGGGCTGGATTTTTCCCTTCTTTCTATGCTTTTGTTTTAAAATCACCCTTGAATAAGAAAAAGCAGTGAACTGAATGCTGGTTTTTTAAAGGTGAGGTTATTTTCTTACAGAGTAAACACAGTGCACTGCCAGCCTTAGCAGAGCCTGTCAACTTCACCTGGGCAAGCATCACCTGCTCAGGTGACCTCTGGTCTGTTGCTGGCTGAGGATCCCTCTTTTCCATGCTGCTTGGCTGAGAAACCAGCAGGGATTTATAGTTTGGATGCAGAATATTCCAACAGCAGGAAACTTTTGCCTGGGTGTTACTTACAAGTTAAAATGCAATACAATTGAAATTTAATAAAAATTAATGCATTTTAAATTTTAATTAATACAACTTAAAGTTAATTCAATTTAAAATAAGCCTTTCACAGCTCATACTAATGAAGTACAGAATAAAGTCTTGCTAAAGATAATCCATAGAAAGGGGAAGGATCATTAAGTAGAAAGATGACTTTTGCTGGCCTATCTACTCAATACCTATAAAACCTATAAATCTTCTCTTTGGATCTGTGGCTAAATGTTAGAGTCAGAAATGGACAGGTTTGGAGTCAAATTCATATTTTCCATCTCAGCTGTTCTCATCCTTTTGTTCCTGAAGAAATTATCTTCTGCTGTGTTTAAGTAGTTTTCAATTAGCCCAATATGTGATTACAAAGAGGAATGTCCCTTTCCCTCTATAAAAAAATCTTAAAAAACTTTTATGATGAGTTTATTTCAAAACTAGTTGTCATTAGAAAGCAAAACACATTAGGGCACCTCTCATACACTTGGCTGCTGTAGCAGTACCCAACTTCAAAATTTTATTTTTTTTCTCTCTTTCTATTTGGATTCAATGACTTTACTGCTGTGGAATAGACTCTTTCATTGAAATCTGTTCATTGTAACCAGGAATTTATCACAACTCTGCCTTTAAATGGCATTGAAGAACAGCCACTTTAAAAGGAAAGGATGATGAGGAAATTAATCTCAGGCAAGTTTTTCTTGATAAGGAAAGAGAACAGAAGCTTCTGGCATTTATATGCCAAAAATCAACACATGGAGAAAAATGAGTATTCCACATTGCTGTGGCAAGAACCATTTTTCTATTAAATCAAAATCAAGTTCTGAATAAATATGTTTTCCCATGAATGTAATTCACTAGAGAATACAGTAAAAGAATAATGACCTCAGTATCCCCCCAAATAAAACAGTAATTAACCTAATAAAGAGCATATTCAGGTATTAATCTTCCTTGCAGGGGTGACTTCCAAAAAGAAAAAAGAGGAATAATAGTACTGTGTACAGATATTCTGTAAATACCAAGCATTCATAATTTTCTATCTCTATCTCCCCCTCCCTTACCTTTATCCATTCCCTTTTCCAACTTTGGAAACATGTAGTATTTCTGGAAGGCAAAGATGAGAATCATCTCCCTTCACACTGGGTTATCCTCTAGACCCAGACCCTATATAACGTGAGGATCTAAAGAATCAATCTTCCAATTGCATTTTAAGCTGAAATAATCTTGGAAAAAAAAAAAAAGTCTGAATCCACCATCCTGACAGAGGTCCAGTGGAGCATTGTTTCTGTAGGCACAACCCAGAGCAGCTGTGAATTAATCCCAGAATTAATCCCAGAGTGGTTTCCCATTGTGGTTGTTCATGTGTTGAGTTATTGCCATTGTGGCTGTTCATGTGTTGTGTTATTCCCATTGTGTTCATATGTTGTGTTATTCCCATTGTGGTTGTTCATGTGTTGAGTTATTCCCATTGTGGCTGTTCATGTGTTGTGTTATTCCCATTGTGGCTGTCCATGTGTTGAGTTATTCCCATTGTGGCTGTCCATGTGTTGAGTTATTCCCATTCTGGTTGTTCATGTGTTGAGTTATTCCCATTCTGGTTGTTTCATGTGTTTATTCCCATTGTGGCTGTTCATGTGTTATCCCCATTGTGGCTGTTCATGTGTTGAGTTATCCCCATTGTGTTCATGTGTTGAGTTATTCCCATTCTGGTTGTTTCATGTGTTTATTCCCATTGTGGTTGTTCATGTGTTGAGTTATCCCCATTGTGGCTGTTCATGTGTTGAGTTATCCCCATTGTGGCTGTTCATGCTGGGCTGTGACCAAAGGGCTCCTCAGCCTGGGCTGGGAGCTGTGCCTGTGCTCTGGCCGTGCTTGGTGCTGCTGAGGGCTGTGAGTGTGTGAGACAGAGGTCTCCCACCCAGAGGAATGTTCATGGACTATTCCTCCTGCCCCCTGGGCTGCTGAGGGCACAAGGAATGCTCTGGGAGAGGAGATCTGCCTGCTCCATGGAGCAGGGCACCAGCTGTGCTCAGCACCAAGCATGATGCCAAAGAAAAGAGCTTCTGTGGTGCTGGTGAACCTTGCTGGGCACTTGTGCCTGGGCTTCTGCTCCCTTGTTGCCAACAGATCCATTGGAACAGGAGCACAGAGAGTTGGGGCTCTCTGAGGAGCCTCAGGGACTGGCTTTGCTGGGGTGTGCTCACCGTATAATCATGTGGAGGATTAGAGGAAGGCATCATTATGCCAGCCTCATAAGAAGCTTTAAGAAGCTGGAAATAAAAGCTTAGGAAATCACTGATCTGGCCAAAAGCACATGGGAAGGCTCAGAAAGACTAACCACTTAGTGCTGAGCTGCAGTCCAGGGGCTCAGCCATGTTATAAACAACCACTAAACCCTCAAGACTCCTCTCCAACAGACCAAATGAAAATACCTACCTAACTTTCTTCTGCAGCTAAAAGTCATTGCTTCTATTTTGGGGGTAGTTTCTGTGTTTGGATGAGCACAAAGAGGAAGAGGAAACAAAACAGGTCCTTAGTGATGGCTAGGGCATGGGGTGAGGGCAATGGTGGCACCAGAACAGCAACAGGCTTTACAGCAGCTCCTTTAGGAGCATCCATGAGCTCTGGCACTGCTGGTGCTGTCACCAGAAGGTCCCAGGGGAATGATGCTCCTACCTGGAGCTGTAACTCGACTGCTGTTGTGTGCTTTTCGTATTGATAGAATACCTGTCAGCTCCGGCCCCCAAAATAAGTTCTACTATGGCATATCAGGGGTGGAAATAATAGTGGCTTACATAATTGCAATGTTACTGACACAGCTGATGAGCTGATGATGTTATTTGCACAGCAGTGATGACATTCAAACCCTTGCCGACTCACAATTACCTGGTGTGTGCTGAGCCCGAGCAGGATTTAAATTACCAGGGGAACACAATGAAAATACAGTCTCTTGACAAGATAAAGGGGGGGACAGTGGTGGAGAATGGCTTAAAAATCTCTTTTTGGTGGCTGTGGTGTTCGCTAGTGCTAATTCATGGCTTTTTGCTTTGCACACTTCATTTGAAGAAAGTAAATTGGAAGCATTATGTTCTGCCTTTTTGCCTTGATTTAAAACCTGCCTGTGCCTGCTCCTCTGCTGCCTGGCTGTGGTGAGGCACCTTTGGGGCTCTCCCTGGGAAATGCAAATTTCTTGAATCAACAGCTTCACTTTTTTCTTTTCTTTTCTTTATTTTTTTCTTTCTTCTCCCCTCCCAGTAGAAGTTTAAATAAGAATACATGTGGGTGGGAGTAGGTAGGACACCGTTTGTAGCCAGCCCAAACATGATGAGTGTTAGAAAAACAGCTGAAGGAAAATGGATTTTGGAGAAGATTTATTCCCAAGCAGAGCAATAACTGCAGAGTGGTGCTGAGACAGAATCCCAGGGATCTCTGGCTGAATCCTGCAGCTGCCTTCGGGCCAAAGCAGCCCTGAACCCCAGGTGAGAGCTCTGCTGGGCTTGGCTCGCAGCACAGCACTCACTGCTGGTGTTAGCAGTGATTCACATGAAGCTCGTTGTGGGCACGATCCCAGCCCACACAGAGATCAATAGCACCAGGTCAGCCCTTTGCAGGGTTTGGGTTTGGATTGTGGTGCTCACCAGGTCAGTCCTTTGCAGGGTTTGGATTGTGGTGCTCACCAGGTCAGCCCTTGGCAGGGTTTGGGTTTGGATTGTGGTGCTCACCAGGTCAGCCCTTGGCAGGGTTTGGATTGTGGTGCTCACCAGGTCAGCCCTTGGCAGGGTTTGGATTGTGGTGCTCACCAGGTCAGCCCTTTGCAGGGTTTGGGTTTGGATTGTGGTGCTCACCAGGTCAGCCCTTGGCAGGGTTTGGGTTTGGATTGTGGTGCTCACCAGGTCAGCCCTTGGCAGGGTTTGGATTGTGGTGCTCACCAGGTCAGCCCTTGGCAGGGTTTGGATTGTGGTGCTCACCATGTCAGCCCTTTGCAGGGTTTGGGTTTGGATTGTGGTGCTCACCAGGTCAGCCCTTTGCAGGGTTTGGATTGTGGTGCTCACCAGGTCAGTCCTTTGCAGGGTTTGGATTGTGGTGCTCACCAGGTCAGCCCTTGGCAGGGTTTGGATTGTGGTGCTCACCAGGTCAGCCCTTGGCAGGGTTTGGATTGTGGTGCTCACCAGGTCAGTCCTTTGCAGGGTTTGGATTGTGGTGCTCACCAGGTCAGCCCTTGGCAGGGTTTGGATTGTGGTGCTCACCAGGTCAGCCCTTGGCAGGGTTTGGATTGTGGTGCTCACCAGGTCAGCCCTTGGCAGGGTTTGGATTGTGGTGCTCACCAGGTCAGCCCTTGGCAGGGTTTGGATTATTCTGCTCACCAGGTCAGCCCTTGGCAGGGTTTGGATTATTCTGCTCACCTGTCCTGCCTCACTCCCCAGGTGTGCCAAGGCAGTGCTGGGCAGGTGGGCAGAGGATTCAGAGCCCATTGCAGGGCTGTGCTCAGCTCCTGTAGCTCAACTTGCTGCCTGACTTCCTCAGAGTGAAGTCCTTTCAATCCTCGCCTGAATGTACAAAAACACACTTTTCCCATCTGCTCTTCCATGGCTTTATGGTCTTTCCCTTGAGTGCCTGGTGACTTGAGAATTTCTGAAGACAAACTGGGCTTCACCCATTTTTAATCCTCTTTAATCTTTATTTCAAGACATTCTGAGTATTCCCTCCACCCCAGTTACTCTCAGCATTTCTGCTTTGGATCAGTGTCTGCAGCTGGGGTCCACCTGGAGGCTCCTCAGTGCACAACTGCCCCATCTACTCAAGTTCCTCACATTTCTTCCTCACTAACTCCTGATTTCATGCTGCTCCTGTCCCTGTTTCTCTCACTGGATTTTTCTCTCTGTCTTTAGTCTGGCCTCTGTGATCAGCTGGAGGGAGCAGGAAAAGGAAATGAACAGAATGAAGATCAAATGAAAAAAGGGAATAGAGAAATAAAAATAAAAGATGTCTTTTAAGCTAATTGCATGCTTGGTCCACAGCACATCCTGTAGGTGCTTTGGGATCAAGGCAAGCAGAGAAATGTAGTGTTTTGAGGACAGAAATCTGAAAATGAACCAGGTTCTCAGGGTTTATTTTGTGCTCTTTAAGTCAATATTGTATTTATTTTACTTTGCCCCCAAATTATTGGTGTTTCAAATTCTTGCACCAATCATGTGTCATGGAAGATATCAGCATTGGAAATTGTTGATTTGGGGAGAGGCAGAACAAAAATCAAGGGAATTTAAAATTAAAGCACCTGGGCCTCTGCAAGAGCACAGATTGGCGGTGTTGGTGTTTTCAACTCTCTGCCTTCAGCTTACACCCATGAGTGATCCAGGGCACCAAGGCTTAGGGGAATTAGGAGAGACAGATCTCCAGGCTGGTGGCTGAGTGAAAACGTGAAACAGGACAGGAAAAGGCAACTTGTCTGGCTCACCTGAAGGAAATTACATGACTTTTTTATGCCAGAGGAAAGCATGGGAAGGACAAGGCCTCTGTGTGCGCCTTTGGAGCCAGCAGCAGTGGCACAGCCATCAGCACAGGCCTGCAGCACTGACAAGTCGTGTCTCAAAGGTGTCTCTGCTCTTTTATTCTTGGGGAAAATCAGCTGGATGAGCAGGGCTGTGTCTGCCTCTCCTCAGTGCCACACATCAAGGCGTTTCTGCTCCGACGTGGAGTGAGAAGGTGAAAAGCATAATTAGTGCACCAGGAGTAGCTGGATGGGCTGTAAGTCAATTAGTCTGCTCTGAATCTCACTTCTGAGTGTGCTGGGAGGAGAAAATGATCTGTGTGAATACCGAGCTGATCAGCTCATTCTTTGCTGAAATGGTTTTCCATTGGTCTCTAAGGCTGGGCACAATCTGTAAATACTTCTGGTTTTGGTAGATGTCTAATGCAGTTTCTGTCTGCAGTGGAAACACCAGGGCTCTTTGGGTAACAGGCACTGCAACAGGATTAGCTGGAGGGATGAACTGCAGAGGGCCTTGTCAGGTGAGACAAAATGTGGTGTCCCTTTGGCTTAGGGTTTGATTCAAACCTGCAGGAGTTCTTGAAAATGACATCCTATAGATTCACACACAGATAAGGATCACACAGGCCTTGTCTGGAGCATATAAAAATCTTTCTGATCCTGCCCTTTTGCTGCTGCTGGCCAGTGATGGATAAAGGGGAGTGCCTGGCTGCGGGGAGTGCTGAGCCCTGCTCTCTGGATGCCATCCTGATTGATTTGCTTGTGCCGTGCAGGGAGGTGGAAGCTGCACTTGCTGGCTGCAGCTGAATTACAATCATGGCAAGATTTCACTGTAAGGGGCTCTGGAGGTCACCTGGACCAGCCTCCTCTTCAAAGCACGGCTTCATTCTCCATTTCTGAAAAACTTACTGCATTTCTGGTGATGCCCCAATCTGAAATTTCCTGGGTGCTCGTGGTTGTGCCCTCATACACCCCAGAGCCAGTGCATCCTTCCCTCTTCCTGGGCACTCCTTGGGATAAGACATCATCCCACAGATGGTTCCTAACCCCGTGACAGGCACTGACTGGAGCAGGGCAATGCTGAGAGACCATCCATCATCCCACTGCCTTTGTCCAAGTCCTGATGGGCCACAGATGTCACAGAACTTGTCAACCTTTGCTGTGAGGGGCCCTTCCAAGGAGCAGATGTCTGTGTTACTGACTGTCCAAAGGAAGCTTTCATCCAAAAATGGGGAAGCTGTTCTCTTCACAAGCTGTCTTGAAAGCACATACAACTTTTAACAGGCCAACGTGAATTTATTTGAGTACAAATGCATAATATCAGTTATAGAGTCTGCTAAAGAGTTTGGAATAAAATGAGAAAGAGGCAGAATCCAATAAGGAAAACCTCCTCTAGGGAAATAACTTCATTTAGAACAAAATTTACTTGGATAAGCAGCAAGCAGACCCTGTAAATTGTTCTATCATTAAAACGTGTCTCGCATGGCTGCGTGTGAATGCGTCCTCTGTGGTGTGGTGCCTGAACATCCAAACTTCCCAAATCCCAATGCAGCTCTGAGGAGTCATGCTCAAGGAAGAGACAGGTGTTTTTGGAGATGTCTGCAGGAGCTATAAATAACAGGTAATGGCAAAAAGGATCTGCTGGCATACAGACTCTGTTTTTATTGCTTGGGAGCTTTAAGTAATGGAAGGCAAATGAGCTGCCTTCAAACACAAAACACCCCTCAGTGTTTTCCTTTGTCTGCCATAGGTACTTGCCAAAGCACTCCTTGGAGTGGCTATAACCAAAGGAGCAGTGCTTGTAGGGTCTGTGAGTAAGTAGGGATGGCAGTACAGGGTGTGGAGGGACAGCTTGAGAAAAGCTACTGATCTTTTAATAAAGATTAAATCCCAATCTATACCTTCCATTAAAGTCAATTAGAACAGAGCTTGCTAGGTATTGGGGGGGAATAAACTCCTGATTTTACTGTTTGTGTGCTAAGTGAAGCACATTTGTTCTGTTTTGCAAGGGAGGAGTTCTGGGCAGGGCAAAGCCTCTTCCCTGCCTTTGTTTGAGCACCCAGCTCTCACCTTGGACTGCTGCTGGAAATGTTCACACTCAGATGCAGATCCCAAGGATCAATCTGCTGTCCCTCTGTCACTACAGGACACGAAACAACACAAGTGCGCACACCGCTGCTCTCAAGGTGAAGAAAAAGGGAAAGTTTATTTTCTGACTCTAACATTTATAGTTTTGCAAAAGTGACAGTGGATTGGAGCGTGACAGTTCCACCTCTCCAATGACACTGGACAAACCAACGGTCCATCAAATTTCTCCTCCTCTGAAAAAGAATGCAAAACAAGAAGTCATTTACAGAAAGTGTTTGAGAAAGTTTGCTACAGGAATGTCAACATCAGAAAGCTTAGAAAAATCTTTAAAAAATCAAAGTGACATCCCTGCTTTGCTGGTACTCCCTTCCTGTCCTTCCCCACAGCTCGTTTGCATGCGCAGCCCTGCTCTGAAGGCGAATTCTGACAGGCAGCTCCGGTGTGCCTTCCCTCAGAGCAGGGATGAGCTCAGTGAAACATGGAAACCAGCGCTTGCCTGGAGCTCCCCAGCACAGCAGCACAGCCCCGGCGCTAAAAGCAGATGGTGCAAAGAGTCTTTGTTGATGGGGAAAGGAAAAAGAGTAACATTGATGCTGCTAATGAATTACGCTTAATGACCACCTTAGAACCCACACTGTCCTTTAGTACTCCACAAGCTCTCCTGAAACCCCTGTCCAGCACAGTGTTTACTATCAGCAGCCTTGGTGACTCACACTATTTTTCAGAGCAGCAGCAATTCCTGCTAACAAGTGTTTATAGGGCTGAGACCTTCTGTGGTCGAGGGCAGCAGGTGAGCACGCTGCTGTTTATATCTGACAGCACCATGAGCAAGGGCTGGGGAAATGTTTACCTAAATCCTCATGTTGGGACTGGCAATGCCCAGAACTGCCTGTGATTTAACTGCCAGGCAGCTACAAGCACCTACATTATACCAATTTTAGGACAGTTACTGCTTGAGTTGCCAGATTTGCTGCTATTTAAAATTATTCCGGTGACTTATCACACCTGATAGCTTGGTGGAATGGACCAAAGGCCTTCTCAGCACAAAACTCCTTCCTGACAGCATTAGCAGTGTTCTGTTGGAGCTGCCCTGGCCCTACTATGGATATAGATGATATGTGTTATAGACTGATTGATTTAGCTGGAAAAAACTATGCTCTTGTGTACAGAAATTTCATTTCCTTCTGGTGTGGAGCAGAAAACTTAAAACTTCCCATGTCTCGTTCAGACCTGGATAAAACCTTGTGTGCTCCGAAGTTCCCTGTTAGTAGCCACAGCTGATGTTCTTACATGGCAGTGCTGGTCTGTCATGAGGCAGAGCTGTTTGCTGTCCGACCTCTCAGCAGCTCAGCTTTATGGGACACTGGTGCCAGGAGGCTGGGAAATGGGCAGGATGCTACTCCTTTTCCAGAGCAGCCAAAGGCCATGTAGGCATCTTGCTGGGGCCTCTTTTCTTCTCTTGCATGCAAGGCATAAAGAACCAGAGACTCATTGGGGCAGAAACTGATTTTGGGGAACAGGAGTATGGATAGCAGCTGAAATCCCACTGTCACCTCTCTCTTACTCAGAAAGTTCTGTGAAGGCTTTTGTGCTTTAATTGTCCCTGTGCTGGGGCTGAATTTATTAACGGGACTCTTGGTTGCCTACAATTCTTTTATGTCACCTGAGATTCTGTGGGGCAAATCTCATTTTCTGCTCATGAGAACAGAATCTCCACTCCCTCTGCTTGATCTAAAAACTCAGCATGAGGTTGGAACCTCTGCCACTGTTATTTTTTTCCTCTCTTGAGGCTGTTGCTGATTCAAAGTTAATCCTTTCCAGAATGTCTCAATGTTTTCTGTAATCTTGATATGAAGCCACTCTTCAGTCAACTCCAAGGAAAATTCTTGCATTTTTACCTGGTTTCTCTGCTCTTGGTTTCCTTCACTCCTAGTCTACCTGAACTTGTGCCACTAACATTGTTTTTCTTTTGCATTTGCACTTTTCTGACTTCATTGCACATTAGATTCCTGTTTAAAAAAATATCCTTTTCCTACTCTTTCCCACCTTTTGCTTTCCCTTTTCACAATGAATCCACACATTCATAAAACTGGTTTCCTTCTCTAAATTTGGGAATAGCCAAGTTTGAGCCAAGAAATTTCACTGGAACTCAGTGAATTTGCAGCCTGTGTGCAGCTCCCAGGGGCTGTGCCGTGGGCTTGGGTGATTTTATCAGGTGTTACAAAGTCATATCCATCAAAAGCTGCTGGAGGAGCCAGCAAATCCTATTCAGCAGCACGTCCACTTCCCATCAGCATCCCATGAATCTCCCTCCTTGCTCCTTGGGCTGACTGAGAGCCCAGCAAGGCTGTGCCCCTTTTCCATGGCTTGATTTTCAATTAAGAGAGAATGTCAGTGGAAGAGCACAGCTCATCAGGCATTGTGGCAGAAGGCAGAGATGTGGTGAGCAGAGGTCAACCTGCTCAAAATCTGGCTAAAATATTGTATGATATGTTAGGCTAATTTTACTTCATTTTATATTCACATATATTAGTGCAGCTTTTGTTATATTCTTATCCTTATGTAAGTTACATCTGTTCTTTTATTCACTCATCCATGTTTGCTCTGCTTTCAGATTTATGAAACAGGCATTCCACTGAGCTCAGCAAATGATGGGCATAATAACTTATCTAAATTGCAAAGTATGTGATGCCCTTGAGGTAAACTCAGTTGTGAAGGTTTTATGAAGTGTCTCACATGTGGAAGTGGAGGAAAGTGTTTATTTGCCAACTCCTGTCTCTCCTTTGGCTGTTCAAATGATGTTAAGAGGATCCTGTGAAACTGCTACAAAAGCCTAGGGGCTAAATGGAGGGGAGAAGTAGAGCTGCATTATTATCCTGGTAGAGAAAGCAGAGCCGTCGTGGCACTTCCACTTACACTGCTCTTCCCTCTTTGGATGTCAAAAGTTTCTGCTTGGCAGGCTCTGAAGTATCTATTTATTTAATGAAATGCCTCTCACTGTAACAATATTGTGAGGCTTTATTAATGAATTTATGGTTATGAGATAGGAAAGTAATCTCTTTTTTTTTTTTTTCTTCTTTTCCTCTTACAACACTGCAGAGGGGCAAAGGCTTCGTAGAGGAAAGGGGAGGCTGTTTTATTTATCTGAGATACTCTAACCCCCTCTCCTTTGCCTGTGGCTGCTGTAAAGTCCTTCACTGACCATGCAGAGTCCTGATCCCTTGAGTTATTCAGGGCCAAGCTTTACTGCCAGTCCCAGCACTGATGTGCACATCAGAAGAAGCTCACCAATAACAGCCAGATCTGGCTGTTTCAGAGCGTCCTCCTCTGCTTAATTCTCAGTGCCTGGAGTTTTGTGGGACAGAGCTGAGTTAATATCCTAATTTCCCTCAAAATCTCTTGGAGTTTCCTGTTCATTACTGCTGAGCCTTCTGCATCAGAGATCATTGCTTAAAGCACAGGGCTAAATAAGTCTTGCTAAAATGATAAATTTAAATATAATTTGAATTAAAAAGAGAATTTACACTTTAAAATCCAGTAAGCAAAAATACATTTCTACCTGTCTACTGGTGAAGACTTAAGCCCTTTTTAGGAAGGGGGTTTGATTCTCTTTTTCCTTAATGTTTCCTATTGACAGCTTTAGGTGGGATTCCTGTGCATAAGGGGGGCTTCAGAGAGGTTCATTCTCATGCAATTGTGATATTTAAATACCTTCAAGGCTCAATTTAGAACACATTTTGGACAGAACCAGTAATCAAAAAAATAGTCCTAAGTTTTAGCATATTGCCTCTAATCCTCTGTGAGCCCAGTGGTCTGGCCACAAGCAAGCTGAGTTTGGGAATTTCTGACAACTATTAAAAGAAGGAAGAGGGTAGATTTGTCTTAGGAATATCCATATTCCTGAAGTAGACAGTGCCTCAGCCCTTCCATTAATTGCTGGAAAACTTTGAAGGTGTCTGTTTCCCCCAAGTGCTGCTCAAAGTTTATCCATGGTACTGTGGACAAAAGTGTCAGTAAAATCCTGCAGAATAGGGATGTTGGGAGACTGAGCAGACCCATTTTCCCTGCCTCTGAGGCACTCCTCAGGGACACCTGGGATGTGGGTAAATGTGACCATGGTCACAAGGGTTTTCAGGATGAAGAAGAGTTGAGAATGTTGACTCCATGATCAGAGGGCTTGATTTATTATTTTATGATATATGTTACATTAAGACTATACTAAAAAGAAATAGAAGGAAAAGGTTTCTTCAGACAGCTAGCTAAGAATAGAAAAGAATGATCAACAAAGCAGCTCTCCCAGACTCTGTCCGAGATAGCTCTGTCCTTGATTGCCCATTAATTATAAACATCCAAGATGGGCCAATCACAGATGCACCTGTTGCATTCCACAGCAGCAGATAACCATTGTTTACATTTGGTTGCTGAAACTGCAGCTTCTAACAAGGAAAAATCCTAAGGAAGGATTTTTCATGAAAGATGTCTGCGACAGGTAAAGGCTCTGTGGGAGGATGTTTCTCACTCTCCCAAGGCACTCTGGGCTTTCCTGGGTCAGCTCCCCTCGTGGCTGCAGGCACAGCCTGGTGAGACTGAGAGAAGCACCTTCCATGCTCTGATGTTCCATTTTTTTCCAGCTAATTATGAAGTAATGTTTCATTTCTTGGCGTTTAAACTCACAAAATAATTAGCCCATTTGATAAATTAGTTGGCTTAAAAACGTAAATCTGTCAGTGAATTGGATGAGCAGTGCAGCACCCAAACCACTTGAAGCTACAGATCTATTGCTGGTTTGTCAGTCCTGTAAATTCAAAATTGTTCAGATTAATTCCAAACTAATTTCATAAACCCTCCGCTATGACAAGAGGAAAAGTGTTTGGGTGTCAGGCTTTGTGCCCTTTGAAGTCAGATTTCAGCCTGAATGAATTTTTTATGGCTGACTCTGGAATATAAAACCCTGAAAACAATGGTTTGTAATGGCAATTCTGACAGACCCTTTAACCATTTGGAAAATAGGCACTGCTATAACCCTGCTGCATTAGAGAAAACTGTTGAGTGCTTTCATTAGGTGCAACAGCTGTTTCTGTTGCAAAAGCCAAACTTCACTGGTGGGAGCATAGCTGTCAGCTTTCCAGAGCTTTGCCTTTATAGCTGATTGTACAAACTCCTTTATGTTCTGTTTTTTGCTTTCCAATGTATGTAAATTAATTCAATAGCAAAGATACAAATAACTACCTTGAAACTGGGTGTGTGTGAAGGTTCTTTGTAGGCTCCTACAATCAGTGTCATGTGATGAGGGAGCTGAGAAATTCTGAACTTTTGGAAATGGTTCTAGCTCAAGTGATGTGGTAATCCACACCACAGAAAATTTTAATCAGATTTAATCCTCCTCCTTGGTAATGTGTCAGAGACCTTTAACCTAAGTAAGATTCTTAATTAGAGCTGATTTAAAAAAACAACAACCACAAACCACCAAAAAAATTCCAACATACCCCTCTCCCCCAAGCTCCCTGAGTGTTCTCCTGTCTCTTCTGTTTAAACAGAATTTTTTCCTAAGAACATGCTGAATATGCTGAAATGCATTTTTTTTTGAAAAAAGTAAAGTTGATGATGCTTTTCATTTCTTTGTTCTGACATAATGCAGAAAAAATATTTTAGTATTATGAAACAAACAGTGAGTTCTGCCTGGAACAAGATGCCTCAAATCAAATAGTTATGTGAGTTGTCAGAAATTAAATGCAAACATATGCTCAGAATGCAAACGAATTTTGAAGCACCAAATTTTGTAATGGCAGGGAGCAGGTTTTAATGCATTCAGTAAATTTCAATCCCAAATATTGAGTTATGCACAGATTTATGTGGCATAATATGGGATACCAGTCCGTTTGTAGATGTTAGCTTGATTTTTCTTAAAATTATACAGAAAGCAAAAGTATCCAGAGATATATAAAGGATGTACATGCATATAGACAAATACACCAAAGAAAATACTTTGTTTTACTGAATTTGCAATGAGATATTAGTCACTCTGTGTTAAAAAATTAAGGAATAAAAAAAAAATCTTAAGGAACCTTTAATGAATATTTAGCTATCTCTGTTCAATCCATTCCCAACAGCCTCTGACCTGTGGTCATTCAGAACTGTGAAAATCAGGCTGGTTATTCAAACACCTGACTGCGGGTTAAAATGCTGACTTTGGGAAAAAATTTGGAAATCTGTCTGTGATATTTAAGTCTACTGTGTAAAATGGGAAGGTTAGGTATTGGAGAAGTACAGGGAATAGGCTCTTTGTAGCTATGTCATTTACACTTATCTAGCTAACAATGTTTATTATGTAAGGCAGGAAAATATATGTAATTGTATGCGTATCTATAATTTATGTCATGCAGCATTCGTGTTGCAAAAGGTTCTCATGATCTGTAGGCAGGTGGGGGAAATTTAGAGACTATCCTGGTGCAATGTCAAAAAAATAGGAATGTTTGTCCTTTGTTTTGCCTCACAAGCTTTTGAAAGGGATGGAACCCAGTCTGTCTATAATTTGGGGCATTTGAGATTTGATTAGTTTCTGAAAACATTCTGTTCTTGGAGAACTTTATTAAAAGCCACTGATCTGACAGCTGACTGAGGCAACACACACCTACTCAGGCTTCCTCTAAGGAGAGATAGATGCCTTCTCAGATTGTAATTCAGATAATTTAGGAATAGAATGAATATAATCACGTTGAAAACACCTTGACCTTCCACCTCTGCGGTGTCTTTCAGACATCTCTGTCTCGTTTGCTTGTCCTGGGTACAGACTCTGTGCAGGGTTTGGGGTTTTCAGTGTCTTACCCGAGCTCTGTCTGCAGACCCCCAGCCCCAAGGATGGGCAATTCCAAGTCCTGGCGGTGCAGAAATCCACACCCTCCATTCCCCAGCCTGTCACCGCATCCACAATGCAGAGTGAGAGTGCATCCCTCTGGGACCTGAGGGAGCTGCAAGAACCATTAATAACATTTTCCCTCTCTGGTGACACGTTGCTGTCCTTTTCCTCACAAGGGGCTGAACGTCTGTGGTGCTGAATGCCCAGGGCTGTGATTTGCTCTGCTTTGAGAGACTTTGTGAAAATGTAAAACACTCCTCTCACAGCCCAGCCCGACCTATTGTTCATTCTGCTGGGTCAGACTCATCTGTGCTGAGAAGCAGCACAAGGCTCCCTGCATTTCACAAATCCTTTCAGAATTAAATTGACCAGTTGCTGTGCAGGGGCTCCAGAAAAGCATTTACACGTCTTTTACCTCTCACATCGCCAAAGCCTCATTTGAGCTCCACTAAGAGACCTAATTTGTTGGGCTGAATTTCATTCCCTAACAACTTCCCCCCCACATCCAATTAGCACAGTACCGCTTGTGACAAAGATAGAAGGGAATTCTAATTATCAGCCAAAAAGAAGCTATTCAGATTGGGTTCTTTGTCTTTTTTGTTTTCATGAGTTAGACAATCCCATGAGACTATTAGCATGGACAAAGTTCAACCATAGAGGTTAAATCAAGCAATAAACATGTATTTGTGACCAGTGCCTGAGCACTAGCAGAGTTCAGGGGTGCAGTCAGGTTTCAAATAGCACTTAGATTTTTTTTTAACCTTTCAAATAGATACGACTCAGGTGGAATTTTACTCCCCAAGGAGCAATATACTCTCCTGCCCTTTGCTGCTGCTTTTTGCCTTCTCAATTTTAGTCCACACATGTTCTTCACTTCTTCCTTCAAGGATGTCCATGGCATCAGCCATTAGTGACTGCAGCTGTGGTACCGAGATAAAAATTATCAGTGTGGAATTCACACAGAAATAACTTCTCTAAATACACAGATTAAAACCTAATTAAAAAATCATTTGTACGCTGATGATTTTATTACTCATCTTTCACACAATGAGCACTGCCACCTCATCTTTGCTTCAGCCATTACACTGTATTATTGTGGATATAAAATACAAAAATCCTCTGGAAAATTTGTTCTTAAGCCTATACATTTTAATGCAGTAAATGTTTATATTTAGTAAAGGAAGGCTTGGGTTGTAAAGAATAAAGGCTCCATATTTTATTCTTTAGCTGTCTGAGATATTCTGTGTCATACATGAATGCTTTTTAGTATTTTCTCCCAAGGCTAATGTATCATCATTTAAAGCAGCATGTAAAACCTTACAAGAGGACAACAATAAAGCTGAGATGCTTTTACTGTAGCTGGAAGTATCTAGCTCATTTTCCCTGCTTTTACTATCCTTTTCCTTTGGCAAACCCTTCCTTCTCCCCATCATTCAGCATAACAGAGCATAAAACCAAGGCTGACAATTTCTAGTGCAAACTATAAAAAGAAGCTGAGGGAAAATTCTTGGTAATCTGTCCTTAGTGTTAGAAGGGAGGCTGAAATTCCAGGTAGCTGCAGCAGTGCCTCACTCCAGTTCCCTTCCAGCTTAGTCACAGCACTGCCTCACCCTGCACCTTCCCCAGACACCTGGAAATGTTTCAGCAGCAATTAGTTCAGTAAGAGAGACACAAGGCTCAGACTCCTGTGAGCAGCCATTAGCATCACTATTTAGGGACAAACTGGGAGAAACTGGTATTTAATTCCTGTCACATTGCTGTGCTCTAGTAGGTCTGTTCCAAAATGTTCAGTTGCTTAAAGAGAATGCAAACCACAGTTTTTGGAACCTCTTCCCAAATCCATTGCTCATCACAAGGAATTGGACAATGTAAGCATTAGAATTTATGGAACAGTTGTCTTTTCCCTCAAGAAATTGTCTCTTCCATCTGTACCTAGACAGGCAGCAGTCTCATATGAGAACATAGGTGGTAAAACTTAAAACATCAGCATTTAAGCTCATCTGAAATGCTACCCTGAGATTGAAGAAGCAGATCTGCATTTCCTCAAGTTACCCTATGCATTCAGGTATTTGAAATTAAAATTATTTATCTGTGTCCTGGCACTAGATAAAGGATACAAGAATCGCCTTTTGAATCTAACAAGAAATTTGTTATGCTCAATCCCAGCCTGTTTTCCCTGTGCTTGTGCAGCCATTAAGTTGAATATTATCGGTCCAAACATTTTATGAAATCTTTTGGGTATTTTTAAGTTGTGCATCAGCATTGATGAAAAAAACCCCAAACCTATAAATTTCTGCCTCTGACTTCAAGAGTTAACCTGTCAGAAATTTTCTATTGCCATAATTTTATGACACATAATCTCCTTCTATGAATGCAGAATAGACAGAGCCCAGAGATTAAAAGTATTAAGGGCAGAATGGGCAAAGCACAGATCCTGCATCAAACCAGGCAGCAGAGGGACTGGTCAGGAAGGGCAGGATGCTCCCAGTGTTTCCTTGGAGTAATTCTCCTGAAGAACTGCCTGGGCAGCACCCACTGGGACAGGGACCAGGGTCTGTCACCCCTAAGGGGCTGCTCTGACAGCCCAACCAGGCTGCAAATTTCACTGCTTTGGGCAACAAGTTAAAACAAGAAGTCTTTCCAATTAGTTTCACTGATATTGGTCCATGCCAGTGAAAAGTGCCCATTGTGTGCTGTGGTTTTAATTTTTATCACCCAAAGTGTTTCACCAGCTCTACTGCCAGATGAAATGTGCAGCTACAAAAGTGGGCAGTTGGCAAACCATAGTAATTCTCCCAAAGCTGATCTTTTGTGGAAAATCCCTCCCAAAGAGAAATGTGGCTTTAAAAAAAAGGGTTCTAATTTGATTTTAAATGAAAATAGATTTTTTCTTTTTTGCAGCCTTTCATCTTGATTTATGATGTACAAATATGGTGACATTGAAATCATAAACCTTGGAAAGATTTTCTTCAGGGTTTTTTCTCCACTTATATTAATTGTTCAGGCTAACTGAAATCACAGCATCTTTGTTTTCCCAGGGTCTGTGAAAAAATACTGACTTAAAAAGGCCTCAGTTGAGGTTCCCTGTGCCATTTCTTAGGACTTTATTTATTTAGTTACAGGAGGACATTTACACAGAAGAGTTTATAACTGAAATGCCTTTGGGATCCTTGTGAGTTGTGCTATTATAAATTCAGTGTCTTTTAAACTTTATACAACTTATTCAGTATGTGATAATAAACATTTGGCATCTTTAGCCCTTTCTAACTCACACAATTTAACTGCCTTCCTTGCTCATAAAGTCTTATCTCAGTTTTTCCAGTGTAAAGTCGGAATGACCTCAGAGGAATTACTTTAAATTTTTATTAGTCCAATGCTTGATTAGAACTTGGCCAGCTCAGTTTCCTTCAAGGAAAAGAAAGGAGATCTCTCTCAGAAATGGTGGTGAGGAGTGAGAATCTCATGGGGCCAGCGTGGGTGCTGTGGCTCTGACCCCAGGGACACGGGGCTGTGTGATGGTGCTCACAGGGGTCTCAGGATGAGGGAAGAGATGAGGATCTGACTCCATGTTTCAGAAGGCTTGATTTATTATTTTATGATATATATTACATTAAAACTATACTAAAAGAATAGAAGAAAGGGTTTCTTCAGAAGGTTAGCTAAGAATAGAATAGGAAGGAATGATAACAAAGGCTCTGCCTCGGACTTTCTGTCCGAGCCAGCTGGGCTGTGATTGGCCATTAATTAGAAACATCTAACGTGGGCCAATCAAAAATTTACTTGTTGCATTCCACAGCAGCAGATAATCAATATTTACATTTGGTTCCTGAGGCCTCTCAGCTTCTCAGGAGAAAAAACCATAAGGAAAGGATTTTTCATAAAAGATGTCTGTGACAGGGCTGCCTCTGGAGTGGCCACTGAGAGATGCTGGACCACACCAGGGCAGCCCCGTCCTGCAGAGGGTTCATGCTGTGTGGAGCCCAGTGAGGTGAGGAGGGGGCAGGAGGATGAGGAGGTGAGGATGTCTCTCTGCCCCTTTCCCTGGCTGACTCAGGAGTGCAGCCCCAGCCATGGGCAGCGATGCTCTGTGCCCGGTGCAGCTGGGATGTGAGAGGAACCAGCCCCTACTGGCATAGGAGAAGCCTGTGCCATGTGGGCTGGTGTCACCAGGGAAGATAAAGCCCATTAATCACTCCCTGGTGAAGTTATTCTGCGAGTTCTTGCCTGCAGTCTTGTGCCTTCACACTGTGGTGCCTTAACTTTACTGAAATATTCCAGTTCTAAGGCAAACCAGCCTCCATTTGCGCACAGAGAATAAAGATATATTTACAGCTGGGTGGCAGAACAAAGAAAAATAGATGAATTCTGAATTAATGCAGTGTAGCTGGTAGAGATTTTCTGTCTTTATACTTGTAAAAAAGCATTTTTACCTTGTGCTCAGTAAACAAAAAATACACGTTTCATTGAAAGATTTAAAGCTTGTCACTTAAATGCCCCAGCATGGACCTTTGTCCTGCCCAGTTCTACCCTTAAGAGACTGAAAACCTGTCTTGGGTGGCCTGAAGCCTCTCCAAAAAAGCTTTCCAGGGAGGTCAGGTTTATGATTACTACATGACAAGATACAGACAAGAGAGTGAGAGCCTGTGCCCGACGTGAGATGTACTGAAAATATTGTGCCCTGGAGGAAAACCTATCACTGAAATATGTACCAATAACTCAAGACCCTTTAGTCAGCCTTGAAATGTGGGCCTGCTGAAGTTTAATACCAGGGAACTTGAATCAAAAGGAGAATGTCTTTTAATAACACAGTTTCTTTGCAATGTCGTTTCCCCTTATCTCCAGCCCAGACTTCAAAGTCTGGCAGCCACCTCCTGCAGTTGCAGGCTGCTGCTCCTCTTCCCTAAAGCAAGCTGCTGTGAAGCTTTAATTCTGCAGAGCTTAGGAGCTTTGCAGGACTGCAAACAAATGGCAAGGGACTGGCTTTGGGAAAACCAAGAGTTTTTAGTTGGATCATCAAAATTGGACTGTATTTAAATGCAAGAGCCGTGGAGGGACTTTTTTTTTTTTTCCCTAGAATGAAATGCTTAAAATTTACATGTACCTGAGCTCCCTCTTTCCCCCTTCATAAAACCTGACAGCCTCGAGGAAGAATAATCACATGGTACTTTCTGATTGCAGCTTATTGATGTGCTACCAGGCCTTTAATGACTCCAGTCCCAGCCCTGCTGGCATCACTGCCCTCCTCTCACAAAGGGAAAGCAAAGCATGGCAGGCACACAGGATAATCCAGAGACAAGGAGCAAGCCGTGGATGGAAGCAGGAGAGGAAACCTTTCCTTCCCTCCTCTGCCCAGCTGTAGCTGGATGGGGCCTGTTTTGCAGCAGGTGGCTTCTGAGGTTAGATAACTTAAAGTAGCACAATCTGAATAATTGCAATCATTTTCCCAGACTGATTTGGGGAGGTTTGGGGGAAAAGAAGAGGTTTTAAAAATATGCCCACAGATGAGTCATGCTGGTTCTATAAAAGTCATCCTTGCAGGTGATCAGCACCTCCTCTGATAAAGCACTGAAGGACGATTTTAAAACTACTTCAGGGCTGCGCATTGGAAAAATGAGTTACAGAGCACATTGCAGTGCAGAGCTCTGGCCCAGCCCTTCCTTCCCTGGCTCCCTTCTTCTAAAGGCCAAAATAGGTATTAGAAATAAAACCTGAGCAGGTCTGCACCCTCCCAAGAGGGTAGGGATGGTCGCCAGCTCAGCCATCGCTTGATTCATCACTTGGGGCTGCTCCTCCTCCCTCTGCCAGAGGCCAGGGAGGTTGGTGAAATGGAACCTCTCCATCACACTGGACACGAGCTGTGCTGGCCCTGTTTTCCCAGCAAAGCAGGGAAAGTTTAGAGGACAGTCACAGGGAAAAATTCTTGTCCTTTAAGTCCTGCACCTGGAGGCTTATCAACCCCTATATTTGAGCTATTTTATAAGCAATATGATATCCAGCACCTTAAAGATAATGCTGCTGACAATCTCTGAAGGGGAGGAGAAAAAATGATGGATTTTCTTGCCACACTCTCTCTAGTAGTAGTAGTAGAAAAATAAATAAGCAGTCATATGTGAAGGGGGGACAGCAGATAGCAAACTTGAATGCAATTTTCTCATTTGGAAATGCCTTTTCCATAATCCCCTCTATTAAATATTACCTAAATTCTATGGATTGCTTTGAAAGTTTCAGTGAAGAGGTGGAGGAAAGTGTGCAGTGTGTCAGTTTACGGTTTGTTTGCAGACTAGGCAAATCCAGAGTTTTCAAATATATAACCTTGAGGGCCCAAAACCTGCAGAGGTGGTCTCTGATCCTCCAGGCAGCCAGGCACATGGTAAATTTTAAGTGTGTGAATACAGAAACTCAGCCAAGTGCTTGCATAAAATCTCAGCACCTGCTGAAGTGTTTGATGGATGGCAGCCTTGCCACCATATTTTCAGAAGTATTCTGATGCCAAAAATGCAAATAAGCACCCTACTGAGATTTTCAAAAGCAATTTGGCCTAGATTCCCGACGAGATGGAGCCATTGCATATCTGAATGCTCAGCCCTTCAGAGTGAAATTTCCATTCATCTAATCAGGGTTTTGAATGCACTTAAGTGCCTGAAATTCCAAGAATTGGCATCAATTTTCAAAACCACTTCCAGTATTTTTAGCAGACCTTTGTTCTGGCAGCTCCATATGGTGGCACCCTGATGCTGCCATTTCCATGCACTTCAGGTAGGTGATTCTAGGTCCAATCATGAACTGAACACAGTGAAAGGAAAGTTTGGAATGACATTTATTTTTTTCAACAGACTCTGTCCTGTTTTTAAATTGAACCTCTCTTCACAAAGAATCTTCATCATTTGATTTAGTCTTGATCTTGGTTTTGCAGAAATTTGCACTGGGCAACCATCAAGTGTGAACATGGTTCTTTTATCAAGGCTAAGAATTTAATAACAACTCTGATCTTGCTTTCTATACCTCTTATAGGAACAGTAATGGAAAAAACTTCCATTTTCTTTAACTTAAAAAAACCCAGAAATAATTCTGGTGCAGTTAATTTTACACCTTTTAATCTAACACCTAAGATAATTGTGAAACAGTGTGAAATAAAAGACTATGTGCTGGAGACCAGCAGAGTAATGGAGCTGTAATCTGGGAGCTCCAGATGTGAGAGCAACTGGAAAAGAAAGAGCTGAGGCAGTGGGCTGGTATTTCCATTAGCTGAAGGAGAGAATCAGGCAGTGCACAGGGAAAAGGAGCTCTGGTCAGTAGTTCTCTGGAGGATTGCTGATAGCTCCATCAGCTGTGTTTGGAGAGGTTAATTGAAACCCAAGCATCACAGAGCAGAGAAGCCAGCACGGTAGGAGATACCTCTTTTGAGAGAAGTGTGCTTTGATTAGTCTATTAATGAAAATGCCAAGAGCTTTTTATTCTTCTCAATAAACATAATGCAGGGCTGAATTCCAAAGAGAGCAAACAACTGAAAAGGAAAGGAGAGATAAAAGACAATGATAGCAGAAGGACCATTATGTAAAAATAGGTACAAACAAGATAGTTAAGCTTGTGATAATTCAGGTGGAAGGTCTGCAGTGTGTTTCACTCAGAGCAGAAAAGACAGAAAGCCTGACTAGTTCTCAGATGGATTTTACTGGATGTATCAGTGAGATATTTGGTGAAACAAAGGTGTACAACAGCACATGACTTGAGGATCCTGGAGAGTCCTTCCAAACCCATCTTCTCACGAACTGTTAACCCAACTCTAAGAGGGGAGACTGGCACAACCTCCTTACAAACTACATTTATCACTTGAAGAGTCCTTTTCTGAGGACCTGGCCTAGCATTGCTAGGAGATACGCAGCAAGGAAAAAGTTTTCTGTGCTCTCTGATATGTGAAATTATAACTCGGACCCTATCTGGTTAACATGGTGCTGAAGCAAGGAAGAAAATGGAGCTCAGTCTCCACCCAGTCCTTGGTCTCTGAAAGCCCCAGGCAGAGCTGTGTGCATTAAAGGAAGGAGAAGCAATCAGTTAATGAGGAAGAAAGAGAGCTCTTATCAACACCAAATAGTCTCACGACATTTGAGATGCAGCAAATGGTTTTTCCCTGCTATTCTTGAAATCCGCCCAAACCCTTTTTGTGCGAGCCCTAAGAAATGAGAGTGTTGAGTCATCAGCTCAGAAAGCAGGTAACAATCTTCTCTCATCATGCTGTGTCTGTTGGGGGCTTCTCCAGTGATTAAGAAAGTAAAGTCTAAAAGAAAACAATTTTTTCTCTGCTTGACTCTTCAGAAAAATATAAGGGCAGGTCACGTAGCTCCAGGAAACAAATTTGGCATCTGAGCCAGCACTCGCTCTGTGGACACAGCAATGCTGTTTAAATTTAGAGTAGGTTGGAAATAAATAAATGACTGACAAGTTGGGCTTTTTTGGTTTTTTTGTTTTTTTTTTTTATTTTTAGGGATTAGAGGAGGTTGAACATTGTCAGAGGTGGTGTTTCAGTGACAATGAGAAATGCAGAAAGAGAAAGTAAATAACTGCTGCTGGCAGGAAGAAAATTTCCACAGGGAGCTGATCCGCATGATGAGAATTACATGAACTGTAGCAGAATTCAAGGGGCTACTAAGCTGCAGTAAAAAAACAGAATAAAGTGACCTGGCAATCAGATGAAAGTGAAACCAGCCCAGGTAGCCACAGTGAAGGTCAAGCAAGCAGCAAACTTAAATGGAGACTCAGGGGAAAATTCAGAGGCAGTAACTCAGAGGAATTAGGTAGCAAAGGAACCCAAAATGCAGTACATAGAGTAAGAGCTGTATTCTGGTTAGAATACAGGCTTCAGTTACAGAATTCAGTAACATATTCAGATAAGAAACAGGTAAATGATGATGCTGTTACTTTCTGGATGTATCTCATCCCTATTGACTAGTATTTCAAGGAGAATTTAAAAGAGAAAGTAAGAATAAGCAATTTTATGGATTTTCTGTTGAGGACTTAATTCATAATGGGCAGCCTCGCAAGAGGGAGCATTCCCTGGAAAACTTTTTGCTGCACAAATTCCCTTTAAACTAAAACCAAGAAAGGTGTTTATTCCTGGAGGCATCTTTGAAGACCTTCCTCTCTGGGAAGAAAGGAGAGAATAAGGTCCTGCTGCTCGGGGATCAGCCCTGTGACATCCTCCTTCCTCTGACCTTGGGATGAAAAAGCACAAAGCAGATCAGGCTCTGCTGGATGGAGCTTACCTTGGCTCCTGCTAAACACCCAGCACTAACAGCCAGAACAAAGCTTTCCTTGCAGAAAGGAGCTGCAGAGCATGTGAGAGGAGTGAATCATGTGTCCTTTCATCTATTGAGAACTTCGACGTGATACCCCCACCTTTTCCTTTTCTCTAGATGCAGGAAAGGAGTCATCCCTTCTGCCACTGCTATTTATAAATAAAGTTAAATTGCTGACTGCTAAAAAAAAAATTAAAAGGAATGCAAAGTTTGGTCAGCCTGGATATTAAGCAGGATGTGTCATACCCAACACTCAGGGCAAGTTTGAGTATCAGGTTAAAGAGCACCACTTTGCAAAACTCTGGAATACCCCCCAGGAGTTCTTGTCTATTGTGAGGTCCTCTCAACTGTTTTTCAGCTTAAAAATCGGAATGAAGTTATGCCTTGCAAGCAGCTCTGTAGTGCATTGCAATAACAAGCAGGAAAAACCCATCATCGTGTTTCTTTAATGCCCCTGGTATCCTTCAGGAAGTGTTTGTGCTGAAACCTGTCTGTAGTAAATACTTTCCCTCCACTTAAAAAATAGACAACAAAAGAGTGAGATCTGTAAATGCAAGCATCATGCTGTGAATCATGTGATAGGTTTTGCTCACCTTTATAGTATGAGGAGTCTAATAAACCCCTCTGGCCACACTTTCTCCTCTTAAGTAGCATCATGTGCCATCAGCATGGGACTACAGCAAGAGAAAGGCAAACTTGGTGTGCATAAAGCAGCAGAAATTACCCCAGTGAAATCACTTAATAGAATAACTGCCTGTCAGTGCTGGCAGTCCTGGCTGGGGTCTGAGTAGCTGCAGGTCTGACCAGCAGACATCTTTTATGGCAAGTGAAATAACCCTTGTGCCAGAGTATTTCTGGACGGATGAGGTTTATGGCATTTCCCAGATGAGGGGCAGACTGTGACATTCTCAGATTGCTTTCCAATACCCAAATGTCCCCTTGATTTAAATGGGACTGGCTGTTCTTTATGAGAAAGATTGGGGGGGGGGGGGGGGGGCAAGAGAAAATTCTCTGATTTTTAAACCTCTAACTTCACATCATACCAGCACTGGTGTGTGTGTGTATAAAGCACATAATTAACTCTAGGTTGTGTGGCTGCACAACTGAGGTGGCAGAATTGCCTTGAATATTAAGTGTTGCCATGGCTTAGTAAGATCTTCTTTAGCCCTGAAATGTTTTTGTCAAAAAAAAATCTGTTTGGGACAAGAATTTGGATTGCACATTTGCATCTTCAAATGGAAAAGAAGACAGAAAGGAATGTTGGTTCTATTAAAAAAAACCCAATGATATTCTTTTATCTTAAAGTAAATTGTAAAGCTTAAGTCTGCAGCTGAAGTGTGTCTTGCAGAAGTTTTTAATTTAGTTTGTGTGTGACAGAAGTAAGATGGAGTCATATTTCTAGCTTAAAGAAAATTTTGGAATGCTTTTAAAGAAGCAAAATTGGCCAAGTCTGTCAGCACCATAGAGATGCTGTCCTCAGCAGCAGAGCAGCTCTGGCTGTGTCTCTGTAATTCCCTTTGTCTTTTGCTCTTTGGTCTGCTTGAACCATGGGGTCCTGTTCCTCCAAATTCATTTACAGAGTAGGGTAATTTTGGAAAATACAAAAGACTATTTCAAAGTTTCTTCTCTTCCTGATATTCTTTAGAGATGTACAACTACGACAGAAGAACCTTACCTCTAAAAGCTCTGTGTCATACCCAAAGAGAGAATTGTGGACTCAATTATTCTTTTCAAATAGCACTTTCGCTGGGGCTTTTAGAAAGGCCAGGGGTTTATTCCGTAGCCAGCACCCAACCCACTGTCTGTTTGCACTTGTAGCTTCCTGAAGTGCACTGAAGTGCAGTGCCCACAGCAGTAACAGATATTTCACTTTCCCAAAGATGCCACTTCTATCAGCCCACACATCAATAACCCAGGCTTTTGGTCATCCAAAGCCAACAGCACAGGGCTTCAGGAGAGAACTGCAGAGAAGCAGCTGTGCTTCCTGGGGGATGTCTGACCCTTCTCCTGCCTCCCAGCCATGCAGACACTTTGTGAGCTCCCATTTTGGGAGAGCACTGAGCACCTTCACCTCCCACCAGCCCTGTGGGTTCAGGCACTCAGCGTTGTTCCAGCAGCTGCTCTCTGGAGCTAAAGGAGATGGAGCTTCCTCAAATATCCAGCTAATGTTTCTCCCTTGCTAGGGGTTGCTAAGTAGCAGTTTTTGTCAACCTCCAATCGAAGAATATAAATCCTGTGATTTGCTAAGACACTCCTGACGAGAAAATGGCTCCGATTCCCTGAGCGCAGAGAACTCCAACCCGGTTATTGCTGGGGAAAAAGCATTAACATTAGCATGCACAATCTGGGCAGGAGGAGAGGCTTCTTCCTCATATTTTCAGGAGAATAATTTAGGAATTGCATTAAAACAGTCTAGTCTACATGCAAATTTGATTTTTGACCTTTTGTGCTAATCAACAGCCATGCTGCTAAAAAGCTGTGTACATTATTGCAGAAAGTATGAAGTGGAATTAACTAATATACATTGCATGTGGCTGTAGCAGATTTGAAGGTTATTTCACATACTTCCCTACATAGGGATCAGGATCTGAATCATCAGAAACGTTTCAAGGAGCAATTATTAGCTCTTGATGGAGATGCTGGTGGAATGTGTAGTATACTATGGATATTAAATATAGTGGGTAGTTTTGTGGCTATATGGACAAGGGATATGATACATTAGGCCATAAATATTTGAGAAAATTGCATGTTAAATGATATAAAATAAACTGGGTACTGTTAAATAATTAGGACTACTTTAAAAAGTATCTAAGCCCCATTTGATCTCAGCTCCTGGTGCAGTTCATGGGGTGTTTCTGGACATGGGAGGAGCAGCATGAAGTACCCACCTAAAAGCACAACAATCATTCCCACCCTCAGGATTCTGTGGCTGGGAATTCCCACCCCACATCACACAACAAAAAGAGGTTTTTATAACGGTGCTTCTTATAAAATCCACGACAATATTTTTCCCAGTTCTGTCCCCAGATTGTTTTGTTTCTTCTTCCATGGTAGGACTGAATGGTGCCTTCTGGTCTAGGAAATGAAATAAAAATACCATAGACTGTGGGTTTTTTTTCATATTCATTTTCTGTAGAGGAAGGTCAAGTGAGGATAAACTGGAGGAGTGAGAAGGATGGGGAAGACTTCTCTGGCCAAAGAGAAAAGGGTCCTGAGAAGCTCCCCAACCTTCCTCATCCAGAAAGGATTCTAGAGATCAGCCTTGAGCCATCCCAGCCTCTAAGCAAGTTAGTGCACCTGAAAATATGGACAGTTTTCTAGTTACAAACCTTTCCAAGATTTTTTATTTCTGAAGCCCACAGTCAGTGAGCACTGCTGGGCAGGCAGGCAGAGATCTGGCCATGTGTAAATTCCATGAGGATCTGGAGTAGCAAAATGAAGGTAATTTCTAGTGTCACATTTCAGCTGTAAGAGAAGCTACTTGGTTTTGGGGCAGAAAAAAAAAAAGGGACTGAAATGGGTTCCAGAAATCTTGCCAGAACTAAAGAGACCAAACCAACCCACCCAGCTCTAACAGAGTTTTGGAAATTCAGACTTTGCAACCTTTTGCATCAACAGCTTAAGTTTTGCTGATGCATGAGATAAAACATGTTCTTCCCATCCATGCACTTTTCAGTGCTGATCATCCAAAGCGTTAAGAACTCCACCCTTCAGAACACATCATCCAGATCTTTTAGCTGCAAAAGGGGCTGGTGTGTTGTTCCCTGAATTTGTGAGGTTTAATTTCCTACAGATTTGTGCTTTTGCCATCAGCAGCACCAGCACAGCCCCAGGTTTCCTGCATGTCCTGGCTGATCTGCACGTGCCAGCTGTGCCCAGAGCCTGTGGGTGCTGCTGTCACCCCCTGTGTGTCCCTGGCTGGCTCTGCCCCCACCCAGGTCAGGAGAGATGCTCAGAGCACTTGCACAAAGCACCTTTGTGTAGGGAGCTGGACCAGCTCTGCCCTCCCTTCCCTTCCCCTGCAGAAAATAAACCTAGATTGAATGTCAGTGTCACTTCTCACAAAGGAGTGCTCTGTTTGCAGGGAGCTCTGCTTTTAAGATGCCAGGCTGTGTGGTCACAGTGACAAATGGAGAACCCCACTCAGCGCTCTCCAGACTTACCCTGACATAAATCAAAGCAAGTGGACCTGATATTTCCCTTGCAGCATATTCTGCTGCTGATGGATTCCCAATTTCGTGACAAACTGCATTGTACTCTTGGATTTCGATGTGTATCTGCTCCTTTTCCTTGGCAATAGGAAAACTCTGAAACCAATTCAGACCTTACACTCCAGCAGAACTTGGACTAAAACTGGACAGATATTTGTTGCAGAACAGGAAGGATATTTAAAAGAACATGTTCGTGAGATGCCTGGTATTTCACACCCACTGATAGAATGGGATTTAATTCCTATTTTTAATTTCACCTATGAGAGATTCAGACCTGCAGTTTGAATGCTCAGTGATACCACACTGACAAAGAACTAAATGTGTGGCTTGTGATGGTTTATTTTGGTGGGCACTATGATTTTAGATTTTAGATTTTTATTAGATCTGAATAGATAAGTTGAGTAAACACTACAGACTTGGCTGACTTCACCTAATACTGTTCTGACTTAGCATCAAGGGAAGGACAAGGAGACATATCTGCTCTGCCTGAGAGGGCTCTCAGGACAGCCCTGATATACAGATGTATTTTTTCTTTGCCCTTGGTACCATTTAAAACCCAGAAATTTCAGTGATCCCAGAACCTGCACTCCAAAAAAAAAAAAAAAAAAAAAAAAAATTGAAGCAATTCTTTTAACTGATAGATTTTTGTAAAAAAAAATATTTGAAAGCAGAACTGGCTCTAGTCTGTCTGCTTTAGAATTGACTAAACCTCTATAAGACTGGGATCTTTTATCCCCCCTTTTTTTACCTTCTTCCTTTTTGTTATTGGAAAAGGAGGAGTAAGAAAGGAGCTGGTGACACTTTCAGAATCATTCAGTGATTTATGAACACAAACTGAGTTTCAGTGCAACACTTGCACACTTTTGTTGCTTATGTGCTCCTGAAAGTCTCACCCTTGCTGTAAATTGAGGGAGTTTTATTTTATGCTCCTTTTAATGCCAGTACTTTTGTCCCAGGAAATTCTCCACAGTCCCATCAGTAAGTAAATGGAAGACAGGGATTTTACAACTTTCATGATAGATAAGTCCTCATTTTCTCTCTTTGAGCAAGCCCAAAGCTCCTGCCGGAAATCCAATACATGGGTGGCCTGCAGCTTGCAAAACATGATCTAGATTTGTGCTGGTTTTCTAAGGCTGAACAAGAATGACCAAAACAAATTTGCTTGTGTTACCTGCTTGCAAAGTTTTATGGTGAACTCTAGGTTTCCTGATTCCTATTAGTGTTTTAGAAGGAGATTTTATTTTCTTCTTTTCTCCAAAGATGCAGCCTGTCTCCTTTTGGAATCTGGGCAGGCTTAGGGCCATCTGACCTGGGGCTTGCAGGAATTTGGGGCAGCCCCTCAGCCTTTTGGATGATTGTGTTGGAGGCGGCAGTGAGGGGTGAGCTACACTCCGTTTGTCTGGCAGAGGGAGAGGCTTTCCACAATCTGACCTGGAAAATGTACTTTTCCCTTCCTGTTTCTCAATCACCACCTCAGAGCCAAGCGTTATCAGGGACAGCTCTGTTCCAGGTCAGCAGGTTAATGACAAGAAGAAATGTCTTTTATCCCCCTGCCAAAATGCCATGCCCATTCCTCTTGAAACAAGGCCACGGTCACCAGAACCTGGGCATCTGTTTACCCCAGGAGAGGCTGCTGGAGGTCACTGTGCCAGGAGGTGGTAACAAGATAAAGCCTTTGCTCGCTCTGGATCCTGCTTGTCTTCACCAGGCTGAAGGAAGCCTGGCTCTCTGTTCCCATCCCTGCAGCTGAGGTGCTCTCAGAGGTGCTGGTCAGCCCTGCAGAGCTCTCAGAAGGGAAAGGTGAAGGCTCTGCTGCAGGGGTGACCATCAGTGGTCACAGAAATCCATGGGGCTGGGAGTGAGCCTGGCTCTCCCTGCCACTGCAGCAGACTGCAAACCTGCCTTTGAACAAAAGATTGGTTGCAGTAATGGGATTCAGTAACACAAATGTGGCACTTCATGGGTAAAAAATGTATTTATGGGGACTTGCAGTGTGAAGTCTGTGCTTTGCCTCAGAATTCATTTGATTACCTAAAATCATGGACAATCACAGAGCAAATCCCAGATGACGGTTTTCCCCCCAGAAGTGTAGAAATGTCTGAAGCTCAAGCTTCAGACTCTCTCAGCCTCCTTTTAAGACACAATCACAAACAAAGAGCACACAGTGCTCAAGACATCTGCTGTTACCTGTGAATATGTGCTGCATGTAATCAGGGTGCTCTTTAGCAAAGTTTTTATTTGCCTCCTTTATTTTGTCAGCCTTGTCTCCTTTCACAGGTAGTGTGTACATAACTGAAAAAGATACTTCTCTCTTGAAGGCTTCTTGAGCTGCAGCCTTAAAAAGCCAAGGAAATGATATATTTCTCATTGGGTAATGGCTAGTTAGAAAACACCAAAAAAGCCCCCTCCATTCTCTGATGATATTTTCCCTTTAATAATTGCACAGTCATGCAAAGATAACATATTTTGGTCCTGAATATTAATTAGAGAGGAATTTAAATTAGTTCCAGAAAACACTGCCTATCTATACTCAGAAAATCAATTTAATGGGGAAAGAACATTTGTAAACAGTTTTCAGTGCAGCGAGCCTCTGTCTTCAATGAGGAGAAAAGTATTAGCTAAATTATCTCCTAGATGAAAAGAAAGAGTGATTCCATGCTCTTTGAAGGTCACAGCTTTCATCTGAGGGTTTTATTCAGTCCTTGGGAGCTGGTTAAAAAACACTAAGCATTCATATTACCCCTTGGGTTGGCACGAATCAGACACTGTGCCTATACGGAATATTAGTCTTAAAATATTGCATTTAAGCACCGTTTGCATTAAGAGTAAAATTCACTCCTGTGCAGAGGGCAACACAAAGCTTATGAACCTTTTCATCCCTGAGAAATGACTCAAATGATGCATTGTGCTGGGCTGGTGCAGAGAGGTGGATTTCACACTCGGTGGACCCCAGTGGTGCTGGAGCTGCCAGGAGGAGCTGCCAGCCTGGGAACAGCCTTGCTTGGCAGTTTTATCCACCAGAGCAAGGGAGGCTGAGCTGCAGCTCCTCCTGGGCTGGGGTTTGGGTCAGAGCACGTTCAGCTCTGCCTTGGCCGCATCTCCTGCTGTCTTAGGTTGGAAATTGTGTGTATTCAATTCCCATCTGTCAGAGGTGGGGCAGTTATCTCTGTTCATTGGGCAGTTTTCTTTATCTCTTCCACAGCCAATCCTCCCTCCAGGAGATCTCTGCTGTTAAGAGGCCATTAATTATTAATTATCTCTGTCCATGGCCAGTGAGTGTCCCTGCATGGCTGATCCAATTCCAGCATCCCATGGGGAGATGCTCCGCCCAGGGGAGGAGCCAAGCATTCCTACCTGGATCCAATCTGAGCTTTGGGACACCCCAGCAGCCTTTGCCCACTGCATCCCCAGAGGAGCAGCTTTCTGCTGCCCTGCACTCCCAGAGGAGCAGCTTTCTGCTGCCCTGCACTCCCAGAGGAGCAGCTTTCTGCTGCCCTGCACCCCCAGAGGAGCAGCTTTCTGCTGCCCTGCAGTGCCAGAGGAGCAGCTTTCTGCTGCCCTGCATCCCCAGAGGAGCAGCTTTCTGCTGCCCTGCACTCCCAGAGGAGCAGCTTTCTGCTGCCCTGCACTCCCAGAGGAGCCCAGGCCCATCTGCAGCAGCCCTGGAGCTGCAGAGGAAAACTCCCCCCTTGTGCAGGATCCCTGCTCCAGCAGAGCCACAGCTGGCACTGCAGGAGGGCTGAGCCCCCATGGGATGGGGCTGTGCCACCCCCTGACACACAGGGGGCGTCTCCTGCTCTCACTCTGGCAGTGGTTTCTTTTCTTGTTTGTACTATTGCATTTGTATTGTTAATTTTCCTAGTAAAGAACTGTAATTCCTATTCCCGTATCTCAGCACTATCACAAGAGTTAACAGGGATGGTCAGACAGGCATGGGAGGAACAGATATCTGCATTTCAGTGAGGGGCATGAATGTCCCAGGTCCCCTGAGGTGATTCACAGAGGGTGTCACTGTGGGACCAGTTCTGTGTGTCATTGACAAGCCCTCATTTTTGCTCTCCAGTCTATCCCCAGCCTGGGTAAAATTTTCCAAGGCACAGTGTGGCTCCATGAGTCATCCCTTCAGCTGATGACTGCTCCCACCACCCCAGGATGGGAGGCTGAGAGTGCCAATTAGTTGAGTATCCATGTCCTTCTCTCTAATGGCTTTAGACAACAGGACTCATAAGGTTTTATGCCAGTTTATTTCCATCCTGTTGATTGATATGGGGCATGCAGAAGTGCTGTTACAGTTGGTTTGAGTAGATTTTAGGATAGGCTGCCACACGTGCACCCTGAGTGCTCTTACACTGATTACTCTGCCTGGATCTCGAGGGTATCACTGGGGATTTGTTTATATTTTGGATTTCTATATTTAGCCAGCACATTATCCTGCGTTTACTGGAATGGAAGCAGTCTGGAGTGGCCAGTTTAGCCCTGGAGAATTAACAAGCCTCAAATGTGTGTAATAGTATCATGGCCACCTGGGGCAATAATAACATTCCACCCAGGTGAGGGGAACGTCCAGCTTTCCATGGGCAGAACCACGTTATCCATGGTTAATGCCACAGACCTGGAGGTATCAGACCAGAAAACAACAAGTGTGTCCTTTTGCCAAGAGCTTGGGGCACACACAAGGGGATCTGTTCCCATTCCTTCCTGTGGTGAACTTACCAGTCTGCACTGATTGACAGGAAAGTGATTTTAGGTTTTCTTATTTCTGTGGCTTTAATTATCTTGTCGTTCAGGGCCCTTAGAGGATCAAGTAGCAAACAATGCTACCAATCTAACTTTCTAAGATACATTAAAAAAAAAAAACTTTTACAAGTTTTTCTGAATTTCACGTGTAAATATAGACATGGAATTAGGTCAGCCTAATTTTGTGCGAGAAGTTGGGTATTCTGCTTATTCTCTGTAGGTTGGCAGCCCTTTCCTAATCCAGATTGATGTGAGCATGTGAGTGTGGGTTTGGGTGTATGCACACGTTTCAGGTTTAAAATAGGGGGAGTGAGGGAGCGAGGTGGAAAAGTGAGTGGCTGGACCAGTCAAACTCTGCAGCCTGCAAAGTTCACTTTTAGGTTTAGCATCCTCAAGATCACTTCAAAGTCACACTTTGGGATCTCTGCATTGCCTGGTACCTGTGGCTACTCTGCACAGCAAATAGTGAGTAGCTCTGAGGGCAGTAATGCTGAAATGTCAGCCAATGAGGAAAAGAACAGATTGATCATTTCTGGTCAATGCTGTTACTGAAGGTATTATTGTTATTACCCAAGAGCATTTTTCCCCCAGGCTACTGACTCTGGACATAGACACTATTTGTTTTATTATCTTCTTGGATTTTTATGGGGGTAAAGTCTTTAAAGATATAAAAACTTCAGCCCATAAAAACTTTGGAGGAGAAAACTTTATATGAGGAAATCCCAGAGGATTTTTCTGCTCACGCCTTTATGTACTGAAATCTGTCACTGTGGATGAATATCTGGCAGCATGTCCAGGAAGCAGAGATGCCTCCAGAACATTTGTTGTGCTGTGCACATGTCACTCAAGATACAGACACACCGAGGAGAGGATTGGAAGGGCTCAATGGACTTCCAGGAATTCCTTGCAGAGAGGGTTGGGCAGCTGTTTTTTCCCCTCTTTTCACGTGTTTTGATGTCCTTGCATCAGAACAGGCCTTTCTACGATGTCCTGTCAGGTGCAAGAAGGAGGATGTTGCTTTTCTGGCCTCAGGGTGGAGGGAACGTGAGGCTCTTGTAAGTGTGGGGGCAGCTGCTAAGCTGACAAAATGATAAAGAAAGATGATTTTTTTATTTTTTTTTTGCATATCTTGCAACTGAGCTCCACAGCGAGTCCCATCACATGGAGCTACACTCCATCCCTTAATTCCAGAAAAGTTAGAAAATATGAAATCCTTGAGGTGATCTTAAAATATAAGGAAGAGCTCCTCTAGCAAGGTACAATAATGAATGTAAGGGCTGTGACTGACACAAGGCCCCTGAATGTGGTTTATTTCAGCACTGGACAGAATCTATTTCTCCAGCAAAGATGCAAAAAGTTGCTTTAAAAGAGTCTGCAGAATAACCTGGTGATGTGGAAGATTTCTTTTTGTAGTTATGGGACTGACTCATGCTCTGCTGTGTCAGGAGGTTTATATCCCTGTTTTGGAAGTGTGGGGAATCAGAGAAGTTCTGCAGAGAAACCATATGGAGACAAAGTGTCTCAGGGGGTATTTATATTGTCAGCACTTCTATTAAAATACCAATTAATTCCTTCACGAAGCACAAGCTTGAGAGATGCCTCAGTTACAGGTTTGAGGCATGTACTTTGCTATAGTGAAAAATAAAAAGCCAAAATATATTCTTAAACTACAAACTTTGTTTTGATCGAGTTTTTAAACCCATATTTGGCCCAGAACTGTCTCATATTCTTCTCTGTGCCTCTTGGCTATGCAATATCCAAGGTTTTCTTCCCTGTGAAGGTTGTGAGGTCCTGGCACAAGTTGCCCAGAGAAGCTGTGGCTGCTCCATCCCTGGAAGTGGCCAAGGCCAGGCTGGACAGGGCTTGGAGCAGCCTGGGATAGTGGAAGGGGGTGGAACGAGATTGGATTTAAGGTCCTTTCCAACCCAAACCAGTCTATAATTCCGTGACTCAACACTCACTAAAATTCTGTTAAGAACTCATAAAATGAATAGGTGGATGCACGAGAAAGGAACCTTCCCTATGCCAGCTTCTGATGGCAAATGATGTAACTGCTTCAATATTTTTACGAAGCTCTTGCCATTTTCATTAGAGCAGACATAGAAGAAAAATGGCACTGTAGAGAAAAAGTCTTCATAACAGTGAGAGTAGCTTTCCCTGCCACAGTTCCTAACCTTAATCCTCTTTAACTACAGAAAGGTTTAATTTGGAAAATCCAATTATCTTGACATCTAGAATTAGCCAAAAATTTAGATATCTTTCTAGTGCCTTATCTTGCAGCTGCAGTGCACACTCAGTCCCTGTCTCATTTACAGTACAGCAGGAACTGATGCTTTTATTGATGATTTTTATTAATGCAATGGTATCAGACAGGGTAAAGCCATTAGCCTCTTCTATGAACTGCTTCCACTCCTAGGCTGGTGGTTAGAATTATGGGTGCACTGCAGTGCATCCTATGTGCTTTTCTCTATATCTTTCCAACCATAAAAAAGTCTCTGGCAGTCCTGCCACTAAGTCTGGGGCTGTTACGATACGAATATCTTCTCACCAGCATGATCCTCTTACATAATTTTTATTTTATATTTTTTTCTGTGGGGAAAAAATAAGCAGACAGAATGCCAGAGCACATCCCTTTCTCAATATGTTTATGGTATGAATAAATCATGTATTGCACAATAGATGAGAACTTTCTGCTTATCTTCCTTGTAATGCCTCCCTATTAATGTAGGTCACATCAAATATCAGCTTAGTTGGGGTTTTAAGTTATTAAGGTATTTAAGTCTCTGTGAGTTAGTTTGGATGCAGCATATATTGAAAGGGGATTTGAGGAGCAGATCCATGTCTTCCCAAAGGCAGAGGTGCTGCAGATGGGTTACCTAAGGCTTCAAGGCCTGCTTGATGCTCTAATAAAGGATCTCTTTATGTTTGGGAAGAAAGGAAATCCATGTTTTATATCCTTTCAAAGAGCTATTAAAGAAAAATCCTGGAATGCGCAGTGTACGGGAAGGCCGGAGTCTGCTCTGGAAACTCCTTGCCTGTGGCGTCTGTGAGCAGGTCAATTATCCTCTACATGTAGCCAGTGTCCAAAACCAGAGTCTTTAACCAGCTTTGTTAACAATGTCCCCTTTTAAAATATATTTTTGTAGTGAGGAATACCCTGATTCCAGTGAGGCAATTCCCTGTGGCTGCTCTGGGCTCCCCTCCAGTGCTGGGAGAAGGTTTTTGCCATCCCAAGTCCTCAGCAGGTGTTGGGACAGCTCTGCAGGGCTCCTGCTAGGGCAAAAACAGGTCACAGCTTAAACAGCATGCTGGTTTTGTGCAAAATAAATAAATTATAAACTGTGCTCAGCTGAACAGCTTTGGCAGCCTGGGCTCAGATATCTGAACTCAGACAGGCAGAGCCAAAGGTTGAGCACCACTGAGTGATTTAGGGAGATGTAGTCAGCATCCCCTGGCCAACATCTGGATGCTGCATCCATCAGGAGGTTCAGGCAAGTGCTTGAGACACGGGGAGTGAGCCTGGCAAGGGAATTCTCCTGGGAGAAAGATGGGATATTTGCTGTAAGGGGTTTTCAGGGCTTTTCGCCTGAGGAGGAGAAAAAAAAGAGAGAAAAGAAGAAAAGGAAGCTAGAATAGAGAAACTAACAGAAGGAGATGTCCGTGCTTCCCAGCACAGAGCTCAATGTCTTTTGGGAACTTAAATGTGAAGAGATGAATCAGACAGCCTGAGATGGTGACTGATGTGGTTAGCCTGTCAAATGGACAGCACTGCTCAGAGGGTCAGCGGGAAATCATGCCTGAGTCATTGCAATAGGAAACTACTTCATGTGCCTGAATGGCTGGTAATTTAGTAGAAGCCGAGTTGACTGTGTATAGAGATGTTTCTGAAAGGTGCCTCTGTCTATTTTTGCATGGTGTGCTCTGCAGTTCTTCAGAGCAGGTGTGCAGGCAGAGCCACATCACCAGTAATGATCCCAGGAGCAGCACACATTCCTGCCTGCAGCTGCATTTCCCAGAGAAAGGAGCAGGTACACAGAGAAAGGGAAGGGGATAATGGATGTGCAACTTCTTAAGGACCTTTGCAATTCAAGGGAACAACGAGGGCCTGAGAACAGCACAAAATGGGTGGGGTTTTGCACTGGTTTTTCAGCTTCCTTTGTAAATCTTAAAGCACTGCTTTGCAACCAGTAAAAACCAGACGTAATGGGAAAATCTGCTTTTGAAATATGTACATTACTTTTGAGCTGCCCTGTGGGTTTTTTTAAATGGTCTAGAGTTTTGCTGACCAGGTTGTTCCTGTTGAGCATCCTTAAGACATGATTTATAGGTCCCTGTTAACAGTTACAACCCTAATTGGGTTGATAATTTGTTTAATATTGGGATTTCAACAGCTAGCAACTACAGCAAGGTATGTGTTGCCTATTTCATTCAGCTAGTGCTAAATAAATCCATCTCTCCTCAAATCAGAGACAATTAATCCATCTGCTTTAATAGTTGTGACATTTAAACTAATACCTTCTCTTAGCATTATGATTCAAGCAGTATTTATTCTATCATTAATGATTTAGTACCAGAAAAATAGAAGTAGGGAGAAAAATATGTGGAAGAAGATGTTATTAAAGAAGAAAGGATGCAAGAAAACTGTTAAATTCCTTGGTTTTGTACATGTAGAATTGTTTCTGAAATGGAAATATCAGCAGTAACAGCAGCAGTGAAAAGCTTCCAAATCAGTATCAATATGATAGAAACTCTGTTATGTTATTTTATTTGCCTTCTCAATCCAGTTTTCAATTACTCCATATTTTTACTACCGTACCTGAGAACAGAATGATGCTGATTTTCTGCAGCTGAGAGTTATGTCTTACAGTGAGTGTATTCCAAAGGCAGACTGGTCTGAATCCCTGAAATGGCACACATGGGAAGGGGCCCATTCTGGAAAAATGTTATTAATTTTAATTTTAACGAGTCATGATGCAGTGGGAATCCACAAACTGGTCAGAGGCTGCACTGAGATAATCTGGACACCAGTGAGATATCTTAAGAACAAACTGATCTTCCTGCTTAAGGGAACAAAATCTTTTTGTTGCAATGACCAGGATAAGGAATATACTTATGTCCAAATTTTTCCACCAGGAAATTAAAAAGCTCAGTGCTTCAAGGCAAAGGTTGGCCTTCAACATGACCACGGATACAGAAGAGGGAGGATTACCTGGTGGTGTTTGTGAGGAGCTATAAGGGAAATGTTCTCTCTTTTCTGGCATGAGAAGATTCAAAATGAATTCTTGAAGCAGCAACAAGCTCCACAGACCTCTGGGACAATACAGACCCAGGCACACCAGACAGACACCAAATTCTTCCAGGGCACCCAAGAGCCATTGACCTTACACAGATTTTCCCCCTGATTTGATTAAAGAAGGGACTTTCCTGCAGTGAAGAGTGGCACAGCACGAGCTGCTAAAATAGCTTCAAGAATTAATGAGAAATAGGTTTTCTCAGTGATATGATGGCCAGGCTGCCCAGAGAGGCTGCCTGTCAGCTCCTATCAGTCATTCCATCGGGAGGATTGCAAAACATCCCTGCTGCTGCTGCTGCCAGCTTGGAAACCTCCTGCTCCATGGCAGGGCAGGGCCAGGTGTGAGCACCCAGCGCTGCTGACGGGCCTGGGCACCAGCTGGGGCTGCACAGGAGGCTCTGGCTACCAGGAGCTTTTCCCTCTGAACTTCCTTGCCTGGGATGTTCACCCCTGAAGGTGTGAGATGAGGCTGAGCTCTGCAGGAGCTGACAGGTGCTCGGCTGCCTCGCTTAATTTGCTTTTTTGGGTGAGGTGTGTGCTGCCCCATGCCTGCAGCAGCCCAGGATTTTGGAGTGGAAGCACCTGGTGTTCATAACAGTGACCAGAGTGCAAAGCACTCTGAAGGTACCCAGACCTCCACGTGCTGCTGGAAGCTTTCTCTGTGGCACTGATTTTAGCTGACAGAAATATTCAAGTTGCATTTTCTGCGTGCTAAGAGCAGCTCTGTGGTGGCTGCAGTCTTGCCCAGAACACTGGGGTTGAACAGGAATTAAAGCTAAAAGCCCAGTTTACTCCAATGCAAATTAAAGGCCTCCACTTGAGCTGCAGCAAATACTTGTTGGCTACATCCTGGAATTAAGTTTTTTTAGTACAGATGGCTGTGGAAGCGTGCAGATATGAACACACAAGCTTTGAAATGCTTTCCTGGGGTTCTGTTAGTTTCTGCAACATATGCCTGGCTGGTCCAATGGCATTTAGTGTAAGACTTTGGCTAGGTGGGATTGACTTTGGATCTAAGTGCACAGTGGATGCTAGAGCTCAGCTTTAGCATAAAATAGGCCACATGGTTCTCACAATGGAATAATGAAAATAATTAGACTTGTAATGTGCTAATGAGTTAAGACTGAGATATTTACAAATGAGGTAATAATTTATACTAAAATGGGAGTGCCAGATGTTGCTCAGGCTGTGACTTTCAAGGTTTCAACCCTGTTTGACAACATTGGGCTTTTTTGACATTGTCAGAACGTATGGGTGTGGTATATTTTCATTCACAGAATGAAACATCCAGCTTATATTGCACAGTTTTTAGCCAGTGGAATTGTTTGCCAAGGTGTGAGTAAAACTGGACAGTTTGGAGAGGGATTCTTTCTGTGGGATGAAATATCACAAGCCTACTGTTTGTTTTGTTGTTACCAGCTGAGAAATTGCATTGCAGAAAAGAAATGCTGGGGAGCTTACATGACTATAGTAATAAGTAAGTTTAAACTTTGTCTTGCTGCTACCACTCTGAAGATATTTACTATAATACATTTAGTTTCTCCATTATTATTTTTTGTGGTGAACTCTATTTAATTAATCTATTTTTAATCTAACAGCCAATAGACAAATCATCCAGTGCATATCTCTAGTGGGTTATGAAAAGAAACCCATTCATCTGATGATATGTCAACTTGGAATGTATATTTTTCAATCCACAGAATAAAATATTTGAACAGAGAAAAAGGCCCAGCTTACTGAATAATATTATCCATTGCAAATTACTTTTCCACCACTCATTGGCATTATACCTTTGTCTCAGAGTAGAATGGAAGTGGGTATTAATATTCAAACCCAAGGCAGGGCATTAGGTATTACATCTCACTGTACAGAAGATCCAGAAATAGATTATTTACTTTAAAGGGGACAATCAAAGAAAGCTAATCAAAAAGCTAATCAGAAAGAATATTTAAAGTTGCCTTGATCATGATCCATTGGTACATATACAGGGAGAAGGTAAGATGTGCTAAAGGATCTTTAAGCTTTCAGAAATTAATGCATAATATAAATTGATGGACGTTTGGATTGAATGAGTAAGGTCACAGTTTGTAAATTGGGGCAACACAGGGTAAAAAACCTGTAACAAATAATCTATTAGATGGTCAATGGTAAATATTCTGTTCCTAAGCTGTTTAAATGGGCAGTGGGTAACTTTCTCAAAACCAGTCCCTGCTTTCCTTTTGTGGCACCAATGCAGGGAAGCAGGGGTGCAATTCTGTGGTGTTTTTATGCAGAAAGTCATATAATTCATTAGTATGAATCCATGTGCCCCTAAAAATTTAGCAGAATGAACCTTGCAATGTGCCAAAGAGGAGCTATACAGTCACATGGAACAGGTTAGTGCCAAAGAAGAAGAAATATATGAAAGTTGATAACGAAGGGAGCAATTTGAATGTTTTAAGAATGGTTTAAAGAAAGAGAACTCCTGGCAGTTGATGTCAGGGATAGGAGAAGTTCAAAGGAAAGGATAAACCCCATATCAGGAGAAGAAAACCAGAGGAGATACAAGATAAAGACTGCTCTGAGCACGAGGAATAGATCAGGAGAGAAAACACAGTGATTTAGAAGTAGGATAAATATTAAAGAGCTTTGCAGTTGAGAATTAAGGTCGTGAATTTTTTGCAGTAAAGATGTCAGCTGAAGGATTCAAATGGTCTGTACAATATTTTGAAGCCATGACAGAAGTAGAGGACTTTTCCAGCAGTTAAAAGAATCATGATGTGGAGAAACAAAAGTAGTCAATGCCATGCCAGAGGGTTTTATACCTGACCCACTGATCAAAGCAAAGAGTGAGGTATTTAATCTACAAATCTTTCTTCACAGAAGGAAAAAACAAACCATCCTGCCCCCCATTTATTCCCTTTTCTTTGGAAAATGTTGCTCATGGTTGTGAGGCAGTGCTGGGGCAGAGGAGTAGTTAGCACGAAGCCTGTGCATCAATAGCTGTTGCTTTGGTTACAAAGGCACATGAGCATGTATAGTTGTGACAAGTTATTTTCAGCTTTTCCACCATGAAATAGAGAGAATATTAATTAAAAAAAAAAAAGAAAAAGAAGATTATGCTACCTTTGCTCAGTCTCTCTGTGGTGGAAAGTCCCAGTGTGGTGTCACATGCTGCATCATCCTGATAATTGCTGCTGTGTGCTCTGATGACATTGAAGTCAGCCCTGGTGCTGAGTGCACAGAACTCAGTGCACTGGCAGGGGAAAGGTTGCTACTGGGAGGGGAAATGTTGCTCCTGGTGCCGGGGATGTGTCTGCAGGAGCTGTTTGCTGAGTGGGAGCAGCACTGGGCCCCCAGCTGCCTCTCCTGCGTGTGTCAGCATCTCGGTGAATCCCTCGCGTAGCCCACGCGCAGGCACACGCACAAAAGGCACAAAAATCCCAGAGCAATCTCTGCCTCCTGGTGAAAACCCGGTGCAGCAGGGGATCAAACAAATGGTTTGATCTCTGCTGACATTTGAAAGCTTCTGCAGTCGGAGATGGCAGCGACCTGGGAGAAAGGCAGGGAGTGGAGCACGAACACCAAGGTGGCGCCTCTGGTGCCACAGGGGGCTGGCCAGGCCCACACAGGAGCTTTCTGCCAGGAGGAGAAATGAGCTGTGAGCTCTGGAGTAAAGTATTCATGAGCCAGAGTCCTACCACTGCCCTTTGGCTCTTGCTGTTTAGCAGATGGTGGTAATGGCTGGAAGCAGTTCAGCTCCCCCTTTATTTCTGGTTCATTCCCACCTTAGCCCAACCACAGCTTCTGGTTTAGACTCTGCATGGAGGCACGGGGGTGAATCTTGTCCTTCACATCACTTTTCCAGCCCTGCTGCATAGCAAGATGGCCTGAACCCCTGGGGGAGAGGACAGCTATGACATCTTCTCCTTTAAAGGGTTATTCTTTGAAGCTTCTTATCCATGACATCAAGAAGGGAAGTCAATGGATACCAGTGTAAAGAGACAAAAAAAGACATTCCATTTGAAGGAATGACCCCTTCATGAAATGTGTTTGTGAACTCACGATTTTAAATGAGTCTGACCCAGTGGGGAAAAAAAATCAAACTGCTCTGTACAGAAGAAATTCTCTGCTGGAAAGTATATACAAAAGTTCACAGGCACTGCAAACACTAGCCCAGTGGGTAATTCTCTGAATGAGATGCACTTTGCACTCACAGCAGTACTGAAATTCAGCAGCTCCTGAGACTCAGATTTATTCCATTTTTACCAATAAGAATGTAACTAATAATAGTTTTAAAAAGGAAGAATTTGCCATGTGAGGGAAGATTTAAAAAATCACATTCTGATCTTTATTACTCTGGCTTATGTCAGACATATTTTGCACCACTTCACATGAAGTAGAGATGTAACAGGTGTTCTCACAGAATAAGCCAAAATAAATGGGATCTGAATCAAACCCTGCAATTTTGTTGCATGGGACATATGCTGTTCCTAGAATCCTTAAATTCTTTGTATGGTAAAAGAGAGCCTGAGGACCAGGTCCTCATTTTGGGAGGCGGGAGGGTTTTCCACCACCTGAGGCCCAAATGCTTCACTCCCTTGGAGGCTGGGTCTTCACTGGTGGTGCCAAACTCCTGGAGAAATGAGCCTTTCCAAATAAAGGATATTACCACAAAATTTGCTCCTGAGGAAGGAGTAGAAACTCAAGTAGAAGGAAGTACCCTTCAACTTGAATTTGTGCTGATGGGGCTGAACAGCCATTTTAAGTAAGTATCGCTCAAGACACGAGTCGCATTAAAGTCAATGGTCTACTCCTCACATCAGTAATCTTGGTAGAGTGGGGTCTTGCCTACTCATCCTTCACAGAGCACTGCAGGTTCCTCTGAGACCATTTGTTACAGCCATTTTTTTGCTCCCCTTCCAGTTGAGGAGTTTGGAAAGGTGTCAGAGGATTAGTACCATGCAAATTGCGAGAGGAAAGTGTCACTGAGGTAGTAAGACTTCACAAAAAATAGCTTAGGGGGCTATACAGTATCTGGAATTAAATTTTATGGCACTCCATAAAATTGAAGTATGAGTCAAGGGTTAACAACCTTGAATTTTGCCCTTAAAATTAGTCCAAGAAAATCTACTTCGTTATAAATACGGCGGTACTGTATCGTGTCCTGTTGATTGATATGCCCAAGAGCTACCTTTGTCGGCAGTCTTTTAAGCAGCAATCCTTCATTTTGATCTTAATAGTGAGATAAGCACCTCCTTCCTCATTGGGCTATCAATTTTTAGCTGCCAATACAGATGGATGGGGTGGCTTGTTGCACACGCAGTGCCTCCCGCCGTGATGAATGTACAGTCAGCAGTCACGGCCCTCCTCGTGACAAAAGCAGAATAAATGAGTGTGCAGGGAGGGAAGGATGCATACAGCAATATTTAATGCAGGTGATGTTAGTAGAGTGCAACATGAGTTTTTTTTACCAAAAGATTACACATAACTCTCAGTCTTTGTCCAGCCTTAAGACAAACATTGGTAAATTTTTTAAACTGTCTGCCAAAAAGCGACATTTTATTTTAATAACTTTTCAGTATTTTGCTCTAAGGAAATGTTTAATGGGTACTATACAATATCTTAGCCTGGCTTTTATTTTTTTTCCTTTAAAGTATTTGGGGATGAAAAATCTTATATTTAAGTACATTCTTTCTAGGACAGCATGAATGTGTACAATACTCTGTATCTTGGCAGTGTTGGAATACCACTTGTCTATGGCAAACTCAGACATAGCTCACCTTTGATTAAACTATAGCTTAAAACCCACCCCAAACTAAAAGTAATAACCTAATTGAGTATGCTTTAGTACTCTCACTGTCTGTGACAATCATTGCATTTCTCTTTCTAGGCTGAAGGATATTAAAAAAGTAGTGTGCAAAGGATATTAATGCAGAGTCTTAACATACTTTACAAAATCAGTTTGCTTTTATGGCTGCCTCTCTACACTGCTCTTTCTTTTCTCTTCTCTTCTCTTCTCTTCTCTTCTCTTTCCTTTCCTCTAGAGATTCCAAATCCAATTAAATGTGACTAGATGTAATTCCAAATTGTCGCTTTAGTCAATTAAACATATAATAATCTTGTGTACCTAATTACTAGCTCCAAAAGTTTATTTGTTGATGTAGTGCTATCAATGTGTACTTCTGCATGTTCCCCTTATCATTGCCTATATATTAATTGTGGTTTGACATTACTGTAAATTGAATTTGAAATTTCCCCCTAGTTAAAAGTCTCTCACAAGCAGTAATCCCAATCCGGTTGTAATACCCTTTCAGAATGTACTTTCCAAGGCTGTATTATGTTCTTAATGAGATATAACCAAAAATACACGGATTTAACAATAAACATTTCAAAACAGGCCCAGTATCAGGGGGTAACATATTGTTACAAACAGGAACTAAATCTTCCCTTAGATGTTCTCATACAGCTCCCACTAATTTCACTGGGAGAAAAGCAATTCAGTAGAAATCCATGGATTTTTGCATAAGGACTGGATTTAGCCATAAGCTTTATCCAATGCTCATTCAAATCATTGGCAGGAATCCTCCTGACTGTGCTAGAACAAAGAGCAGCTTCTAATTGAACATCGTCAGCCCAGCCGGCACAGGGTGAACAAAGGAGAAAATCCTCATTGCCTTGAAAATAATTGGCAAACTGCTCATGGGCTCCAAGTGGTTTAATCTCAGGAATGACATATGGACCCTGTGGATGAAGCAGAGGAGGTGAGCAAAGCACCCAGCGTTGCCTGCTTGAGCTGGTGATGGTTTTGAGGAAAGACCTTCAGTGTGTCCTGAGCTGCAAACAAGAAATAACCCTGCAGCACAGTATGAGGGAAGACTGAATGGATGTGTGCTGTTATTCCGTGCCTTTGATCCACTGCAAAGCTTCCAGCTCCCATGGCAGTGCCAGTGCCTGATCCACAGCTCTGCACATGAGTGGTTGTTGCTCCTGCAGCCACCTTGACAGAAATAAGGGGGCTCCAATCCGAATATAAGCCAGTCTGAAGCACTGAAACCTCGTGGTTTTTGGCAGTCAGAGGCTATCTGCGAGTGGCCATTCACAATCTGGGATCCCACAGTTATATTTCCCCCTTGACTGCTGTCATTCCCAAGGTTAAAACTCTCAGGTCCTTAACCCCAAGCCAAGGCTTGCTTCTCCAGCCTGGCACTGCTTCCAGAGGTGCACAGAGATCTGGACAAACCTGGCATCAATCCTTGGACAAGTTGCTTCATCTTTTGCTGTTTCTCAGCATCAGCTGTGAAATGCAGACACTCATATTTGACTGATTTACTGATTTGGTGTGTGAGTCCCCCTGGCTCCATCGTTTGCTAATCCTTCACAGCCTGCACAGCACAAAGTCACTCTGATCATGGCAGAAGGCTCCAGGCACTGCTGCACTCCAGACAAATGCCTTTACTCTTTATTCTTCCTTCTTAATTTGTCCTTATTTAAATAAGCAGAAGCACACTCACATTTCTGGCGTTCGTGTTTAGTTTTTCAACACCTGCTGTTATCCCTGGCAGATTCCCCCTGTACTGCCCTGCATGGCATCAGGAGGGGTGAGGCACACACACAAAGCCCCTCTGAGCCTCCTGGTGCCTCCATCCCACCCTTGCTTCTCAGTTCCTTGGTCACAGGGAGCACAACACACAGGTCAGGAGCAATGCTTGCTACTGTGACCTCAGGGCTTATAAAGGAAAATTCCACTACTTGAAAAAGTCTAAGTTCTTAGAAAAAGAAATTTCAATTTCTTTTGAAAAAAGAAACACAAGTAAGGCTCTGTGTGTACAGCCTGTGTCCAACCCCAAATTCAGCCAAGTAAGAGACTTTTTGTTGAAGGTCTCCAAGGCTCAATGCACAGAACCAAAGTGAACTGTGAGGCAGGGAACTGTGAATTTCCAGAGGCAGGGACACAGGTGGAATTACACTGTCTGGATATGATTACAGGGCTGGGCACTGAAAAATACTTAGGGACCTGAACACTCAAAACCCAAAGGACCAATTGAGATGTTTAGCATAGTTAAAAGCCTGTCTCCCACTGAAATACATGAAGGCTTAAAGCGCTGAGCTGGGGTCCTGATTCCTGGTGAACACCTCTCCATATGGCCCATGGAAATCCAGGCAGCAAAGATTTCCACTGAGAGACTGATGAGCCTGTGAGACACTCTGAAATCAGATTTTACTCAAGGAAATACTGTTTATGAAATTATTATTTAAGATCCTCAAAGAGTGACCCAGCTCATTAACATTTTGAAAAAAAGAAATCTCCCAGTAGATGGACTGATATTCCCAAACCAGAATGTGGGACCCCTCCCTGCCCTGTCATGAATCAGTATATTATATTAAATGTGATGTGTAATGTTATGCAGTGGGATCAACTGCTCTGTCATGTGGGCATTTTGGACAAGCAATGTTGATCAGCAACAGACCTCACTCTTTGTACCTTGAGAGTGTCTAAATGAGAGTTCAACTGAGCACAAGGAGCAAAAGGTACAAAAGAATGGGAAAATAGCTCCTATTTAGACCATGTAATGCATTTTTCTGCATGAAATGCCATATTTATTTTCTTTTTTTCCCAGCTTTTAAAGATAGAGAGATTAATCTCTAAAGAACAAAGATGTGAGCTTTCTTCCTACTTCTGACACAAGCACTTCATTGATATTCAGAAATATTTGCCTCGTATTTACAGAACCATCCACCACTAAATTTGAAATCTGTAAAATGAATAAGAACTGAAGCAGTTTTGACAACACAGCTTTAGGAACACCTTAGGGGATGTCAGGAATAAAAGGGGAACTTTCTTCTTTCAAGATATGAGCCTTGATATTCTGTGCTTTTTTTTGCCAGTTCAGGCCAATACGAGCTTCCACACCATATCCAAACCCACGGAGGTGATGTGGCAAGCCTGGATCCCAAGGTGTGCTCTGCAATCTCTGCTCCATCTGGCCGCTTGGTGGTGCAGGATAATAAGAGATGCGCTGGAGAGGAGCAGAGCAGGGATGCTGAGCCTCTCCCTGAGCCCATCTCCGGGCAGGCACAGGACCAGGGCAGAGTCACAGGCAGCTCTTGGTGCGTGACAGCTGCTGACACCAAATCCCGAGCCCAGCCAAACCCCTGGCAGCAGCCACGCAGCTCTGTGACGGGAAAATGGACGGCGAGGCTGTGGAAATAGGCAGAATTTTCTGGAACGCACCAAAGTGTTCCGCTTCCAAAGAAGACGAGGAGTTAGTGTTGTTGTTGTTGCTAAATGTCTGTGTGCTCATTTACCGTGGTAAATACTGGGAAATTCACGGGGGCAGGACTCAAGGTCAGCTCCTTAATCCTTGGCTGCTCCCCTTGAGCTGCAGAGAAAGGAGAGGAGCCCAGAAGGGGAGAGGAGGGTTTCTCTGCAGATGGCAGAGCCTCAGGAATAATCACAGCCTATGCCCATTAGAGTAACTTTCACTCTCCTGTGCTATTCAGCCCTAATTGCTGCTAAAACCGAGAGGCTGATAAATGGCTGAAAATTACCTGAGCATCTCCTTCAAGTGAGCTCACCTGGATCTGCAGCCAGTGGTACTAACAGAGGGCCAGTGCACTGTGATGTTAGTCCTGTGCAGATCTCCTCTTTGGAAAGGGTAAGTCTAGCTCTGTTTTTTCAGTTTAACAGCAACTTTAATATTCAGCTCTGATGCAGACACCTGGGCATTTGGAGATCTCTCATACAATAGCACTGAGCCTGAGATGTAAGATGCAAAATAAGCTGTAGATCTCTTCGGGATGACCTTGCTTATTTTCTTCTGAGATTAGAAAAGGAAAGTGGTGTTTATTACTGAAATAAGCAGAAAGTAGTAATTTTAATGCAATTATGCTGTTCAAAAAGTGTACAAAATAATAACACCTAATTTTTAGATAACTTTGTATATTCTAATTACATGTAACCTCATTACTTTGATGGCATGGAGACATTTGGAAACCATTACATGAGAAAAGATAAGCAGAATACTGAGCAGGTATGAAATTGCTACTGTCTGGTTTGACTTATGTGTAGACTAGCCTCAAAATGGGGCAAAATGTTGTCATATGTGTTCAATATTTTGATGTTGCTAATTCCTGCAGAGGACTGACTAAAAGTTCCTTTTGAACATTTCACTTGTGAGCCTTAAATGCATTGGGAAAGTGCTGTAAAACACTTTCTGTCCTGCCAAGCCCTCCCAGGCTGGTGATGGGTACACTTGCTGTCTGTGCTGGAGTTTCTGAGCTGTTAGCCCATTGCTAGAGAGCTGAAATGTTTCATATGAGGAAAATGGCCCCGTGTTTAGAATAGATGTATTGTATTTTTTCATCATCTGTCCCAACTTTCTGCATGGTGTCGAGATTGCTCTGCAATGATAAAAAATGTTTCTCATTTAATGGCAAGTGCCACTTGAGGACACAGAAGCTGCTTTCCAAACGTGAGCTGAGAGAGGCACAGGGAAATCAGGAGCCTTTTAAAATGACAGGGAATGATCAGGAAAACATCTCCCTAAATCTCCATGGCCTGGTAGGAAACAAGCACTAAGGATGGGTGTGAGGGGCAGGTCCCAGGAGGAGTGGGAGGAACCTGTGCCAGCGTTGGCTGCACAGTGGAGCTTTTTGGGGAAGGGATGGGATGGCTGGGATGAGCTGCTGGTGACAGAGATGCAGTGAAGCATCCAGAGGGACACATGGTCCATGCTTGTTCTGGACTTTGCTTCTCCCTGAGTTGGGGACAGACCTTGACCTGTCAAAGGTTGGGGTTTACTTCTGGCTGTGGAACCTCTAGGATTGTAATCTTTCTGTTGCCCCTGATGGGATCCTGTCTGCTCAAGCTGCTGTTTCACAGTTTCAGGTGATAAAGAAGAATATGTGTGGCACAGAGATGATGTTTGGTAAATTTTAGACAGGGACTAACATTGTGCATTGGTGTCATAAACAATAATAGGCCATGTGAGCTTTCCTTTGGGCTTTGACTGATCCCAGAGCTGCTTCCCTGGGCCCAGTTTATGAAGGGCTCCCAGAAGTGCTGCACTTCTGAGGACAGAAGTCACAAACCATCAGAGGCACTTGGACCCTTTCCATATGGGAAAAACCAGATCCAATTTCATTCACTTTCCCATTTCATTCCTAGTCCTGGGTCATGTGTCCACCTGGCCCTGGGTTTTGGGATCAGGGCTCTGAGCCAGCAGCTCCTGGAATAATGGTGTAAATGAACCCTCCCCAGCTGTGGGAGCACTCCCTGCCCATCCCTGTCCTTGGGGGTGAGCCCTGAGGGATTCTGTGTGATCACAGGAGCTGGGGGGTTCTGCTGCTATGACAACTGATTTGTTTGGCTTTCTTACTAGAACTGGATTTTTTAGTTTAGAAAAAGTGAAACAATTAGGACAGAGACAGGAGATAAACTTTCCTGTTTTCCCAAGAGGAGGCAGGATGCACAGGCAGGGAGCAGGGTGGCAGGTGTGGGCAGGAGGCAGGCAGCTGCTATCCCCAACCCCAGGATTTACACATCTTTCCTTTGCACAACTGTGTGCCTCATAAAACAAACCCAGGCATAAAAACGAACCCAAATAATTCACCTTGCTTCCTCACACTGCCTTTTCAAGCCTGACTAAAAGGGGATGCAGACCTGAACTCTTACAGAGGGATGAGGTTTACAGCTTGCAGAGCTGGTTTGCTTTTCAGCTGATGGAATTGTATAGATTATATGATTTTTAATTTTTTTTTTCCTAACCAGAATGTCAAAAAGCTGAGTCAGCCATCCCACAGCTATTAAGATCCTAAAACTTCCTCCTTACGGATTGCTTACCCCTACTCTGTGCAGTCAGATGAAGATGAGTTGTTTGTTCTGGCAGAGGGACAGACAGTCTGTTTTCCCCTACATGTATACAACTAATTTCAAGTCACTGGTGTTCCAACTGGTGATAAAAGAGCTATCTTAAGCTTTTCACAGAACACAGTGACACTGTTAAATCAGCACAGCATTTTGATTAGCAGAAAGATGAGAGCTATACAGCTTAATGAGAAAAGGGGGCAAAATACCTTTGGTTGGAGGTTTAGACCTCTAGTTTTAAAGGAAATAGGTGCCTGTATTTTTCTGTGAGTTGCACATTTTCACCTTATTGCTGATCCAGGGCTATTCAGTGTCAGCAATAGCCTGCATTGTTTGAGTAAGGAAGAAAAATTGCTCTCATGCCTTATTGCTCATCTGGTTAGACCTTTCCTTGTGGATGTGCAGCAGGCAGCTGTGAGAGCACAGCCCGTGGGCCTGGGGACGTGAAGGACACACAGGCTCTGCTAACTCCTCCCTTAGGAGCTTTGGGGCTCACCTTGTGGTGCATGCTCCTTTTCTAGGACTCTCATCCTTGTGAGTTGGGTTGGTGTCTGGTGTCTGTTCTGCCCTTGGAGACATCGGGGACCTCTGAGGCTCTTCTGTGGCACATCCCCTGGCACAGACGTGTCCCTCATCTCATCTTTCCCTGGGGGAGCTGTCACAGAATCATTCAGCTTGGAAGGAACCTCTGAGGTCATGGAGACCAACCTTTGACTGATCCCCACCTTGTCATGCCGACCATGGCACCAAGTGCCACGTCCTTGGACACCTCCAGGAATGGTGTCCTTACATTGCCAGGAAGGTCAGACTCTCCTTGGCCTTCTCCAAGAGCATTTTCTTGGTTTTAAGATAGAAGTGAGGCCAGGACCCTTGCCAGAACCTTCCATTCTGGAGACTGAGGGATTTTTGATCAGCTGTGAGAATGTGTCCTTTGGCAGGACGCTTCCAGTTGCTGCTGTTGGAGGCTGATCCTACAGCTCAATGCCTTCTAATGCCTCAAATTTCCTGGTAATTCCAGCCCAAATTTATACACAACACATTTATGCCCCCTTGTTCAAGGACCAAGATGGTCTTTCCACTGAAATGGGTTTTCTCCCTGCTGAGATTGAAATCTTCACTGTGTTTGTCCAGAGCAGTCTTGCAACATGAGAGATACCAAAAGAGGGGAAAAATATTTACCAAGTGGCACCTTAGGCTGAGTGGTTGCAGCTCTTTGGAATTGCTTGCAGATGATGTGACCCCACAGTGGTGTTTCTGGGACTGCCTTGCAATGCCAAATGGCCCATGGATGCACTCTGCATGGGGCATCCCACCCCTGTGCTACCCCAGAGGGATCCCTGAGCAGCTGACAAAACTCAGAATACATGCAGATATCAGTCTTTGCATTAATTCAGACCTCCTTGCATTTAGGCTCCTTCCTGTGCTTATTCCCCTGGTCCTGGGCTGTGTGAGTGAGAACTGCACTCAGAGGACTTTGAGAGAGGCTTAAATTACAGCTGATCCCTCTCTAACCTCTGACTTTCTCTGAACCAGAGAATTCAGCCTGGCGTGTCTTCAGAGACAAAATCTCAGGGGATCTCAGCTTGATGGGTAGGCTGGGTGAAATGTGATTGTCTGTGGTGTTTGTGCCGAGCTGAGCTGCTCCCAGCCAGCCACTGCTGCCCACAGCCCCTCGCACTGCCCTGGGGCTGCTCCCGTGCAGGAACTCAAAATCCACGTGGGGGTGAGGAGGCAAGGGATGCCCAGCAGCAGGAAAAGGGATAGAATGACTGGTTTCTCATTAAAAAAAAAAAAAAAAAAAAGGCAGGCAGAAATAAAGTCTCAAGCTGCATCAAGGGAAATACAGGTTGGATATTAGGAAAAAAAAATTTTATGGAAAGAGTGATAGAGTTCTGGAATGGCTGCCCAGGGAGATGGGAGTCACCATCCCTGGGTGTGTTTAACAAAGCCTGGATGTGGCACTGGCTGCCAGGGTTTAGTTGAGGTGTTGGGGCATGGTTTGGACTTGAAGATCTTGAAGTTCTCTTCCAGTCTGGTGATTCTGTAAATTCTGTAAATAATGGCTAATGCTACCAATGCCCAGTTCTGTATTTCCAGAAGTGTGACAGTGTTCCTATGGCAAGGGCTGTCTGTGATGAGCAGAGCACACTCTGCACCATGAGCAGGGTTTGACTGAGCCCAGTGACTCCAGAGAGATGACAGAAGTGGTGCTAAGCTTAGTTTAACACAATCTGCAGAAGCAGCTCTGCACAGTTGCTATAACACTATGTTAAACTAGGCTAAACTCTGAGTACTGCTACAGTCACTGCTTTTGGAACCACGCTGGAGTCAGTCTGTCAGAATGTTCCTCTCCTTTACAAAATACATAATCTCCTTGAAAATCATCTAGTTTCCTGAAAGCTACTCAATGTGGGGAAAAGAGGCTGACAGTGTTCCCTCCTGCCTGCTGATGTAGTAAATTTACTGATTCCTTATCTGCAGTGACACCAACCACAAATTTATATTCATTTTTGAAATCATATTTATGAACAGCTTCTCTGTTCATATCATCTTCTCAAATATGCCCAGTATTTGTATTACTTCTCAAGAAAGCTCAGTCTTTGAAAGCATATTTTGAAAAAAAAATTGCATTTATTATTGTGACTATTTTTAAACATCTTCAACCTGACTTAAAGGGAAAACCCTCCTTTCCTTCCCAGCACCCCAAACAAATCCCCCTTTTCACTTCATCTGTTGGGATACTGGAGAATTTGGGGGTTTGGAAGTATCCCAGGCAGGATTCCCCACCTGTCACAAAGCAACACATGGTGCTAACAGAGCTCTGAAACACCTGGCTGGGCAGTGAGCCTCACCTGCTGATAATTGAGTGGATGACAATTTCTCTCTGAATCAGCACACCAAGAAGATTTCAGGAAGAAGAGACAGTTCCCAGATCTCCTTTTACATCTCACTAATAACAATCACACCTTATTCTCTTTCAACAGAATGTTTCTCTTCCTTAGCTTGGAAACAGCTTTGTCTGAATAGTGAGCTTTATTTTTGAGATTAAAAAACAAAGGTTGGGTGGGTTTATGGTCAGGGGAAATATTCCAGTTGTATCTGAAATTGCATTTCTTAAGAAATTTAGAAAAAGAGTTTTGTGTTTCTTGCTTGGGGAGGTGATTTCTTCTGCCTGTACTGTCGAGTGAAAGCCAGGGGAGATTGCTTTGACATAATCTCCACGTGTGTCCTGCTGAAGGAAAAGTACTTGTCCTGGAGCCTTTGGCAGAAGTCCCACGTAGAAAATTGAAGTTTATCTTCCCAAATCCTCCCTGCAAGTCTGTTTGTCTGCCTGGATCAAGTCTTCTTCCTCTCCCTGTGCTGTTTTGCTGCTGTTTTAGTGGCTCCAGAGCTGCACCACCAGCATCCATCTTAAAGGATGAGCAAAGTGACCCCTTCAGTCTCTTGTCCAATTCACACTGGCTGCTCTGCCATTAGTTACCTAATGATTTGTGAAATATTTTGTGATATACCTTGTGGTCTTCAGCTGAAAGTCCCTTGTAAGTGTCTAACGTTAGCAGTAATGGTGATACATGGCAAGTCACTGCTGCTTTTCCTCATGCCTTTCTCTTTCATTTAAGCATCTGAGGTGGTTAAAAACTTCTGTTGCATGGTGAAACTTTGAGGTTTTCTTGGCAGCAGCAGTGGAAGCACACAAGCAGAGCTTCCTCTTGCAGGCTTTCCTCCTGCCAGCAGTTCCCATTCACACCAGCAATCTCTTCAGCTGCACACAGCTAAATTTTGCAGCATAACACAGTGTACCCTGAGATCTTGATTATTTTTTTTCTCTCTCTCTCTTTTTTTTTTCTTCTTCCCTCTCTCTCCACCCTCCATTTGGAGCACATCTGAGCATCTGCCCAGGGTTTCAGGGAAACCAGGGAGTGGAAGGTGCTTGTGTGGGTGTAACTTTTATCCGGCACAGCTCTGGGACCTGATCGGGGCTCACACCAGTGCCCAAGAATGAGTGAATGCTCCTACAAGCATTTGCCTAATCACAACTAGGGATGTAATTAGGATTATTCATGTTATGACAACCAGGAGGATTTGATCATGTGCACAGAGCCAGCCCAAAACCCCCACTGGTTCTGGAAATGCCTGGATCTAGGATGACAGCCTTACTACTGAGAGCTGGAATGAGAGGGATGGAGAGAATCCATTCAAGAGCCACCAGCACTGTGATTTGCAGCTTCAGAATCTCTCTGTAAGCACCAAGAGCAAGCAGCTTGGTGTAGGTGATTCTGGAGAGAGGCTGGGTTCAGAATAACGCTCCTTTTAAGGGCAAGAAACAAATAAGTTTAAATTTTTATTTCTTAAATGATTAAAAGCTCCTCATAGTCATATTGTTTAAGACCTACTGTATGTACTTTATACAACTCTTAAATGATTAAAAGCTCCTGATAGTCACAGTTTAAGACACATCCTGTATGTACTTATTCTATACAGCTCCACAGTCTCAAATGCAATATAGGCTCTTTCTCTTGACAGCTGTGACATAGAAACAAGCGTTATTCAGATTTTTATTGAGGTTATATTATAAATGCAATTTCATTAGGGTTTTGTGTATTGCTCTAGGAAAAAAAAAATCCTGTGGTAATATTTTATATTGCTTTTAGTTTGTAGTAATCAAAACTGCTGCAGCACAACTTGATGTTAAGCCCTGCCTCTGCAAACATGAGTGGCAGGTGCCTGACCCATCTACCTGGAGAAACTGTGCATCTGGAATGTATTTAATGTTAACTTGGAGGACTCTGAAACACTTTCTGCACAAGTGATAGGCTCTACGTGGGTGGACCTTGGCATGTTTCTTAGACCTTAACTTTAATAGATGCAGTTCCAGGTGTAACAAATTACAGGCTTTAAGTCAATATCAGAAAAGATGAAAGGGTAAAAATAGAAGCTCAGCAGTTAGATTGGCAGGCAGGGTGGCCTTTTGATGGGAGCAAGGGGAGGGCAGGAGTGACAGCTCCTTCTACATCCAATTAGTTCCACCTGTGAGATCTCCAAGAAGGGGCTGGATTGTCAGGTCAGCAGCACTTCTCCTGGTCCTTGGAAAAAAGATAAACAGGTGGCATTCTAACATGCAAAGTTTAGTGTTTATCATTTCATACATGCTTTAAAAAGTACTTAATGATAGATTAGGACTTCAGCAAAGAGATTAGCACTGCATTCTGACACAATGAAAGCCTGCAAACCAGCTCTTGTTTCCTCTGTGAGAGTTTTGAATATTGTGGTAACATAAAAAACCCCTGCCTTTATGATTTCAGTATATTAATAATCACAGACTTAATCCTTTTCCTAACCAAATCATCATTCAACTTCTTGAAATTCTGATACAAATAGAGATGCAAACACATTCAGTTATGAATTCTCATTTATGAGAACACACAGAACATTTTAGAAGACCAACACCTGCCTCTTCTCTGTGTATTCAACACTTGTGACCTGCATGCCTGTGGCCTTCAGATGGGGCTTTTAAAATAAGTTAAAACCTAAAAGTACCTCCACAATGCCACACACCTGTGAATCAAATTAACTCTGCAGGTTTTCTCCAAGGCACACGGGAGAAGGCCTGAAGCTCTGACTGGTTGCATTTGCATTTGCCAGTAATTGGATAAATAAGGATATTTCTGTTTTGGCACGGTGAACTTTGAGCAGAGCTGCTCTGTGCCTTGGAGATTCAGTCCTGCTGAAGACCACCCTGATCTGGTGTGGCATCTCAGAATTGTGCTTTCGGCACGTGAAAAAGATGCTCAGAGAACTGTGTGGAGAGCAAGCATCACCCTGCAGGAGCTGCCTCGCTGGGGAGAAGGCGTGTGTGTGCGGAGGACCAGTGACAAATGAGCTCATAACTTCAGGCATTGCTGGAGGAAGCACAGAACTTACTGACTGGGGGCACATCTGAGCACTCCACTAATACACAATGCAAGAAACAGCACAGGATGTTAAAAATTAGTTGCTCTTAATGAGGGAATGAATCACTCTCAGCAGTAATGAAAAGAGAATGCCAACAGCAAATACTGCAGCTCTCTGCCAAATATGGTTTAGATGTGAGGTTTGGGCAATATTGATGGTCACCAAATCTAAATGACCAAAACATGAAATAATATCTGCATTTAATAACTTGGCCAAACCAGTAATACTTTATGTAGATGACAACTGGTACTTCTGCAAGCTGTTTCAAAGGAGATTATTGCTGCTGTAAACTGTAGTCACCACTTGATAATGATAATATTGATTTTTTTATTATTATTATTTTAAATTTTACCCCTCCTCTCCAGGTTATGGCTTCTACCACAGATAAGCAATAGCACTATGAGGGGACAAATTAAAAAATCAATGATTCCCTGGTAGTTAGCAACACATTTTCCGTAAGACTTTGAGCAGGATGTGCTGGGATAGGCTTATCATAAATATAGAATTGTGACAGATTTTCATGGGATTAGATATCAGCTCTGCATTTTTCCATCTTTATTTTTTTTACTTGTCTCGAAGAGCTCAACTGCTTGTCTCAATCCATGAATTCTATACTCAAAAATAATATAGCATGCCCTAATAGCTTGAGCAAACAGCAGAAGGCTACCTTTGACTCCTGGTGTTAGGATTGATTTTGCTACAATCTCTGAAGCCTATGGGCTAGAAACAACTTCTGCTGTGTTCCTGCTTTCCCACAAAGAAGCCCTTTGCTGTGCTGAGGCTGCCCCAGACCAGAGGCCTTTGTGCAGAGCAGGGCTCATCTCATGCCAGGTGTGCACCAAAACTGTGAGGAGCTGAAGCTCTGGTTCTTAAATCTGACTCTGATGTGCTTCAGGTGATTTTGGTGAAAGGGCAAAAAAAGAAAACTAGAAAGAATGGAAAGAGGAAGCAAAGGACTGTACAAACAAAGGTTAAGAGGAAAACCCCAATTCCAGGAAGTTTTCCTTCAAACAGGAGCAGATGGTGGACCCATCTGGCCAGGCAGAAATATGCCAGGCTGGGCATACTGAGAATGGGCCCTTGCTCCAAGATCCACCTCCAGCCATGAGCATCTTGATACTGGGCTGGTTAATCCAGTAATTAATTAGGAGGGCTGAGTGTCAAGAGTGAGGCTCGAAAGGAGAATTGGGAAAGGAAGAAGGTGCTGGACACACCATTTGCAGCACAGTCAGGACAATGTCTATATGAGATTTGTGCCATGAGCAGAAACATCTTTGGTCTTTTTACTCATGTGCCTTTCATGGGAGCTTCATGTAAAAAAAAAAAAAAAGTATTTTCTACAGAAAGCATCTGGAAATGCTCTGAAAAGCTCTTATTTTGCCCTGAGAAAACTTTAATCGGCAAAACTGCAAATAAAGTCACTACATCTGAAGATTAAAACTTGTGTTCTTGCCAGGTTTTGCCCTCATCTGTCAAATGACTGGGCTAAAGTAAACTTGAAATAGATTTTCATTTATTTTTCATCTTCACTGTAATCCAAAGACTGCCCTGTTAAAAGCCTTTCGTAAATCATTTGGTCAGTTTTTCTCAACAAAACCGTCTTTAAGTAATGCTGTAGATCAGCCTTTTTTTGAGGTTTTCATTTTTTCATCTTGACAGCTTCTCTTAAAAATAATACAGGGTTTGTCCTATTATCTTTTCTCAAACTGTGAGGAGAGGGGAAGAAAGCTCCAACTCGCTCCCCACCACAGCGATTGGAGTATGCAAATCAAAGACACATCACTCTGCAGCTTTCTTCCCAAGTGTTCCTTCCAATCTCACTGCCCAGTGCTAGGAGAACAGGTGTGTCAAGAAACCTGGATTGCTACATCAAAACTGGATGCTGGAAATCACACTGTCTTTTTTTCTAAGGTGCACAGTCTCTGTCTAATTCCTTCCCAAATGCAGCTGGGGTTTAACTTGAATCTGGCTGACCTGAAGAATTGTCTCTGCTATGATCCACCACATCATTTGTGTTTGGCCTTTGCAGACCAAGAAAAAGTCAATGATGAATTTATAGATGAAACAAGTGAAAAAATGCACTTCACTACTTGATCAGATAAACTCGTTTTTCTTATCAGAACTGTGAGTAAAAGCTGGTTGGTTTGTGGATGTTATTTCTCTATAAGAGTAGCAGCCTTTTCTTTTTCCTAGTTATCCCAGTTTCCTGAGATGCTGTGGGGTTTAATAGTCAAGGCTAATTGACTGGTAGAGAGGAATTAGGGGATTTAGCAGAAGTAAAACTGCGTTTCTAACACAGCCTGTGCTGCCGCAGGGCTGGGTGTGTGTTTCAGGCTGCACATCCACGTGTTGCTGGCATGAGGGACTGCACAAATGCAGTCACTGAGCTCTTCCTCACCACCCTAAAGACAATGCCAGTGCAAGGAATGAGTCGGGAGCATTCAGCAGAGCCATGTCTGCAGCTGCTCTAGACTAAGACAGTGCTCTTATCTTCAGTGAGCACTGTCAATCAGTACAGCTGCCGATCCAGCCCCAGTATACTCATGGATGAACCTGACAAATCCTGTGTAATTACACTGAACCTCAACTTTCTTCTTTTTCCTTGTTTCATCTCGATGGCAGGCAGATTATTGTGTGCTGTGTAGTTCTAGTCTTACATCTGTTGGATGTTCTGTCATCCCAAGGGCAGGTTTGAGAGTTCAGCTCTCAAACCAGAGACAGCCAAATTCCTGAACCCCACAGCAGCCAGGAATCAACCTCATTGTATTTTTCTGCAATTTGCATGTGCAGCAATGTTGAGATTTTCTTTTAAGTTTTATTTGAGGACCTCATGGCAGTACACTTGTTTATAGCCAACCTTGTGTCCTAAACCATTTCTCCTCCCAGTGCTTTTGTAGGGAATTGGGAGGGATATGTCTTGGAGACACAAAACTTGTGAGCATCCTTCTGTGTGAGGGTTTACCAAAGATGATGTCTTGAAGAGGGGAAAACCCTCCCTGTTGGAACAAAGTGCTGGAGATATTTGGTTTGCTTGTGAGAGCAGAAACTGTCTCTGCCAGAGGACAAGAGTGAGGTGGTTTTGGTGCTGGTGGAGATCAGCAGCTAAAGGGAGAAGTGGATGAGGGGAACCACATGAGGGAGGCAGGGCCTTTCTCCCAAGCTTGATTTCAGCCTCTTGGTGTCTCGACAATGGCAGGACCATTGGTCCATGGGGAGTTTTCTTTCTGTTGCCCCCAAATGCCTGGCTAGGACTGTGCCCATCCTGCTCTGTACTTGAGGATGTTTTCCCCCTGATCCCTGAAGGAGGGAGTGCCCTTCCCTCCCTGCCCTGGCCACTCCTTTTAAAGAAGTGAGATGCAAAATCAGGTAACATCTGGATTATAGAGAGAAAAGCTGGAGGACAAAGGGGCCAGGATTGGTTGGCAGATGTATCTGCAAGAGGAGCTGCATGGAACACTGCTTATCCAGGCAAATTTGGCAGAGTCCTGAATGAGTCTGGTAATCTGATAAATCACTAGGAATCCCTTTTAATTTAATCATCATCACTAAACAAAACAGACAGAAAAGCTTCTACCAGACCTGGGTGGATGAAGAAAGAGGACCAAATTCTCTCACACTGAAGAAGGATGCTTGAATTGTCTTTGTGCAGTTGGATATTTTTTTTTCTTTTTGCACAACCCATCAGAAATGAATGCAGCTATGACATCTATGGGCAAGGACTGTCAGTGCACAGAAAAAACCATCTCATGATGTTTTCATATTTAAACAGACAGGAAGGGAGGAAGTGTGGGTTCCCAAAAAAGGTTTCACACAACGCCTTTTCTCTGTCAGTAAAGTGAAATATAACTGCCATGCTAAAAGGTTTTGCAGCAGCAATTTGCTTTGAATTGCAAGCATAAGATAAATGTGCCATACAGGTCTCGATTCCTGAGCTGTGAAGGTGGTAAAAAGGAGAATGTTCTCTGGTCCAGAACAAAAAGATATTTAGAAATATCTTGCTTCAAAGCTCCCAAAACGTCTTAGCACAAGTGTAGATACCCTGCATTTCCTGTCTTGTTCTCATAATGTGTTGCCCTCTTGTTTTCCTGCTGTGTCACCAAACTTCCCGACACCATTAGCACTGCTGTCATGTACAATGTTGTCAGACTTTTCTTTCTACAAGGAGCTTTATGTCTTCCAGGTTTTTTTCCCCCCCAAAATGTGCATTTCCTTAATAGGACCCCACCACAAATTGTGCAGATAAAAGTTTTTGCAGAGTAGAATCATAAAAGTCAAGGGCAATGTAGCCTTTTACCACAAAGGGGAAAATCTCAGCCCATAAACCAAGAACTATGTCAGTGATATGTCAACCTGGAAATAACACAAGTCAGGGTTGAGAATCAGAATCCAGAGCATCCAATGATGCTCATTTAAAAAGTAATAAAAAATTGAAGTACATAGAAATATTTGAAGTGCTGCATGAGAAGGAATTATTTTTTTAAGAGCATTTCTAGTTTATATTATCCAGAGCATCTCAATGGAATAGCTCTATATTAATAATATCTCATCTATTATGTATATTGCGATATGCCTAATACAATTGCTGAAGTAATTTGGTGCTGCTAATTCTTCTCTTTCTTTTTATTCCCTTTTCTGAGGGGGTAAAAAGATGAGGAGAGTTGTTTAGAGCAAAGTATACACTGCACTACAGACTTCCCACAGATTAGGAATATCAGTCATTACATTTCTTGTTTTTCTATTTCAGCCTAAAAATCTGTTTTTCTAGAGCTCTTCTTCTATTCTGCCTCCATTTTAATGCCCACTGACTGCACTGTATCATTTATTTTTTATTATTGAATATTTCACTAGAATTCCATTCTCAAGTTATTTTAATATAGTCCTATTTTAAAGGTGCAAAATAAGGAAGCTAGGGAATGCAGAAGTAGCTGACTATTGAATTTTCAGTCTGAAATTTTGAATAATCTGGCATAAAGGGTCCTGGCTGATCCAGTCTATAATACACTGACCAAGATCAGATGTCTTTTCTTCTGACAGGTAGTGCACAAAGCTTGATCAATGTTAATTATTTTAGACCTTCTGTAAGTGGAAAGATGGGAAAAATGCAGAGGATTTAGAAGTAAATCTGTGAACCTTCAGCTGTTTTAGGCTTTCCCCCCCACTGTGCCTCCATAAGACATTCCCTCTGTTAACTCATCACCAAAGCAATCGTGTACTGCTCAACAGAGGTGCTGTTTCCTACTTCATGTGTCTCCCTATGAATTGTGCAGGAGGCATTAGAGAGCCCTGCCTTCCACTGAACACATGAAAAGGCAGAGCAGGAAAAAGCTTGGCAGATTTATTGTATTCTCTGTGCATAGCCTTTCTGGGAGGGAGGGAGGGAATTGGCATGGTGTGGAGCAGAGTCTGCAAGGACGCAGGGAAATCTCTGCTAACCCCCAAAGATCTTAAATAGCTCCTTAAAACACTCCTCATTACCATGAACCTATTTTCCAGGCGTTATCTAGAGGTAATACTGAAGAAACACGTCATAAAATCTGCTTCCTCTTCCTCCCCTCAACCCTTACATCTGCAATTTCCAGATCAGGGGAAGGAGGACAGGGAATGAGGTCCAGGGTAGGAGTCAGGTCACAAACATCCTTGCAGGTGGCACTTCCCAGGGCACCTCCCACCACCTGCTCTGGGCTTCCCACGGCAGGAGAGCAATCCCATGGGCAAGAGGTGTCACTTTCCAGCCCACGGTGAGCAGCCTCTCGCTCCTGCTGGTTCCCAGAGGAGTCCCATGTGTGCCATGGGCACCAGGTGATGGGAAAAAGCATCTTTCCAATAGAAGGGTTCTGTTTGGTTTTCCCAGGTGCAGACAGCAAGGCTCTCAATGCAGATTTACTTTTTCTTGCTTGGAGGGTGAAAAAGTGAGATAAACAAAAAAAAACCCCCAAAAAACCCAAAAACCCAACAAAAAAAAACCAAAACAAAACCAAACAAAAAACAAACAAAAAACCGCAAACAAACAAACAAACAAAAAAAAACCCCAAAAAACCCCACCCCCAAAACTATAAGGGGATATAACATCTCATTAAAAATTTCATATATTTTGAAGAATCTCCATCTTCAGTTGTCCCAGAGTTCAGCATGGCTCTCTCCAATTTCCAATAAAATTGAATAAAATTGATTGCTGAGCTATGCATGGGAGACACCCAGGGTTGTTTTCCCATTTCCTGTGGCTCTCTGGGTGTCTCTGTGCCCGGCCTCTGAAGAGCAGGTGGAACTGGGGGCTGCTCTGCTGAAATGCTGTGCTCTGCTTCAAGGCTGTTTTCATCTGGGGCAAAAATTTCAACCACTGACATTATTAGGCTGAGCAACATAAGGCCTAAGCACTAATCTGAGGTTTCTTAGTCAGTTCTTGACTTCTCAGACCTTCACTGTTTTGCCATCTGCTATAATTGAAAATTGCCTTCTGCAACCAAAGGGAAAATCTAATTTCTCAGCAAGCCATATGGGGTTATTAAGATCATTAAACCCTGGTATGCCATAATGCCTGGGCCAAAAGGACCACGGGGCACGTAAATATCGTGTGATTCATTTTATACCTTCCGACTGCAAGTTAGGAATTATTTTGATGGCTGTCTTATGATGAAAAGTGCTGGTCAGGTAGGCTGCAGGAAATGTTGCTTGGTGAGGTCAGTCCATGGCAGGTTTGCTCAGAGCTGTGATGGATGAGAAGTGGTTTTAGTAGTTTTTGATCACAAAGGGTAAATCTTTTGCATCAGCCTGACAAATGATCAGCCAGTGTCCTCAATTGTATCAGTGATGCTAAAGGCAGCCTTGAATATTAAGAAATCAGAGAATACAATTCCCACTTTTTAGGAGGACCCAGACTTGGCCTCCCATGCAGGACCTAAAACTGATGATATAGTTTGGACTCCATTTCTTAAGAATAGGAAAGCTATTCCCCTACAGATGCCTGTTTATGAACACTTTAAAACTAAGATCCTTAATTTTTTGTTCTATTTTCTGTTTCTGTAGATGTGATATTTCATAAGATTTCTCTCTAGCAAAACCCACAACTGTGTATTTGATACAACTGTTGGGGAGAATATTAAAGCTGATTTTTTTGTTAATAGGGCTTCCAAAATGAATGCAGGAGCTGTGAAATTTACATGAAATTAAAGAAAGAATAGCTCAGTAAATGCAAATAAATGCAGGAACAAATATTTTAATTTGGATTCATGATTAACGCCAAAGGATTACCAGCAAACCATTACAATGTGGTGATGACATAAAAACTCAATGGGAATAAAAATTCTATATGCACTAGTTAACTGATGGCAGGAAGCTATTTTTAGCAGGACAGCTCAAAGTAAATTAATCTTTTCTTTTTTAAAAAAACATAGCAATTGATTGTATTTCAGGTTTTGTCTATGCTAATTATGTCTCAGAATATTTTTTACTGGTATAGTATTGTATTGGTTCCTTCATTATAAAATGTTCCCCACTATGATCAATAGATTTCTCCCCATTCTCCAAGTTTTTAAATGAATTTTATTGAAAATAGGCATTAGTGATTGCTATTTGTCCTTGTGCTCTGTAACTAAAGGAGTAAAGAACAAATTGGTATGATTATATCTAAGAATTACAGATAAAGAAAAGAGTGAAAAATGTTTCCCTCCTTCAGTTTTCCAGTGATCTCCAGCTGACTGCATTTATTTTCTCACTGTGTCAGGTGTGTCTGTTGCAAGAGAATAGAAACCAAAGCAGGTCTGGATAGGCTTTAGTTTCTGTAGCATTGGGGTCATCTCATCTTACCATTTTGAGATCAAGATAAATTAAATGAGGTAAAAAAAGTATTTTCTGTTCTATTTTACCTGTCCAAATGGCTTTTGCATTTTAGTGTTCTTGGAAGTCACAATTAGAATAAGAAAGCAATACTTACAATTTTCTCCAAAATTGGGAGTCCACTCAAGCTTTATATGGTTTTTTTCCCCCTTTTCTTTGAGAAACCACAAAAAAAGCATGGTTGGTTTTTAATTTGCACAAGGTCTGCATTTCTTTTGAAGTTTTTGTTCCTTTCTAACTACTTCTGGGCATTGATGCTGCCATCCCAGAATGGTACTCAGGAGTGGTCTGAAGGATGCTCACCCACAACATGTGCAGGTAGGCATGGCTTTCCGAGGCAGAGCTGCTTGGGAAAGGGGTGGGATGGGAGCTGAGGACCTTGACATTGAGTCAGGATGCTCAGACATCCTGTCAGGATGCTCAGACATGGCATGTGTAGGTAAATGAAGCTGCTGCCACCGTGGCATTTCCACCCCACACGTTATCCCTCCCTTCTGCCAGAGCCTCCTGTGCCTCCTCCTCTGCTGTGGCTGCACTCATTTGAGATGACTGCATGAAGGAACCCTCACCCTGCACTAATTGCAGTGTCCATCTCAATCCATCTCAAACATGGGAAAAAACGAGCAGAGGCCTCAGTAATGAAGTGTTTGCTGGCACGACGTGCACACAGAAATGATTGTTGTGCCTGATTGCTAATTAAAGGCAGCACAAACCCAGCAAAATCCCAACTCATCTGAAACTAATGGGATTTTTATCTCCACCATGTGCAAGTTTTGTTTCTGGCTTCTTTATGCACTGCTGGTACTGCTGGTCTTTGATGTGGATCACAAGTGAGCCCATGAGGGATTATGCAATGGAAATAATTTGAAGCCATCCCTGACCTAATCTGGCTTGAAGGAGATCAAGTGCTCATAATATTGTTACTGTCATATGAGGCTGGGCATGTTTGTAGATGTCTAACTTCAGTCTTAAGTGTGCCATGAACGATGGATGTGTCTTCCCTGCAATATCCTTCCCCCCTGCATTGTCAGAGCAGAAATGTATGAATGGCTGTTGTGGCTGGATGTCTCAAATTCTGAGAATCAGTCCAATCTAAGCACCAGTGCCATGGGAAAGTTGTGTTTTATTGATCCCTCTTTTCTCAATATTAGACTGATTCCTCCTACACAAGATTTATTCATAGGCTTTGCTTAATTTTTGCTTTCAGCCTAACAGTGTATCAAATCAATATTTTTTTTTCACCCGTGTGAATGATTCCAGAGCAATACCAGGCTTCCCCAGTTTCCAAGAAGTAGATTAGAAGCTCTGCCTCAATATCAGGGGCAATAGTGGAAACATCATCTGGAAATGTCTTCAAGGGATCATCTACTGCAATGCCTTTAGAGCAAGGCTGTACAAGAAACAAAGCCACTATAAATTAATATTATAAGACACCATTTCTTAGCTAGAAGCACTTTTTGTAACTGATAAATGGAGATAGCTGAAGTAAAGTATACCCTGGCTTTAACCAAAGTTAACTACAGAAATCAGTGCAAATATATTGGAACATAACACAAAATATGGTGTGATCTTCCCAGGAGAGACAGAGAAGAAAGCAGAGAATACACTAAAACCTAAAAAGAAATGTTGGGGAAAGATATACTTTCTTTCCTATTTTCAAAAATTCAGGCTCAACTTCAGGCTCCCCAAATCTGTCTGTCTTCAGGTCAAGGTTGAAGGGGAAGTCAGAGCTGTTTCCTTAGTTCAGGAAAGCACTGGTGAACCCTGCCTTAGTCCCATAGGTGGGAAGGCAGAGAATGGAACAAGGCAAGGAAAGCAGAAAATCTCCTCCTCATTTAATGGGAAGACTTGTCCTTCCAGCAAACTGCTGCAGAAATAAAAAGGATGAGATCAAACATCTTTCCTCCTTCTTAAGCTGTACAGAATTTAACAGAGAGAAACATTATATTTTCTCTTGAAAAAAAATACTCTTTTCCTGATAGATAAATCACCTGCTGTTCACCACAGCTGGTGACTTTCTCATTAAATAATGTTCCATTTAATAATGTGCATCATTAGACTTAGATAATCCAGAACTTCTTAAAATTTCAGCAAACTCTCAGCCCTGGCAGAGTGGGCCGGGCCACTTTCAGTCCTCAAATCTGTTTTATCGATCTGCAGGCGACCTGATTTCGTATTGCCAGAAAGTAGTAAAAATTAACTTTTAGTTCTTGAGAAAATTCAGCCCTAAAGAAAACAGATTAAGTCTAAGAGCCTTGTCTTTAAGGACAATAACCATATAGTGCTGCTAATGGAAATGCAATTGAAGGCCCTTTGCTTGGGTAAGCATCCCTAACAGGATTGTTTAGTGTGCAATGATTTCGTCTGACGAAGTGACTTCACTGCAAATCAGCTTTAAAAGTAGATTTCTAATGAAGATTAACAAAGTAATATTTATCTGGGCTGTGTGCTTAAACTCCTGGACCATGCTGAGGACCTGGAGCCTGAGGTGCATGAAGGCAGCCTCTCCTTTAGAATTATTGCAGGGGTTTCTCTCTTGGGTCTGCTTTGCTCCTCGCCACAGCTTTGAAGTGTTTAAAGTGGAAGGAGGAGCATCTGGCCTGTTTGTCCAGCTCCTCATCCCTAACAAATTTATTTATAATAATTACTTTCTTGTGCCTCTGTAGTTCGAATCCAGTAGTTGATCTTTAGGTGGCGCAATGTCAACTCAGCGGGTTGAGATCTCTTTAGATGATTAAATCTGTCAGGGAAGAAAAGCTCTTCAATAAATGCATTTTCCTCCTAGTGTGTGGTCCTTATAAACTGAGAAGTGTGGGAGATTAATATCCACACCTGGCACCTACAGAGCTAACCCTATATTTAAGAGTTTTGTCCATTGGTCAGCTCAATCCTTTACAGGCAACAAGGGTCATTCTAGGAAGTGTCCCCCCAGCTCAGGTGTGATAAATGTTTTTGATTTCCCATCCCTTATCTGCTGAGTGAAGTTACACAGTGTATATAGTAACAGCCACATTTTTAAGATTTTCTATCATCTTGTTATCAGTAGAAGTTATAAATCAGAATATTCATCACTTTTAACTCTGCTCATGGTACCATATATATCTGCTGAAGTGTCTCTGTGGCTAGGGCAGGCTATATGTAGCTAAAATACCCAGAGAATTATGTTCACATCAGTGAACATAAAAGTATCATCAAGTTTTTCTGTAATAACACTTTTCAGCTGAATTGGCCATGCTGTGACCTCTGTTAAATTTATGGGAATGAGAGATTTGAGGCTTCTCCCTGGACTTTCAAGTTCTTGAATGATTGTGAGAAGAAAAGAATCATTTAGGGATCCCTTCAGTATAAAGTGCTGCAATTCAGAGTTTCCACGAGCCTTGGTGCTGATATGAAGAGTTATGTTTAGACCTGGGTAACCCTTCAGTTATCTCTGACAAAAACCAAGACATGAGTCTCTCTGAACCATATCTGGACAGATAAGGATTCAGAAAATATGTATAAATACAGTGAAGATTGGGTTCTGTCAAGCCTTCTCTGAGACATCTCAGAGGAAGAGTTCAAAGAAACTAATAATAACTCAATCTTTAATCTCCCAAAATCAGAGTAATATTTTTACAGGGATGCACCCATGTTTGCAACCCTCTCAGCTCTGTACTTTCCATCCCAATGAAAAGTACAGAGCTGAGAGGGTTGCAAACACAGTTCACTATCCCAATCCCTCTCCCGATTTCTGTGTAGCATTTCCACAGCAATCCAAAGCATTTGAGAGATATCACTCCACACTTGTTCCAGACAAACAACAGCAACATGCACCAAAAGTAAGATTCAACTTAGTTTTGTAGAAATGGTTCTTTCTGTAGTAAGCAGAAAAGTCATGGACATACAAAGTAACCCTGGCATAAGTGAGATGCACAATTCCATCTGCTCACTGCTGCAAGGAGTTTTTTTGGTAGCAATACAGACAGCACTGGAAAAAGGTTTTGTTGGGTGAGCCACCTCTGCACAGCACCATTTCCCAAGGTCGGATGGAGGGGATGCTTTGTGTGTTTGTGTCTCACCACACAACACTGCATTTTCCTGGCCTTTCTGATAAAAGGACTTGGCAATGCAGCAGGGGAAGGAGACTTCTTCCCTGGCATTGTCCAGTCTGACACTGAATATTGAGTTTGGCTGAGAGTTTTTGGTGGGTGAGGCAAAGACGGTGCCACAAAACGCATCTGGGGAAGTTCCCAGGGGAGGAATTAGGAAGGAGAGAGCAAGCTGGGTTTGGCAGCATGGGGGGTGTGGAGAAGAGCTGTGGAAGGACTCAAATCTGACTTTCAAAGGGGAAGATAAAAAGGGAATTTTCCTACGGATCCAAAGGAGCTTCTGTAGCTACAGATTGTTACCCTGGGAAACCTCACTGGACTGAGAGCAAGGGAGGAAGAAAGGCTGTGCCATGCACAGACATAATGAGCAGGGATGAGATTTGTCTGCAATTTCCATGTTTCACCTGGCAGAACCAACCTTTCTTTATCCTGCAATAGCCTGCTGTCCAACAGCACTAACTTTGAAGTTTAAAAGTGCTGTTGGTGTTTTGGAGTTCTTTGAGCAGAAGGTAAAGACATCTCCCTCACACTCCTCTGAACACCTTAATGTCTTGTCACAATTTAGGTGTGGGCTTGGAGATTTTGTGCCATTGAGGGTTTCTTTTCCCAGAGTTATGTTACAAAATTTATTTTAATTCCAAACTGGAAAATGTACAGGTATGTCTTACTTAGTTCTTCTGATCTGTAGAAATCTTGCCAAAATCTTAAAGCTTATGGAGGCTGTAAAATTGAAGCAAACAACTTAAACATTTGAAGCTTTACAGCCAATCTGGGGTTAATAACTTGAAATCTAACATTTTAAATCATTCTTTACTATAGCTAGCAAATCTATCTGCATTTTTTGCTTCCAGACTTAGTCTACTTGAGAGTAGTCCATGCAGTATTAAAGAATATCTTTTCCACAAATAATTTAATTTTAAAAAGGGGGTTTTGTTACATCTGGAGGTCACTGTGTAAGTTCTGTGTACACACATCCTTTAGAAGATTGCTGCAGACCATTTAGAAGAGCATTCAAAGAGTTACCCAGTGTATAAATGAAATGGAAGGAATGAAAGCACTACCTGGAATTTTTGCATTAGTGGTGAATGACTCTCATTATGTTTAACTTTCACTGATAAAGGAGGTTTCTCTTGCAGTATTAGGACTCTAAAAATACACTGCTGAAACCACAGTTGTGTAAACACCTGTGATAAATACTTTCTCAAAGGTCACAGAACAAGCCTTTAACCTTGTGACGTCAGCGTAGATTTATTGTGATATTATGGCTTGAATTTTCGCAGCAGCAGGCAAGGAAATTTCATGAGTAAGGATCTCACAGTCATTAGTTGATAAGAAAGAGAGGAAAAGATCTCTCAAACCCACCATGGCTGTGGTGAAAGCCCAGTGGAAATGCTGATCATTAAGGTAGCTCTAGATAATTTTCCCTAGTGTGTAATTTGCAAGACTAAAATTAGAGCTCTGGTGATGTGTGCATTGACACGTTGGAGGTTTTTTCACTGAAACCAAGGTGAAAGGCTCAAAGGTCAGAAACTGGCCATGGAAACAGTTCCCTGATCAGGGCTATAGGTTTTGTGCATGCCCAGTTCAGTACAGGCTGCCCTAAAGAGGAGGTGCCAATGGGTATCCATCTCTTGGCTATCCATCTGTATCTGTGGCTACAGACACATTTTGATAGTGAAATCATCTTGGGAAAACAAGCAAATTTGGTCAAATGGTGTGTGGCAATGGGATTCTTTGGCAACTTTCATAAGATCACTCAGGCTTTCCCCTGCCAGGCTGAAAGGCTTAAGAGCCAGTTTGAATCCAACAAAAACCTGCCAGCCTTGCTGGAGCTGCCCTGCTTTCCTTTTCCTTCGGTATTTTTCTGTTAGCAAAGGAATGTTTAATCATGCCTCTCTGCTTTAAAGATAACTGTGTGGCTTTCCCCTGGAGTGATTTTTAAAGTGGTTAATCAGAGGGACAAACCTGAAAAGGCAAGAAATATTTAATTAGTGCCTTTTCTTCTACTAGCCAGCAGTCCTAACCAGATGCCTTCACTTCTGAGCCATCCAAGTAATCAGCCTGGGTAACGTCACTGCATCTCACATCAGGCACCTGGCAAGTCCAACACTGACTGCATCCCAGAAAATGTCTGCTAAGGAAGGCTACTCCTGAAAATTACTTTCAAAACCTGAGAGTGAGCTTCACAGAGGGCTGAAAACAAACTGCTTTTTGTATGTTGAACTGTAATCCAGCCCTTACCACTACTAGGCACTAGTATCAAAAATCCTGCAGGAAACCAGCGTAATGAAGAATTAGTTAATGGTGGTTTTGTTTCAGGGGGAGAGAGGGAAAAGAAATGTCAGTAAGGAGAATAAAGAGCGTGAGGGATTTTCTCTCAGTGATGTGATTTCATGCAGCACAGCTTTCCAGCTTCTATTCAAAGTCACACTGACATCTTGGTATGCAATTTCAGTCAGCAGATCAGGAATTGTATGTAAACCCTCTGTCTTTATTCTTAATGAGATTTGCGTAAATAACTTGCTAGAAAGCGTGTTGAAAACATATAATTCACTCCTAAATATGAATGCAGATGGCAGGTAAGAGGAACTGAATTTACTAGCCTTCCTGCAGTGTGCTCTGCAATGGATAATTCAAATATATACCTATGATATTTTGGCATATTAGCTGCTCTGTGCAGAGCTGGCACTGGATTTTGTAATAATGATGTGTGTGCAGGACACACACATTTGCTATCTTGGGCACATTATTAGTTACACAGCACTGGCTGGGAGCCAGCTATACATCAGATATGTTTTAAGTTATGAGAAATGATCCTTATTTCTATTCTGGAAGCCATTGCTTTCCAGAAGAGCGTGGGTCTGGCTTGGCCAGATGGGGTTACCAGGCTTATTGCCCTCACCCCTGCTGCAGTGGGGGCTCAGCCTGCCCTCCACACGTGCCCTGGGCTTTATCTTTGTTCCTGTCGGTGTCTAGCCTAAATTCCCTTTTCAGCCACAACCACAGGAACCAGAGGCACGTGGAAGGGATTTGGTGACCAAGTGGGGCAGAGTGTTAGAGAAGTTCAAAACCAAATTTTATGCTCCCCAAAGGCTGACAGGTTTTACCTATCTGTCACTGTTCTGGCCTTTTTTTGGAACCAAGAGCTCTGTGCAAAAATGAGATTTCAAGTGCCCACCAAATTCAGAGGATATAGCATTTTAGTCTGTGCTCATTTCTAGGTAGATGCTGCTTTATAAAAATAAACTTGACGTGAATCTCTCCCTCCCACAGGAGCTAACGATGTTCCCTGCAGCACTCCTAGGCCCAAGTCATTCCTGTTTTATTGGCCCAGCTTCAGACAAAGGTTTTACCTCCCTCCCTCTGCAAACTTTGAAGCCTTTCTCACATAGTAAATATTTTTCTTTAGAAGCATTAAATCAGGAACAAAGATATTAGGAAAATATCTGCTTGACTTCAGCTTAATCTGTGTGCTGAGCTATAAATCTGTGCCTCTTGTTACCAATCCCTATTTTATGGACAATTCCTGCTATATCAATTTTATCAGGGTAAGAGGAGTAGTCATAGAAGCGAAAAAAGAAAACCAAAATACCCCAAGCTCTAATGAAACATATATTGTGCAATCAATATACTACAGTAGTTTCTGAGGAAGTTTATATTCTGAACAACAGACCAAAATCTCCTTTATAGATTGCCCTTGCAAGAAAGAATTTGTCAGTCCATCCAAGATACATCTGAGGCAAGAATGGTGTAAATATTCTCCATGTGAGAACCAAACAACCAGACAAAAGTCAAAAATGAGACCAGGGCTTCCCCTTGATAGGGTGTAGTTCAAAAATGCCTCTTGGACTCTGCAACAGGAGCATCAGTCTGTTGATAGTGTTCAGAGGAGGAGCTGGCCAAAATGAATGGGGTTTTTTAGAGGCAACTGTCAGCTGGTGTGATGTGAGTATATTGTAGCAAGATTCTGAGAGCTGTCATGATTGCTTGGAAAAAGCAATATAATTTCAGGCCAACTAATTTAATCCTTTTGATGCCAAGAGATTTGCTCCTGCTAAGTCCAAACACAGAGATATCTCACCAGCACTTTTATTAAGGCAAACTATGTGAAAGGTTCACTCCATTTTGATGGACAGATTTATTAGGGAAAGGCAATAATTTGTTGAAGTCCTATTTTCATGCCAGTTCTGGGAATGATATTAAAGTTAGCTTCAAGGCCAGCTCTTACCATCTCAGGATGGTGTGGATTTGGTAAACTCCACCAAGAATCCTCTCAGCAGGGTTGTCAGTATTAGAAACGCAGCACATATCCATGCCTCAGGAATAAACAGAAATAAAGCTCTTCCCTAAAGTAACCTAACCAGAATTCATTCCCCCCTACTTTTTATTGTTTGGTTCACCTCTGTAAAGCTTTTCAGCATTTATATTCATTTCACACTGTCAAAAGCTGAACAGAAGTAAGATAACAAATGGTTCTGGTAGCAGCTGTCACCACCTACTGTCTGTGTATGCCTGTGTGAGTCTCTAAATGGAAATAAAGTACTTTAATAACACATTTTCTCTAAACTGTCCTCATGGATAAAGTTACTCTCAAATCAGCCCATGAACACTTTCCAATTCGGTGCCCACTTCAGGCTGCATCTCAGTCTCTCCTCTGCAGCCTGGGTAGGTATGCAGCACTGTGATTTAAAGACATTTCAGATGAAAAATACTTTAACAGCACACCTTCTCTGGCTGCTGCTTGCCTGCATGAGCTGCTTGTGGTGTTTGAGCCTTCTCCCAGCGTGCCTAATTTTGTGGCTGTAAATTAACCTGCCTGCCTATTGCATTTTCTTTTTTTTTTTTTGCTCCCTTGGCTCAAGCCAGGAGGTGTCCAGAGCCACAAATTAAACACGAGGTGCTCTGCCCTCCCTGCTCCTGCAGATTCCCTCCAGGAGCAGATGGCAGCTGGGAGGATAAATACCTCCAATTTCTGAGGGCCCTGAACAGAGCACAAACTCCATTTCCAGGGGAGCTCTCAGGTGCTGCTTTCCATGGAGAGAGGCGAGGCAGCGCCACCCTTTGCGTTTTATCTGCGCTCAGGTGTCACAGTGCCTGCAGGAGATGCAGGGAGCTGTGGGGGTTCAGGTGCCCTGCAGCATTGTTGGCCTGGAGAAAAGCCCTTTTTGGGTCCAGCCAGCAGAGAGATGACATGCCCTGATCGCTCATGATGGTGGCTTTTGAGCCAGCGCCTTTCAAGATGGGTTCAGGCCTCCCCCAAGGTTGTTCTAAATATATATTTTCTCTTTTCTCTCTCTTTTTTTCCCCTCCCTTATGTTACCTACTGAACACACAGTCCTTGTCTGTGTTTCTTGGTGACTGTAAAACCTGTGGTTTGCATCTGCTTAGGTCAATGAGGCTTTTGGTTGCAAGTGACAAGTGGTGGGTGATTATTTTTCATCAAGTATCCTGCTTAACATTTACAAAGCATGGAGAAAATGCTTGGTGCTTTTTGAGCCCCTGTCACCTCCAGGTAAATAATTTAAAAGCATGTGAAGAAGCCAATTAGAGTTAATTAGAAATTGACTGATCTTCTTTGGCATCAAAATTATTGGGAAATATGGCTTATCCTTTCTGGAATACAGATTTTGCTCTTGTACACACACATGAGTGAGGAAAGATGTTTTATGGTCAACTTGTAGTATTCCTTTGAGGAAAAAAAGCACTTTATAAGCCATATATGTAAGAGCAGTTCAGGCAAGAGCAGGAGCATGAATCCTTACTGACACAATGCAGTTTCTCAGCTTTGTTTCACAGTGATGGGCATGCTGGAAATGTCTACAAGATTAATGGATTCAAATTCAGTGATCAGAAAATGGGAGCATGTCCAAATGGATTCATTACAACAGATTCCCACTTTATCTGTTGCACAAGCCAGGTTTGAGCCATCTGCAAGCTTCACATTCCTGCTCTAAAATCTTCTGCAGCTATAAAAGACAATAAGTATCAGTAGGGAAAAAAAAAAATCAATTTCTTGGCTTTGCAGCCTAAAATATAGTGATGGGACTACAGGGAGAGAAAAACTGCTGATTTTTTTTTTCTTATTTTTCTTTTTTTAAGCAAGTGAAATGAGTAGGCTGTATTTAGGAAACAACTTTTTTTTTTATTAGAAGTTTAAAGAATATTTCTGGAGAGTAAAGTCAGCATCTCACACTCAGGCTTTGGGGAGGCGTGGTCATTTTTGATGGAAGTTTCTCGAGGACCTGTGCTGATGATAAGATCATTTCTGAATCTGATTTTTAGCTGCAGAAAGTAGATTCTCCCAATCAATTTATTGCCTTTAACGCACTCTCCCTTGAGGATTTTCATGGTGTTGGGCTGTGTCTGGTCACTGCAGTGCTCCTTGAGTGAGAGAGGGCAGGGAAAACTCTACAAAGTCCCACTTTGTACCCTTTTTTTCCATTGGATGGCCAGGAATTCCAGTCTGTGTGCTGCAAAGGAAGGGAATGCTCTCTGTCCTGCCTTGGTGGCTCCTTGGCTGCAGGAGGAGGTGAGGGTGGGCAGAAATGTGGCTGTGCCCACATCCAAGATCCTCAATCCTGCAGTGCTCCCAGGGCTGCCCTGTCGCTACAGGACACGAAAGAACACAAACTCACCACTGTTCTCAAAGTGAAGGGAAAAAAGGGAAGTTTATTTTTCTGACTCCAGCATTTATAGATTTCCAAAAGTGATGGTGGATTGGAGGGTGACAGTGACACCTCTCCAATGGCACTGGTCAAACCAACAGTCCATCAACTCTCTCCTCCTCCATAAAGGAATGCAAAACAATGAGTTATTTACAGAAAGTGTGTGAGAAAGTTCACTGCAAGAATGTCAACGTCAGAAGGCTTAGAAAATCTTAAAAACCAAGGGTGACGCTGCCCTTCAGCCCTGATGCCAGGAAAGCTGCCTGTGCCTCCCTAACGTGCCCAGCAGCAGACAGGCTCCTGGAGATGAGCTGCTGTTTGTATTTATAGAGAAATACTCATTTTTTTGCTTCTCACATTAGGGAGCTGATGGAAGGCTTGGTTGGACCACGCTGCCCTCTCTCTGGATAGGTGTGAAATGGTGTCCCCAAGGCTCTGGTGCCACTGCCACAGTGCAATTTTAGCTTTCTGCTGGTATTTTTGCCTGGAAGGGGGCGTGTGGCTGTGCCAAAGCCTGTGAATGGCAGGGCAATGAGCTGCAGGAGAGCTTACCTGAGCTCACAAGGAGTGCAAAGGAGATGCCACTGGGGCTCCTCTTGTGCCTGCCACTGCCATCTGTGGGAAATGGAGGTGTCCCAGCCTGTGGAAAAGGCTGGAATGTCTCCCCAGCCTGGTGAATTCATCAGGCTCCCTTTGCCCACACATGGGAAGTGTTTTCAAGTGTTCCCTGCCTCAGAAATTCCACACCAAAAGCTGTGTGCACACGTGCTGTGGGCTTCCTCCTGTGCACAGCAGCCTGGCACTTTTCTCATTCATTTTTAAATCACGGGGCAGGATTATTTGCAGAACAACAGGGTCTGAAATATAAATCTGGACAGGTTTTAAACAGGCTGATGGTTCTGAAGTTTATTGTGCTGTCTGATATTAGGAGATTAGTGTGAGACAAGATCTTTTGATCCTCAGGAAGGTTTAATGTTATTTTGTATCTAGGCTGTTAATAATTGTCTAGAGGTCTTATAGAGATGCGTACATTATGTGGTTTTCACTGAGGTTTTAAGCTAGAGAGTGATTTCTCATACCCTTCCAGATGTTCAAGTCCTATTTCCCTACATTCCAACAGATGGATGCCAAAAATTTTAGGGAAATTTGCAATGTTTCTCAACGTGGTGTATTTATAATATTCTCTATTACAGAAAAGTGAAGACTGTGTCCTAATTTCTGCAGTTATTTTCCTCACCAGCAACAGAAAGCACTTAATTCTTAAGCCTTAACAGTGAGAGTTCTCCAAGGGAGCATTATTTTTTCCTCTCTTAGGCCAGCTTTAATGAAGCTGACTAAGTCCCTCCTGATTATTGAATGGTAGCTAAGTAGTGCAGAAATAGTGAGAAACCACCAATTCTTCTCCTGCTAACTCTGCCTTCCTGATGTCAGTGGTAATCAGCAGCATGCTGTCCAACACATAAAAGCTCTAAATTAAACAAGCATTTCTATTTTCATTTCTAATAAATTTGCTTTGGTTTTTTTCCCCCAATCCAATAATTTTAGTGCTGGTTGTTCAGAGATGCCTGTTATTTGCATGTTTGCAAAACAACATGATCTAAAGAATGACAATATGACATGAATCCATAGATTGATCTAGGAAAGACACTTTGGATTAAAGAACAGCCAATAACTGCATGATATTTGCAACATTTAAGTTAGCACTTGCTTTAGGGATATTATTCAAATTTAATGCTACGCACACATTTTTCTGGATCAGGATCTCTAACTCAAAATTTTTGCAATGTCAGACTAAAGGCTTAATTTCCTTAAGTCTGAAAGATCTCTGGAAATATTTTGCACCAGCAACCATAACTTTGAATTTCCTGACCTTTGAGCTTATTGCATGTCATGTGTCTCTTCACCCCCACAAAATGCAGAGGAGTTTTTGTTTATTTCTTCAGAAAACATTGAGCAAAACAACCGCAGTTCCAATCCAGCAGCTCAAGTTTGCTGCTTTTCTCTGCACCATCTCCAATTTGTCTCCATCTGAACAAAGAGGCAAATTGGAGACAATACAAAGTAAACCAACAAAAATACAGAGGTTTAGAAAACATGGCCTGGGAGGAAATACTAAGAGCACTGAATTTATTTAATTCAGAGAAGACTGGAAAGAGATCTGCTAAGAGGTTGCAGAGAGAATGGGGTGGCTAATTGCCCTTCATGTCAAATAAGGATACAAAACCATCATGGGCTATTTTGCAGCATGAAAGATGGGGAGAATTCTCCATCAGCTTGCTGATACAGAGAAGTCTGTCTCACTGGAGGTTTTTAGGAAAGTACAGAAGTGTCTTTCAGGGATGTTCTGTGTTTTGCTTCAGAGGAGAGCTGGATTAGGAGACTGTTGAGAAACCCCAGCCCTACAATTCTGTGATTCCCCAAGCACTCTGTCCACAATTCCAGGAAGAAATTCTATAATCTCCAGCTATTCTCTCACCACCTTTTCATCTCCTCTTAGGAGGAGTCAAGTCCTTCTTTCTTCTCAAGTGACAACTGTTTTTGTCCCCATCACAGCTCATTTCTTAGTGTAAGGGGGGAAAAAAGCACTAGGAAAGGGCAACACTTTCTGACCTTACTCACTCACTGCTACAATATTTATTGCTTTAAAATAAAGTGCCTTCAGTATGGTGAAGAAAAAAAAAATAGAAATAGGATATTTGCTTGCCAGCTGAAAACCTTTAACATGTCAGAAATTCTTCTGAATTAGGTTTGGCAGTACAGTGCTGAAACAAGTGTAGTTGGACCCCTTTTCAGGATGTCAAGTGCAGAGCTGAAGTGATTGGGGTCAGAGTGGAGATAAAACATTAGAGAGAGTCCAGAGAGTGCAGCTTGCAAGTTCTCTATTCTCATCACCAGCCATATTCCTGTAAAGTAGAAAGTGGCTTTTTTTTTCTTTTTTTTTTTTTTCCTGTTTTATTTTATTTGAGAGGCAGACACTGGCCTTTAAAAATCCTTACAGCTACTAAGGGGTTTTTTTGCATCATGTATTGTGGAAAAAGTCAGGCCCTCATCTGCACCAGTAAATGTTAGCAGCCAGGTTAATTGTGAGGATATAGGGCATCTTTCAAGGTTTATAAGACAGCTGAGCTCTTGGAGATATTGTTTGCACAATGCTCTAATGCTGCCTCTTTGAAAGCAGCCTTTGGCTGCAAAGTGCTACTATTTAACAGGTCTAACACTGCTGAAAATCGAGACACTGATGCCATTATTAAATTTCATGCTGCACACAAGCAAACAGTTTATCATAGTCTGTTCCCAGCATTTGTAATCCAATTTTTGTTATCTGACATTGTTTAAAAAAGAGGGAGAGGGAGAGAAAGATACCGTACATCAATCTGATAAAAATGTTTAAATAACTGGTACTTTTTTGTGATTATGTTGGTTTTATAGCAGCATTATGGAAACACGACAGGGTAACTAAAATCTGATTACGTCTAAGTCCTTGCCCATTATGTGATTATTATGAACCATGACTTCTGCTGGCACATTATGAATTACATGGTCATAATACAAGGGATTTCCAATATAATTAACTGAGATTAGCAGCACTGGAGAAATCTGGGAATAATGATACAACTTTGAACAATCAGTTTTACTGTAAGTGCTGCTGGCTCTGGCTTCCAGGAAACAGGAGGCTGGGTGGCTGGAGCAGTGACCCACCTGCTGGGCTTTCCTACACCTCCTTTCTCTTCCCTCCCCTCTGTGAAATTAATTGCAACCTTGCCAGAATGGTAGGTGCTCACTCTTTTACTCTTTTCTTCTCATATTGTACTGATAAAACTCCAGGCTGGATGAGAGATTTTGAATAAAGTCAAAGGTCTGTAGATCCCTCCTTTAGGGGGCTCAGCCTGAAACTGGAAAGGGCTCTGCTTTTGAAAGCCCAGAAATAACTACTTATCAAAGAACAGGGCTGCTTGAGACAGCTCAAGTTTGAGTACTTGGAGGCAGAAAAGTCATGAAAATCACAGATTAGTTTCAAAGATCATTGCCAAAGTCGTATTATTCCTCGAGTATCTCAGGCAACCAAGAAACCTTTTCCCACAAAACCTCAGCTCTTGGATTCTTGGCTGCTGAAGACGAAGCCATCTGAATCCCAAGGGGGCTGCTCACTAATGGGAAGGAAAAGGATTTAGATCCAGCAGCCATATTCTGGCTTTGGAGGGAAAAGGGAAACAGAGGGCATGATGGAAATACTGTAGGGGGAAAAAAGAGGCTAAACTGGACTTTTGTTTAACCAAAGGATTAAACATTAGTTGCACTGCTGTGTGGACAGCTGGGGCAGAGTGGGAACTTCCCCGACTATTGAGATATCGTTTGTCCCTGATAGAGCTGAGATTAAAAAACAGAGCATTTATTTTCACTTTTTGTCCTTTTGATTTCTCCCTACATAAATACAGTAGGAACCTTAGAGAAAAATAAAAAAATTACCTGAGATTTTTTTGGTTCAGTCCAGTGCCCCCCCTCCTTCCGCTATTTATGAACAGCTCTAAATTTTGGGATTTCTCATGCAATTGCATCTCAGGATTTTTATTGAACCCTGTGAATCCCAGGATGGTGCTCCTTGCTGACATGGATTGTGTTGCTTTGCACTCCCTGTGCTGGGTGGTTCTGCTGGTTTCTCCCTGTGCCTCCAGGGCTGGGGGAGCCTGGCCACTGCTGCTGCTCCTGCCTGGAGCAGGGTCCTGTGGGGCTGCTCCTCAATGTGCTGCAAAGGGCTGTCCTGAGGAGGTTTTTTGGAATGTTGACATGCTTTTTGTGTGATACCAATCCTCACAAACTCGGCAAACCCAAGGGAAATGTCCACCTCATCATTTCAGACCAACTCTGCTTCTATTTCCGTTAGTTTTGACACAGAAATATGAAGTGGAAGTCTTGGGAATATCCACTTGCCTGTCTCTAATGGTGTTTCTTCTTTTGTCCTAGCTTGTTTTTCATTGTTTTCCAATTTCTGTTCAGGGTTTGCTCTGTCTGCACCATTTCTTTTGTTGTCTTTCTTTCTGTTTCCCTGCCTTCTTCCATGACTGAAAGAAAAATAGTGAGAGATGAGGGGATAATTGTGTGATTTAAGGTAATTTCAGCAGACTTTTTCCAGCGATGTGCTGAGCAATCACAACCCCCATTGAGTTCAGTGGGGATGGAAAACCACGGGCCCTTCCCAGGCAGTGCTGTGCACTTGTCAGAATAGAGCTCAAAGGAATCATATTTATAGCAAGCTATTTTGAATGGCAGCAGTAAAGCAGCTGGAGAAGGCTAATGTACTTGAATCTGGCAGCAATTTTACCTGTTCGTAAGACATTCAATCCCTTTTTAAAACAAACCATAGCACAGCCTAAAGATTGGAAGCTGAGTTTTCCAGTCCTGGCTTCAGCACTGGGCAATTTAGGAAATTCTGATTTATCTTGACTGTGCAGTGGAGTAGGGAGACTCCAGGCAGCCCAGCCCCAGCTGAGGGTAAAAAAACTTTAAAACCTTATGTTTTAGGTTTTTCTGTTCTGTTTTGGTGTGCAGCTTTAGCTTTAAATTAAGTGACACTAGGATCTTTTCACAGGGTGGTGGAGACAAAACAATCCCATTCCAGCTGGAGACTCAAGGACAATCTCTTCAAACTTCAGGCCCAAAGCATGAACAATGTGAAAAGAGGAGGGTGGGCAAGCAAGCAAGGAGGATGAATCTTCATAATTTGAAGCCATTAATTGGACAGTTAATTCCTATAGGCAAATGGACTAAATCTTATAAAAATGTGAGATCTCGTGACCAAATCCTCTTTTGCTGCCATCTTGGAGCCTTCTGGGCAGAGCCAGGACTGTGGCTCTGGTCCTGCCAGGGTGTGGCCTTTGAAGGCACTTCAATAAATCTCCACTTTATTCCTCTTAGCTCCATCTAGCCTCTGTTCCAGCTCCTAAAGGCATCAAGGGGATGAGCCCTGCTGGTCTTGGTGCCATGTCATGCCAAGGACATGGACGTGGCTGAGATCATGGACAGGACTTTCTCAGGCTCCTGGGTGGGCTCCTCACTGAGGGTCTGACAGAAGTTTGGAAAATGAGTTTGCAGCAGATATAAGTTTGCAGGAGTTTCCCTCTGAGCAGCCACACAGTGCTGAGGAGCCTTTTGAGGAGAATTAGTGGATTTTCCTCCTTGCCAGAATGCTGCCAAAGGCAAAGCTCTGCATCTGGTGGGGGGCTGATACCAGTGTGAGTGGGAAATTGGCTGGACCAAACTGAATTTAAAAATAATTTACCATGGAATGAAAAAAAGAGAACAAACTGTGAAATGCAGACCAAGGGTTCTTTGGTCACTTGCAGACATTTCTCTGATGGACCAGAGAAGTGACCTTTGCTGCATCAAGTGGATTTACACTGTTCCTGTTATATTTTTAGTTATTCAAGCTGATTAGCTTTGGGCTGTTCAATGGATGCACATTGTATCAGGCAGCCTCTCTTTAACCACTATCTCAGTGAAAAAACCCAAACCCATGTCCAGGGCAAAGCTTTTAAAAAATCATTATCTTTGTCAGTTAACTATTTTCCCAAGGCTTATGTTAAAATATCTGGATTTTATTTTGGAAGTGTTTACTGTAAAATGCTTCTAATGAATCTCTAGGCAGGGGAATATATCTATTGACAATTTAGTGCTGCAGTAGAAGGAAACCACTCTAAATTTGGGAGCTCTCAGGAATGATTTTCCTGATCTATGATAAGCAAATTCAGCTTTCTGCAAATCTGAGGGTTAATCTTTGCTAAGAGATGTCTGAACCTGGCACCAGCAGCTACTACAGACAAGTGTTTTGTTGGGTCTATCACTGAGGAAATCTTGTCTCTCAAAATGGAGAGCCTTACATGGAAAAAATATCTGCATGCAAAAGGAAAATAACATAATTTGTCTTTGAAAATCTTCTGGTTTTGTCTCTTAATTTCCCAATCTACCCAACAAAACCTTCTTGGGGAGAGTGGCCTGCCTACTAGATAATGTAAACTTACTATGTGCATAATTTTATGAACCCTATTACTTATGCTTTTTGTTCTGTATCTGGTTTGATTCTGCTTTCAACACCTTCTCCTATTATCTCACATCAGATTAGGGAAGAACCTGCTGATAAATCACACTGGCATTTCAGCTGGCACCTAGTTGTTAAATTCTTTGCCAGTTCTTTGATGAGCCCTTTTTTCTTCCGAATTTAAACTTTGATTTCAACCAAAAAAGCTTCTGGCCTTGCAGATGTGAAGGGAAACCTTTCTAAATACCAAAGGCTGCAGTGCTTTCTTCCTGAATCTCCATACAGCAAGGCAGAACCTTTCAGCATTGATTGGAGTGGAGTGACAGGAGAGAGGAATTTCTTTCAGTAGTTCCCAGAGGGGATTAAGCTGCTTTGAAACTGGACCATTCCATTGCTGCTCCCAGCTCTTTGGGACGTGAATTCTGGGGGGCTGTGCTGCAGAAAAGGGTCTGTTTTACCAGCCTCAGCAGAAGCTGTCAGTAGAGAACACAAGCTGCTGTTTCTGGGGGTCACACTTGCCTGTCACAGCAGAGTCCGTGGAGAGAGAAGTAAATGGGAGGAGGGATTCCCTCTGGAATCATACTACTGGTTCATACCCTGCCATGATTTGTAGGTCTGGGGAGGCTGGGAAGCCAAAGGGGGACTTTGAGTACATTCCTTACTTTGAAACACATTCCCTACCCCAACCAAGTGGCAGCACTCCAAGGAGAGCCATGATCCAAGTTGGAATGCACCCCATAAAATGCCCTGCTAGAGCTCAGAGACAAATCAGTCAGTGGAGAGAGCAGTAATTCTCTCTCCCCCAGCCCTGATCAGAACTGGCAGAGATTGCTGGTGCCTCTGTTTTGGTTTGTTTTCCCTTCCCCTGCAGCACGAGCAGGAGCTGCCTTGCTCAGGGTGGCCTGGCTGGACCCCAGGGGCCCATCTGTGCTTTGTGCTCTCTGCTGTGAATGTCCAATGCTGCACAGCTCCTTGGGGATGGCACCACAGCCTTTCTCATCCCCAGTTATAGATGGATAATGAGATGATTGGCTCTCGCAATTAAGGGATAACTATCGTGTGAATATTAAGAAAAGCTTTAGTGATGTATAGTTATGTTATTGTAGTTTAGATGTCCTCTGTTCTCCCCATAGCTCCCTTTCCCCCCTGTATTGTTGCCATCACACAGCCTGGGCTGTCTAGGACAGGTACAAAGAAGCTGCACAGGTGTCCCTTGCATGGGGCAGGTGGGAATGGAAAAGCTTGGGGGTGCTTATGGAGTGAGGCATGGCAACACCTGAGCTCCAATCCAGTTACAAGAAAGCAATCTCCACTGATAACTGGCAAAGAAGAGCTGACTGACAGATTTTGGGGAGGGCCAGGGCTGGCTGATGCAACCCCCAGGGGTATAAAAGACTGAGCATCCATCTTGATGAACTGACCACGCGGTGGCAGCTCCCAGCGCTGCAGCTTTTTCTTTAGGTAGTCTCTTGTTGTTTTTGTTAAGGTTTAATAAACCTCTTTAAATTTTCAAGGTGAGCAGCTGTTTCTCACACCAGCATGGTTGTGTCTTCAGCACAGGTGCATTTTGTGCAGATTCCCCATCTGTCTGCAGCTGTGCTGCCCCATACCCCAGCATGGCTGATTCCCCCTGCCCTAAGGTGTGTGACAGCTCCCAGACTGGTGTCGTGCTCAGGCAAGGATGGGACTTTTCCAGAAAGTTAAAGGAGCCGAAGTCTTTCATCTCTAAGAGCCCCTTTCTCCCAAAAGGCTGTTTGAAACCACAGGGCAGTCATCTGCCACAGTCCATTGCAGACCAGCTTGTTGGAACGGGCAAAACTGCGTCTGAAACTGGAGCAGGAGCAGGGAAATGGCCCCACTGGTGCTCGTGTTATCCCACTCCCTCAGGGTCCTCCAGGACAGAGAAACACAGAGCTCTAACAAAACACATCCAAAGCCCCACAACACACAGGTCGTTAGCTGCCCTCCTCTGTAATAATTTCACTTATATTGAATTTCAGATATCCTGATCCATCTCTAAAGGTGAGGATGGTCCCGTTTTATCACTTAAAAATGAAGGAAGATTTATCTGAATTAGATTTACAGACAGACTTTCTGAATGAGCATGGGCTCTGACAACAGCTATGCTGAGATCTGAACTGGAGATTTTTCCAGTCCATCTTTCAGCAGGATGACTTTTTAAGCACTTCCTTTACTGCTGAATACCACAAAGGCTCAGACAATCTATTGATGATGAAGGTCAGCACCTCCTTAGCAGCCCATAAAGTGAGTCTCTCACAATCAGGTTTCAGACTTTTTAAGATTCTAGCCATTTCTTTAGGCAATGAAGCAACCTAGTTCTTTTATCTTGCTATTTTTATTGTTTGAAAGCCTGAGTCACATCTGATCTTTTTTATTTTTAGTTTTCTTTTGGGAGAAAAAAAATCCAACCCTTAATGTATCTTTTTTTTTTTTGTTCAGTAGTCTTGTTTCTTTGTGATAGACATAAGTAATGGCTCATTCACTGCAAATTCAGGACTCCTTACATTTTTCTTGCTGTGATAAGGGCACACTTGCCATTATTACAGCTGAATTGTCCACGTTGCTGCAGTAAAGGTTTTGTCAGCACTTCCACTCTAAACACTATTTTTACTCACTGCATTTAACCAGTTTATAAAAAAAGCCCCCCAATAAATTTGGCTCCGGGCTGAAATTTGGCAAGGTTAATCGTGGTCTTTTCATAGTAGTTTGCAGGGTTTTAACCATATTACCCTAACTGCTATTTGAGGCTGAAACTTCTGTATCAATTGTTTATGTGATGCTGAGCAGAAAAAGCACTAAACTCATTAGGCTATAAAGAGAAATATTAAACTGTGTTAATAATTACTGTTCACAGCTGCCAGATAGTTCACTAGGCACCCATGCAAAGACAGTTAGCTTAGGGTCCAGGTTAAGTTTAGGGTTAATATTCAAATTAAGACAACTCCAAATCCTTCTGTTGCTCACAATAGCTTGTGGTAGTTAACTAAAGTGGAGAATAAATGTGACTGAACCAGAATGTAAGAAGCAAATCCTGGGTAAAACACCTATGGTGTCTGTGAGGATAACATGAAAAATGAAGTGGGAAATACAATTAAAATAAAGGAAAGAAGTTTCCACCAGGGGTGTTAATACTGTGTCTGTCATTGGCTTCTTGCACAGTGCTCCAGTGCAGAAGGGAAAGGGAGCATGAAGATCATGTAATGTGTGCAGGAACCCAGGGTGCCCCTATGAAATACTTGGGCATTGTTTAGGCAAAAAGAAAAAAAAAAAAAAGATAAATTCCTCTTCCTGCCAGTATTGGATCATCTTGAATAGTAATGGATTTGTTTCCTCCCTCTGAATTTTTCCCCTTTTCCCCTTCTATGTTTTATCTGGCTTATTCCTTGAAGGAAGGATGCAGCCAGCCATGGTCTTGCAGGGCTGCCCCCGATTTAAAAAAAGAGATTTAAGAGTCTGCTTCTTCCAGCTTCCACCCTTCTCTTCCAGTGCTGCAGCTCCTGGTGCATTTCTGTGCTAATTAAAACAGCTCAGGGCAAAGAGATTCACTAAAGTACCTGGGATCCCAGTTAGTCCATTTCATTTGGCACTGAAGCAGAAATATATACTGACCCAGGATGGAAGCCATAGGAGAGGGGAAAAAGGGAAAACCAGGAAACTTCTGCTCCTCTGCCCAAAACCCATCACCTGCATTTCTTTGGTTTTCAGGCTTAGACAAGGCTGCATTTTTGGGCACATGGCAGCCAATCTTCAATGAGCACTAAAACAATTTTTTTAAGCTTTAAGGAAGTTGAAACCAGGACAGGCAGCATCTTTGGAAGTTCTAGTTCTCACTGAAATGGGTGAGCCAATCTCACAAAATGGCTAAATAAAGCTCTTAATATTTTCAATTTCCTTGGAGCCTCTTCTCCTCCATGTATTCTTTAAAGTGTTATTTTAAAACTTCTGCTGTGATGCTCAGTAATATAAACTGCCAACAATTTAACACAAAATTAGGCACCTCAATTAACTATTTATTGCTGTAGAGATGCTCAAGGATCTTACTAACAAGTTGTTTGAATAAAATTAGAGCCATAAAAGGACAGTAGGCTAACAACTACAATTATAATTCAAACCCAAGAGGAACCAATCTCCCTAGCAGCACGTCTCAGGACAGCAAGGCAAAGCAAACAACATCAGTGATCACAACCTGGAGGAAGGAAAAGGAAGATTCAGCGTGTAGTGAGGGCTCGGGATGCGTGGTTGGTAACGGGTGTGACTAGGGAGAAATAAAGAGAGGAAAATTGAGGATGTTTTCTGCGTATGTTTTTCAGGCTCTGCGTAACTGTCTTCCTCACACTCCCTCCTAGGGATACACTTCCTGTGGAAGTGTGGGAGGAAAATGCCGGGGGACAAAAGAGGCAGCAGGGAGAGCACTCCAGCTCCTGCAGTGATGTCATCCCAGTGCCATCAGCACAAGCCCCGCATTGTCAATGAGGGAAAAAGGGTCCCTGCCCGCATCCAGAGGGAGCACAGCAGTTCGGTTCCATGGCTGAAGGGCCACGGAGAGGAAAGAGGGAGAGAAAAATGGGAATTTTAAAATGGGGAAGGGTTTTACGGTAGGCTCCCGAAAAGTGGAGTTGTGCGAACGAGTAATTGCGAGGATGTGTGTGTGTGTGTGTGCCTAAGGTGCAAACAGCGCTGTGAGCTTAGGGTAATCCCTAAATGAAAAGGAATACAAAGATTGGTCCTACCAGTGAGACTCTGTGCTGAAAAAGCCTGAGATTTTTTTCTATATTTTTTTTTTTTTTTGGTACTGCAATATTTCCTAATTCTGTTGGGAAGACAAGAAAGCAATTTTTGAAGAGATTACAAAGCAAACGTCCAAGTGTCCTACTTGCTCTCATTCTGAAGGAGATGAAGAACTATTGATTTTCTGAAAGATTGCTTTGAAATGGTGGGAGCTGAGTACTTGTAAGGAAGGAGTGCAGAGGGGCAGAGCTTGGTTGAGGAGAGTTGCTGCAGACTGTGCTGTGGGCTTGATTAGGTCTGCCCACATGCTATTAAGAAGCCTGAATCTCAGAAGTGCTCTGGGCAGCCCTGCCTCCAGGATGAGGCAGGAATTCAATGAGAGCTCACAGCGCAGAGAGGGCTCTCTTCACATCCCTGTGGGAGGGAGGCAGCCCTCGGAAAGCCCAAACCCAGAGGAGGTGTTTCCACCCCTTGTGCAGCGCACCAAACACAGCAGCTGCCAGATCTGTGGCAGGGAAGGCGCCTCACACCTTGCATGGCCAGCGCTTGGCTCAGACACAGAGAGCTGGGCTGGGCACAGGTCCTTTCCTGCTCCAGGACCTGACAAACAGCTCACCCTGACCAGCCCCACTGCTGCTCACCACCCCCGGAGGGGTGTCCCCTGCCTGTCCCCTCAGCTTTGCTCATTAACCCTCATTAATTGAGAAGAGGTGCGTGAAAACCCTCATTAATTGAGGTGTGTGAGGTTAGAGGTACCATTTTAGCTGCTTCTGCTCCCCAATGCAAACCACCACCGCTGAATCTTGTGAGGTTTTGTGTCGCAAAAAGTTAGCTGCAACAGCCAAGCTCCTAGCTAAGACCACCCCATCAGAACAAAGGCAATTTTGGTGGAGGTACTTCCTTCTGGTTACGCTTTGGATGGGGCTGGGGTGTACAGAAAATTGGCAAGTCAATAAAAACACAAATTAAAATCAAATCAAAGCAAGGGCATGTAGTGATAGGACAAGGGAGAATGACTCAAAGACAGTAGATTTAGATATTGGGAAAAAAATTTCTGTGCTGTGAGGGTGGTGAGACCCTGGAGAGGTTTCTCAGAGAAGTTGTGGGTGCCCCATCCCTGGAAGTCTCCATGGCCAGGCTGGATGGAGCAACCTGGTGCAGTGCCAGGTGTCCCTGCCCATCCCATGGCAGGAGGGCTGGGACCAGATGAACCTTAAGGTCCCTTCCAAGCCAGGCCATTCCATGATTCTAAATCAGTGCTAGAACTTCAGTCAGTAACTTTATTGGAAAGTAAGAAATCTAGTACCTTCCTTTGTGTGCCTAATTCTTTTCTCTGGCAATAACAAAATCCACAAAAACTCCTCAAATCAAAGTCAATCAAAAGAAGTAAGAGGGAGGAAAGGAAGGCATGAGAGTGGGAAGAAGGAAAGGAAGCCAGCAAGATACTTAGAAACGAAAGGAAAGTTTAAAAAAGGCCATCATATCAAGATGCAAAGTGAATTTTAGTGGGCAGAGGGTCTATCTTCCTTCTGAATGCCCTTTATTTTGCTCCACTTTCCCAAAGGAGGAATCTCCCTGGATAGAAGTCATCAATGGCATTTCTATTTCTCATCTTTTATTGTTGCAGCCTTTATTTCTTTGGTGCTGTTGTTCTTTACGACTGTTCTATCTGATTTCCAATGTAAGAGCAATAAATGGAAGAAGAAGTGTAAAAAGGTAGCAGGGTGCAATGCAGGGTGAGGGGAAAAGGGAGCAGAATGGGTTCTGGCAGTTCCCTACTGCTCTTGTCTTAATAAGGATGCTCATGCCAAAGGGATCCATGGAAAACACATCCTGACTGAGAAATCAGAAACCTCACAGAGCTAGCCCAGGTCATCCCATGGTATAAATTGACATTGATCTGTCCCAAAAATTTTAGCAAGTTCAAAAAAGATGGCAACAAGTGAACTGTATGTCTACAAAGGAGTTGCTATGATCAGAAATTTATCTTTGCCAAGAGGACCATTCAAAAAACCACACCTTTATCCCTCAGCAAACAAAACTAAGCTCTCTTTTGCCGAGTTAGCTACTGAATTTCTGTGACCTCAGCAGCACAATTTGTCTTGAAGCTTCTACTCAGATGACCCTTAAAAGCAGTAGTGAAATTCTTCTGCTTGGGTTATGGAGCTAATAAAGACTCTGAGAACTGGTGGGAGGGCACTGAAGCATTCATGCATATGAAATCCCATGCACAGCTATAACCTGGGAGTTCTCTGATGCCATGGCAAGAAATGCAGAACTCCTGGTGCTTAATTCCCTTGAATCTTCAGAACTGTTTCTCATCTCCTGTATCTCTGCAGTGAGTGATGGTCAGACGGGATGTTTATTAAAAATAAAATAAAATGAGGTGGAGGTGTTTGTTTCCAAACAAAGAAGGCTTTTTTGTCACCTCCAACAAGTTGTCTTAACAATGACTGCTCCCTGAAGGTAGAGGCTCACCTGGAACCTCGAGCAGCTGGGTTTATTGAGTGTGTTACATAAACAGCCATGAAAACTGCAGGGTGCAAGCTAGGGAGAAACTTTTCTGGTGACAATAAAATCTGTTGAAATAGCCAAAGCAGCATCATCAGGGACTAATCTGGCTTGGAGCCTGCTTGCTTAAAAATGAGAGACAATAATTTTCTTATGGCTCCGTAATTCAATTGAATAACTTGGTTTGTTATCTAATACTACTTTGTCATACAGAATGATCTGTATGTTGAAAGCCCTGTTCAGGCATAAACTAATTAATTTTCATGGCAGGACCAGTCCTGTGAAGTGCTGTGCTTCCACAACGTAAGAGGAATTGAGGAAGTGCAATAACTCACAGGGTGAGGCTGAATTTCACATTAGATATGTAATTAAATCCGATGAGTCCCACTGGGGGGCAGAGATGGTAAGCAGAGATATTAAATGAGTTTGCCATGGCTGTGCATCCGTCCCTCTTTGGCTCCTGACCCGCAGCACAGGGGTGGCAGCTGCCCCTGACCCATCCCTGGACCCTTCTTCACTGCACCACATCTGCCTCCTGCCAGTGGCACAGCTCCCAGGGCTCCCAGCTTAGACTCAGAATTTCTGCAGTCATGCTGGACAGAATGTGGAAAATTCAGGGGTCAGAATGTATGGCAAAACATTTGGAAAGTTCATCCATGTACTTTACTTCACTAGCTACTTTAGAAGGTATTCAAGTTGCGCTTATTCCATTTCTCGCAGTGTGAAATAATGAACTTTAAACATTCACAGGTAGAAAAGGCCTATGAGGAAGGAAAAAGAGCAAGGTGGAAAGATAAAATACTTACATGACACCAGGTAAAGCACATGTCAGTAATTTGGGGATTATATTAATTAAAGAGATATTTTAATACTTTCCAAAGTCATAATTACAAACCTAGAAAATGTAGAGTTAGGGTTTCAGGATTTTTTTTTAACCTGTGTAATACGACTCTGCATTCTACCCAAATTGCTTTGTAATTTGACATGCAAGGGTTTAATGTGGCAGCTGAGGCAAATCCAGTAACAACTGGGAGCTAAAGCACAGAAAAGAGCTCCTGACAGGCAGAGCTTCAACTCTGCACAGGCAATGGAGCTGTAACATAAAAGTTAGCAGGAAAGAAAAGGTGCTGAAAAAGGCCTGGCTAAAATAGCTCAGATTAATATTCAAGGCAGTTCTTTGACAGCTTTTAGTTTCTTAATATGGCTTTTGCTTTTAATTTCTTCTTTTTAGCATGGTGTCTTCATTTTCCAGGGTAGTCCCTGTGAATGTTTATTACCTCTGCTGCATTTTTTTTTTTTTTTGGTCAATATGGGTTTTAACCTTGAAGTGCTGCAAGAACAGTAGGGAAGTTTTTCTTCCCTTGATAAGCAGAAAGGTACATGGCACAAGTTCTGTGGGTACAAATTTCTCATTCAGCGTGTATGAGCTGGTCTTTGCTGTGGCTTTATGCAATGACACAAATCTGTAAGAACAGTGACAGCCAAGGGGAATCCAGTGATGGTTGTGAGATGCTGACAAAAAAATACAAAACAAAACAAAACAAAAAAAAACCAAACAAAACCAAAACAGAAGAAAATCAGATCCAAAAGCTGATCCTAGCATGTTTTTGTTGATTTTATTAAATGTGTGGTTGGTTCTTGCTTTTATTTCCGAAAAATTACACTGGGACTGGAGCCAATGCTGTCACAGACTAATGCTGATTGTGTAGCCCATGCTTTTGTAACCTCTAAGTTACACTACTCTAATGTTTTATTTTATGACCTTCCTGAGAAAATTCTGCAAAGCTCCAATGGATGCAAGGCACTGCACCCTGAATACTAACTTGGGCTAAGGTGACCGAGCAGCTTCCAGCAGCTGAACAAGAACTGCATCAGTTCCTTTTATCCAGCTGGTTTTGCCAGGAGAAACCTGAAGTGTTTGGTGTGGCTGCACCTGGTCTGCAAACGCTGTCTTATGAACTTTGCCACTAGTAGAGATCTTCCAAGGTGTTCGCTTAGCTCTGAAATGAAGAATTAAATTGGAGCAGGGGTTTACAATTGCTGCTTTGCCCTGAGTAAAGGTCACTTTTGGCCAGTAACAGAATATATTGAATTATTAGGTACATTCAGATTTGGGATGTGGATGATGGTCCTTTGCTTCTTTGGATCACCTGCTGTTCAGTCTCGTGGGGAACTGTTTTCCTGAAGGCCTTACGAGGTGGCTATGAAAGATTGAGGGACATTATTTATTCCTGTTGGGTTTCAGTTATGTGTAAAACTCAGGTTCGAAATTATTTAAAACTGTTTTTAGCTAATATCAACCTGTCCATGAAAGAGCCAACAGGAACCAAAGTGTCAGATGTCCTGCACACACCTGAGAGTAAGGAAATGGGGTGCAGATGGTGTCAAATGCCTTTGGGGTTCCCAGAATCTGTGTTTGCTCAGGGCCCAGTGTGTGGCTGCTGCAGTTCATTCCTGTCACCCTCTGTCTGCATGAATCAAAAAGCAGAAGAGGGGAATGCTGGATTTGCACCTTGCTCCAAACCTGCCTGCTGGCCACACAAAGACAAGCATTTTGAGGTGTCAGCCTGTGAGTTCATCAGCTCCTACCCAAAGGCAGAAATGTCTTTTTAAATGCCAGAAGCACGAAGATGCTCTTGTACACCTGCACACCTGTGAAGTATCTTTTGTCCTTTTTGATGCTCTTGTTTTCTTGGCTTTTACTGTCTTGATGTTGACCAAACCTGAAGTGTTCATTGTGAGGAAACAAAAATACAAACCAAAACTAACCAGCATTTTCTGCTGTCAGAGTGAGTCTGCCTAGCAGAAAGCAGTACATTCCAGGATTTTCTTTTGTGAGGCAAAGTAAAGCCATTAAAGCTTTAACCCTCAGTTATTCCCAGCAAAGCCATCCCACCATTTCAGAGGATGCTGGAATTAAGCTAATAAATAAAAGAAAGAACAATTCCAGTGCAGAAAGCTAAAGGCAGGGGACTTTGATCAGAGCTTGCTTTGCATCCTGGCTTCTGTGGATTCTTGCTGCAGCTGCAAGAGCAGCTGCATTATTTTCAACATCAATCTGAGCAGTGCCATGTAATAGCCTCGTTACAGAGGGACTAAAGAGCTAACAGAATCCCAAAGTCGTCAGACTTTGTATGAAATTTACATTCAGAAATACCATATTTAAGCTATTTTTCAATGTTTGAATTTAAATGGGCACAATTAGAGTTGATTTTTGTTTTGTTTCTCAACTGGTAGTTACTGCATTGAGCGAGTGTTGCTCGAGGTCACAGCCCTGCAAACGCACAAATGCAGCATCTGAATTCCATAGTGAGGAGACTCATGGAGTGGCATAACATTAAACATGCAAACAAGGAGCTACAGAGAGAGAGAGAGAGAGCGAGCTTGTATTTACAAGGAGGAAATGTGGAATTCAGCAAAACATTTTACATACATTGAATTTTCTGCAGATTCTTTCAAAACAGCAATGATATGCAGAATTTTCTCATTTTTGGCCTCGCTTACCCCTTCAAATAGTTGTTAAGAGCCCTAATGACTTTGTTAGAGCAAAGATAAACTAATGCAAAACACTTCAAAGGACTCACTTTTACATGTGTCCAGAGATTGCCCATTAAAATTTGTCAGTGGTCACATTTGAATACTATTATCACAGGATTTTTCTATTTCCAAAATAATTTTGCAAGCTTAGGCATGGATATTCTAGCAATATTACCACTTTGCACAGATAAAATGAATGACCTTTTAAGGCTTAGTCACCATAAAGGGACCATATCTAATCAAAAACTTGATTCACACTTGCTTTTTTAAACTTGATTAGAATGGAACACATGACAATATTATAACTCCTGAAAAAAGTACAAGTACCAAGGTTTGGTCACCCTGAAATACAAACAGGGCTCCTCTCCTTTAGCAGGCTGCTTACAACTCACCTTCCACAAGGTATGGAATTAGATGAGAATCTCAATGTTATTTTATCTCAGTGGTACTGAAAAATAATTTCTCTAGTCCTCATGTCTGCAGGAAAAAGCTTGGAAATGTAACTCAGGTGTTGAGTAAAGGCTCAGGAAATAAAAGGAAAGAAGTCAAAGAATATATTTATATAAAAAACCCCCTAGAAAACAGCAACCCAACATTTTTATCTAGTTAGATGTCCCTGGTTGACTGAAGATATTTAAAGTTTCAGGTTAGAAGTACTGAATGACAGAGGGAGCTTTTCACTGGTTAAGTGCTGTAATGAGAGAAATTTCTCTTTTTTTCATTCTAATTATAGTTTACATGCACCTTTCTGGTAAGTGTGGGCAGACCAAGTGATTTCTGTGCCTCATGGAGCTGGTAAGACTTCCCTTCTTTTCAGTGCAGCATGGATCAACTTACTAATATTTGTGAAACACAAAGGAATTAGAATGATGAATGCCCTATAAATAAATAAATGTATCTCCATTCATTAGCCAGAAAAGCTCTGTTTTGTTTCAAGAACTGATTTCTGAAAATGCTTTACCATGTATTTTATCAGCAAACAAGATGACATTAAGTGGCAATATGTTAAAATTAGTTGCCTTTCATTCTTTTACTGGAAAAAAGTTACATTTTCTTTTCAGATTGTATTTCCCCAAGTATAAAACAGATGCATTTGGATAAATAGATTTGAAACATATTATTAAATTAAATGAAGAAAAGGAAACATAATGAAATAAAATCAAAGGAGCTGAAAAAAAATTCTTTTCACAGGCCTGCAGTAGAAATCTAATGTTCCTTCTCTACTTTATGCTGGTATTGAGATGACAGGTATTCTATCATCTTTCAAAGTACCATCTGAGATGCCTCTTGTGATCTGAACAAGAATGGGTGTCCATTCAGGAGAACCAATTTCAAAATCCAGTTACATGTATTAAATCTATTTCTATGTGGAGCACACTGTTTGTGCTTAGTACATTTATTACCATTATTACAATAAAATTAAATAGTGCCATCTGAGATCAAGTTCCTGCTGTGGTTCTCCATATTCATCACACCAGACATTTTAAAGTAGAGCAAGCAGAGGAAAGAAGCCTCCTTTGAGGTGAAATGGGGATACAGAAATCAGGCACAGAGAAATGAACCCCTTCAGGGACAGCAGCAGACCCATGGCAGAGCAGCTCCTCCCTTCCAGGGTTCCTGCAGCTGCTTCCCTAAATCCCATTTAAAAACCATCCCAAGCCAGCTCAGCGTGGCTGCTGTCACCTCAGGGGTCTTGAGGGATGTCCCCACTGGGGGAGCATTTGGGAAGTGACCCCCTGGCTCAGTCCAAGCCCTTGGGTGTCCTGGAAGGACGCAGGAATGAGCACACCAGGATTGCAGGGCTGTCCCTGGGGCAGGCAGTCACAGATTCACAGAATCTCTGCGTTGGAAGAGATCCTCCAGATCATCCAGTCCGACCCAGCCTCAACACCTCAACTAAACCCTGGCACCCAGTGCCACATCCAGGCTTTTCTTAAATACATCCAGGGATGGTGACTCCACCACCTGCCTGGGCAGCCATTCCAGAACTTGATGGCTCTTTCAGTAAAAAATTTTCTCCTGATATCCAAGTTGTACTACCCTTGGTGCAGCTTGAGACTGTGTCCTCTGGTTCTGTCAGTGCTGCCTGGAGAAAGAGCCCAACCCCACCTGGCTACAGCCTCTCATCAGTCCTAAATACTTTACAGCCTGCCCCAGACCAGGCATGCCAGCTGAGCTCTTCCTCACCTCCTTGGCAACACTTCCAGCCCAATATTTGGGAAAGAGGAAAAAAAAGAACCTGCTGGGAGGTGTCTTATTTTATATACTTGAAGGGAATATCTATATCCTGACGACCCTTCTTGTATCACTTGTGTTTCAAACCTTTCCTTCCCACCCTGGAGCACTGGAGAAGGTATTTCCATGCTCATCAGGACCTGAGCTCCACTATGTGGTTAAAAAAAAAATTCTAAAAGATGTTTTAGGAAAGTGTTTTGACTAAAGTCCTTATTCATTTTCTAGGAGACAAAATTGCTGAATGCACTTAAACCAGAGCAACTTGATAATATTAATTTCTAAGGAAATTCTGGTAATGCATTTAAAAAAATGTGGTATATTATGAAGTCCCTGGTGCTTCTAATCCAGACAGATAAACCTTGTAACTGCAGGCCACAAAACAGAGCTGATGGAGGAAAACATGCTGGAGTTATTTTCACAACTTGGAACACTGCAAGGGCTCAACAAGCATTTCAGAACAGAGTGGGAAATGGCATAAACATCCCAGACAGCAGTTCCACCCCAGTGCCAGGCATTCCTCTTAGGCACTGAGGACTAAAGAATCCCACAACCAGAAGGAGACAAATGAATAAGAAACACAAAGTGAAATCAGCACAATTAATCAAGTAAGTAAGACACAAAACCTTGAGACACAACAAATGTGCCCTGTTGCTAAAAATGTTGTTTTGCAGATAAGTGAATAAATTTACTTTCAAGCCAGGCTTTTTTTTTTTTTTATTTTGTATTTTTTCCCCAGTAGCTTTAGCCTTATTGCTTCCACTGCACATTTGCTTCCCCAGGTACAGCTTAGATATGGCATCTAATTTCCCTGCTGTAGCTGTAGTTATACAGTTGAGGTGAGAGCTAGAGGGATGAATCATTGCATCCTGCCCATGCTTGCTGATCTTCTGGCTCTAAATGCAGAGCAAAAAACTGTGGGGAAAAAGAGAGCAGGGCTAAAATAACAGAAAGGGGAAAGAAGTGTAATGGGAATGCCTCAGGTCCCAGTAAAGAGGGGAGAAGCACTCAAGATCTGAGGAGGCAATGGTTGAATAAGAGGAGATGACAGAGTGTGAAATGTGTAGTTGGGTGGTGAGTAGAGCTAATGAAACTGAATTTCCTGAGCCTGTGTAGCTGGGCTCTCTGCTGCCTGATAGTGTGATCTCTGATCGAACATTTCCCTGCAGTTGGAGTATTCTCAGTGTCTCTCCCTCGTGGGGTTTATGTTTAGAGGGTTGTTCATGGTTCAATAATTAGAAGATAGGATCCAGGGAGATGCAGATAAACAATAATTAAGCCTTTTTCCTCAGAAAAAAAGAAAAAAAAAAGATAAACATGTTGTGGTCACAATGAAATGGAACGGGAAGGAAGAAGCAAAATGGCAACGAAATTGGAGTAAAGAAAAAGTCTCCTCACCTAAATCTTCAAAGCTGTGCTTTGAAATGACTAAATGGGAGAGGGAAATGACTAATGACTAAATGAGTAATGGGAAAGAGAAAAAACCTCTGGTTGGAGACCCTGGAGAGTGGCTGAGACAAGCTGATCACTGTTGCCTGAGCAGAGATGGCTGAGATGTAAAGAGATTACTTCTGTGTGATGGAAAGAAACCAGGGATTTTGGTCAGGTAGAAGACAGGTGGGTGGAAGAAACTCATTGCTGGAAGCTGCTGAGGCTGGACTGTAAATTGTGGTGAGGTGAAACAAATGAGGAGCTGCTCCCCCATGAGTCCCCACTCGCTTAAATATGAAGGCAGCAGGGAGGAGGTGTGGGTTCCCTCTGGCATGGCCAGGAGCCCTGTGCTCCCCCATGTCCCCATCATATCCACACCCCTGGCCACCATCCCCTCACTCTGTCTGGGATGTGACTTTGTGCCTAAAAAAAAAGATGGAAAATCCACTGTAAACGAGTCCTCCCAAGGTAAGTGATGAATTCAGCCCACCCAGCTCATAATGCCCTGGCTCTGTAAAGGGTAACAAATGTGAAATCATTATAAACTTGGTTGAGGTTACTGCTGTAAACCTGCTGGCTGGCAATCGAGATCTGATCAATTCTTTTAAAACATTTTAGCTGTGTGCTCATTAATAGGATGGAAATGTGGAACAAAAAGAGGAATGAGAATTACAAAAGGTGAAGTAATTAGCAGGTTTATTGTAGACACTGTCAGGTTTCTCATGTCCCCTGATTTGAGTTAAAAAAAGAAAAGAAAAAGTACTAGCACAGATGCATTGCTCACAACATGTATTCGAAGTTGCTAGTCCAAACAGCATAATTTTTAAGTCTAAGCATTCCCTATACAGCAATGTTAGAGCTGAATGCTTTTTATGGATGCACTTCATTCGTAGAGTTGTGTGATTATGCATGTGGGATCTGATTCACAGGATTTCTTCTTTCTTCCTTGATAAGGAAGGTAAGAAAAAGCCTGAAAAGGTTTGTACTGTTTAAAAATACTCATGAAACATAAAACTTCAGGTTTAGAAAAGCCACAGAAGGAAGAAGAAATGGAGTTTCTGTATCTTTTGAAATTTCTACTGTGCAAAGAGTTGTAGTGTTTAAGGCTCATAAAATAGATTAAGAATCCAGTGACACACAAGGGTGTTTTTTTTTTCCTCTGCTCTCTATTTGGTAATATATCAGTAGGTCTTCTAGGCAGGAGAAAAGTCTTGCTGACTGCATCAAAGATTCCTCACTAGGAACAGACCTTAAAAAAAAAAAGTAGGCCTACTTGAAAAACATTCTCCAGGTAATTTTAGCAGAGATTTTGCTTCTTCCCTAAAAATTTGTAGCCCTGCAACAAATCTATTTTTTTTCCCTGAAAAACAAGCAAGGAAAAAAAGTAGTTGTGTTTGGTTAGAATTTGAGTTGTCTGAAAAACAGGCTGCAGTTTTCTGTGTAAGATGTAGCCCAGGTAGGAAGCAAAAAATAAATAACAGGACACAAAGTGTTGAGACCGCACTGCTCACGAGAAATTGAAATTAAATGCTCAAATCAAAATGTTCTGCTTTTCAACTCCAAAACACCAAGTCTTAAATACCTCAATTTTTAAAAAATGCCAGGTAGTCCAAGGTAGTCAGGGGAGGGCTTTGGAGAGAGGCTGGGAGAAGCAGCAGAACTTTGACCTGCAGCATGGATGGGAACATTGACCTCCCAGCCTTTGGATGGGGACACTCACAGCCCCGGGTGAGGTGACTCCTTCATGTCCCTCTGAGAGCAGAAGAGGAAATAAGCATTGGCATCACGTGCTCTTGCAGATATTTTCTAGTCAAAAGCTGGGCTGCTACATTATTTTCTGAAATTCTGTCTTTTCTTGCTCTGGGATAACTACGGGGCTCCTCCTCAAAGGCCAAGGTGTGTATGGCCATCATCACCTGGGGAGGCTCTGGAAGTAAAGAACAGGAAAATCCAGTGATTTGGGAATTGGAGAAAAGATGTCCTGGCCAGGGAAGGTCACAAATGTTTCCTACCAATCTGTCTGTGTTTATATCACAGCATTTCCTGCTGCTGACTGGTTCACTTTCCCTAGGTGATTTCAAGCAGGCACTTGTTACAGATCATACACCGGCAGCAGCTTGTGTTTGGACTTGGAACCATCTGAAAAGCTCCTGTTAAACCCTCAGGGAGACAGTTACCTCTGGTAGCTGTGCCCTTCATAAAGCAAAAGCATTATTGGTAGATTTGCATGTTCCCATATCCAATAACTCTGAGTAAATGGCATATTTATAGCATCTATCATAGCATTAAGAACAGGTTTCTGCCATGCTGTAGTGATGGAGAACATTTTGTGGCACCCTGGAATTGAAATCCCCTGTTCTGAACATTCCCCCTGGCTTTGGATACCTCCATGCTTACTTCCTGGAAAACACATTAATTTTGGAGGCCTATTTGTTTTAATGCCTTCAGCTGCCCACGTCATTCCTGGGAAAGGATGGAGCTGTGATATGTTGGCACATTAGTGCAAAAATCAGGATAATGCAGGACCTAGGTGAAAGCAAGGAGTGTCACTAACACTTGGGTCAGTGAAGAGAAAAGAGGACCCTGAGGAAAAACAATAGTTTTGTTCTCTGCAACATTTAAAAAAATAATGATAAAAAAGATCAACAGAAAGCTGAAGGAATTTAATCCTGAATGTAACCAGGATTTTGCTCCTTCCCTGCCTGCATTTTAAAACAAATTACTTTTCATATTACCTAGGTATCAATGCTTTAGATTGGGTACTCTTCATGCTCTAAAACTGCTTTTCATAAATGTTTGGATGGGTGCAGGCCCAATCCCACAGAGGTCAATTAGAAGATTCCAAATAAATCTTTCCTTCTTCTCCTTCCATTCATATGCAGCCTGTAAGAGGGCTGACACTGGTCTGTGCTTTTATCTTAAAACAATCCAGAAGACAATTTTCCTATGGGAAGAAACGATGTAATTTGTGGGTGGTACTTACAGGGATGTTACCCAGGTAAAAACAACCATCTTTAATTTAGAGCCCAATTTTCAAGCACACAATTCAACCTGAAGTTAAATATAGACTTGGGTGGTCAATACTTTGGGAAAACCAGAGCCATAATTTTTAACATATCTCATTTTGTCTCAGGCTTGTATTGTCCAGAATTAGGTTTAAAGTGGTTTGGAAGTGCAATTTCAATGTGTTCTATCTGTAAATATTGCAACAAAATAAAGTGGTATATTATGGTAAAGTATGTTCTGTTTTATTTATTTCTTAACTTCATGCCTGTGAGTATCTGACTTTCATTAAAGTAATTTTTAACTGGACCCCAAACTTTAAATGACTACAACCATCTTTCTTCCCAACAAGAATATAGTAGCTGTTTGGTAGAATATGCCATAAAAAATAGAGGATGAGCTGTAAAATACTTTGGGAAATATTGATTTTTTTTTTGTTGTTTGTTCATGTTCTGGGTGGTGAACTGGATAAATACTACTATGGCTTGGTTCAAAATTCTGTTGTACCTCTGAACTTGGAGTATGATCTAGGGCAAATGTTTATTGGATAAAGCTCTGAGCCTTTGTCCTGTACCTTTGGGCTCTGAGCTCCAAAGGTCTGGTGGTAATCATAACTACCTTGAGAACACTCCTTTAATGCTCTTTGAATGCAATTTTTATCAGTACTTTTTGGCATGCTTTAACTGCAGAGTCTCACATTTTTTCCAGGATGTTTTAAGAAATCAAAAATGATTTCTGGTATTTGAAACCAAGCTTGAAATTGTGCTGCAAACAGTTCTCACAGAGACTTTTCAGCTGAATTAATTACAATACAATCAAGCTGTGGCATGTGGGACAAGAAACATCTGGTGCTAACCTTGGCTGATCTTCCTGTAGATTGCATTCATTAGTCTGAATAGTTTTCTCAATGTTTTGATCTAATAATTTTGCCCTTTTTCAATTTATGTGCTTGTGATGGCTTTGGCCATCTTGGCAAAACAAATCCCACACTTGGGTCAAGGACTCTGGAACCATCAGCTTTCAGTGAGAAATTACTTCTGTACTCATTACATGTTTATTGTCTAAGGGTACTTGTAATAGGGATTCTGTTTTGCACATTAAAATTGTACATCATTAGCTTTCTAAATTCCTGCTGAAGCTATTACATCTTTCTCCATGAAGAGAACTTGAAACGGTTCAACAAAAGAAATAAGAAATCAAGCTGTACTCTTCATTGTCTTCTTGTTTTGTTACCCATATATGCATATGGGTACTGAGGAAATTTAATGGCTAAATAGCATCAAGAAAATTCTGCCTTTTTAAAAGCAAATTTAAAAATCATCACTCTGTGAAGCTGAACCAACTAAAGAGCATTGGGGAAAAGTCCACATGTGCCCAATACCTACATTTCTCTTTTATTGTTGGCTGCCCTGTGCAAAATATCACCTCTGCAATTTGGTAGTGTTCTCTGTCCAAACAAAAAGCCAGACTGCTTTAGATGCTGGTGTCTTCTGAGTGCCAAAGTACTTCTGGTGTTTCAAATTTTATAAACTTACAGTTCTCAAACTTAGACAATCTGAAAATTGAAAACAAAGACGAGTTAATCATGCACATAAACATACTAAGCCTCAACTTTCTAACAAAATAAAAAGTCCTGACATTTGCTAGAAGAATTATTTTCAGTTGATACTGCCACTCAGACAGTGAGGAGCAGCTTCATTGTACTGTTCTTGTCTTTTGAAACTGCACTTTTGTGTCCGCTTCTCCAGAAGCATGAAACCATCTCGACTTGGGTAGGCTCCAGCTGCAGCACAGACAGCCACTTTCCAAAGGGGAAATCCTGTGAAATGGGCCCATTTGGGATGTGTCCCTGGCCTCCCTGCTTTCCTCATGCAGGGCAGGTTTACAGCACAGGGAATTATTCCATGGCAGGAGGAGCCCAGCTCTGGGATCCTCCCGGTGCCGGATCCATCCTTGTACGCCTCTACTGCTCACCTGCTGCTCCTCCCTTTCTTCCCTGGCACAAAACCCAGCAGCTGGCCTTCTGCAGTTTGGATGGAAGAGGTTCTCAAAGCCTGTAACAAATATTACAACCTGTTTGCAGTAGGCATCACATGGAACATTCCTTCTGCTTTCTAGAGGGAATCGGAAGGGGAGGGGTTTTGGCTTTGTATGGAAAAATCTATACAAATGTTGCCTCCTCTGCCAAAGAACTATTTTTTTTGTTAGATCTTCAGATCTTAAATTTCTGTCTACCTAGATTTACGACACACTGTATTTATTGTATATTATAGGGGTTTTGCTTAGTTGCAGGTAGCTACAGGGTTTTAACAATGACTAAAATTTGATTACTGATGCACTGCATAAATAAGGTAAAAAAGTCTATAAAATCCCTTTGACCTTCAGGGAATCCACAAATACAGCAAACTTGTTTTACATATGGTTTTATAGATACCAGGGGCATATGCATTTTAAATTATACAGTCAGCCCAGCAGAAGACAGGTTTTCCTTGCCTTTCATATACATCCATACATATATTAAGGATCTCCTGAACCCATAAAGAAATATTTCTACTTAATAAACATGGGCCTGATTCTCTCAGTTTCACTGGTGTAATTTCACTGACTGTCACTGAACTACTGCTGCATCAGGTCTATGGAAATTATAAAGCCAGCACTTCTGCTGATCACAGTATGTGGCCTAGAGATATGAGGGAGACTTTACTTAAAAGTCTCATGGCAGTTGCATTAAATCCTGGTGCAAAACTGAGAGTTAACATTGTAAAAAATGTGTATTATAAATAGTTTATGAAGAGCATTTTTTTTTCTCTATTTCAGCTACTGGTATTCAAGGCTTCATATAATTTGTGAGTTTCAACATAAAATTCCCAAATATGGTGTTAATATTTCCCTGGGGATTTGATGTATTTATGTATATGAAGCCTGTTTTCTTTAGCTGTATTTGAAAGCCATTTCACAGTACAATGAAGTCCTAATTTTTATAGCCAATCAAAGCTGTGCCTTCCATGTAATCAGCTCTTTCCTTGTATAGCAGAACAAAGAAATGCCCTATGAAAAATTAAGTTGTATTTATTTTTTATATAGTACTCAGAATATTAGGCATATGAATCACAAAAACCTGAATCTAATTAAATTACCAGTTCCTACAGCAAGTTCTGCATCTTCTACAAATACATCTGTAATTGTGTTAAACCTATCCTTGCTTAGGAATTCCCCAAGCTAAAGCTTTTGATGTTGCCTGCTAAATTCTTAGCGGAATTTACAACAATCCAAATACTAACAGGGCAACTGAAACCACTCTGTTGGTTAAACAACAACAGTATTTTTAAGCGATAAATTCTGACTCTCAAAGTCTTGCTCCTATCTGCCTACCAAGTATTTGCAAACACGGCAGGGTTTTCTGCTCTCACTGGGCTCGTGTCTGGCACAGAACTGCGCAGCAACAGGGAACAAACTCATCAAAAACCCGTGCAGGCTTTTATGTGTGCTTGTCAGCCTGCATTTCTTTGCCTAGGCCAGCGGGATTCGGTGTCAAGAAGGTGTTTGGAAGCTGAAGAGCTCGTTCTCCAAGCCCATTAATCGTGGCTGGATGTGCAGCAGGTCTCACAGCTCCTCACCCGTGCTGCTCTCCGGGCTGTGTCCTCACCGCTGCTCCGAGTGCTTGGACTTTCCTCCTGGAGTCCAGGAGAACTCTGCATCCTAACAAAGCTACCCACCTGGGGCTGCCCCAGCACTGATTTTCAAAATCTAAATGGAGAAGGGAAATGTCTTCTAAAGCTACTGCTCTCTTGTTTTCCCCCTGGCTAAACTTCAGAGCTAAGTTCAACATCCTTCCTATCTTTAGTTCTGTGCTCAGCTTTGCAATTTCCTTCCCTTTGCAGTGTTGAGCCAATGGCAGGAGAGGTCCAGCTGCAGAAGAAAAGAAAAAAAATCTTTGTTCATTTCAAATTCTTGAAGTCATTCCCTTTGTACTCAGATAAAATTTCTGAATGGAAAGTACATTCCAGTCATAGATATGACCTGAACATAAACCTGGTGAGTAACAGCAGCAAATGATCCTCAGACAAACGTGCAGGTCATGCCTGCACAATAAATGATGCTGATTCAGATCCCATGGACACACTAAAAAGAGGCTTCATTTTTATAAATAATTTCCTTACAAAATATATAATATAAACCTACTTGTCTTGAAAAAAAATACATAAAGGTTTGGAGGGTTCTTCCCTCTTTCCAGTCATCTTAATACAGCAAAAGTTAAGCTGCTCTTAAGGAACTGTCTGCACTGATATGGAATTTTCATGTGTCAAGGAACTTCATATGTGCACACAAAGATCCCGGTCAGCTCACAAACACTGTGGCATATAAAGTGATACAGGTGAGATTAAGCTTATTATTCTCATATTCTCATAAATGATACTGGCCTATTGAATTACTCATATTTAGCTGAGACATAGAAACCAGTGGTAGTTTTGCAAGCAATGGTAACTTAATTAATAATTTGAACACACCTTCAAAGAGCCTTTTGCTGCAAATGTAGTTTGGGTTATAATTTAGGGGTTAGGGGTTGCCCCAAACAATACTTTGTCGGCTGGCAAAACTTTGAATATGAGTATGATGTTACTGTTAATTTGATTTGCCTGGTTTCTCAGAGGGTGTGAACTAAAGCTGAACTTACTATTACTCATCAGTGGCTAACACAAGCACTTTACAACAAATAGACTAGCTCCATTTGAGCACATTTCAGGGATTTCCTTTGTGTATTCAGAAAGGACAGGCAAATTATTTCAAAATTAAATGTGTAGAATGACCCAGTTTATTGCAGCTTAAATAACTGTGGAACCATACCCTTGAGCAATCCCAGATCCATAGAAAAATACATTGCCTGCAAGGGTGCAATAATCCTGAAGGCTGGCCATTTTTCCTAAGCTGGGCTAATTCAAGAGGAGTGAAGTGAGTGCAGCTCACTTGCCTTTCTCTGTAGTAAAACACAGCCTCATGTGCCCGTGGTCACACAAAAAGTCTGTGATGGGGCATGAAAGTAAATCTGCAGCTTAGTCCCTCTGTAGCATCCTAACCACTGAAAAAGAGGAGCCAGCAAAAAAAGAAAACAGAGTAGAGAAAGCAAGTAGAGAATAAAGGAACTTCCTCCCCAGTTATCCTCTCACTTTTTATGTCTTTTATGTTTTGAAGGTCTAACAAAAATTTTTCCTCGTAGCATAGTTATTTTCTACACGAAATAATCTGATACCACACTTATCTGCAATTTTAGAAGCCTTCATCTACCACATTCATATCTAGCAATTGTTAGAACGATGATTTTATCAGTTGCCAATATTTGTTCATTCAACACGCAGCGGAAAGTAATCTTAGCTCAAAGAGTTTTTAAAAATACAAGTTAGGGCCTGAAATGCATGAAATAAAGTTCAGTATAATTAATATAGTAAAAAGTCTCAGTCACCAAAGGGAAATTGCAGGGTGTGGGTGTCTCGCTGCTACCTGTTGCCTAGCAATGCTGCATACGTGTGGCACAAGATTGATAGATATCACCCACTCAGATCGCTGCATTCAGACCTTCACCGCCGCCCTGGCTCCAGGAAAAACTGCCAGGAGGAGACAGAGAAATAACAGATGGGAGCAGAAGCCTCACACAGTCACTTTTTCTCGGTGTCCATCTCTACACTGCCCAAAAGATCAGGGGTGTTCAATTTTATTGAGTTTGCTTTTCGCTTTGTGTAAATGTGCGCTTCTGTATAAATATATATACGCTAAACTTTCTTCCTAGCTAGGTGTATCTGGGTCGTGCAAAGTACAGGCAATGATATCCTGAAATTAAAATGGCAATTCAGTTTTATAATTTTTAGTGACTCACACTGCATTACCTTTAAGTAGGATGAACAAAAATTTCTCAGATATTATAGATAATTATAATGTTATTACAGCATTCCTGATAGCAAATGCTAAAGTTAAGATTAAGATGCAACACAGCATTTTAGGCAACTCATACCTTCTCAAAATACACTTTTTGCTAAAATTTTCCATGATCCACTTGGCTTCAAAGTCAGCTTTTTTTCTGAAAAATCTTTCTGTGGAATTAGTTCTGCCATTTTTGAACCGAGTCAGGAGGCTCCATATGTTCTATTTTAAATTCTGGACTTGCATAATTCCAACAAATGACTAAAGATAGAAACCTCAGACCTGACAGGTTTTATAATACTCATTAAAGGAAGAAAATAATCTTGGTTTGAAGAAAATTACTTGAGTTTTTAAAAATCATGGCATCCAAAACAGTTTCCTGCAGATGCACAAGTAGAATCTGAAGATGGTTTTCAGGCCAAAATGCTGTTATATGAGAAGTCCTGCTCTTAACTATTAAAAATCATTACACTTGAGAGCCTTTTTTGTTTAGCCCCATCCATTAATAAGGATTAATTAAAATAATACAAAGCACCAGAAAAAATCTAATTATAAAAAGACCAAACAATCGCTCCAATAGAGCATGAAGTGAGCAGCCATCTGTTGAACAGTCCTGTTTGCTGAGAGCTCAACATCCATCTTAGTCGTGGAAAACAGAGGAACTAACCACACAGAAACCAAGGAGGGCTTGGTAAATAACAACAAGTGAGACAAGTGAAATAAATGGGAATTAGAGCTGATCCTAATGCCCAGGAAATGTGGAGATTGCTTTCCCGGGGAACACAACAGCCAACCATTGATGGATGATGAAGAGAGCGAGAGTTCCAGCCCAGACTAGCAAAATTCACTGGGAAATATGGAGAGGGATGGGATGGGATGTAAGGCAGCAGATAGCTGCTACCCTCAACCTGTAGTGTTAGACTAGCACTAAGCCTCTCAGTGCCTCCATATGACTGACAAATATCTGCTTTTCAGCTCATTTTAGGGTGAAAAACACTTTTTGTGTTCACAAGGAGTATCTCCGTTGCATCCTGGTTTTGCTCACGTTTGGTGGTGTCCAAAGCACTTGGATAAAATTTTCAGAAGTTATCAAGTGACTTAAAACCTCCAAGCACCAGAGAGCTGCCTCCCAGCCAGCTCCTGAGACACCCACACAGCAGTTGCTGCTCACCACAGTCAACTCCCACTCTGAGTTTGGGACTGGGGTCGCTTACACAGAGCCTAAGACCCAAACAAGGCAGGTGCAAGAAAAGCTATTTAGAGCTAATTAGCAGCAAATATTAAAAGGAGAGGTGTTTAGGGGGCTCCACCTTTCAGATTGGGCACCTGAGCCAGCTGGGGTGGTGGGCTGCAGCTCCCCTTGTGAGGACCAGAAGCTCAGCAGTGCTGTTGCAGGTAGGTAGTTACACTGAATTTTTGGAGTGAAAATTACTAGTTGTTTCTCTATTTTCTTTTTAAAACACAGCAAGAGGAAGAATTTGTAGTTTTGTTGCCTTTTATGTACCCTTCACAGTTAAAGTGGCTGAAAAAATGGAAGATTTTGTTTGTTTGCACGTGTTTGAGTGGTTCTGAATTGCACCTTTGAGCATGGGGCTTTGAATGCAAAGGAAAATGAGGAGGGCTTGTCCTCTTTGATGGGACATCCAGGCTTTGTGGCGGGGAGTGCAAACTCATGGGCTTGTGCAGAGAGCACACAGGAGTGCTGGAAAGCTGAAAAGGAATGGGAGTTGTTGTATTCCCTACCCTATTTTTAGCTAATACTGTTATAATACAAAATGTTTTCTGCAGACGTGAGAGCGGTTTTAGAAACAGTAAAACACAGAATTACAAAATTATGAGGAATGGGGATTAGGGCTCTAATGAGAAGATTTTGCTGACTTTTCTGTGATGTTTCTTGACCTCGACATGACATTGTCTTTTTTTTTATTATTAATATGCATCTTCTTGGCAGCTGATGATAAAAAAATTATGGCTTTTTTTTTTATGTAACAAAGGAGAAAGTATTTCTTTTTGCTTATGGCGAAGGGAGCAAGCCTGGTTTTTCTCTCCTACAGCAACGTGGGTATCCTGAGAATGCGGGGAGGCTCTGTAAGAGCAGGTGCCATTACTCTTAATCTCTCCGTGGGTCTGCCACTATTACTAGGCAGAATTCTAGCTTGGAGTTATTATTCCCCTCAAATGTTGCGATAGCATTTGCTTTGAGAAGAAGTGAGGTAAGGGAATGGAGCAGCTCAGTCTCACTTCAGCCTGTTCCAAGGTACCCACGTTCCTGGCGGGAGGAACGCGGCGTTTTCAGCTCCGTTCTGATGACAAGGAAGCCTTTTCTCCACTCAGAGTGTGGAAAGGTGCCAAGAGCAGCCCCATTATTTGGCAGGCAGGAGGTAACCTTACAGTAAACAGCTGTCAGCTTCACAGTCTGGCTGGATTTTAATAGCTCAGAGACTGAAGAGAGTTACGGTCGTGTCTGACCCCACGGGGTCTGGGCTGAATTACTCTGGGCTGCACTGAAGCTATCACATTAGGATCAGGTGACTTGTCTATATAAATTCCTCAAACGTGCCATTAAAATGTCAGTTCTTAACTTAGCTGGAGCTGCTATAAAGCACTTCAGCACAGTTTAGATCTCTGATCTCGTATAAAACAATCAAAACAGAATAAAAAGGATATTGTGTGGCTGGAGGCACTGTCACTTTTAGCCATGTGCAGGTGGATGTCATTGCTCCTGAGCATTTTTGGTGAGGCTTAGTCCAGGTAAAACAAATGTATTATTTACTAGAGAACTTAAAGAATTTCCTTTCTAACTTCACTCCAGTGTGTCAATGCCTTTCCTCATTCTTGCCTGTTCATTAAAATATAAGAAGGATTCCTATGCACTCAAAATATGGACAACTACTTTAAAAAAATCTATTTTAAGAGAAATACTCATGGTGAATATTAGGGCTCTTAGAATATTGATAGAGATTGGTAAGCAGGAAGGACCTTTAAAATTGGAAAGCAGAAAATAACTTTTAAATCAGGCCAGCGGCAAGTGCTAGTCTGAATCACAGCCTGGAAAAAGGGGAAAAAAAAATCCCCAAACACACCATTTGGAGCAGATTGTGCTGAAGCAATGATTTATGAACATTTCTTATGCATAAAGAAAGAACAGTTAAGTCTGTATTGTAATTCTGCAGTTAGGCAAGTACCTTCAGTTGCTGCTGTGGAGTAGCACATGAACTCACCTATCTGTCAGTGACAGCAGACAATTAAAGCAGTAATTTAATTGGGGATTGTGGAGCAAAGAGTGCTGGGAAGAATATTGATACCTTAATAAAGGCTCACGCTGTGGTAATGGGTCCTGGTGGTAATGTGCAGCATGATGAACTAGGGTTTTGATTTGAGGAAAGTTATACAGAGATGCAGAGCGAGTGAAAAATTACAAGTCACAGGTGACTGGCTACGTGTGGTGTCAGAATCAGGCTGCACCTGGCTCCCGAGTACACACCTGCACCATAGTGCTGCTTTTCTTATGCTTTGGAGTGAGGCTGTGCATTTTCTAACAGTGATCTACACACCAAAGCACTGTCTGTCACAGAAGGTGAGGGCAGATATACTCTCCTCTACTTATGTTTTAAGCTCTAATCTTTATATTATTCTGATACTCCTGCTCCCTAGGAGTCAGAAATCCTCCAGCGCTTCTCAAAAAAAAAATTATCCTGCAGTGCTGATGAGTGCTTCTTCAAAATGGATGCTGTTTGGAAGATAAACTTGTGCCCTGCAGAGAAGATAAAATGTAGATTTATTGAAGCAAACAACAACAAAAAGCTGTATATTGCAGTTTGAGTCCTTTTTATATTTTAGGATCTATAAAATCAGGCTCCTTGGCCTTTATACAGTGAGTCAAGCAGGAAAAACCATTGAAAGTTTTCTTGATTACCCATCTTTTATGTCCCCTGTAGACAAGCATATATTTGTGTGATTTGAAGAGAAACATCATATTTCTGTAATAAAAACAAGGCAGAGATATAAAATTCCTCTTAATGCCTTATCAATAACAGTTTTCTTTTGATATCAATGCAAGTTCATTTTCTCAATACCCCACCAAAGTCATGGAGGCACTTTCAGCACTCCAAGTTTATTTCCAGTGGCTTGGACCTCTTCACTTAGGACTGGATTTATTGCCTCTGGTAAAATGCAGGTGAAACAGGCTTTGTGCAGAAGAAAATTGCAAAGCAGGAGGATTGGGAAGGGGTACCCATGGAAAATGCAGAACAGCTCCTCCATAGCCAGTCCTCGGTCCCCTGGCTGAAAGCAGCACGATTACAGCTGCACTCCCATGTGTTAAAGCACAGCACTCCTACTTCCAAGAAATTACTTGGACTTCAGCTCTCCTTGTTCCTTTCCCAGCTGGATCCAAATTCCTCCCTGTGCTGCCCTGTGTGGAGCCATGATGAGCCTCAGTGTTGTGTGGGGTTTGTTCTGTTAATCTGGGTGTGATAAATCACAGTCAAATCACGACACTGAACACTCCAGCGTTAGTTGGAAGCTCGAATATTGAGAGCTTAGCTTACTTATTGCCATGGCAATCACCATTAAAATTATTTTTAGCTTATATTAAAGGTAAAAAAAGGAGAAAAAAAGGAAAATCAAAAAGCATTTGAAATGTGAAGTACAAAGACTTTAATTTTAAAAAAACCCATTCTGTGTCCCTTCAGTGAGGGGACCTTTTATTAGTGAGCCCTGGGTCTGACAATTTTGGATGATTAAATTTTATATTAAGTGTCTTCTTGGGGACAAGAAAAATAAAAGGCAAGTGCAGCTAGGCTGGAGTTGCTGCTGGTCATGGTCTGATCTTGTTTTTATGAAACAACTGATCATAACCTGAGCATGATGCAATATCTCTGCCTTGGATAACTCTGGTGGCCCCTTGCTGCCTCCTTCTATCTCTCAAATACAGAATTTAGCAACAGGTATTTTAATGCACCGGAGTGCTGTGGTTTAATTAATAGTTCTTTTTTAGAGAGGCCTAACAATATTTGTCAATGTTTTTTCTGCTTGGCATTTCACTTTTTCATTCCAAGCTCACAAAAGAAAGATGGCACCCCCAAAAGTATTACATAATAATTTATTTCAAAATATAAAAGTAATTAAAAAAGCTCCTGCATCCCTTGTTACAGTGTCTGTGAAATGTACAGTCTAAAAGGCACGATAAAAGAAAACTCTCTTACTAGGGATGTCATAGGGGATGGTGAATAGATACAGGTAATTACTATTTCAAATGTCTAATGACCTTTTCACTAAAGCACAATGAACTTCTATCATGCTCTGCTGCTCTTGGTAGAATATGTGATCTTCATGCATACAGATGCACAAAAAAGTCCTTGATTTCCTCACAGAGCAGCCTAATTCAAGAACTTGTATTGTAGTTACTATTTTCCCCAGATGTTGGAGTGGGATGTTTGAGAAATAAATGCCTTAAGTCAGTATTGCTCAGACTGTGGCCAGAATTTGCAATGCCTGGTGTTTCTGCCTCATCTGTGCTGAAACACGGTGAGAATTGATGGATGCCAGCATGAACTGTAAGGCAGACATGGGTGGTGGAGGCAGATCAACAGGGACATTTGCACCAGTGCAATTCTCTGCTCTTATGAGGAGACACAAAACAGTGACAGGTGCAGCATCTGCCAAATTGAGTTGTTTGTAGTGTGGCAGCCAGGAATATACCTCAGTTTGCTCGACAACAAAAAGTGTTTAAATAAAAAAAAAAGTAGCATTCAAAAGAAGATCAAAAATACCTAATTACCATTCAAACAATAAGCTACAATACTGAAATGTTTCATTATAACACGAACAATAAAACTTCTGTGGTTTGTGTTTAGGGACAACCTGGAAAATCAAGAGTTCTGAGACAGAAAAATCAAACATATTGAAGGCTTTTGTGCTCCAATTCTAGGGGAAATGACAGTGCCTATTGTTGCTGTCTGTGTTGTGAAGATGTGAGTCTGATGATTAGGAGGCAGCAGTCCCTGCCAAATAATATTAGAGCACTTTTTTATACAGAAGTATCAGAACTACTCAGATGATTCTGATCACACCATTTCTCACTGCTTTCAGGTCTGGGCTAAGTGGGGAATAGAAAGGTGGAGTCAAAATATCCTGTCAGAGGAGAACATTTATTTGCTGCTTACATTAATCACAATATATGGAGGCTCAACAGCTTGACCATGACTCAGGTGTGTGGGAGAATTGGGTAGAATCACGTAGGATTAGTAAGTGGTTCCTTCATTCTGGTTGGTGCTGTATTCATGCTGGAATGCACTGCAACTAGAATGCTTTTCATTTAAAAAAAAAAGTTCTCTAACTGTCATAGTTCAGTCTTAGAAAAGAGTGGGGGGGAAAAACTCAAAGGATTTCTCACCTACTCACAGAGAAATTTTGCTCATTAGCCTTTGATTATTGCACTGTGCAGTGAGAACAAAAAAGCCTCAGCATAAGCCATTTTTTTGGCAAATGCAGAAGTACATAATTTCCTGTTTTAAATGCATGAAGCCAAATTTGAACCACTTTCAGTGTTTATACTGGGAATGGGAAAGCAAAAGGTGTCTTGGCTGAATGGCTCCACTTTCACTTTAACCTTCTGTGCTGGAGAACTATCTAAAAAGGTGGTGATTTCTGGACAAAAGGATTAATTGAGTTAATAACCTGAACAGTGAGGTAGAGAGTAATTTACAGTCATAGCTGGTGTGAAAGCCCTGTTGTTTCTTTAGTTGTGGTATTGACTGGCATTGCACTGCCATAAATTTTCCTGCAAGAATATATGTACACAAGCTTGAAAGTTTAGTCTGTTGTGATTGAGACAGAAAAAGACCCTACTTTCAGAACTTCACTGGTCTGTAAAATGACTAAAACATTTTCCAGGGATGAGAAAGATGGTGTGATTTGATACACATTTTAAAAAAGAATATTGAAGTTATACTTCCATTTAATTGAGCCATTAATCCTAGAAAATTGGCTCCCACATGTAACCTGAAACCATACCACATTCTTCTACTTATTTTCTGATATCACCAACTGAACATAGATCACAGAAAATAAATCTGCTTTCTTGTTCAAAATATGAGCAATTTCAAGAGAAAACACCAAGTGGAAGAGAAACCTGAAGGAAAAAAAGAAAAAACAGTAACTGCAACAGATAAATAAAATGCCTGCCTCTGACTAATAAACTGAGAACCTGAGTACTGTGCTTGACAATAATATAGGAACTATAATTTGGCTCACAAACCTCTCAAGAAGCAGTAAAAACTGGTATGTGTTTTCTCTAGGAGATGCTGGGTATGTTGTTGACCTCATCATTCTAAGATGTTTCTTCTGTGGATATTCAGAGCACACAGCACTTCATCTGAAATGCCTTGTTCTGATTGCTGGAGTGTTACACAGCTATTTTCTTGTACAATTGAAGCTGTGCAGGAACCAAAGCACAGATCCAAGCACGGAGTGCTAAAGGGTCCTGGGGAAACAGTCAGACAAAATAAAATGTGCCCTGCAAATACTGAGTGGGGCAGTGAAATGTGGCCTGTTGTCCTTCTGCTCATGCCCCCCAGGCCATCTGTAAGTGGCCTTTATGAACCACCTGTCATTTAGGCAATGGTTAGTTCACTAATTAGTAGGATAGTCACCAGACCATGCTGCTGGACAGGCATTTTCTGCTCATGCTGGTGTGCAGAGAATGCAGAGCTCTTGGGTTTCCAGCTGCAGGGAAATGCTTTACAGAAAGCTGAGTGCCGGGAGCTTTTGTCATAAAACCAGGTACAGAGGGCACAGATATTGACAAGCCAACATCCCAGTAACTGAATTTTAGGGCTGAGAGCTGGAGGTTTTGGTGCTCTAAGCAGAGTTTTAGCTTGCAGCCTTCAGGGATGTTGCCAGTGAGCAGCGTGGTGCAGCTGCACCCCGGGGTTGGTCAGGTTGGCAGCAGAGTCCGCTGAGGAAGGAAACTTTGTGGTGATGCTGGAAACAAAACTGGTTCTTTCTCTGCATTCTAATGACCTACATAATTTTGCTTGGCACATGGCTTACCTTGGATTCAGCCAGTTGCTCCTGATCTTGGCCAAATCTCAGATCCTTTCATTGTCTCCTGTGGCTTTGATTCTCCTTTATCATTTCTCACTGGCAAAGGATGGGTTTCTTTCCTGCTCATTTAATGATAGATAAGGAAAGGTATTCAGGCACCTAAATATGAAGAAAGAGAGTGTGTTTGCAATTCTGGCACCTCCAGAAAAATTTCCTTACTTGTGGTGAAATTATGTCTGCCTTTCAGGAGGAGACACCTCCATTGATTTGATTGTTAGTTAAGGTCATTTAAACCACATTGAAATATATGTGCATTTACTGATTTAGTGTGCTGTGAATAGCCCTAGGGTTTCAGGACTGACTCTTTAGCTGATGGGCATCTGGGAAATTTCCTGTACCTTTCAAAGAAACCATGTCAATTTATATTAGCAGGAGATTTGGACTTTAATTATTTTCATAATGGAATATCAGCTTTGAATACAAAAGTCCATAAATATCATCAGTAGGTGGGGGTGGGGTGTCCAAAGATGTTTGAATTGTCCTTTCCTGGCTGTATCTCTTTGTGCAGAAGGATTTCTCTAAATATTTCTCTAAATGTGCATGGAAAATTTGAGCAGCAGATAGAATCTATAGTGGAAAGACAGTTGTGTATTTTCATGCAGAATTGATGACTAGTTATGGGAGGCAGAATTACCAACTCTAGAGAACACAGATGTTAACTGGCATAATGCCCTCTTGATGCAAATAAATACATTAGATGCTATAAAAGATTTTAAAACAGGAGAGCTCATCTTGGCAGGAGATATATTTGCTGGATTTGTGCTATTCATTTTGTTTTATAGAATTGCTGTGGATTTGGAATAGACTATTTGAGGAGCTTCTAAATGCACCAGTGGAATGAGACTTTAAATTCACTTTATTTCTGATGTTTTGTAAAGGGGAAAAACATGCTTAATTTGTGCACAGACACTTCACCTCCCCCAGTACCCCAAAGTGTCGGGGCTACAGGCCTGGTAAACGAAGCAGTGACTTTATCCCAGAGTGGTGAAAGGCTGGACAACTGCTCAAGCATGCAGGGTTCTTGGTGTGTCTGGAGCACTGCAGAAGGGAGTGCTCCCTTCCTGTTCAGAAGCTGGGCTATTTGCATTCTCCCTCCATCATTAATATTCCTTATGAGCAAAATATCGCTGTTATCCCCACCAAGTTTTTACCACCTGTCACTCAAACTCTTGCTTTGGTTCCCATGTGATTGTTTGAATTTCTTCCAAGTAAGACCTGGCAGAATATAATGTGACCCATCTCCTCCTAGAGATCTTTTATTCCCTGACAAAAATGCAGGAGGTTTTTTATATGTCCATCTTTGTATCCTTTTAGAAGCTGAGGAATGGGGGCATCTATAAGGGCAACAGATTTGAAGGTCAAGAATCTGTTTACAACTGTGGGGAAGTATTACCAGGGTAGTTTAGGGAGTGCTATATTGTGCTGTTTGCAGTGGATTTTTGTTATATATTATTTTTATGAGGACAGTGAAAGGGACCCACACCTCAACTGCCCACTTGTGTCCCAGGATATGAGAGCAAGCCCAGAGAGAGAGAAGACTGGAGGAGGTGGACACTGGTTTGATTTGTGGCAGGATTTCCTGTCTTTGAGCCTTGTCATTCACTGGGATGAGTAGAGCAAAAGGCAGTAGGGTTTTTCCCTCTCTCCTAAGTGGCTGTCACACTCCATAGCAGCTGCTGTTACATCTTGCAGTAATTTTTTTTCCAGGACAGGTCCCTTTTAACTTCCTGATCTCATTTTTCATTTTTCAAGCGATTTGAAGCATTTTGCCACCTCCTATTGTCCCTCCTGTTTTCCCTGATGTTGGTAGGTTTTACTTTTTGTTCCATGCTGTTGTTTTATGAAGCCTTTGTCTCCTAATAGTTGTCTGTCTCCAATGACTGCTACTGTGAGCTCCCTTTACTACTGTCTGCCTTTCTGTGTCACATCAGTCTTGCAATGTGACAGATGCAAATCTGTCTAAAATAACCTGTGCATGATGCATGCAACCTGAAAATAAACATTTATTTCAGTGTCAGGTGCATCATACCTGCAAATAACCTCATTTATCTAGACACATTTATTTTAATGCTTATTGTATAAATACCAGTATCTCAGCATACTCTACAATACCATCTGCCACTTGCTCTTCTATTATGCATAATTTAATGTAGTCCTACATTACTCCAAGTTTTTATGTTGCTGGGTTCAAGCACAGCTACAGCCTTCGACAAGGATACAAGTGTGGTATGGAGATTACAGAAAATATTACACTGAGGTTTAAGTGGTGCTTTTGGGCTGGAGGATGTTAATGCAGACAAGGTATCTGACACTTGCAGTTGCACAATGTGGATTGGTGCAGTATTTTTCCATACTTGTTTTGAATCTTCTCGGTAACTTTTAAATAACCAAAGGTAAAATGACAGAATTTTATGATAAGAAATACAGGTATATCCCCACTCACTGATTTTCCAGCTCTCCCCAGGCTAGACAACTGAATTAATGTGTTCAGGTGAATTAAACTATAACTTCCAGGATTGCTGGAGTGTTTCTGTGGGCCATTATCACTGACAGGGCACTGAAATGCCTGCATTTGATCATGCTGTTAATGCCTGGCTCTTGAAGAAGCCAATACACACAGTAAGGAGATAGAGCAAGTCCTGCAGTAAACTGTCATTAACCAGCATTAGTTTCTCTTGCTACCACAACTTGGTTAAACTTTTGAAGCCTGAGGTTACTTGTGTCTTTGTTTCACACTCCAGGACATGCCAGGGTATTCTCAATAACTTCAGATTGCTCAAAACACAGTTATGTCATATTAGCACTTTGAATAATAAGAATTTACAACAGCTAAAGCTTGGTGCCCGTTTCCAAGAAAAGCACTGAGTATCCCAAATCCAGCCTATAACCAAGAGCTGTTTGGGTTGCTGCATGGCCTTCCTCTGGCATACCACTGCTCCTCCAGAAGTTCTCAAAGATGAATGTTAGCAGCTGGGAATTGGATGTCAGGTAGATCCTGTGGTCTAAAAATAAGCTGAATCTAGTGACAGGACAGGAGGACATAGCCTCAAGCTGTGCCAGGAGAGGTTCAGGTTGGACATCAGGAAAGCTTCCTTCATGGAAAGGGTTGTTGAGTGTTGGAATGGGCTGTCCAGGGAGGGGGAGTCTCCATTCCTGGAGGTGTTCATGGAATGACTGGGTGTGGCACTTGGAGCCAGTTTTGTGGATAAGGTGGTGATCGGTCAAAGGTTGGACTTGATTGTCTTGGAGGTCTTTTCCAGCCTAAATCATTCTATGATTCTAAATTAAATCAGTTTCTGCTGACTTGAATACGTCTAACTTCTTTTCATACCATTTTACCTCTCTGTTGGTTCTGCTGTCGTGTTCCAAGGCCAGAGCTAAAATTCAAAAGCTTCACTGAGGACAGGACTGCCACGAGCTGCAGCAGAGCACAGAGCCCTCCCAAAAATTCCCACCCCAGAGCTCACCAGCTGGCTCTTCATGGCTGGGCTTTTCAGCAGTGCTTGTGCTCAGCCAACCTCCATCAATTCTGAAGCACTTTGTCCTTGATCACTGGTAATTTTTCATGTTTAAGATAAAGCAGTTCTCATTGCCCCCACTTTGCAATCAAAAAAGTAATTTTTTAGAGGAATTTGAGAACACTTGTGCTTTTTTTTTTCATCAGTGTTACAACAAACTGTATTGTTGAAGCGGTGGCCAAAGTCTGCTCCCATTTTTGATAAAGAAAGGGCTGATTTGATACAAAAACCCCCACAGTCTGTGAAATTAGGAAGTAAGACTTCAGGATTCCTATCCCCATTGACCTCAGCAGAGCTTTTCAAGACTCCATTAGTAAGTATGAATCTGAGAAATGCGTTAGCAAATTCAGTGCCAGCTAAGCAGTGGGTAGGTTTGGCTGATCTTCGAGCCCTGATCTTATTAGAGAGAAGCTGTATATATTGAGCAGATTTTTCAGACCAGAGTGTGAAAACTCTGGATATTAAGGTGCTCAGTTGTGAATTACACTTGGCTCTGCTGCTGTCCTAAGTGGTTATTTTTTCCTTTGTTGTGATCCAGAGTCCCATGTTTCTTTTCCTCTCAGTTCTATAGTGGATTTTATGGATAATGTGGAGAGTGTACAGAAAGAAAAATGGTACCAATATGCAAACTTCAGTTATGGGTGTGTCTGCAGTGGCTGGGATGCAGTGTTTTAGCACAGCTGTTGAACCAGGACATTTCTTGAGGAACATGATATGGAACAGAACAAATATCAGCTTAACTGTATTTATACTCATATAAATGCAGATAGTGCAAAGTAGTGTAAGGGTTGCTTCCATAGATGTTGAACTCCTCTTCCCCCCTCCATATTTCAGCGTGATTTTTGGATATGATGCATAGTTTTTCAGCTGAAGTAAGAAAATACCATGCTTTTGTATACATAACTATGAGTTAGAATCTTCTAAGTCTCAAAATTACTCTGTACAGTATTGATGAAAGCTTAAGTGAAAGGGCACAAAGCATTGTAACTACAATGAAGAATCAGAAATTACACATAAAAGTAAAAAAGAATGGCAAGCTGATGTTCCTTATTGTTTTATTCCTTCCTTTTTATTTCTAAATTTTGCACTTGAAATTAAGCTGAGCCTACTTCCAAAAGGCAGAACACAAAGATTGTATGCTCAAGGAACATGAATGGACTGTGCTGTAGTGTCCTTTTGTGGGTCTATATCTCTCACTGAATGCTTGTATCACCTCTGCACGATCATCACATTTCTCACAGTACAGGAGAAAGGAAAACTAAAGCAAGATTTCCAGTGTATTTGTGTTTGCTTTGAAGTGATGCCACAATATACGCTCATTTTCAAGGGAGTGATGTTTAGTAGATACTTGTATTTATATTCTGATTTTGTGTCAAATAACTCAGGCAGAGGAGCTGGACTAAAGCATTTAACACCATGTTCCTCATGGTCTTTCAGGTGGCAGAGGAGGGTGTGACTGGTGTGCATTGCAGAAGTCACACTCACAAGTTTTGCATAGTCAAGGGCAGGAATATCTGAATTTTTCAAAAATGTTGAGTATTTATCAATCTCAAAAAATTAAATTTATTCTGGCTTTGATAATTTACTTAATTGGAGGTTGCAGCCTGTTTTTGACAGGAATATGAATTTCATTTTACTTAAAATAGAAAGAAATTTGTTCTTCTCCTGCCTTTTTTTTTTTTTTTTGGTAGGGTGCTTGACTACTGTATACCCCTAATGGGAAAATATTTTGCTTAAGTTCTATTTTTATCTCCTGTTTGTTTATTTTTAATTACTACTTCAATATCCTGGGATTCACCATCGATCTTCATCTGCCTACACAATTATCCCTAGCTTGCTGAAGGGTTTGTTTATTTTTGAAGTTATATGAGTTATATGTGCTCTGTTAAGGTTATTTGTGAGTGTGTCTAAGTACTGGTAACAGGAAGATTCTGATTTACAGGGAGGAAAGATAAATTGATGTTACTGGTGTAATGAGGGTGTAACTCAAAGAGAAGATGTCTGAATGCTGCTGCTGTCTTGGGGTGATTTTCCTTCTAACAGCCTCTTGGGGAAGTGCACATCATGGAGTGAGATGTTCCTGCCCCAAGGTTACCTAGGGAACACTGTAACATAAAATGTGGGAGGTTAATGCCTTTAAGAGTGTTTTAAATGCACTGAAGTTCTTTGCACAGCAACTCCCACTAGCTTGAGAAGTATTTCATAAATTTATGAAAATGAATCTGCAACTTCACAGGAAGAGACAGTTCTTACTTCTCACCTTACTGGAGGGTCTACTCTGTGTAGGTTTTGCATTATCACTTAAAAATGAATTCCACCATTTTGTTTTAAGTTTATGAAACCCTATCTTTGATCAGTAGAACAGTGTATTTCAGCTGATATAACCTAAGGTTCTTTCCCAAAATTAATTTTTCTTTATCTGCAAAGAAATTACTTTTTCTCTATAACCAAATAGGGAAAGCGTTTTCTGTCCCAGTTAAGGCAATATTGGCAGCAAAACTCTGTACTTTTCTTCAGCTCTAAATGTAGTTGATATATTTCTTCCAAACTTTTAAATGCATAAAAATGTTCAAGACTGAGTGAGGCTCTGAGGAACCTGGTCTAGTGGAAAGTGTCCCTGCCCATGGTGGAGGGATTGGGTGGGGATGATCCTTGACGTTCCTTTCAACCCAAATCACGCAAATTCTGTGATGTACAAATTTGTCTGGTGTTGAAAAGGGTTAAATGTGTGCCTCAAATAGGATGATCTGTGGCTCACAAGGGGACTCCTGCGCCCACTGACAGCTGGTGCCATTGCCCTTGAGTCATATTTGCAATGTATTTACTGGAAGCAACTTTAGTCTGTAAATTTTGGACATTTCCCATGGAGGTACAGGAAAACACTCAGAATTAAAAAAAAAATCATTCAAGAGAAATTTTAACTTGCAACCAATACCAATGGCCAAAACTAATAAAACAGGGAGTAACCATGATGATGCTCCAATGGCGTTTAACGGGTTATAGGTTTGTGCTGGGGTGCACATGGACATGAGTGATGATCCAAACCTGGATAAATTCACACAGTTTATAACACTATTGAGACTCCCAGCCATGGCCCTAAAACTTCTGTGGGGTGAGGACTCCTGTTGTATGAGTGTCCTGTCTATTTTCCAGGGGATCTGCTCCTTCTCATTCCCACCATCAGGAGAATGCCTGGGGTACCTACCACAGCCTTGGGGTGGGGAAATAGGGGTGGGAAAGCTGTGCTCTGTAGGGAGAGGTGTGCCCCTGACAGCACTGCAGTAATGAATAGTAACTTCAGGTTTGTGATCAGTCTCTGAAAGCTGCTCTGAATCTCTCCCATGTACTTGCTTTCGAAAACTGAGACCATTTCTAAAAGGTCTGACAAAGAATGTTGATCATTGAATCATCCTGTAAAATTTGAGAGAACTGTAATTATAAGCAGTAGGAAAAATCTATAGAAAAGAGATAATTTCCCATTAAATTCAACAGGGCAGTTGTCAGCTGATATAAATCAATGAGTTTATTGATTCAGTGGAGCCTGTTTGCACAATATAAGGGTTCAGCCCCACTGGGTTTGGGAACAAATTCCCTAGAACCCATTTCGTGTCGATTATATTCATTTTTATTCTGTTCAATATGACTAATGACTGCTGTTCCCTCAGTGTGAATGGACCAAAGGGCTCCTGTCAGAGCCTTCTGCTGGGGTGACTCACCCAGGAGAGTGAGGAGCAGTGACAGATCCTGCAGCTGAGCAGGGAGGGCCGCGGGGATTTGTTGTCAGGAGCAGCATCACACGTGCAGGAGAATCAAGTGCCTGCCAAGTGAACCCTGAGCTGGGTTCTCCTCCCTCTCTGTACTGTGTGCTGCCACAGAGCTCCAGTCTCACTGCAGGCTGTAAAAGGTCCGTGTGCTGGGCAATTAATCTAAATTATGTGTGCGTTTCTGAATGTGTCACACCGCATCACTTGAACCATCGTACAAACAATGACTGCAGTTCAGGTAGAGTTCACTCCCAAAGCTTCCACTGGCCCTAAGTAAAGAACCTTCAATTTTGTAAAGGAAACAGTGGTACAGACCCCTTTATTGTCTCTAGCACGTGAAGCCTGAAACAATTACAGCTTACTCTATAAATCCATTTCTCCGCATTCTCTGCAATCCTCAGATTTCCTTATGCTCCCCTGACTCAGGGGAAATATTCATTAGGAAAGCACGTACAGTTTCCCTAAATATATCAAGTCTGAATTGCTGAAGCTGGTGGCTGGCTCCCTTCCACACAGTTTGTAGGGAATTTTTAAAAGAAAACCCAACAGCTGATCATGCAACTAATCCAGATTTTCATTCTTTCATCCTAAGTGAGGGGAAAAAAGTGCTGACAGCTGAAGTGCCTCCCTTAATTCCCTTCTGCAGTCTATTATTGTGGGGCACGATGGTTTCTGCCCCGTGCTGTGCTGCGTTGGGCTGTGCTGAAGGGGTGCATGACTCTTTAAAAGCCATTCCCTCTCCCAGGGCATGAGCCTCTGTGCCTGAGGGAGAGTTTGGCACTCGTCCCTTGGAGCAGCAGTGCTGGAGGGTGGGAGGATGGAGGAGATGAGGGTTGGGGTTTGCTCAGGTTGCTCCTTTCACATCACCGAAGGGCAGACTAAGGTGCTGTAATCTCCTCTGAACCATGTGCAGTGAGCTCCCACCCCATATCAGCATTTCTGATTGATTGGTATTGACGCCTCAGGTTTTAGCTTCTCTGTTTTTCAGATTCTGTTCTGCTTTAGTGTGTAAGTCTGGGCTTCAGATTAGGGGATGGTGAGCTCTCTTCACAGAGTAGACAGACAAATGAATTCCTTCTCTAGCTGGGGACCCAAGGATAGCCAATCCAGATCTCAGGCCCAAGAGCATAAACAATGATGGACTGAAGAGAGAGAACAAGAAGGATGGGACTTCATGGGCTAAAGCTGGAATTGGACAATTAACTCCAATATTCTAATGGACCAAAACTTATAAAAGTGTGAGACCCCGTGACCTCTTGTCCATTTTGTGGCCATTTTGAGTTGTGCTTCTCTAGGTGGATCTATTTGAGGCCTCTTAATAAATCCCTACTTTATTCTTTAGCTCTGTCTAGTCTCTGTTCTAGGTCAGCCTTCACAAGGCATCAATATCAGCTTGAATTTTCTACATTTTTCTCTTTATTTTTCATATTTTACTTAGAAATATGCATGTTTTCTTCAATTCAAAGGGAATTTAACTTATCTTTCAGTCAGATCTATTTCACAGGTGAAAAAAACCAAAGATGGGGAACCTGGTGGTGCGAGTTGACTCAGAGCTGTGGGTGACTTTGCATCTGCAAAGACACCACCAAGCAGATTTCAGGCTGCTGCCACACCTGTGAATGGCTCATGATTGATAAGACCTTGCTCTTGGGTGCTTGGGTTCAGGACAAAAGGCACAGGGTGCCTGTGCTAACAAGGATTTTGGGTTCCCGTTTGTTGCAAGACGGGGTCTGAATGGTTCTTTTTGCAGCCCCGTGCTGCGTTAACTGCCGTGAACAGCTGAACTCAAGTGTTGCTGTTCTAATTCCTTCTTCAGCAGCATTTCCCCACTCCTTTACTGTCTGTATTACCCTCTTGCAGATGTCCTTCCTTCCTTCCATCAGATCTCATAGTCAAGAACAAGAAACCAGAGTGCACAGAGGTTTGTTTCCACCACTGTGGGAGGCAGAGCACCCTTCCCTTTCCCCCGAAACACAAATCCTCCAACTCCAGCAGTTAAGTCGCAATCCAGAGCACTAACATTTGGATTTGGAAGCATTTTGCATGCACAGATGGGGCTCCACAAGGTGCAAAGCTGTGAAGAATGTTGTAAATTGTCGAGTCAGGTTAAATTTAAAAAGTGAAAAGGGGAGGAAAAAAGCAAAACTGAGTGAAATGAAGGAAGAGACTCCAGATGTGGGTCGGATGGGATCTGACTGTGTTCCAAAGTTTCTTCAAGGCAAGCAGGGAAAAGTCAAGTCTTCAGGCAATGTTTTTTGAGAGCTCCAGAGGGGATGAATTAGAGAGAGTGTGTTTTGGAGGCACATCTTGCCCAGGAGATTCATCTGTCAGGGAAAGCTGGAGGCCCATCCCACCAATGCTCCTTTCCACCTGTGCTGAGGTGTTGCTTGGGTGCTGGTTTGTGCCCAGACTGAAGCAGGGAAGCAGGAAGGTTCCAGGGAAGGCAGGGATGCTGCCAGGGCCTGCAGACCATGCTGGGCTTTGTGGGGTTGTGACTGGCAGGGCAGGAATGACTCTGTTCCCCATTGATGGGTGTGAGCCAGAGCCTCTGCTGTGATGGTGGTACCTGAGGGTGGGCAGGTTCCAGGCTGCTCCTGGAATGAAGGGAGCTGAGGGTTCACCTCTTGCTTTTTCCACAGCTCTGTCCTGAATGAAGGTGAAAGTAATTGGTAGTCTGTCCCTCACATCCCTCTTTAATGCTGCAGTAATTCCATTTTAACCAAGCTGTGTACTTTTATCTTCCTAAGGGATCTCAAACAAGCTTTTAATTTTCAGCAAAACCTTTGCAGATCACCTCTAAGATCAGGGTCGGAGCTAATTTTTCTTGTGTCGTGCCTGAGGGAGATGGATTGGGAGGGGTTGTGGTCTGGGAGCTTTCAGGAGGGCTCCTCATGTCTTGGGTGCTTGAAGGTGGTGCACAGCACAGAATGTGGTGGAAGGTGCAGCTCTGTTCATGCACTGAGTTCAGAAACTACTGCAACATGGTTGTAATGAAACAATATTGTAAGAAAAATGAGGAACAATGGGCCATGCCATGGACCTGGTTTTCCTCTCAAGCCAGGAAAACTTGGTGGGCTTGTTTAGTTTCGTGACAGCAGTGAAGACAATATTTCTTCCCTTCCTTCTGCTGCTGCTGCACTTTTATCTCACAGGTTGACATGCTGTGCACACCTCAGAGGTTGCCTTGGCTCTGGGCTTGGTGTTTGGTGTCCTTTAGTGGAAGCCATAATCCACCCTGCACTGCTCCTCCTGCAGGGAGCCCCAGCTTCCCTCCCAAGCCCCTCTGTCCTGTCATCTGGTGGAGTCTGGGAAGACAACAAATGTAAATAGGAAATGAATCACAGAGCTCTCAGAGAGATGTGAGGTTAGGATAAAACAACCAAACAACCCCCTCCCCCCCAAACCCCCACCCTACTCAAAAGAAATCCCAAAACAAACAAAAAACCTGGAAGAAAACTCCAAAAACATTTTGGTTGGTGATGTACAGGGGGAGAATATGGTGTTATAAATGTAACCATGACTCAGGCAACAGAAGCGGCAAGAATTATGTAGAGCAGAAGAGATTTTAAGTTGGAAAAATGTGATTGAATTAAGAGGAAGAAAAATTTAGGCTGCATCTCATGAGAAAATAGACTAATTGTGAAATCCTCTACTACACTTAGATCTGGGCCCCTTGGGAAATAATGGAAAAGAGTGTTTCTTGGCAGTAGAAGCCCCTAGACAAAACAGCATTGCTTTAGGAATAGGTAATGTATAGCTGCATATAGTTCATCAGCAGCAACCCCATTCCTGCACTAACAGGAAAGAAGCAGCTAATTTATCAATGGTAACTTTTGTGTTTCACTGCTTCCAAAGACACCGTGGTTCCTGACAGATGTGTCTGGGTGCAGAGGTGATTTTACAAAGCGAGGATTTATCTAATAGGAACAGGTCTAAAACTAATGGTTCATTTTGCATAGGCTGCCCAGCAGTAACAGATAGGAACAGCTGTTTGCTTCTACTCTTCAAATCTGCTAGATTTGAACTATTAAATGAAAGGCAAAATAAAATGTGAGGTATTTCATTAAAACATTCAGTCCTCCAGGGAAGGATTTGCAAGTGCACACATATTTATCATATTGAAGCTTTCCTGTTGCTTAAAAATATCTATTTTCTTGAGACACCTTATTGAAAAAGTGCCTTAGTGCTTTTTATCATCCACTGTAACTTGTTTTCAAAGCAAAGGATATGTGCCTTGAAAACAGTCGTTCACAGTAGTTTGGCAAGCTTCAAAATGCACCTAAGGTTTAAAATTAAAAATACTAATCAAGAGCATGAAATGCAATTTCACAATTTGAAATGATGTTTCAAACTCCCCTGCCCATCCTAAATTTGTCACCTGTCTCAGGCTGCTGCCATTTCCATGGCCCTGGAGCAGCAGCAGCAACCAGAGCAGCTCAGGGGCTGCCTGTACCTTCCACTGTGGGGGAATGAGGTGGGCTTTGCCCCCAGTGTCAGCTGACACTTCGCACCCTCAAAAGATCCAGGGCAGGATGGTGTCCGCAAGCTCCCTGTGTTTGACTTTGGCTTTTAGTCTGGTTTGAGCTGGAATTCTTCTTAATGCTCTTTATCTTGGTTTTTCCATCAGTGGCATTTCAATGTTTTTGCATGAGCTCAAGCTAAGAGAAGATTTTGTTTTCTCCTCTGTCCTCATTCTTTCACCCTTGCTCTCCAGGCTTATCAGCACAGCTGGTGTCAGCTGTAGCTTTTATCTCTACCTATCCTTGAGCCAGCTCAACTTACTAGGCCAAGAAAAAAAAAACCTACAAAAAGATGGTTAATTTTATGCTGGTTTTGTGAATGGAATTGGCAAAACCAAATTATGCCAGTGCCGGGCAAGGGCTGAGCATGGTGACCATGGGAGGAAGGTGGGGAACAAGACCTGTCCATTTCAGCAGCAGAGAAGCTGAATTACACTGTTGATATTGGAGGGATAGACCCTAAGGGACAGCTAAATGACAATACCAAAATTCTCATATTTTGAGTTTTTAATCAAGAAATGGTCTATATAGAAATAAAGAAATGTTGCAATACGTACGTAGAAACCTGCTCATAGATCCTATTCATTTCAGGAACAAGAAATTTGTCACTGAATTAACATGCAAATATACAGATTATATTCACATCAAATAAGTGAAGTTATGATATTCAGTTTTGTTAAGGAGCTTTTGATGCAAAATTTTTTGCCCAGAGCACAGACAGGACAGCATATCTGTTGTTGTAGCAGCCAGAGGAAGGACAGGTACTGACTGATTGTAATTAAGTGTATCTTAGTGTGTTGCCTAGTATGTATTACTTAATTTATGCCTGTTTCACACCATTGCAGTTATGCCTACAGTAGAATAAAAATGAAATCTAAATTTTCCAGCACTTCATATTAAATATATTTCCATTCATAAAAAAAATCCCCAACACGTAGCAAAGCTGTAACTATGTGTAAGGTATGAAAAGGAATGTCAAAAATTGTTCTTTCTGGCTATGATTTACTATTTGTTTGCTTCCCCTAGTGAAATAGCAGGAAAAATATGAGAAAGAGACTGAGAAATGGCAGGTTACCCATTCTTTTTTCTTTACAGCTATTAAGAAGAATTTGAACTGTCAAAGTTTACTGAAATATTTCTGTGCATATTCAACTTGAATGATATGCAACACAAGAAGTACTTTTTCAGTGTGCACTCAGGTAGACAGTCCACCTCTGTTGCCAAACTGTGTAATTTTAGATCATGAAATAACACCATCCCAGCAGGTTAAATAATGCTGCAGGTCATATCTACATTCCAGCAGTTTGCTCAGTGTAGGAGGGTTGGTATAGTCAAGTTTAATCAGAAAAACAAAAGCAAAATTGCCATGTGCTTGATCCAAAGCCTATTGAAGCTTACAGGAATCTCTCAGTTGGTTTCTTTACTTCTTTAAGTTATCTGTTATTAGGACTGAATCAAACTTGGTTTCTTCAAGCTTAGTAAAATTGGGTATTCAGTGTCATTAACAAGGTGAGAAACAAGCTGGTGAGACAGCATCATTTTTCCTCTTGAAAACCTGAGTATTTGCTTTAGACTTCTCATTAATTTCTTGTGCAATTAGCTGTTTACATGCAAAGATAAACCATGTCTAGTCTTTATGGCCTTTCTCAATCATAATGCTGAAATTAGAGAAGACAGTTCTCATAAGCTGGTGGTTCTCTGTGGTGAAGACTATCCTGTGTAAAACAGCTGGCTAAAGGGCATAATTAATTTAATGCACAACAATTGTTGTTCACTGTCTAATTATTTCTGGTTCATCTAGATCTCCTTTGAAAATGTTACGCATTTTAACATGCAAGAATTCAAAATGTTATGATCAGCGGCAAAAAGTACTTACAGCTTGCTTTCATTACTTTTTAATAGGAATATGTGGCCACAGGACAGCTGCAAATATAAAAAATTACTTCATGGATAATCTTTCAAGAAGTAACTCTTGAAAGTAAACTGTAATAATGCAAAGAATTTTAAAACAGCTTTGAAGCAAGTGATTTCTTCTATCATAGTTAATTTTCATAATCTTCACGTATTTAGAGAGTCAATTGCTCTTAATTTTAGATTGTTATTAAATTAAGTGGTGATGATGACTGTGGGTAGGATGTCTTTTACTGTCTAGAGTGTCACAGTAGAGTGTAATAGTCCTAGATTTGAAATGTTTTCATCCTATTAAATGGCTGTGTTAAGTTATCATGGAAAATGAGCACCTAATTTATTTTAATCTTTCATATTCTATGAGCTGTTTTTCTTCCTAAGTGTTTTTGAGTCACAAATGAGAATCGAAATCTGCTGTTGATGCTTACTTTGCAGTTATATCAAGAAAACCTTTATCTAGAGCTGACAAAACCCAGCTTTCCTTAAAGTTTCTTTATCTCAGAAAGACAACATAATCTATACACTCTAGTTCTGTGTGTGTTCTTGTAAATCTCTGAATATAAACCTTTCTGTAGGCAGTGCTTTACATATGTCTGTCAAACAGAATTCGTGTTCTGCTCACACAGAGATCTCCATTTTTGTGCCATTTATTCATCATGTGCCTCCTGGCTGTGTAACCTGTGTGTAAATTACTAACAATTATTGACTATTTGATACTTTTGGTGATATCAGTTTGTAGGCTAGACAACTTCTGTCTTGAATTAGTCTCTAAATGTTACAGGAGCAGAAACAATTATATAATTTTTCCTTGAAGCTTATGTTCCTTCTTAGACCATGCTTAGCTGATTTTGTTATATCTTATGTGAGTGTGCAACCCTGAAATGGAGATTCACATCCCCACCCTCCAGTGTGGTATGAGACAAACCAGGTACATCACCTGCACCATCCTCTGATCAAAAACCAGCATGTGCTGTGGCTTCATTTTAGGAGTGCTGTAACCTGAGCGTCCTTTCATTGTGAAGGAAAATCAATCCTTCATACATGAAAACAGTTAATCGTCTTACTTGAGCTTAGCTTAGACAGAATTATTCATGACTGAGTTATCCATGGTGAACATTACTTGTGCAGCACACTGCCTGAATCTCTTGTTTATTTTCATTAGGGTGATTTACTTTTAACAAGGACTGCAGGACCAGGTTGTGCATTTGCTGGACATGAGAACATTTCATATTGAGATTTTTCTTTCGGTTTGATTCTCCCCCCTCTCCCCTCCCTCCTGGTGTTGTGTTTGTTGTGATGGGTGTTTTTTTTATTTAGGGCCCCAGCGAGGGGTCCCAAAGAGAATGTTAGTGCTTTTGAATCTCGATGGCTCCCCGTTGGCATGCCATCTGCAGATGCTCATGTAGAGTATGTTTTAAGCAGCAAACACCTGGGGTGCTGTATTAAAAAATGCTCAGCATTTCAAAATCCTGGTGATGGAGAGTGATATGCTCTTGATATGCCTCTTGCTGTTAGAACTATAAGCTGGATCCTGCTAAGTCCTAATGCCTCCTGTTGGAGTGAATGATAGCAGAGAATACTTAGGACTTGAGAGATGCATGACTTTTCAGGTGTATTTAAAGGAGTTTAACTCTGTCAAAACTCCTCTTTTATTTAGACACAGTCATTTTACACTCATCTCCTCTGCTGTCTTTTTGAAGGACTACGCTGTAATAGCCCTTGAGCAAGGGGATGAGCAGGAGTTGCTACCAGGCCTTTAGACTCACATGGCACTCCTTATTTTAGTGATTCGAGTTTGAAAACACTCAAGCCGTGTCATTTTATGGTGACAGAAAATTTCAGCAGAACGGAGCGATTTTTGATGGATGCATTCCCAGGAGCTATGCTGAGGCACGTGGAGGACAGGGAGCACGATTAGACACGGCCAGCACATCTCCACCAAGGGCAAGTCTTGCCTGCCTGATCTCGTGGATTGCTGTGATGGAGTACCTACACCAATGGACAAGGGAAGAGCTGCAGGTGCCATCTGTCTCTGATAAGGCCTTTGACATGGTACCCACAACATGAGCCACAGAGGAATTTGATGGGAGGACTGTTGGCTTGGATGCTTGAATCCAGAGGGTTCAGTGGCTCAGTGTCTGGATGGGGATCAGTGATGTGTGGTGTGCCTCAGATCTGTACTGGGACCAGCACTGTTTTGTTTTGGGGAGATAAAGAAAAGAACTCCACAACTTTGTGAAAGTTGTAAAGCCGGTATGTTTATTGCAGCGCTGGACACATGCGGAGATTGCTCTCCTCAAAAGGCATGAGTGCCTCTGGGGACTTCAGGTCCTTTTTATCCTCCTTTCAAATACATATGTATACAGTTTCACAATAGGTTCATACATATTCATTTTTACAGAATTTCGCGTGACATTTGCAGCTAGTTTCTTTTCATCCGAAAGAATTCCTAGGTCAGGTTGACTTGCCCTTGCAGTAGTTTCTGTTTTTCTTTATCCATCTCCTCCTCTCTCTCTATTATGTCTGTTCTGCAGTTTTCCCTTCAGCTTTGGCCTTACAGACTTTTTCACCCTTTCTGGACATTTCATCTAATTCAAAATGGACTTTTACTCTGGGGATTTTTCACTGTCTCAGTTTAATACCCTCACCCGTGACACTGACAGTGAGTTGCAGGTGGCACCAAGCTGGGTGGTGTGGTTGCCACACCTGAGGGACAGGATGCCATCCAGGAGCAGGCCTATGTGGAACAGCACCCAGTTTAAAAAGGCAGGGTGCTGCACTTGAGCTGGGGCAATCCCTGGTATTAATACAACATGGGGGATGAAGGGGATGAGCGAAGACTCACAGAGAAGGTACTGTGGGATGAAAAGCTGCATGTGAGCTGTCACTTTTAGCCCAGACATAATAAAATTCTTTAGAATGAGGGTGGTGAGGCACTGACACAGGTTGCCCAGAGAAGCTGTGGCTGCCCCATCCCTGGAAACATTCAAGACCAGGTTGGATGGGTCTCTGGGCAAACTGCTCTAGTGGAAGATGTCCCTGCTCATTGCATACATGACCTCTAAAGGCCTCTTCCAACACAAACCACTCTATGATTCTCAAGTAGTATAAAATGAAAAACACCTGCAAAGAGCCCTAAAAACATGGGGTGTGTATAATAACAACAAAAGATACAATTATCTAACATGATTTTTATAATATCCCACTAAATGGCCCAAAACGGTAATAATGAAGTCTGTATGTATTGAAGTAATTTTCAGATTAATTCAGAGAGAAGTAAATACAATTTGGGTCATGTTGCTTTTCATGACTCTAAAACCCCATTCAAATAAGCACTATGGATTTTAAAGATCTACCATGTCTTTGTTGATGTATTATTGATCGTGGTTAGTCAGCAGTTCAGCTCTTGTTGTTCAAGACTGCCCAGGGCACTAAGATCACTTGTTAGCAGATTATATTGCTCAGGTTTATTTTCTCTGCTAGGTTTATTTTCTTTTTTAAGGTATTTTTGTTCCTAAAAATTATGAGCTGCCTTCCTATTTAACTTTAATCAATGATTATGTGCAAATGTGCTGCTGATACTTGTGAGGAAATGCCTTTGTCCTTTTTTTTTAGACACATCTAAAGTTCATTACCTGTGTAGGTTAAATTTCACATGCTTTACAACTCAATTGATAGGAAACATAGTGGACAGAGGTCTAGGTGATAAATACGGCAAATTTCCCCTCTAGAATAAGTGTTGTGACTGCAGCTCCTGAGACTGATGAGAAATGGTTCATATATTTGGTTGGTTTTAGGGGTGTTTTCCATCTAGAATGTTTGTGTGAATCTAAAAAGAACAAAATAGGGTCTTGGAAAGTTTTGGTGATGGTTTTCTGTTTTGTTGTTTTGGGTTTTTTTTTAATGTTTTGGTTTGTTGGTTTTCTTTGAGTTTCTGATTCTGGTACATTGGCTGACAGTTTGCTGCTTATAACTTCACGGCTGTTGGCTTCTGGAGGTTGTTTTTCGGATCAAAATATTCTCTTTTAATGAGGCTGTGTGATCTCTATTCTATTGTTGTTGTACTAATTAACTTTGAGTGTTTTGAGCATTTTTCAGGGATGTCATTTGGGTTTTTCTTCTAAAAAACCCCGATTATTTTAATAAGTGAAATCGCATGTACTGAAGTTACTCAACTGTTCTGCAGAATTAAACCAGGCAGTTGTTATTATTTGAGTTACGAACTCTAGGGGTAAATACAGCCCCTGAAATGTTGGCAGCCCCAGTACCTGCTTGTGCTAGTAAACAATAGGTGCAAGTAGCAAAGCAGTGGGTAGACAATCTGTGATAATATATGCAGTAGTCTTCTTTTTCTTTTATAAATCACAATTTAAGTGCTCGGATAACGTGGTATCTCAGCAACAACTTGACAAGAGACATATAATACACTCTCAGAGAATAGAAAAAACATAATTTGTCACCAATAAAGGTGTTTAGCATTCTGATCTTCCCAACATAAATTAATTTGCAGTTATACTAGCAGTGTTTTTACATATGTATTTTGCATTTGCATCAAACTACTTCCAGTCCTTAGGAGCACTTTCTGCTTTTCTGAGTATTAGCTGTTCAGAATGTGGGTATAGGTTAATGTACTGCATGCCTTAGGATCAGCTCTAGTTTCTCTGTTACACAGTGCATTTAGTCTTCAGGGGATTAAACATGTTCTTCATGAATAAAAATGAATATTTATTAAATGTTGTATCAGGATATACTTATTCATACAGAAAATTCAATATATTCCTTGAATGGTGTACAGGAATCTGAAGAAAACTGAGGGAAGCTTTTTATTCCAGTAGAAATTTTGTGGTTTTATATATTTTTTTACTGTTTTAAGACTTGGGCATGCACTTTGAAAATGGGTTCAAGATTTAAGAAAAAGATTTCTAAGTAGTCATCCTTTTCAACTGGTGACAGATTTAGAAGATAAAGAATTGCAGACTTAGTTCCCAAATGTACCTTGGCGTATATGACAGATAAAGAAAGTTACAGAACCAGGCAATTGTTTCAGCCTGGTAGATGATTGCAACTTTGCAAAGAACAACTTTTTAGGAAAAAAGCCTCAGACATGAAAGCAAAGTAAATGTTATTTGCTGTCTTTAGTATTCATGGGCCGTACAATAACGATTGATCGTTACTGAGTATTGTTTCTAAAGCTTTGTGAAAATAAAAAATGCTAGGTCTGGTGGTTTGATAAAAAAAATTAAACACTGACCACAAAAAAATATGCTATTGTTTTCTAACATCTGTAGCAGTATTTATAGTTGCATTGTGTTTTAAGGGTGGTGGGGGAGGGAGAAAAGAATGAAAAAATAAAATAGAATTAGTTCAAGGCCTAGACCCTTCTTTGCTGAGGTCCTACATATGTTTTTGACACTTAAAACAAAGGATGGCAATAGGAGATATATTTTAAAGCAAGCACAGAGACTGACTCTATTAAAGCCACACCTGCTGTTAGCCTCAACAGTACTTCGGGTGGAATATTTTTAGTTTGATTCTATGCCAATTTACTTGTATTATTTTCAAGCTGTGTAACCAATATTTCAGCAGACCATCATGAATTGACATATTCCTTTTTAATTATAACCTCTTTTAAGTTTCTGGGTGTTTACATTGATTGTGTAGTCTTGTGAAATCAGCAGCAGCACCAAAGCTCGGCTCCGAGGGTAACAAGCAGCAGCTGTAATAAACACACTCTGCAGACAGAAATGGGAACATGCTGGTGGGGGATATATGAATCCTTGTTCAACTGTGACGTGCTTATCAAGATGCAGAATGAAATAATTTTGCACGTAGAATCCAGCAAGTAAAGATGGAGGGGGAAAATGTCTGATTTTTGTGGTGGTTGCTCCCTGGCTGACCCGTGTGCTGCTCTCCCCCAGGTGCTGAGGTGCAGCAGAAGAGGGCAGGGGCAGCCAGTTTAATCACTGTGCTTTGTTCACCTGCCACCTCTGCAATTATAAAATATAATCCTGGCTGATGGGTGTGTGCCTCTTGCTGCATGGTTTATATTAATAGATGTAAACTTACTGCAGACTGGGCCAGGCAGGCCTTGTGCAGCTCAAGGCAGGAGGCATTGCTGTCACAGGCACCAGGCCTGTAGCAGCTTTAAATCTAGAACTGGCAAGGGAAAGGCTGTAAAATCATCCCAGCTCAGGCACAACACACATTTCCCTTCTTTGTCCCATGTCTTGCTCAACTATGAAGGAAAAAGGGCTGCTTGAAGGATTCTTTTTGGGTACTGCCTTTGCTGTTTCTATAGGGGTAAGTCAGAAAGGAAACAAAACCATTAAATGAGGTTAATGACACCTATAAAAGCATTGCTAGGGAATAGAGGTGATTGTGGAATGCACAGGGGGTGTATGGTACCCTCCCTGTCCTATGGGATGCAGTAGGGATTGTGTGGAGCACTGGGCCACAGAGCTCTCATCCTCCCGTGGTAGAGAAACAACAGGAATATCAAAAGTAATAAAAGCATTATGTAAATGAATTATTATAAATGCATATTATGAGAATTGTTTCTCCATTTTGGTTATGTGGTTCAATAGGAAGGAGATAATCCTTTGTGGAGCCTCGTGGAGAGCCTGGGATCTGATTCATCCCTGCTGCTTTGGATACCTCACTAGTTCCACTTATTTGAGATTTGAGTAAACCTTTAGGGCTGGCCCCTCCAGTTTGAATAGAGAAGGGTGTGAGGTGAGTAGGCTCATGATTTAGGGTTCTTGTTAGGTGCCTAAAGCTAGCCAAGAGCAGAGTTGAGCAAGCTAAGAATAAACTCCAGAGTTTGGCTTGGGCAACTGCTGGAGCATCAGCCACACTTGGAAACAGCATCAACAGATTGAAGGGGTTTGGCCTTCAAAACTGCAACAGATTGAAGGAGTTTGGCTTGGGAAAACTGTAGGAGCAGGAGCAGCAGTTTGTGAGACAGCCTGGCTTATGCAAATGTAGAAATGGCAGCAGCAGGTTCTGATGGGATGTGTTGCTGGGGTTTCTCCAAAAATTTTTAAACTGGCTGCTCATGTAATACCAGGGCCCTATCACCTATATGCTCAATTTATCACTGCATCTTGGAACGTCTCCATCAGAGTAGTAGAAAGCAAATGTTATCCTGCCATATAAGAGAGAGAGAAAGCAAACCCACTCAGCTTATTATTTACAGACCTATCTCACTGCTTCCAACTCTATCCATAATAGATAATGAATAAATTGGTTCACAAGCAACTGTTTAAGTACTTGGAGTTAAACAACATACTGAATGATGCTCAGTCTGGATTTCATCCTCATTATTTCACTGTCATTGCACTAAGAAATTGTTGGAGATGTTTTCTCTGCCATGGATCAAAGTCTGTTTTTAGGTGCAGCATTTATTCCTCTGTCAAAGTCCCTTTTGACATGACCTGCCATTTCCACATGCACAAATTTATTTGAAATCAGTTCAAATAAAAGTAGTAGGCAATTGTTTTCAGTCACATTTGCCCCCCAGGACCCAGATGGATTGCATTAGCAATGAACAGTCACGTATGCAATATATTACTGAGAAGTCTTGTAGCTGGGTACCATAGTGGCCATTACATGTTCATTAAAAGCTGTTGTGCATGTTAATGGGAAGATACAGTTCTTCATGGTTAAAACACATGGAGTGGATCCAAATCTTGATTAAAATTGAAAGCAAGTCTGAAATCAGAACCTTATCTCTTACCAACAGCATCTTGTCTTTTTTTTTCCCTCATATGTTTCTGGATATAGATAGACACAGATATCCAGGGGCAGCATCAGTGGAATTCTGTTGTAGAAAGCAAAAATCTAGGAGGAAGGAGAGATTTGAGTGAGAATGAGGTGCTTTTTTATACCCATAGAATTTCTTGTTCTCACCGGGACATTAAAGCAATATTAAAACACTAAATATGCCAAACAGTTTTGCCACAAGAAAAATGTGTAGAATTGTCTTTGTATGGTCAGGCTTATATAATTCATAGCATAAAACCGAGGCTTGACTTGTGCTGCTCATTGTTGAACCATTAACCAGAATCTTAGTGAAGTTGAATAATATTCAATAAGATTTCATCACAGCTCCTTTGGTCTAGTCTTAGTTTGAAGAAATTCTGGGTTTAGTATGGCTCAGGTAGGCTGTGTGGCAGAACTGAAATACAGCTCAGAAGTACAGACTGGAGGGCTGAAGATTCAGTTGGTATTCTTGGTTTCACCAAAACCTTGAGAAGCGTTTTTCCTCTCTTGCTTCCCCCCCCCCCCCTTTTTTTTTTTCCATTGAGGATTACATGTTTATGAAACATTACTTAAATAATGTTAGACACTTAGACTACTATTTCCCATTGTCTGGCTGAATGCTGTTGTGGGAACCCAGTGGATGGGTGGCAGTAAGGGTGGAAATAGCTGGAATTTAGCCATGTGCATTTATCCATGGTTTCTGAGATGAAGGATGGACAGTGCTAAGTCACAACTCTCAAGAGTTATTTAGATGTGTATACATACAGGATTAATTCTAAGGATTGGGAATGCTGATCAAAAGTTAAAAAAAAATTGACTTTTAACATATATGTGTTGCATTTCCTTCTTCTCCCTTTCCTTCACACACATCTGTCAAATGAGATGCAGATACACTGCTATTAGATTTAAATTCTATCTCTTAAAAAAAATAAGGTTGTGATTGCAGTGCAGAAAACTTGGAGAAGGAAAAAAAAAAAGAAAGAAATGCCCTTGCAGATTCCTTTTAACTTGTGTTTGTACATCCCCTAACTTCCTTAGGTCCAGACTCAGGGTAAGCTGGTGACTGTACTCAGTAAAGGGCATGGGAGGAATCCATCTCCCTCCTTCTGGACAGAACAACTGATTCTGTGCCAAGAAGGAAATTAATTCTTCTAATACAAGGCAACAACAAATTATGGTTTCCAGGCACAGAAGGTAGAAGGGACGGGAGAAGTGTGTCTCTGAAGAACAATGTTTCTTGGGACTGTGATTGTATGGTGTTGCTGGGGGCTGCTCCTGCCAGTGACACAGAGAGTCCTCCCTCTCCAGGGCTGGTGCTTGGGGCTGCAGCTGCACCATAAAGAGATCAGGCTGCTGCAGAAGAGCCACATGTCACAGCAGAAGCTTTACTTGGGAAAAAATATCCAGGACCAGGTCTTTGTGCTTAAATAATCAGAACTCCTTTTGTTTGGTTTTGTTCTGTTTTCATTTTTAGGGAGGGGTGTGGGGTTTTTGTTGTTGTTGATTTTTCTCCCCCAAAGAACAGACATATAATTGCTTTTAATTTATCTGTGACTTGAGTTTGGGTAGGAGTCCATATGTGTACATACCTGAAGAAGGAAAAGGGTCAGATTTGAACAGTAAGAACAGGGTGTTTGTAATTTTTTTTTTTTTTTTGCTGATGGAAAGCAGTAGTACCTGGTATGTTAGAGTTTAAAATAAAACTGGAGGTGTCTGTTGGTCTGTTTGTTGTACCTATGGACTGTGGTGATACTGAAAGGACAAAACCAAGAGGGTTTTGGTTTTTTTTTTAGCTTTGTTTCCCCTCTTTGAGTTCTCAGACTAATTCAATAATACCTACATGATTTGTAGGTTTGTGCTTTTCTCTGTTCTGTCTCTTTTTGTGTCTGTCACTGAAATATATATGCAACTGTAATGGATTTCAGTACAGAATGTGTATCACACCTCTCGCTTTGTATTTTTATTCAGTGGCCTGTCTGTTTAGGCATCCTGGAAAAGATTCCTTCTTACAGACATCTATATCTGTTTGTCCTCTGAGCCTCCATAATGAATCTGGTTTTGTGCTGTCTAGAATTAATATGAATTGTAAAATAGCTTTGTCAGTTCCTCTTATTTACTTTCCTTGGATTTGTTATATTTTGCCTTTGATGTCATAAATTTCATAAGCTTAAACACCTTAAAAGTTCATTTCAGGGAGTTTATCAGCAGAACATGAATATCCTCTATTTTTACCTAAGTTACCCAGTCAGCTGTGTGATTTATCTTTATGCTTCTGTACTTTTATTCTCTCTTCAGTGCTGAAAGGATAGTATTTATATACCAGTAATTAATTAATGGCTAAGTGTTCTTATTGAAATGTTTGGTTTGTAATTGATGGTGGAGTATTTCAGTCACGGATGCAGATGAAATCAAGCACCATAAAGGTCTAGGTTTTTGTTCAAAATGTATTCTGAAAATGGATTCTGTTATTCTGAGGAATCCTCATGAAAGGCTCTCCAGCAGGTGGAAAATCTTGTGGAGGCATTTCCTCTCACACTGGGTGGGCCAGCAGGAAAGACAGAATTGAATAATTGGCCAGGAGTCATGTAGAAAAGAATTAAATGGGCATGCTGTCATTCAAAAATATCTATTGGGTTACCAATTCTCTTTCAGGTAAACAGAGGTTATTTTAACTTTTTTAGAATGATGCTCCAAGTAACAGGGATCATGGATTTCATGAAGGAATTTTTTTAGGAATTTTAAAAGGAAGGTTTCTTCTCCATTGGCTGAAGATGAATTCTTGTGCATTTCTTTCCATAGCATCCCATGCTTTAAGCAGGGCTGCTTTTCTCTGCCATCTTTGTTCTTTAAAAAGTCTGGCCAATAAGGAGCATGGGTTCTCAAAGCAGACTCTGAAAATACGATAGCAGGGCTTTGCTGGCAACAAAAAGGAGGGGGATATGGAGAAATGGAATTGATTGTGAAACAATCCTTTCATGTTGGGGAAGTGAAACGCCTCTTCCAGAAGCAGCAAAAGATGGACATCTTATGACATGCTTTTGTGTCTTAGAACATTTCCCAGTTCCTCACGAAATGGCTTTCTCAAGAGCAGCACGGTCCCACTGAACATTGCCGTGGCTGTAGAGACTGGATTTTGGCTTCAGTACTAGATTTTTTTCCTCATTGTCCATGCCTTTGTGAGAAGATCATGGTTCTTTTTGTGTTTTGTGGTTTTTGTATACAGAAGTTTAAAACCAAGAACAGAAGGTCAAGAAAGTTGTGTTTCAGTGGGTATTGAAGTTGTGTTTCTAGTCTGTATTCCCTCAAGAAGACTAGTGCTTGGAGACATATCTGGAATTTTCATATCACACTGCTAAAATATAATTAATGACTTCAAGAGATCCATCCAGACCATATCTATCTTCTTTGAAGATTAGCCACTCCTTAGTATAAAAATAAACTTAATATTTCTTGATTTGTGAAAGATCCTGGGTTTAAGGGCTTTGTGGAATGGATTTTCAGGAATGATTTCTTCACAGACAATTCAATGCAAGGAGATTCCAAATTTCTGTGCAAACTCCTCTCTCCTGAAAACTAGACAAAATATACAAAGGAAAATCTTGAGAGAAAGGGAAAATCCCATTCTGCTTTCTGACTAACATTTGAACTATATTATTAAAAATGTATGAACTCCCTGCATATAAATCATCTGCTGAAGGAAGGATGACAAGTCGAAGTTCTGACTCTCATCTCCCAATATTTTTTTTTACATATAAGGTTTTTAGGAAGAAGTAAAAACTTTTATTATCCTGAATGAAACAGTTGAGAACAGCAGGCAAGGGTTTTGGACTTCCAAAATCATACTTACACAGTTATGAATTGAATGTGCTGGAGAGAAATGGGCATAGGACTTGGAAACTTGTTGACATTTGTCTCCAATTGCAGATTATTTAAAAGGCAGGAAAACTGGCCAAAGACATGCAAAGAAAAGTCTTCACCAATGAAGAGCTAATTCCACATGCTTGTCTGGTATCCCTGAAAAGAAGTTGTCTCCCTTGGCTTCTGCTGGCTGGAAAAACACATTACTGCAAGAGCTGACATAATGAAAACATCTTCCTGACATGGTTTCAGCTTTGTCTTTTGCTGTGAAACATGGAGCAATAGTTGCATGCTCAGATCAGGAGAGACTGTGTATTAATCAGCTTGGGTTTGTGGTTAGCAGCATATGCTTTCCCTCTGGAACAAAAGCCCTTGGGAGCAGTGTGTCAGCAGAGGCTGTTTCTGAGGCAGGTTTTAAGGTGAGGTTATTTCACGTACAGAATAAAGACTGAGCCTTAGAAATGCAGCAACTGAAATGGCTGGGTAATGTTTAGTGCTTGAAAAATACTTCATAGCACCAAGTATTGAAAAGGTGGGGTGTTTTTCTTGTTTCTTTCATCTCTGGTGCCATGAATAAAGAGACTATATAGAAACAATGGCAGCTTTTTTTAGTTTTGCCTTTGACTTCAGTGGAAGGAACATTGGACCTTTTGGCAGAGAATAGACTTTAAATCTTGCAAGAGACCATATCGCAATTACCTTTCCAAATGGAAAAGTACAGCTTGGGTACTGTAACACAAACAGCCATGGTTTGTAGGCTATGCTTTATTACTTTGATTCCAGATATCAAACAAATTAAAGCTGGCTTTAACAACTCCATCCCCCTTGCTGGTACTTCTATTATAAAAGAGATGCTTTCCTCTGTTAAGCTCCTGTCAATTACCATTTCTCTTTAAAAATAAAAAAATCATGGAAAACAGTTGATAGCCCACAAATACATGGCCATCGAATTGCTGAGGTAACTAATGTCAAAGACATCTAAAGCTAAGAATTGGTGTTAATCTACTTTTTGATGTGGTTATAGATTGAATAATAATTTATGTTGACCTGCTTTCCCCAACGCCTCATATTTATAAAGATTATAAATAAATTGTGGCTGAGCATAGAAGTAAATTAAGTGTTCAGATGCAGTGACTTTAGGATGTATTTATGGAATTAACTTCCTCTTTGATATACGTGTGCCAATGTTTCATGAACTGTAGGCAGTTCCCCTCCCTACACATTTGTCAGGACATGACCTCCAATCTTGCAAGTTTATTTTCTTCACAAAATCTTCCTTCCTCATAGCTGCTATGACACCATCCATATAAAGTCTGAAAAAAGTTTTCATCTAGGTTTTCTTCTCTGTAAGGCTAGAGGAAAAACAACAAGGAGTTTTGGACCTTGTTGTGATGTGCAGAGTCATTTGCTAGGGGAGCTCATGCTGGTTTCTGTTATGCTGGTGAGTTTTGTGAAGGAGCATATTTTCCATTATACACCAGCTTGATGGCAGGAATATATTTAGCATAAAATCCCTTGACATTTTTTTTCCAGCAGCCCAATTGCAGCAAACCCAGAACATGTAGATGGTGGCAGATTTTCATGAGACTTTACATGCCATAATATTTTGGAATAGAGGTTACAAAAGGGACAAAGGAACACATCCCTGCATGGACCCATGAGCACTTCTCTTTGAACAGGGGGGCTGCCACTTGCTCTTCTCTCCCTTTAAGGAAAGAGGAATGAAAAAGAAGCTCTTGCTACAGGACAACAGGGATGGTTTTAAACTGAAGGAGAGTAATTTTAGATTGGGTAAAAAAAATTTTTTTACAATGGTGAAACAATGGAGCAGGCTTCCCAGAGAGGCTGGGGCTGCTGCATCCTGGAAATATCCAAGGCCAGGTTGGATGGGGCTTGGAACAACTGGGATGGTGGAAGGTGTCCCTGCCCATGGCAGTGGGGGGTGGGACTGGATGACTTTTAAATGTCTCTTCCAACTCACCCTGTTCTATTTTATTAACTCCTCAGTCATGGCTGTTATAGCCTTCTACTTGATCTATCACAGCCTTCTAGATCTGATTCCTCACTCACTCTCAACCTGAGAATGTGATTAATTTAAACTTTTTTAGAGAGATAATAGCAATGTAAATAAATTTTACAGTAACTCATAATGCTTTTAATAGCATGAATGTTGATAGAGTTTTTCTACAAAGTCCCAGCTGCATTATTAAAATAGGAAAAGTCATAAAATATAGAAAGCTTATGTGGCAACAAAAGGATCTTAATCCTGTGTGAATCTGTGAAGTGCAGGTCAGGATCTTAAGCATTATCATCTTCAGGCTAAGCTTTAAATCATAGGTGTATGAATAAAATATTTGTTGTTGCTTTTGTGAATCAAGGCTAGAGCTTAAAAGCAAATTTATTTTCACTAACAATCTCTGTACTAAAACTATTAAATAGGCAGCTATTAGTCATAAATTATTTCAAAAATCTCCAGTGCAGAGTTTGAAAGATGGCTTGCCCAGAAAATTGAAGCAAGATCAGAAGTTTGAACAATGGTGTGGCCTTAACTGGGTGTTACAGTGTGCCCATGAAGGCTCAATTCCGTGGTACCCAGTTGTGTCTGAAACTTTGTGCAGGTTTTCTTCTTGACTGTAGCTAAAGATGCATTTTTTCCCTTTTATTTCCAAACCTATTCAGCTTCTTCCTTTCCATTCTACATCTGCTGGAGCATGTCCTGTGTTAGTGCCTGAATATCTGATTTAGCAGCCTGCACAAGATCTATCCCCAGAATTTTTAATACGTACCAAGTATTTGACTTACTGTAGTAGATCCTTGATGAAATATGCTGGAATATTGATAGAAAAGAGATAAATCTTATTTGGAAAGGTCAGGCCAAAAAAAGAGTGTGTTACTTTGAACTCCATCATTTGGCAGATGCAATCTTGGGAAAAGGAGGGAGGGGGACAGGCAAAAGGAGTTTAATAGATTAAAGATATTAGAACTTCTTGGATCAGATGGGGCTGTTTAACTTCTATCAGGGACAGCAGACAAATGGTCTGTAGAGATGTGGAGCCATTAGTCATCAGGTCTAACAAGCTACCAGAAAGTGGATGAAAACAGACTAGAAAACAGACAAAAACCCAAACGCAGTGTCTGTCTTCAGAAATTATGCAGCTCAGCCTCAGCTGTCAAAAAAAGGGAAAGAAATAATTAAAGTACTCTGAAGTAACTCTAACATTGCAGAGAAATACATAACTGCTGGTGTGGGTTTACTGAGAGCACATCACATTGAATGAGTCTAATTTTCTTTTACAACCGAGCAGCTTCTTTTGTGGACAGGTAAGGAGCTGTGGGTGTTAGAGATTGACAGGGCTTTGCTGAGGCCAGCCTGTTTTCACGGCATTCTCACAAGGCAGGCAGAGAAATGCTGGAGCTGTGCTTAATGGGGTGCAAGACCAGCTGTATTAATGCCCTCAGAGACCTTAGCAAGAGTTCACCTCAAAATGGGGGACAACTTGTCTCCAAAGACAGAGGTAGGAGTTATGCTGGGTCATGAACTGAGCCAGCCAAGGCTTTGATGAGCAAGATTCACAGTTAACTCTTGCAGGTACAAGTAATTGCCCTGGTAAAAGCTTGGCTTGGTATCTCCTGTTTAACTTTGGGCACTGCACTTGGAGCAGGTTACAGAGCAGCAGGAGTGACCAGAGCCTCAAGAACAAGATGCACAATGACTGATTGACACAAACCAGAGCTTAGAGGATGGAGGAAGGGAAAGTTGATGGAGGAATACACAGTTTCTCAAAACTTTAAGGATCTTGTAGGATAGAAGGGTCTAAGCTGTTTTCTGTATTGCAGGTGATAGGGCAGTTGCAAGGAGCATCAAGTGCAGCAAAAATATTCAGACAAGATAATTTATTATCTGCAAATTGTTTAATGATGCAGAGTTTTCTGAGGTGGTCTGTAAAGTGTCATTAGAGATCTTTAATTAGACAAACATTTATCTGATGCAACATAAGTTTATTTGAGCCTTCCTTAGGACAAGGAGATACACTTGATGACCTTTCTGAGTCCATTCTTTGCCCATTTTTCCGTGATTCTATTAATTTCTTTAGTAGATCATAGTGTACTAACATAATTTTCCTCACATTTTGTTGGAGACTGGTAACAAATCTTCCAATTCATCATACAATCCTGTGAGCTGGCAGTGATATCTCTCTGCTAAAGCATTTACAAAATGCAAAATGAGTAAATAGTCTTTTAATGAAATGTATCTATGAAATGTAGGCCATTTCCTCTCAGAACTGAATTAAGCATTACAAGTGATCAATAACTAGATTTCTGCATCTGCTGAAAAGCTCTGCTGTAGAGTTATATAAATAGTTCAGAGTAAGAGAATAGGGCTGATATTTTATCACTGTGCCTCTGGAAGTGTCCAAAACCTGCTGGCTGTCTTAAAAATGTGTGACTGGATAGATTGATCCTCTTTCATCTCTAGGCTACTGAGTCAGCTTTAGCTTAACCCCAGAATAATGGGTCATGTCTTCTATCACAGGGTACCAGAGACCTCTGCAAAAAACTGAAGAATTCTGGGCAGATTTCTGAGGCTCTGGCAAGTATTCATCATCCCTTTTGGAGAGTAACAAAAGCACTGAGTCAAAATCTGCAAGAATTAAGGCATGTAATTGAATGTATCAGAACAAAAGCAGCTTGACTTTAGATACTGTGAGCCTGCTTTGCTTTGACTTTAGTGCTCTTCCCCCAAGCTGGGTCAGAACACTTACTTGTGGACATGTGTCAAGTGACTGTGCTGTTCCTGGTGCTGTGTGTCATTTACATACAAGAAAATCCCTTCAGTCCATAGCTATGTGCCACTGGTCCCAGGTGTCAACTCAATATCCAAACACAAACTTCCCTAAACAGGGAAGTGTATAACTTTCCGTAATGAAAAGCTTCTTAAAAAAGAAGCCTTGTTTGGTTTGGGGTAGATATTGTGTGTCACAAATGGGAATATTATCTATTTCGAAGCTTCCCCTTCAATCAGAGGAAGCTTTAAAAAGTTACTTATTTGTTAATTAATTGAGAGTCAGAAATCTGTCTGCTATGAATATAATGGGAAACTGATATCCATCAATGCGACCAGTAGAGACAGATATTCCTCATTTCTTTAGGTTATACATACTTTTTGATTTTAAAACGCTTTTATTGCAGTGCTATTCAGATTTTAATACTCATGTGTTCCTCACTGGCCTCTTCTTCAACCTTTAGTTTTAGTGAGCTGTGTGTTCCACTGTGTAAACTGGGTCTGTTTCATCTACTGCTATTTATGTGGTTGTTTTCATATTCCATTTCTTGCTGTCAAAGTGGTTGCTTTTTGCGCTGAAAGGACCCTGTTTCAGTTCTCCCAGCTCCACAATGGGCTGACATCTCATGCTTTTTCTAAAAGGGGCAGGTGAGGTCAGAGTCACTTGGTGGGGAAGGAAGGACAAAAGGTGTTTGGTGACAGGATCTGTGTCCATTTCAGCTTTGTGTAAGCTTTGTACATAGTGGCAGCGCAGGATTTCAAAACTGTGGGTGCAGTTGCCCTCTTCCTTTAAAACAGCTTCAGATAACTTCATCTTCTCATCCCCTTACTCCTCACTCACCAGTGAGCAGGGCATGAGCTCTCAGAGACCTTTCTTGCCCTGTTGAGAGCACTCTGGTTAACTAAGTTTTCCAGACTTCTGTTCATTGTTTCCACCTGACCTGCACAGTTGTCTCTTCAATTGCTTCATGGTGTACACCGGAGTGTTTTAAGCTACCTGACTATTAAGGGCTGTCTATATTTTGCTACAGTGCTTCTCATTTTCCTTTCTGTTTTGTCGCTGTTATAACTGGAAGCCGTAATTAACCACGTACTTCACATGTGTTACCTGTTACCAAGGCAATATTGTCTTTAAATCTCAGGAGGTGGATTTGCTTTCTTTATATCCCAAGTGCTCTATTCTGATTTCAGATTTGCACCTGCTTAGCAACAAGGCATGTTTGAGGGGCCAGCTGTAACTTTGGCTTAAAAGTACAGCTGAGTTGAGATGTGATTGTCCCTTAAAAACACCAAAGCTCAGGCTCTAACTATTTAGCAGTACATACATATATTATATTAGATTCTTAGACCCCAGTGGGGTCTATTTCTTTCTCAAAAATCTTATTTGTTTTGCATACAAAACTGTAAGTGTTGGCCTTTGCATGGAGTAACCATACTGTTATGATTTATGGTTCGTGGAGTGATCTATATGTATGTATTTATATATATATATATGTATATATATATATTAGAGTATGTACTGTGTAAGAAATCCCCATTCCTGCTATAGTCTAAGTGGCTGAAACATGCAACATGTTTTGCCTGGTGGAGTGTAAAGGAGAGGTAAACATGCCTTTCCCGTCATGCCCCAATATTTTTTTTAGTGCAAGAGTATTCTTTCTCAGTTGCATTGTGTCCATCTGCTATTTGCTGCCAGGCATCCCAGCACATGCACAGTTATACCAAATAAGTTACCCTCCACCTTATCTTATGCTGAAGAGCCCTTCTGGCTTCTCTAGTTCTCTACTTTGAGGTCTTCAGCTAAACTCTTCTGTGCCAGGGAGAAATTCTGCACAGATGAAAAGCAGACTGTAGAAGGACATAATAATTACACCAGCAGAAAAATGTCAGCAGACTAATGTAGGTCCCCTATAGGGGTTTGAATCATCTTATGAAAAGTGAAGCCATTAAATAAAACAAAATGTTAGAGATTTTGTTGGGAGTGACAGAAACAGCAAAATGTTCTTCCTGCTGTATCTCTGACGTTCAGCAATTTTTGGCTGAGTGAAAACAGCAGGCTACCTTTCTGAGTTAGCAGAGCTCAGATGTATATAAAGGTTTCTTAAGGAGAAAAATGTGAACCATGCCCTGGCAGAAGTAATTGTTGGGTATTTTATCATAAATTTTTTAAAAATAAAATAATCTGCAGCACAATCCTGGGAACAAAGGAACTCAGAGGAGCTGCAGAAGCTTGCCGGGATCATCTGGTCTTTTGCCTTTGAATGCAGGCTCAATTAAATCTCAGAATTACAAGGCCAATCTATGTAGTTTTGTTAATGGGGGAGAAAATAAAATAATCAAGTGCTGGGAAAATACATAGTGATGTGTGGACCCCCCCCCCCCCCCCCCCTAATTCTTACAGAATTAATATTCGTGGTTTTACTGTGTTTATCCAAACTTACTGTTTACAACTCCTTTATTAATAGTCTTTTGAAACACTCCTGACGTTGCCCATGTTCCTCTGAAGGAGAAATGGAAGCTCTGTTCACAGAATTTCTGTGAATAGGCTCTTGCTATTTGAAGAGGAAAAGACATATTCTTTGACAAGTGTGCAAAGAGGAAAAAAAAATCTGTCTGTGAGTGGGAGTCCAGTTTTTTCCCCTGTATCTCACTGAAAGACTGTAAGAAAGGATTCTTGCATTACATCAACCACAAATGACAGGAGAATTTTTTAAAGTTACTTCTGAAGCTGATACCCAGGAGAATTGTTCATGCAGAAGATATTTTTAAATTTTCAAAGAAAAGTCAGAGTGTAACTCTTGTTTCATTCTCAGACTTCCTTTTTTAATCTGTCCTGTCTCTGCTGGGTTTAATGCTATAGATGAGCCTTTTCTGTCCTTTTGTCCTTCCTTCCTAACGTAGTGTTAATTCACTGACAGTAAAGCCTTTGATGCTGAGGTCTGTGTAAGGCAGCTGTTCCTTCACCCTATGCCAGGTAGCACCAGCTCTCAAAGGGATTTTTCCAGGGAACACAATAGCTCGAGGAGAAACTGCTGGTTGACCCTTTAGAGTATGTACTGTGTGAGCTCTTAAATCAAAGCTGTTAATGGCGAGGATGTAAAAACTCTTGGAGCACTGACAGTGCCAGGATATCTTACAAGACCTGCCATTCGACACAGTAATTAGGGATTGTTAGTTGGGGTCATTGTTTACTGCAGCTGTAATTAAAGTGTGGCTGCAAGGGTGCATCACAGGGTTGACGGTGAGAGGTGAATATGAAGGACTGATAGAAGGTGGGCCAGTGCTTAGTCTGTAAGATTGTAGAGGAGAAACCAGCGGCCAATTTTGTGGAAAGCACAGCCTCGTTTCTCTTGGAAATTTTTCCTGGACATTTGGTTGTCTTTGGGAATTACTTCATTTTTGTGTGCGATATCCTACTGGTAGAAACCATGAGGCTTGGGCAAAGGAAACCCAAGCTCTGTTCTGGTTTAGTTATCAGTACTTGGCTCTTTACAAGCCTTGTGGTTTCCCATCTCTTATTTGCATCATGAGGTGGTTTCTGTGTCCTGAACTAATAGAATTTGGATCTGCAACATCTTTTTGGCAGTGACTAATGCAGGAGCCAGAAAGCACCATTTGGTTTGAAGGTCCCACAATCAGCCACAGCCTCATCTCAGCCATGTTGGTGTCATGTAGTAAAATTCCACCAAAGCAAATGGTTTTATTCTGGGTCTTATACAATGTAATTGAAATCAGGCTCTGTCTCAAAGCATACAGAGCTGACATTAAAAAAAAGCAAAGAACCAAACCCTACATTTTTAAATTAAGCAAAAGATGTAATGTAGGTGACAAGTACAATCACCAGCTCCTTGGTGACAAAATGGCATCTTAAAGAAGAACCTTACAGCATTTAACTGACCTCAAACCACACACTTGCAACAAGTTAAAACCTGAAAATCAACAGCTCAGAGTGGCCTTATCCATTCATTCTTTTTGAAAGAAGGCTCAAGAGACATAAAGACCTTGTGGTTTTGGTTGTCTGCTCAGGGATGTGATAGCTTCAGGTATCTTCCAGTTCCCATAAAAATAAATGAGAATAATACTTGTGGTGTTTGAATGCATGGCCTAGGTAGGACCCTGCTGCAAGAGCAGCTCAGCAATGCAGGGGAGTGAAACAGATTTTCCCATGCCTGGGCTGGAAGGTGTTCCAATCACAAACTACATTTAGCAGAATACAGCTAAATAAAAATTGCCTACGTCATATACTGCAGCTAGATATATTCCTGAAGCACTTTAAATTAAAAAGCCTTTACGATTCTAAACAACCCATATGTCTGTCAAAGCTGTCATTGTGCTGCAGCTAGTAAAGAAAACAAAACTTAATTTGTGATGAAGCTTCCCCTGGCTGAAAGCACAAGTCTTCCCCATCCTCTGCTCACTCTGCAGCTCGCTCTCTCTGACTCCTCATAAAATGCTTTGCATTTCTTTTTGAATCACATCAAGTTAATTTTATGGCAAACAATCTCTGTTTTCTGAAACACAGAGAAGAAATATAATTATTGCTGGGTGGAGGGTGAAGGAGAGTTGGAAGCAAACTGAACAGGATGCTGGTAATTGTTTTTTGGGCGCCAGTGCTGGGAAGATTCCAGCTACCTAAGCAAAAAATATCTCAAACATGTAATTAATTATAAATGGGCAGCTTTGTAGTATAATTCCAAGATCAGAAGGAGAAAGCAACTTCCTACTATCAAAAATAATAACAAAAGTCCCCCAACAAACATTACTCAGCAGATGGTCATTTTGGTAAATAATCCACTGTTTTGTTCCTTATCGTATGTAAGTAAAGGGATGTTCCCTTGCTTTAGTTTTCCAATTTTTTAAAGGGACAAGGTGAGATTTTAGGATGTTTAACTTTGACCTCATTCTGTTCCTACTGTGATCAGTGAGGAGTTTGTTATAGGGACAATCTGTTAAGGCCAAATCAACACATTGGCAGCTCTAACCCGAAGGTGTGATCCTCACACCAATGTGCCATTCTTGTGCTTGTAAATCCATCCATGCAATCAGTTCAGCTCTGCTTGCCTGTATGGAGGCAACACATGGCTCAGGATGGTCTGAAATACCCACTCTACTTCCTTTGCTCATGGAGACAGTTTTTAACTTGTTTGTTTTGGTGTTTCTCATGTACAATTGTTTTCAATTACTTTTGATGTAAGTGGCACTACAGGCAAGCGAGGCTGGCAAGATCTGGTCCTCATTTCAAACATTTCACACTTGTAATCATCTAAATTGCCTTGTGAAATTGTTCATTAGATAAAAATTAATAAATCCTATAAACGAAATCCAACACACCGTTAGGCTGTTGACATTAAATTTGGCATAAAAACAGTTGTAAATGAGTCATCTGAGTACACATTGATTTGGGGCCAAACCTTGAGGTCCTTGAACAAATTTTAAACCACTGTTTACTCTGGAAAGTCTATTGAATGGGAGGGAAAACAGTGGTCTAAGTTGTAGCTACAGGAGTTGTTGGTGAAGATTCAATTTTTATATGAAAACATCCCCTTGCTGTGTCTGGATGAGAATGGACTTCTCCATTTTCCTGATTCTGACTATCCAAAAAAACCCCAATGTGTAAAATAGCAACAGTAAAGTGATTTCTGTGCAAAGCTTTCTGTCTGGGACCTTGGCGAGACAGTGTTTGGGAGGGTGATATGGCACTGAAACTGGCTGATGGTGCAAAATTAGTGGGTAGTGTCCAGCACTGTAATTATTTCTTGTTCTCCCATTTGAGAAACCCAGAGGACTCAGGTTGGCATTGCAGGTCACCACTGGCGGTGTTTTGCCCCACCAAATATTTCAAGTTTTTATGCACATACACCTACTAATGTTCTAATAGACCCTAGGGCTGCCTCAAGCTGTAGTTTGGTGAGAAAGATAGGGAACCAAACTAAAGGTAAATATTTAATTGGAACAGTAATGAGAGGAAAATACTTTCCTCATTCGTTACAGGATGAAACCCAAATAACACTTTTCAAATCGATGGAGCTACTTCACAATCATATCAACAGCTTTGAAAACTGAGCTTTGCCTCAAGCTTTGGGGTTTTGTCGTCACTGTAGGGAAAAAAATGGCTGTGAGTTCTCTTGGATGAATTAAAAAAAGGTTAGAAAGTGAGTGATTCTGTAAACATAATTTTAGTCTATCGACAGATGGGAGAAATGGAGAACAGGTTGTAAAAGTATAAGCTCAAGCATTATTAATATTGTACTGTTGCTGAGCCAACTTGTAGAGGAACTGAAAAAAGCATCCCATTGGTTAAGTAATCACTACACATATGCTTTTGGAGATTAGTACTTGGGAGTTTTCAAAGCTTTTATATGTGTCAGTTCTGCTAAAAGGATGAAACTGCAAAAATGCACTGGTAGCAAGTTTAAAGCATTAATAGTGATGTCAGATGCACTTTAAGGATAATCACGACTCCTTTACATCCAGTAGACCTCGTAGCCTCAGATATGGAAATCAGACTTTTGACAACCAAAAATGTTTGAGAAAGTGGGAAAGGACCAAAGAATGTTGTATAATATTTTCAACTCTGGTAGCTATTTCGTGCTTTGGTTTTGACTGCTCTGTTCTGTGCTACACACAAGCCCTATTGGTGATCTTAAAATTGGTTGCATAATTACTGTGTCTTCATCCCTTTCCTGTCATGGTGACTGAATTTTTAGGGTCACCTTTATTTTTCATTTTCTTTTAAGTAATAGCACTGCTTTATTACAGTAAAGCATTAAGATATTTCAATAATGACAATTAGATCTAACTTAGAGTCCTCAGAAATTTCCTCCCTGGAAGAAACATCAAATTTGTATTTGGAGTAATAACATTGATTGAGATTTATTTACATCTGCATGCTTTACCCATATGTTTAATTCTAGACAGAGTTGGGATGTGTGACAATACGTGCAGATGTAGAAAATCAAAGTTTCCTATCCACAAGATTTTGTATGGTTTTGGAATACCTTTATTCCATGTTATAGTCACTGCTGGGCAGCTGAACTCTTCCATCATTAATGAAGAAGGGGACAAAGCTTAGCAACTGGCCAGTTTGAGTTTTAAGATATGTGATTTAAAAATCACAATGCAAAAGAAGGTTTATTTTGAGTGAAATCAAATTTGGCCTTGATTTAAGTTTGTTTATTAACAAACTTGAGTCCTTTGTGGGAACCAGATGGGGAAATCACCAACACCTCACAGGCTCACGCCCCCTGCTTGAGCACTCGTGGTGTGCTCAAGCTGTGCTCGTAGAGATTTGTCAGATGAGAACATATTTAACTGTTTCACCAAATCTAAATGTATTAAAATATAGCAGTAAAGATCTAGAGTCTTGTTTTGATTGTTAATGATTAGTGCTGACTGGGGCTACTTGGGAAACTGTGTCTGGGTACAGAGTTGCCTGCAGTTGTGATGGAAACGGTCAAAATTACCAGCTTTTAAAAATCCTCTGAAATGTTTATTTGCCTTGCTGGCAAAATATTAATCTGTGAGGTTTGTTTCTGGATATCTGGATTCAGTGCCTGAAACCTGTAGTGGGAGACTGCAGAGTCCTGATTACATAGGAGGCAAATCAGGCCCGCAAGAAGCCTTTTCCTTTTTTTTTCTCCTTATTCTACCTAAAATTTCAGATGGAAATTTTACTTTGTGACACAATTGACCTAAGGACAATATTATTGTTTAATATGATTATGAGTTGCACAAGTCAAAAGAGTTATATTTCATATGTGAATGTGTCCACTTTGAACCCTAATGCTTATCTGGGAAATAAGAGCAAATGCTAGATCTGTGAATTAAGGATAAAAAGACAAATTCACTCAGCCCCAGGATCTCAGCAGTAGAATATTTGCAATTTCTTTATTTTAATGCTTCCATTTATTATTTTCCTACCATTCAGTAAAGGCCCCTTCACACCAACAGAAGGAAGAAAATGTTCTCACACTGTTAAAACAGTGGCCACTAAATACAGAAATATCTTTTTATAGTATGTCCAATGTATTCCATTATACTGATAGAACAATATTTCAATGGCTATTTGAAGTTCCTAGTAAGGTTGCTTAAGAGGTTGATTGACCTCTTGAAAAAAAATTTGATATTAAACATAATCTCAGAATGGAGTATAGTAATTCAAATAAGATTTTTAATTTTCTGCCCTATATATTTCTTGAAATTTTAACACCTCAGTATTTCATCCATTCTATTACTCTAGATGCATCTTTAATTCCATTCAAGGGAAAAAAACATGGAATATCTTTGGAATCACACCTGCTTCTACTGGAATCATTATAAGATTTGTTTTAGAGATTAGTATGGATTATTCAAAGAAGGTGAAATAAATATTTATAGTCAAAAGGGAAAAAAAAAGGAAAATGAAAACTGAAGTTTAAGCACTTGAAGAAACTGCTGGGCATTGTTTCTGAGCTAAGTTGTCCCTCCATTTTCCATTATTTACTGTCAGAAGGTCTTCAGCTGCCCAGAACCCTTGAAAATCAAGCCATTTTCACAGAGTCCAAAGTATGAAATTGCACTCCTTTTAATATATATGCCAATAACTTATTGATATTTAATATGCGTACTTATGTACCTCTTATTAATGTAACTCCTGCTGTTATGAAACTTTAAGCTACAATTATGTAGTGACTAAGTAATTAATCTGAAAAGAAAACATAAAGGTCTTATTCTCCGTCTCAAAACTCCCAGGCATCTGCACTTTGCTTTCTGTCTAAAGGTTGTGGATGAGGATGTGAATTTTGGAGCTAAGCAAGCTGACAATTTCTTTTCAAAGTCATCCTTTCTGCAATTCATTTTCAGCCTTTTCAGTCTCCCTTGGACAGTCACAAAAGACAGCTTTATTATGCAGTTCTATTCCCCTATTTTTGTACATATCATTTTCTGTTTGTCATGTTTAGGGCACCTTCATTTCCTCTGTCTCACAGAAGCAGAGATGATTACATTAAGTGTGGAAGTCTCTTTTTACTTTTGGTCAGTAAACCATAGAACTATTTTCCATTATTCTTTATACATTTTGGTGGGGTGGTTCTGGTTGAGTGTTAATGTGGCAAGACCCACGTGGTAACAAAGAACTACTATTACAAGCTAGGGAAGGGTAAACTTGTATTAACAAAGTGACTTTATGTTGTCCTTGGGAGATGTATTAGGTACTTGCTGCCTTACAGCATCTTCCATATAAATCCCCAGCAAAAGATGTAGGAGTTAGAAGGGACTGGAATATGTTTTCAATCCTGTTTAATCGCTGCAAGTAAAGAGAAGGTATTAGAAATACCCCTGAGGCTAATCCTGACAAATCACCCTCATTCTGAAAGGTAGAACTGATATGTGAGGCCGTGTTACATTTCAGTTTCCATACCTTGCAGAACCTGAGTGAGCCTGGATCCACCAGCCTTACACAGGGACTTTGTGAACTTGATCATCTGAATGCCCAGCTTAAAGCTCTTAAGGAATTCAGGCATTGCAGTGGTGGGGATTATGTGGATAATTTATTGGCCAGGAGGTTAAATCTGCTTCTCAAGATGGGAATGCCAAATTAACAATCACTTTAGAAATGTGCCTGACTCACCTTCCTGCCACACAGAGCTGTCCCCTACAGCTGCCTCCCTGTCCCCTCTGTGTCTGCCCCAGTGCAGGGCCTCTCCTGCTGCCAGTGCTGGCTCTGAAGTGAAGGGCTGATGGCTGATTTTCCCAAGCTAGAACAACTGTGCAGATTCCCAGCTGAAAATCCCGTGCTGTGGAAGGTACTGTGCTGTAGGAACAGCTGCTCCCCGCTCTGTCCTTCTCTCTGGAGGTCCTCTCTCCTCACAACATCCATGGCTCCATCTGAATGTGTGGAAAAATGTGCCCACCTCTGTTTGTGGTGCCCATGTGGGGAGGGGGATGCCTTTCCCAGACACCCTCAGAGGTGTAGTAGAGGTGCTGCATCTGACAACCCATTTCTGGGGCTTGTTCTGCTCCATCCAGTGCCACACTGCAGATGGGAGCATCTGCCCTTGCTATCGTAGCCATTCAGCAGCAGCTAAAGAGGAGATTGCATATTCCAAAGCCACAAACATTGCTCCAGAGGATAAATCAAGGTCTTGTTTGATTCGAAAACAGAAACAAATCAAAAACTTGCATGCACTGGACTTTGGGGAAAGCATTCTGGTTTGGAGCCCTATTAGTCACACTACCTGAGGACTTCAGAACTGCATCATGTTTGACAAACAGGTGCTGTGTTTGGAATCTCTACAGGATTTCCAGATGGCTCTGCATCCAACATGGCCATTAAGGAATAAAACTGCTCTTCCATTTGCACTGATTTCTCAGGTGGGGTATTTGGATTTTGCTGTAAACATGTACATCTCATACAAGAATTGGGAAGACTCTTTCCTGGACTCAGCCTTAAATTAGTCCTTGATTTTTAGAGGGCTTTTTTTCTTCTTTTGTTGAAAAAAATGGGTTTAAGAGAGTTTAATGCCCTTCACCTTCAGCCATCAAAATTCAACAAGTCACAATTGCTGGGAAGTGATTTTGATTTCCTCACTGGAAAACAGTGTGTGAATAGTCCTTCATGAGAACATATTTCCTAGTTGAGGAAGCCCTAAAGAGTTTACCCTTTACATCTGTTTCTTCCCACCCTTCCACTTTGCCTAGGAAGACCTCCCTGCATCTCTTGCTTTCCCCTCTCCTTGTCTCTGCCTCCTGTGCACCCATACTTAAGACCTGGTTTGAATCTCATACTTCCCCTTGAAGTTTTTCCACACCCATCGGCTTGCACATCCCTGATAACCTCTTCCATTCACCTCACGAGAGATAAAACAAGTTATAAATCCCACTGCCTGTACAGTCCATGTGTGATCCCCCAGGTGAGCCAGGATGTTTGTTTCCTGCCCTAGTTCGATGGATCCGTATTTTGTCTCCATTGCTCAGGATGCCATTTTGTGATTCCAAATTTGCCAAGGAGAAAAAACCCCAAACACCTGGTTATCATTTGCTGAAGTATGCAAATGATATGGCTATAAACCACTACTAGTTAAGAAGATTGTGAACTTTTTTTAAATTTTGTTTTCTCTCCCTATTCTGAGTGCAAGCTTGTAAAGGGCTCACAGGAGAGACTTGTCACGGTGCTGTAAGCTGGGGCTTGCTCTAGTAACCTGGTGATCTACTGACACAAGTGGCTCCCAGGGAACTTGTTTTTAAATTTAAAAAAACCATAGGATAACTTCTCTAGAAATGCCCTGGTAAACAAGACTGACCGATTCTGATTTAGCTTTTATGCCTTCAGTGTGTAATCTGCTCCCTCTCTAGCCCCTGCTGCCTGTGTTTACATCCCTGGACTGTATATTGAAATGCTGCTCTGGGAGATTTATGGGCCCACATTAACAGAATAATTAAAGGTCTTGGAAAGTCTCAGATGAAATCCGTCCCCGGTCAGGGGGGAAAAAGGAGAGAGGGGGAAGCGAGAGCTGGGAGGGGCTGTGCCTGCACCCACGGCCCGTTGGGCGCCCGGCCAGCTCGGGGTGCGGGCTGCGGGCACGGGCGGCAGGGCCGGTGTCCGCGCTGGGAGCAGCGTCCTGGGGCGCGTTTGCTCGGGGTGCGGGCACGGGCGGCAGGGCCGGTGTCCGTGCTGGGAGCAGCGTCCTGGGGCGCGTTTGCTCGGGGTGCGGGCACGGGCGGCAGGGCCGGTGTCCGTGCTGGGAGCAGCGTCCTGGGGCGCGTTTCCCCCGGGGCTGAGAGCGGCGGCAGCGCCGGTCGGACCGCGCCTCACCGGGGCAGCGCCGGCCCCGCTCCTGGCCGCGGGCACAGCGGGGACAACTCCGTGCGTCCCCCCCTCACCGCGGGGCCGCGCATCCCCCGCGGGGGCGCGCACGGGCGCGGTGTGAGCGCGCAGGTGCCGCGGGGAGCGGAGCGCGGCTCCACCGCAGCGGCGGCGGATGGATGGACGGACGGACGGATGGATGGATGGCTGGAGACACCCCGCCATCCCGTTTGTGCTCTCTCCTCACGCGTCTTTCCTCCCTGCCTTTTGGGTTTTGTTGTTGGTTGGTTGTTTTTTTTTTTTTTTTTTTCCTTTTTTTCCCTTCAAAATCTCCCTGGGAATTTTGATTTGCAGGGTTTTTTTCTCTTCTCTCTCTCTCCTTCCTGCTGAGGATACGTTCTGCTTGCCAAGTTTGTAGTGACACCTCTCAGATTCCCCCGCTCCCGGCTTTTTGGATCTGTTACAGTGCCCGGTTGTATATAGACGTACTGTATTTTCTTGCCTTTTTTTTTTATTTAATTTTTTTTTACAAGAAAATGGGAATTCTTTGGGAAGCTAATGGATGCTGAGGAGGACGATCCTAAAAAAAAACAAAACTCCTTTTAATCTGTAAATGAGGTGTACGAAGAAATTCTTAAATTCAGCCATCAATTTAGCTCCATGTTAAGCACCTCGAAGTATTTATGATTGCAGAGCAGGTGCAAACAAGGATTAGGAATAAGGTAAGGGAGCTATTTCTGTCTTTGAGGCAGCAGCATTTGCTCAGGGTTATCAGCAGCTTTTCTTTTTTTTTTTTTCTTCTGTAGAATCTGAGCTGATTTATTTGCATTTTCAGTGCTGTTCTCCCCGTCCTTCCGAGTCATTTCTAATACGTCTGCGTGATTTCCATCACTAAAACATACATTCCTTCTCCCTGGCTGCTCAGGATTTGGGAGTTTCTTGACTGTGCACATGTTTTGGCTGTTATTCGGTAACTGCTTAAAACCACCAATCCTCTGTTTAAAATTATTTCTTACCTTGCACTTTCTCTACCCGGCAGAATTCATGAAAAAGAACGCACCAAAGCTATAGAAAATCGCAACACAAAAGCCTTTTTTAAGATTTGCCTTTAAAAAGGAGAGAGAAATAGTTAAAATTCCCGGAGGGAAAACCGAGGCGGGCAGGGGGGTGGTGGTGGTATATAATAATCAGGTTCTCCCTCTAAAAGCAAATGAACTCTCCTCCCTGCTACCTCCCCTCCAGCAGCAGAGTGATTTCTGAGCCTGATTTCTGGCCCTATCGGGGCTCCCCGGGGTCCTGGGATGCACGGGGGGAGAAATTCCTGCTGGGAAGGAGGGATGGATCCCCTGCTTCCCTCCGGGATGCTGCAGGCTGCTCTCTGTCAGCACGCTTTACTAATTTTTGTTTTATCAGCTCCATTTAGGGATATAAATGGCACGAGCAAGGGTATCAATTACCAGCTAACGGCGGCGATAGCCCATGTTTTATGGGATTTAATGATTTCTCTTGTTTTGAAAAAGCTCTTGTGACGCTAACAATAAAGAACTCCATAAATCATCCAAATGAATTGTGCTCCAGCAAAGGCAATTTTTAGTCTTTTGCTGGGTATCTCCAGGTCCCGATAATTAATATTGCATTAATAGTTGTGTGTGTGCGCTAATAAAGGTGCCATGACTAAAAAGCAGCTCTCTTGCTGTGGGACCCATATTTACTGGAGTCCCACGGAGTACCTGAGCTGGGGCTGGCTGCTGTCCTCTCCCTGGAATCAGATCAGGTGATGGGAAGTGAGCACAGTGGGAGCCTGCCTGTGTGGGGAAGGGACACCTTCCCTGGCCCTGCCAAGAGTGAAACCACAAACAGCCTGCTCCAGTCAGGCTGAAAGCAGGAGGTAATCATCACTTAGGCCTTCTGATTACTTCTTTTGATTAAAAGACAAGCAAATGAAGTTGTTGAGTTTTTCTTTTCTTTTTTTATAATTTTGATTATTTTATCATCAGCTTTTTAAACCCTCTTAAAAACAAGCAGGAGCTGTGGATTTCAATCCTTCAGCAGAGTAGAGCAGTGTTCCTGCAGTGCTGTGAGGAAAGCTCCTCTTTCATGTTATCCTTTTCTGTTGCTTTATTTCCACCTTCTTCTGCTTTCACGAACACATTTTTTCAGCCGTTATTTACAGCCAAGAGCTAGAATAAAACAAGGGTGATCTCCTTATGAAGCAAAATGTGCTATAAGGAAGCGACTCAAGTTTGGCTGTTTTAACAGAATTTTTAAACCAAATATTTGTATTTACCTGAGTTTTCTTTTCACTGTCTTTAGCATGGTCTGCAGCTGGTGATGCAAACCCACCTGTAATTACGTATATCACCTACATAGCTCACTGTGTGTTCAGTCAGAGACCCACTGAAAGCTGCCCATAAATCCTTCACTGTGCAAAAGCATTAATCAGAGGTTGAACAGGTGCTGGTTCAGTTCACCACACCTTTGTGTCAATAGTTGCTGGGCATAATACCGTTATATAGATGTGCTGAATCTGCCAGAAATTGTTGCCATGGTTTTATTTTGTTCAGTCTGGTAAGATTGAACTTCCTGTGGCTGCTGAGTAGGCATTTGAGTGAAGTTAATGGAACCAAATCTGAGAAGTTATTTCATGAAATGTATGTAGATTTTAGTGCTTTCTCTGAGCTCCTCTGAATGGAGAGTTTTATTACCATGAAATAGTTCAGAGATGCTGAGTTCAATTCTACTCTCCTTATTGAAGCAAAAATTTTCATAGCCTTCATGAATCTATACATAAAGATGCTTTCAATAAGAATTTCTGACTGTGCAATCGGGCAATTTAGATGGGAACTTTGATGCCATTGTTTCTTATTTAAAGCTAATTTGCCAGGGTTAGGAAGTTTGCTGTTTATCTCCATAAGCTGGAAAGGGTCAAGGAGTGTTTCATTGGTAGATCTCCTGTCATTCCTTCTTTGCCAAGGAGCAGCCACTCAATGAGAACAGACTTTCATTTGAGCTTTTAAAATGTCTTTCCTCTGAGCATCAGGAACATTTAGAGAATTGAATTGGTGACTCACTAGATGGGTTGTCTGCATCCCTCGTTTCTGTTCATTATCGTTTGTATTGTGTGTGCATTTGAGCATAATCTAGCTCTTGAAGTGACAGGTCATTGCATGAATAAGTCCTATTTATTTTCCTGTTTGCTTTTCTATTTCAACGTGCTTGTCCCCATAAACTGTAATAATGATAATTCCTTAAGCAGCAGTGGGTTGCAAGCAAATGCTTGGGTTTATGGGTCAGCAGTGACTCGTGACTGTTGGATCCTAGTGCTGATCAAGGTGTATGTAAATCAAACCTACAACCATAATATCTGGAAGAGATGCCATACACTTCCTACTTAGTTCTTGCTGTTAAATTAGCCTTGGGATATTTTTTTTTTCAGGTGATAAACAGAATTTATAGAACTCTTGTACTTTAATCCATAGGATGAGAGTCTGTAATTTTGCAGTGGGAAATTAGAGATAAGAGTCTTTCTTCTTTGAAAGTCCATGCAGTTACTAGTGGCACAGTTTGATCTCACTTCAATTTTCACTTGAAATCTCCTGGTGATTTTCAGCAGTGAGGAGCTATCCAAATCCTAATTATTTCTGATGGAAAGCACCTGAAATGGGAGTAATCTGGGATTGTGCAGTGGTTCAATAGTCAGTGTAAGTAGTGGAGCTGTGGCCTTTGTTGGTCTCTTCCAGGCTGTAGCCAGCAGACAGGTATGAAACTTCTACAAAAGTTGCAAATGTTTTTGAGGAAGAAGAATGAATAGGTAAAGAAATAAAATGTTTGATATCTGGCAGAAATAAGCCTCACTGAAAGGTGTGTATGACAACATTTACCTACGTTTGGCAGTGGTTTTATGAGTTCCATGAGTGGTATGGGATGTCAAATGCTCATTTAGTGGTTGTGGAGATGCTGGCCACCAGCCTGGCCTCAGCCAAAGACCTCCAGGTGCTGACCCCTCCACTCTGTGGAGCAGTGGGACGCTGTGGGGCACCTGCCCAGTCAGACCCCTTCAGTCTGGGCATCCTGCTGGCTGTGTGATCCACGCTGGGATGGGCAGGAGGTGCAGAGCACCCAGCTGGGGTATGCGGCTGGACTCTGTTGCTTCAGCAATCCCATCAGAGTCAGCAGGACGAGCTTTGTAAAGCACACTGAAGTTGTGACCATTCCATGTGGTGTTTGTCTTGGTTTAGAAGCTCCAGGATTGATGACAGCTGATTTCCCAGAGATTTGTGTCTACTAGAGTCAAACCCTTCCCCCGTTAAAACACTGATGAGGGCTTTCTTTTTCTCTTGTGCCCAGTAATGTGCTGCAGTTTCTCTTTTATTTATTTTTCTTTTAAGAGAAGTTTACTGAGGCAATCAGAGTCTTGCAGAGCTCCTTGTACCTGTTCTGTCACTTACCTGTCAGCAAATTTGCATGCTTCTCAGAGAGTTTGGAGTACATCAACAGCTGATTAAGAAATGTGTAGAAGTGCACACAAAGCCTGGTTTTCTAACTCAGCCATCTTGCTGAGTTAGAAAACCAGATTAAAACTTCAGGCTTGCATAGGATGTGCATTTTCTCATGTAAAAAGTTGGAAAAATCTGTTTCACTCATATCAAAATTTCTCAGTGCACAGCATAAGAGTTTGCTATTGCTGACAGCTGGAGAGATTTCTCCTGGGCTCCATGTATTGGTGGACCAAGCTTCAAGCTCAACATCTGTCTGGTGAGGTCCATGTGGGGAAGAGGAGTAATTGCCAGAAATCTGCTCTATATCCAGTTAAGGCTATAGCTTTGCATAAATAGGATTAAAGCTTCACAAGAGACCAATTTTAGTTGTGGAAAATACCAGGTTGCTTTGATCCCAGATGAGAGGTTGATTTCTGCAACTTTTTAGGAAACAGCACTACCTGTACATGAGTCCTGTGGGCTGCAGAAATTTTGACAAAGTCAGGATGAAGAATGAAATTATTTGGAGACTTTCTAGATTTTTAAGCGTGTGTCTACCTCAAGTATATTTCCAAAAGGGAACTTTGTAGTTTTATCAGCATGAACCTTGACTGTGGCTGGGGGGAAGTTTTCAGATGTATTTTCTCTGTGGAGGAAGGGGCTGGTCAAGTCACCTGCGCAGTAGGAAGAGGATGGGAAAGATGAGGGGGCTGAAAATAGTGAGAATGAAGCTAGAAAGAAGATGTGCCAGAAAGGATGATTTATTGAATTTTTGTAATGATAAATTCCTACTAATTGAGCATAATAATAGGAACTGGTTAGCTATGTTGTTAATCAGTTACTAACTTCATATACTATACGGGGGGGGGGGGGGGAAGAAAGCATTTCTATCTGTGGATTCCAGTAAAATAATATAAACCCAACTATGTTTTCCAGAGCCTTAGTAACAGGACTGCAATTAGCATAACATTTCCAAGGACTGGGATAAATAAATACCAGATGTGCTTATTTATTTATTTAGGATTTGAACCATTTCCTATCAAGAGGAACTTTATTATTCACAGGAAGGAAAAGAGGGAGAGTGAATTGTTCCTCTGAAGTGGATGGGAGACTTTCCATCCCAGTTGCCATAAAACAGCACAGGGGTTTTCTGAATTTTGAAATATGAATTTGATGTAGAAATTTTGTTAATGCTTTTAGCGTTATTTTCCAGCACTCAGTATGGTGGAAGTTTACCTTAAGGAAATAGGGATATGCATACAGGTATTTATTTTTGACTCCTGCCTTTTATTTTACTCAACAACTATTTGAATTGGCTTATCTGTTATTTTTGGTAAAACATCACCTCTGGCTGAGGCATATTTGAATTTATTAAAAAAAACCCAAACTCCTGAACTCAGAAAAATTTGGACTGGTGCCAATTGAACATATTTATTAGAAAATTAAAAGCAGATGAAGTTTTACTGACAGACATAGCCAGGCAGCCATTTATATTGCAGTAAAATGAAAATTAGATGTTTCTAAGTTATAGATGAGTTATAGAGTTCTGAGGTTTTATTAAGTATTGTTTCCATTCCTTGTAAACCAGGAAGTACTGCCAAAATCATCACCTTCTTTTGCAAGACAAAGTACAAGAAGGTGATGAAAATAGAAATACTTCTTGTGTTCCAAGGAATTTAGGCTTTACTCTGAGTTCTTATCACATGATTTACCACAGTTTCACTGAGTCTGGGTGTTCACAGCATGGGGAAAGCGTCGTAAATTGTGGGAGAACTGGAAAATTGTGTGAAAGTACTGTGGTCAGAAAGATAAATACAGCATGCTCAGGGAAATAAACATCTGGAGACACTTCTGAAAAGAAAATCCTCAAATATTTGAGAACTTTTCTCATCTTTGGTAGGCTCAGTTAAAGCAGAAGTAATTATTTTTGCAGATATATACTTGCACAATGCCTTATGGTAATGCAAAAATACAACAGAAATGATGTGTGGTCTGATTCAAATTCCAGTGTGAATACACAGAGATTGCAGCACTGTTATTGGAGTTAATAGGTACAACAAAAGGTGCAGCAAGAGTGTGTGAAGAAATAGCATTTAATTTAATCACACAATGGCTTTGTCAATTTTTGTGTCTTTAATGAATTAATGGGAAATGCATGGTTAACACTGCTTTTCCCTGTTATTTAATTTGCTTGTTCTCAAAAAAATCCAACTATAAAAATGGAGATTGACTTTTTGCCTACATTTAGCACATTTTAGCCTATGTAGAGATAAATACCACTTGGCAAGGGAAAGCCTTAGCACAGATTGACCAGTACTGAACTACAAACATTACTTTAAAGAGGCTATTAAAGAAAACGAGATTTTCTATTGTTTTGGAACATATGCTGCAACTAACATTTAAGAGCAGAGCAATTTTTAGAGCATGCAAACCCTGCTGACTTCATTGCTCTTTGTTCATATCCATCATTTTGCAGTCTTGTAACTCTTGATGTTTTTGAAGCTTGTTGCTGAGGCCAAACTTGACACTTTCTGTATTTTAGTAAATTCACTAGAATAATGAGGAGCAAGATCACTACCCAAACATAAATTTTCTAGCATTTGGAACCTTAATGAAGAACTTGAAGGGTGCCACGGCTTTCCTTTTTGATTGTTTAGCAACATTTAACGTCACCATCATTCTTGTTTCAATTTTTTTGGTTATTCTTTTCCTCTTTTTCCTTTCCCCCACCTTTACCATACCCATTTCACCAAGGGATGCAGAAGCTTTGCTTTCCATTTTCTACCCAGTTGCTGGGGCTGAGATGCAGCAATGATGCTGTGCCAGATTTCTGCAGCAGCCCCATGTCCAAGGCTTCAGCTGCTGCATGTCCATGAGGAAGAAACACTGGGAGCACTTTCCCTCTCATTCCTTTGCTTGGCACTTACATTAAAATGAATTCCAGCACTCAATCTATTTTGTTTTCCCATCCATAAATTGAACTGCTACCCTGAGATGCTGTGAGGATTAATGAATGCTTGGAAAGCTCACTGCAGATGGAAAAAATACAGTGCTGCCTCCTCAAATCATTATGTATAACACTGCATAGTTCAAAAGTTGGGAGAATTTGTATAAAGGCTCTGGCAGATGAAGCAAGAAAATATTAAACCTCCTATTAATGGGGGAGCCACAGGTCTGTCTTCATTTGGCATCTCTTCATGGTTCAGACACCTGCAGAGCAAAGAATGATCCCCTCTTGAGAGCCTGCCCTTTGAAATGATCTTTGAAAATGAGGAGAGTTTGACGTGGGGAAATTGTGTTGGACCCTGATGGATGCCGTTCAGCTCTTGTGAAGCAGCACTGTTTAATTCTTTTCAAGCATGTTTCTTCCAAAATAACAAAGCACCTCTATGTGTGTGGGTCTGGCCAGTCATGAAATGACTGTTTCTTAAACAAAATGATTTTATTCTAAACTTAGATTATATTTGTGAAAACAATCAGCATTTGTGATGAGTTAGAATCCAGTTAGGTTTTTTCAATATTTTGTTTAAAAGTACTTAAAATTTCATTTTCTCCTTGGATGTAAACATCTTCTCCTGAGAATTATAACTTTCTAGGCAAGAAGTTTTTCACGTTTTAAAAATAGCTCTGAATAATAAGGAAAATGGAATGAAAATTGTGAAACAACTTTAACCACCATAGAACAATGATAACATCTGCAATGTCAATTATTGCATCTCTTCTCCATATTTTATGTAGGGTCAGAAATTCAGAGAAACACTAACTGCAGTACTACAGTGGCTTAGTTTCACTGAGTGAAAATTCTAGTAGAACTAAAAAATATGTAAACACCAAGACATGTAATTCCAAGCACAAAAAGTTGTGCTTGGTGTTAGCTCAACAAGCTACTTGACATTTGGCTGATAATATACTTGAGTTGCTGTCTCACTTTCATTCAGAAAATATTTGATATTTCAAATATTCAGGCTGGTTCCTTATCAAAGCAGTGGGTTGTGTTGGGTTCAGATGTGTCACATGATGATACCATAGTGAGTAGTGTGGGGCTTTCAGAGCTGTCTCTCTGAAGGCAATTTCACTGCTTACCTAAAGCAAGGTATGAAAATAAATAATTTTGCAGACTATCAAAGCCAGTCTTTCTTAATTCTGAGCCTGAACAATCAGGTTCCAAACTGGAATGCAGACAGCACGGTCTGTAAAACCTGGAGAGCCTCGTTGGTTCAGCACCAGAGGGAGCCGCTTGCCCAGCTCTTGGCCATGTCAAGCTCAAAGGAAAGAATCGATAAAATGGAAAAAAAAAAAGAAAAAGAAAAAAGGTAACTTGTTAAACACTATCCACACATGAAAAATAGCATTTGAAAGTTGAAGCTATGTTTGGTGTGTTCATCTTTCTCCCAAATTTGACTTTTTTTTTTTTTTATTGATTACTCCTAATGTATTGCATTAAAATTCTAATCTAGCCATGTTTTTTCCCAGATTGTTGTCAGAAAATTATTCTGTGGCTCATGGATAGGATGTAAAAAAATTATGATTGTCAATGACAACTGTAACTTGGATCTCTCTTTGTTATAATAATGTAAATATAATGTTTGCATATGTGACCCTTCCATTTGTATTCTTAGCTGATGTAGTGCAATACCTGGTAGGAATACAGATCCTGCTAATTATCCTTTGCTCAACTACCATCCCCCCCTTTTTTTTCCACTCTTAGTAATCCCCTACTTTATATGGCATTAATGTGTATTCCCTTAGAATGCTGAGAGCTGAAATGTGATATGACGACTCTGGTCCTCATTTGTAAAGTGTAATTATTTAAGTATTGGTGTGCCACAGAAATTCATAGGTGCAGAGCTGAGCTGTGTAAGATGTATTTACCCAGAGTAAAAAACCTCAGAGAGTACCCTTCCCCACAAACCACCTCCCAGGAGCTGGTGCAAACTGTGTGTAATCTATGTTCAGGTACAAATGAGGAGGGAGAGGCAAAGCTGCCCTTCAGACAAAAGATGCCTTGAGCATTTGCTTAACTGAGAATTGTTCAGGGTCATGGAAGCAGCCTCTTCCAGAGCCTCACTGAACCTGAGCCTCTGAACTCCTAGCCCAGCACCTTGTCCATAAGATGCTCCTTCTCTTATTCTTACCACCTTAAAACATGACCTCTGTGCGCTGAAGATGACACTCCTAAAGACAGATTTGTAGGTTCTACTACCCCTGTAGTAAAATTCCCTTATTTACAGGCCTGCACACACAGGCAGACGCACACGCACGCAAATCCTTTCCTTTGACAGGGGATTTGCTGATAAGGCAGTGTAATAGCACTAAAATCAATTCATGTGGAGCTTCAAAGTTATTAAGCAGTAGCAATTTAAGTGTGTTCAATCTGTCTGCTTAAGAGACTGCCAAGGCAGGTGCCTACTCACAGAGTATGTATGTAGGGAGTAGGTGTATGTATAAACATACATACCTGAATTTTTAGGATGTTTATATAAATATATATATACAAATAGCTATTTCAAATTCCAAATTAGGAGTTGAGTTTAGCTGAGATGTTGCTGGGATTGGAGCAGCTAAGAAATTTCAGTACTCACAGAGTGGTTTGGCTTTCTTTTACTTGATAAGAGAGATTAGAAAAGCCCAATTTATGAGCTGCTAGGGCCTGAGTGAGTGGACATGCTTCCCAGTTTCCCATTTGGATTAATAAAATTCTTCTGCAGTTCAGTATTTTAGAAATTATGCTGCCAGATACAAATGGCAAATTAAATTATTTTTCGAGTTCCTTCTTTGAGAAGATGCTAAACAAAAGTTTGTTTCAAAAACACATTTCCCCTTTTGTACATCCTGAGATTTCTCCCTTATTATACCATTGGAAAATGAGTGTAACTAATAATTCAATTAGTTCGACTTGCAAATCGAGAATAGGGGCAGCATTATGGCCCTGTAATAATGCTCAGTGTGAGTTCCCTTCCTGGCTGAAACAGGGTCAGGGAAATGCAGGTGACAAGAGGTATTTGGGTCTTGATATTTGGACATCGACATCTCGAACTCAGGGAATGAAGTCCTTACATGAACTCACAAAGAAAAACTTGGCCAGAGCAACAAACTGACCTTAGGCACCAGTTAATTCACCCAAATGGTTTCTTTTCTTTCCAAGGTCTCCTGGAAAGTTGTTTGTGTGTCAATATAATTTGAGCCTTGCTCCTGGATAAAGTAGCAGCCTTAGGATCAGTAATGGAGGAGATGCAAATTTCATTATCTTTTCAATCTTGATAAATTTCAAGAGCTAAAGTTTTCCTACTTTGAAACAAAAGAAAGATGTACTCCTTGACAATCTTTAAAAAAAGAAAAATGAAAAAGAATCATAACCCTAAAGTCACAAGTTTTGCTGTTGGGTCTCTCAAATGTACTCTTTCACTCTGTTTGCAAGTTCTGATCCTAAATGCTTGTTGGAAATGAACTAAGCAACCCAAAACAGCTGAGAGACACTCCTTAGTGTGTTCTTAATGTGATTGATTTCATGTTTTTGGTCATTGATTCAGTCTTTGCTTTCTTTTTGTTTCCAAATCCAAATCCAAATAAGCAATTCATTATGATTTAGCTGGTTTCCCAAAGGACATTTGGATTGCAAGTTTCAATGAAAAGTCTTCAGTTTTATGTCAGGTCGAGTACTGTGTTCTTAAAGCGCCATTTGAAACTGTCATACACATGGCACTTTCTCAAAGGCTTTTGCAAATATGTTTTCTAAGTGAGGCTATTTATCCAAGAACCTTCTCCCAGCCAAGCTTTCAAAAAGCAGGAGCTGTTGTTTGTGTCTCAGAGGAAATTATTTATTACTAAGACAAAATGACTCTGCACTAACGTGCTTCCCAGTGCAGGGTGATGTATTAAAATCTGGAGGATTTTGCTAAAATCATGGTGGAATAACAGGGCAGCAGAATGGTACCTGAAATCCAATCAGTGTAATTGTAAATTGACACGCCTTGGTGGAAGTGCTGCACACTGAGACAGAGCCTGGTTTGGGGGTTGTCTGGGGAAAGATCTTTAGAGAGGTTATGACTCATTCCTTGGTGGTTCACCCTAATTTAAACAGGGCTGGGAATCATCTCTTTCAGCTACAGCCTAGATAGGCAGTGTGATTTAGCTCATCTGAGGCTTAGCCCATTGAAATCCATGGAAAATTTCCCACTGATGCCTGTGGTCTTTGGATCGCTCTTCAGTAGATCTGGCAGTGTTACATTCCCATTAAAAAATGCTCTAACAATGAAAAACACTGCATCCCTATCTGTAGTGTTTCCATGAAGAAACTTTTTCATTGCTTCCTTTTAAAAAGATCTCGGGGACAATGACCTGCTCTGTTATTCACCTGGATCTGTGTGGAGCCTTCTGACCCAGGGCATGGTTGTGGAGCTCACACCTCCTGCTCTCCATGGGCAAAGTGCTCACAGAGTGCTCAGGTTTTGTGCTCCTGTCCTGTGAGATCCATGAATGCAGGTGCCCTCGTGACAGCTAAGGCATTCAGTGAGCCAAAAGGAACATTTGGAATTGGCCGCACAAAGAAGACATCAAAATTTCAGACTAGATTTTATTTTTTTTTTAAATCTAGGTGATTTTATGACTGTTAATAATATTTGTAGCTTCGGTATGCAAACCAAGATAAGAATAATCAAATCTCATGCTTCAGGGCATAAGCTAATCACCTGCTGGGTTTGGCATAATTGGTTTAGTGCATTGTACTTGGAAGGGAGGTTCACTTTCTCTGAAACTTAGCCACCCTCAGTGAAAGCATTTAAAAGGCCAGTTTCCTGATCCCCTTTGACAGCTCCTTTGTCTGTACAATGATGTGTAACCAGCACCAGTGAACATTAATATTACAACCTTATTTTTTACTTCATGATTTAAAGCTGTTACTAAGAGTTATTGCAGTTTATGTGACAATCTACATATGTATTTAAGGGTTCCTTGACATTTTTTGCTGGTGGAAAAGATGCCAAACGATGTAAGAAACAGACTTGCTGATAAATTTCTGAACAGTGTGTGCAGACAGACACACATGCATTAATTCATGTGTTAAATTGCAAAATAATCTATTTATCTATCTGCCCTGGTATCTGGACATAGATAATTGGTGTGCTACTTATGAATAACTCGGAAATGTTTACAATGCTTTGCAGGCCTCAAATTAAACCAGTAATAAGTTATAATAACTATTTGATTAACTCCTTGGCAGTAGAAGTTGGATTTACCTGACATGAAGCCTGTTTCTGGCACTGGATTCACCAGAAACCACCTGCTTGAAAGGATTAATTCTGTAATTGAATCTCTGCTGATGTTAGTGAATGTGTTTTGTTTGCTGGCATGTGGGTGTGGAGCAGGGAAGCGTAAACATTTTCCCCTTCCAATCCCCTCAATGGAAGCAGACCATGTCTGCAGCCTCTGCACTCCAGTGAACAAAGACCAAGTCAAGACTGGTGTCTCGTTAAAGAATAAAATACAGTCTCATGCCCTTTAGCAAAATCAAATATAAAACAACAGGCAACGCCATACCCTAACCAGAGTTCTCTAATATGCTCAAAACCTCCTAACTGATAAGATTCAATTCCATTGATTTTTGAGTAACTTCCGTTGAACTCTATTTGTTTTTTATTGTTAAATTAGGTTTGGGGTTTCCCAGGCAGTGCAATATGTTCTTTGAAGGCTGTTTGCCCTGCAGCTCCACCAGTACATTGGATGACAAAGTTTTACTGGGTTGTTTTATGCTCTAACACTTTGATAGGCAGCAGCCTTGGCTGCTGTTAACACTTCACTTTAGCCGGACTTTCTCTTCTAGGAATTTATGAGCACCACCCAAGTTTTTACCACTACAAATAAGTTTCAACTAAAAATAGGGCACTGTTTTTCTCCTGGGTTCCAGGATTAAGTGTAAGTGACTAAAATTTAATGTAGCTCTATAGTTTATCCTAGAGATCAAGAGAGAGGCAACAAAAGGATACAGGAGTTCTGAGCCTTCTGAAAGCATGATGCAAAGCATCTTCCTTGAAAGCCTCAGGCAGCCCTTATATATATGTGCATTTACAGAGGAGGATTTTTTTTAAGCTGGGGAACAGAAAGACACAATATTGTGCTGGGATTTTCCACTGTCCTTGCAGGGCAGGAGGGTCAGGGCTAATGGTAGATCTGGAACTCCTTTAGTGCCTCAGCTGTACCTGCAGTAAATCGATGCCTGTCACTGGAGGGAGGCTTGGGCTCAAAAAAGCACAGGAGTGAAGTTAAAACTTGTGTTGCAGTTTTTATTCCTTTTGCAAACAAGCCAAGATGTTGGCTGATACAGGAATAGGAAAGGAAATATTATTCTCTTAAGAAAGCCACAACAAAAGCACAAGCGAGTTCATGATCTGAGTGAAGTCCTCATATGCAGGCCTGCAGGAAAACCTGTAGCACTGCTGAAATGTATGCAGCAGGGGTTTTTTCCCAGATGAGCACTTTTAATGTAACATTTTCATAATTTCCACACAGTGGTAATAATTTTATTGCTTTTCTTTATCTGTACCTATTACTGTTCATAGAGTAGCTGCTCAGTTCTGATAACCCAGTGGAAATGCATTTTAAGTGTAACTCAACATTTGCAGAATTTCATAAAATTCACTGAATTTCCACTTCAAAGTACACTGAAACAGTTTACTATGGCTCCTAATAGACATTTTTAGGTTTAGTATTTTGATCTGAAAGCAGTTATTTCATTTCTTGGTGATTTATGTTTCTTTTCTGAAAGAAATTAGGGTTTTCAAAGTTATCAGTCCATAATTAAGATTTTACCATTAGCTAGCCCATCACTGTAGCAGCAAAATAGTGGCCTATGGGAATACAGAGAGCAGCACTGGATGAAATAATCAGCCTTGCAGAGCCAGACCCAACTGCACAGGCAAGATTTTGCTCAGAATTTCAATAGTTGTTACCAGATCACACATAAATAACTCTTGAAAAGGAAACCTACCCAGCCAGAAATGCGTTTATCTGTAGGCGTGCTTGCTCTGGTTCGTATCCAAGTTTTGTCTTTATTAAGTCAGTCAATCCTTTAAACAGGACCTTTAGTTTCAAGACTAAGGCTTGGTTTTTACCCTCTCGAGGTGCAGCAGTCACAAAAAAAAGTATCTGAAATGTGTGGAAGTGATAAACACGATTCCCACTGGTCACCATTGATATATTCAGGCCCTGTCTTGTGTTAAAATGAATTTATTGTGTACATCTTCAGAAGTCAAACACTTTAAAAGTAAAGCCTAAATTATAAAAGTAAGCCTCTACTTGAATCTACAGCAGGCTGTTAATGATTGTGATGGTAGAGTTTCCTTCCAGCAAACCTTAGAATAAAGCATTTTCTTGAGCTGGCTTTTTATAAAGCCTTTTGGTCTCTGCTCAGGAGCTCTCTGTTGCCTTAGAGATACTCTTGTATATTGTGTGCATGAAACAAACGCAACGGAACTGCCCAGGGATTTTGTATCAGTCAGTGAAATAACACCCAGGTCCCACCACCAATGGCTCCAGCTCCTGATGGTTTGCCAGGCTGGTTTGGACAGGGTACATTGTAGATAAATGGAGGCATTTATTGTATACTTTGAAGAAATTAAGGAATTAAGTATTTATTGTGATCCAAAGGTGAAATGATGGAGATTTCTGGTCTGCAGATTTTTCATATTTTTTCCCTCTGGGTTACATTTGCTTTGATTGAGTGGTAGAAGTTATTTTGTATTTTTCTGTATTTTGTTACCTTGGATATAGTTTTCATAGTTTCATGCAGTCATAGAAATCCCTAAAGAATAAAGACATAAATCTCTATTTGATACTGCCATGATGAGGGAAATAATTTGTCATTTTCCTTAATTTTGTTTGTTTCCACTAGAACTGCTTTTAAGGAAAAAAGCCCCAGCCGTGTAATTGTGTATAAAACCCTTCCACATTATCTGTGCAGCTTCAATGATTCTAATGGCACTGCACGAATACACACAAAAGCCAAAAGCTGTCTTGCTTATTTTACCAGTACTTTGGTACTTTTTCAGGCTATCAGTGATTTTGTATTTTTATTGTCATGGTTTGAGGAGTGAAGCTCACATTAATTTCCACCTTTCACCCTTAAAATCTGAAAGTGCTCTGCGGCAGAGCACAGATAGTCTCACATTCACATTTTTTAGGTGTAAGAACTAAGATAGAGGGAGACATAGAACTGCTGAGAGTCCCAGAGAGGACATTACCTGGTGTCCCAAAGAACACATCTACCTACAGGGATGCATTAAATATGGCATTAACTCCTCAACCCACACCGACTTCACTGCAAGTCAGCTTCAGTCCAAACTTTGCCTTTTCAATAAATTAAAAGTGAAGCTGGGAAAAATACATGCTGAAGGTTTTGACTTTGGCAGGAAAGGCTTTCAGTTACGCAGAGTTCCTCCATAAAGTATGAGCAGCTGAAATTTGCTAGAAAGAGAAATATAAATATTCTTTACTCCTTGAAGAGTTTTCTTTAGGGTTCTCCCAAGAGATAATGATTTGTGTAAGATTTCTATGACCATATCACTAATAATTTAAGTATTTCGAACATTAATAAAAAATTCAATTGATCAAATATGAAAGAAAGCTTTTCTTTTCTTACCAGCTGTGTCAAATGTGTCAAACCTTCCAATAAAATTGCAATAGGGCATGATTCTGCAAGATGTCAGGCATCCTCAATCCTTGTATTTTCAGGAAGTATAAAGATTTTTACTATTTTTTGGAAGGCTCTGTTTTGTTTTTAAGGGACTATTGCTGGTGTCTATAAGATTCTTATAAATATTTAAGGACTGTTTCAACGTAGGCATGTGATTCAATGGGAGTCTTTCACACATAATTAGTCAAGTTGTAGTCCAGGTTGGATAAGTGCTACAGAAGAGTCTAAATATTGAGCAGCCAAAGCCAATCTGATTCTAATGTAAGCAGCTGCTGCAGTTCTTCCAGGAGGAATCTGCTCTTTGTTTCTCTTTGGTCTAGCATGTTTTTTCTGGCTCTTTTATCCTTTTGAGTAAACAGAGTGTGTGAGAATCTGAGTCTCTAAGTGCACATGTATAATTTAATTTTTACAAGGAATTTCACTCCTCCTAGCTCAAAGTTAAATGTATGCATGTATGCAGAATCAAAGCTTTGGATTACACTCAGAAAGTGTTAGTAGGAGTTTGGCTCTGGAATGAGTTTTAATCTACCCCTTTTATTTGACCTCACATTTATTTTGATGCACAGAAATATTTTCCACTTAAAACAGGTTTGTACTGCAAGTATCCCGCTCCTCCATTATTTCTGACTGGCTTTATTACAGGAACTGCAGAGAATCTCTTGTTGGGTGTGCACCTACATGTTGCGGTTTAAATAAATAATTAGAAGCTGGAATAAAAATGGAGACAAATACACAAGCTTCTATCCCCCATACACACACTACATAGATTCTTTGTTGATTTCTGAGGGGAATTAGGCCTCTAACTCTTTCCATACTTCAATATGGAACTAACATGTCAGAGTTTTATTCAGTGTACCATGCTTCCCAAAGAAGCCCATTAACTTGAATGCAGGTTGCATTGGGGTTTCATATCCTAGATAAGTGGTAATAGCTATTAAAAATGTGGTTGGGCCTAGGAAACACTCTTGCAAAGATAAACCCACGAAAACCTGTCTATATCATCATGTGGAGCTCACCCTCTTTGTTGATCCTACAAGCCAACTGAGCTGACCCACCAATTATTCCTCTGGTCAAAGTGAATTCCTAGGCTGATAAATCTGTGCTAGTAACCTGTACAGAGATGAACTTCATCCCTACAGAGACGTGATTTTAATCTATCATTTAGAAGGTATTTGTAGCCAGCTTTTTGTGCAGTAGATTATTGATGGTGCCTCTTCCTTTATGCTTGGGATGTCAAGTAAGTCAGGCAAACTCTACAGAATTTCAATGGACTGGCTCAGACCTCTCTGAGGCAGCAAATAAACTGCACAGGGGATTGTGTTTTCATACATTTTGCAAATGCTTCAGAGAAAAATAGATCACCACAGACACTGAGACATGTATATGATTCAGTCTGAAACATGGACATGCTTCCAAAAAATGCAGTAAAGAGCTGTCTTTTTATTTGGAGATGTCAGGCTCCTGGAAACGTGTGAGCTGTGGTGATCTGACACCAGTTACATTATGGCTGCTTCCAGGCTTCTCATATTTGGGTAGTATGATTGAAGCTTCAACACAGCGTGCTCTGTACAAATGACAGTACTTTGGGCAGAACATGACAGATTTTAGCAAACAGATTAAAGGAAAGTTGAAGCGACTTTCTGCTCTTCTTGATTGTCTTTGTGTGTGTGGTCTCATCCTGTCGAAACACGTATGGAAAGATGTTACATATCATAATCTCTGGTGCAAAAATGAAAAGCATGAAAATGAGTGGAGACGGTTCTTTTCATCACATGGAAATTGCTGAAAGATGCTCTGTTGGGGATGGTCCAATCACTTTGTACTCCTCCTTATCAGTAGTGTTGAGCAGGGGTGTAAGTTGTGGTTCAGTTTAAACAGCATTAGTTTTGCAAGCTGACTGAGAAAAGCCATCCTGTGTGCCTGGTTTGGAAAATTAAACTTCCTAAAGAATGTCTTGATTTGCATATGGGATCAGAAATCCATTTAAACATAGGAAACTCAGAATTATTCCTCTGAGTCTGGGTGGTAGAAGTGCTTAATATTTCAGGTGGGATTGGTGGGCAGCTTGCACTCAGGGCTGGCTGTAGAGGCACCATGTGTATCTTCTGTCACTGTAGTTTTTATTTTTCTCACCCATGCAATAAAATTTTATTGATGCAGTGTTTATTGAAGACCTACTGCAGGGGTCCATCACAGGAAGATAAATCAAGGTTGATGTATCTAGTGTATTCTTCACTGGAAGGTTTTGTTCTATAGGAGCAAAAAAATCGTGATTAGCATATTTTTGTCACCCAGGAATTGAAATCCCCAAAAAACCCTTGTGCTCTTGGCCACTGAGTCACCAGGGAGTTGCAGGTGATCCTGTTGCCCTCACAGTGGTGTCCAAGCCATCCTCACCACGTTGGCTGGTGTGACACAGAGCCCATGAGGCGCTGTGAAGATTGTGTCTCATGTGCAGATACAAAAATGCCATCCCATTCCTGTACAGAATCCAGAGTGGGACGGTGGAATTCAATATCAGGTCAAAACCCTATAATCTCTCTGCAATGTCAAGTCTGCAAACAGGGAAGCCATCCACTAACCAATTGTGGTTGGAACATGGATATCACTGTAATGGAACATAGGCACAAACCAGATTATTTCCTCATAACCACAAATGCTTATTAATGTTAACACTATCATTCATTATTTACTTTTTCTGTATTTAATCTCTAACCTAAAGTGCTTTATAATCAGGAAGCAGTTTTTACCCATCTAATCCCAGCTGGTATTTCAGAATCTACTTATGCTCAATTATAATATTTAGGTAATATTTTTTTTATTCATTACCAGCATAATTCTACAACTGTATTGTAATTGTTAATGGCCAATTAAAGCAGATTAGGATTTTTCAACCTGAAAGATATTAAAGTAATTCCTTAGTATGGAGATTAGAAACATTTTATCATTTCAGTCAACACTTCATTCACCTCACTTACCTGACCATTTTAATTTTGAGAAATTTCATTGCTCAAAAAAAAAACACCCTAAAAGAAAAAGTGAACTTCAGCAGGTTTGATACTCCAAAAAACGAATAAAGAATTCCAGGTTGTGCATACTTTTGATAGCTCTGTTTTAAGTTTTGTTCCTTAACTGGAACAAACATTTTTTGCACATCCTGTGAAAAGGTTTTTGGTATGATGGATAATGCATTTTGAATAATTAGACAGCGTGAGGTTGTAAATCCCAAGCAGAACAATGCATCTCTCCCATTAGCTGTTTCTCCTGTAAAGGGCAGTGTACAATGATGGAGCAGAGCCATTCATTTTAGATACATTCCACTTGCAAGTAATCTTTCATGTGAAAGGAAAACTAGATGTATGATGGTTTACATGTCAATTAAACCACGCTAGAAATGAAAGAGCAGTTTCAGAAGCCGGAAAACAAAGTTTTTCAGATGGAGAATTAGCTCTTGGCTAGAGACTAATACCTGAGCAGTGGCCTCATTATGGGCCTACCTTCCTTGGCTGCTGGCATTTAACAATGAAAATGAACGGGAAGGACTTGTCTGGTAATTAGTGTGGGTTGGGACATCTGAACTGTCCCAGCAAGAGCATCTGAACTTTCCCAGTGTAATGAAAGAAAACTTCAAAGAAGTCATTATTCTTTCAGTTCAGTTGGTGGATTGGCTGATTGGGTTGGGGTTTTTTAAAGGATTAGCTCCCTGCTGTGGCAAATAAGTACTGAAATGCTGGAAATGCTGATTTTCAGAAAGACTCTTCAGAATGAAAGCTGCTTTTCCTTTCTATTAATCTTATTCCCATGTGTCACTAGAATGTAGAAGGTGGGGAAAAATGGGGAGGAATCTGCATTAGATAGGAGTGCACTTTGACCTGCTTGTGATATCATCTCCTTTGTTGGATTGTGGAGTTTTTCATGCTGGAATGTCAATCAGCTGTCTCAAATCCATGGGTCTTTAAAATAATTGAAGTGGATGAAAATGCGCCATTTAGGACGATACTCTGGAACGGAAGGATATATTCACAAGTAGAAAGTTCTTGACTTTTAGCTGCTGTGTCAAGTCTCTTTAAAGCCACTATTTCTCTGCTTCTTGTCCAAAGAAATAATTTCCTATGAGTTGCTCCAGGTTTTTGCCTTTAGCCACAAGGACAGGCATACTGCATTTTCCAGCGCTGGTGGCATGCCAATAAACTAATAACACAGTGTTCTTCTTAATGAGGTGGCAGTTTTCCTACCTCTGAAAATTAAGAATGCCAGTCTGCAGCAATTTGGCATGAGGTAGTTCTGCTCATATCACTCTCTCCCAGTAGCAGCAAGAACAAAGTGTGGTTATTATCCATAAGCCCAGATCAAACTCAAAGTTCTACATGTCATATATCTCTAGCTCATCCCCTAATCAGCAGTTAACCTATAGAGGTGAGAGGGGCCTTCCCATAAGTATTTCTGCCCAATATCACACAAGTGGCAGACAGGAATGGGAAGGACTAGACAAGAAATAAAACATTAATCACCTCCTCACCGCAGTCTGTAGATATTTGAATACGTATATTATTGTGTAAGCAAAACGAAAGAGATCGGCTTATGAATGTTGAAAAATTAAATCAACCTTTACTTAGAAGAATTATTTGTACTTCTAAACTAACAAGACTCAGAAAAAGCAGGATGCTGCAAGATGCAGTGTAAAAGTGCCAATAATTTTACATGGATCTGGTGTGCTCTTTCTGACAAAACACCCCTTGAGTAATGACAGCAAATGCTGTGGCAAGTGAAAAGAAAATACTTGTTATTTTAAAAAATGCATGAGGTCAGAGAAGCGACTGCAAGAAATGACAGTAGATCTATGTCCTGTGTATTTTCAGTCTTTCTGCTGACTCTTGTGGAAAAATAAGTATGTGCTATTCTTTACACCAGTTAGCATTGCAGAGCCATCACATCCCCGGGAAGGGATGAGCTGATTTCTGACCTGGCTGTATTAATTAAGTCCCAAATGTAGACTCTTTATTGTAGAGGATGACACATGGACCATAAACATCTCAACTTGATGTTCAGATCTCAGGCAGATTTTTAGTGGTAAAAACAAGAAAACTTAGTAAGTCGACTAAATCTCATCAGGAGCCACAGCGATGAGCATTGAACTCACTGACACCACTTACAGACTCATTTTTTCATCATATAATTACATTTTAACAGAAATGTCTTTTGGTCCTTGTCCTTGAAGTCCTATTTGCTCATCCACAAAACAGATGCTCTTCAGTCCATGGGTGGACCAGCTCAGCACAATGAAGACATGAAGATTTCTTTAACTTCTGTAAAAAAGATGGAACTTTTTAGTTCCTTCCTAATATACCCCGACATATTAATGCTACATAAATATTAAAAGAAAGGCAGAGGAACTTCTCATTTAATAACTATATCTATATTTTTCCTTGCGCATTTGCCTTTTCTTTCCTCTTTCCATGCTTACACCTCTTTTTGTTTTCCTCACTGTTTAAAGAAATCCAACTGGAGAACGTGTTTTAAGGATGTGGGACTATTTCTGAGGACACTAGGAAATTCCTTTGAAATGTGAATTTACAGTTTTGTCTACCGATAATGTTTAACTGTCCTGTCCTGCTAAGGGCTTCTTTAATTTTAACAGCTGGCACTCTTTTTTATCATTGAAATCATAAACCCTTATGTAATTGACTTACATATAATTTGTATTTATTTCCTCGCACATTATTAATTTTTGGAATGCATTAGTTCTCAGTGGATTCTGCCATGTAGCTCTGTACTGTGCCAAATATTCAGCATTGATTTTCATATTGACTTATATCAATTGTGCCGTTAGTGTGAAATGGATGGGAAAACACATTCAATGTATCATTCTGAATGTTTTCATTCTTCAATCTGATATTAATAATTCAGAATGTATTTAACAGACAATATGCATTTAAATCTATGCCAAGAATTGAAAATATATTTACCACAGGCCCTTTTGACAATGTTGGTTATGTGTAGGCTTATTCACTGTAATTTTTCCTTTCCCTCTCACTGTCATGTGCATTCCCTCCTCCTATCCCATCCAAAGCACTGCTACAAAAGTCTGTCCTACTCAACCCCATGACTCATCAAACAAAACCACTCAAGGCCCCAGCTGATGTACTTGTATAATCTAAATGATTCCTACTCTCTCTATTCCACCAAACACTTTCTGCTTTAGAAAAAAAAGCTGTGCTCTTCGCAGCAAACTTTTTCTACATTGATGCAGCAAATCTCCAAGAGTTTTCAGCCTTCCTGTGAGGCAGATGGGAAATTTTGTGACAATTTCAGTTACATTTAAAATGGCAGTTTTGGATGAATTCAATATGAAAATGAAATTCTGACTGAAATAGAAATTCTCTGTTTTTATTTTCAGCTTATCTTGGATTGTGTTTTCACTAGCTTTGTGTTTACAGTTCAGCTGTGTCAACTGCACTCTGTGTTTTCCTGCTTGCCTAACCTACTCCTCGCTGATAAGAAACATTTTTCAAATGTATATTTTATTGCATAAATGCAAGCTGAACCTTACCCTAAACTCCACCCCTGCGGAGCAAACCTTTCCAAATTATCTCCCCCCACTGTTTTTTTTTTCCTGTGGTTCAAAGGTGTGAGGCTTTTGTCATTCCTGTGCTCTGTTTGTTGTACATGGCTCTGTGCTCATTCCTCTCCTGCCATTTCCATGTTTTTTCTCAAAATGTGGTCGTGCCAGAAATCTTCCCTTCTCAGCTGAGTGTGCCAGTAATCACTCCTCATTCAACATGTTCTGACTGTCATTCTGTGTTTTCTCTCATGTTGGTTCTTCTTGTCTCCTTCTGCATTCAGGCATTTTGGGACAGCAGGTTATATTATTCCATATTGGTAAAACACTATGTGAATATATAAACTTATATACATGGTTTTCAGGAGTCATGCAGAGACGAAGAAATGATATTTTAAAATTCTTTGGGATTGATTTCAGTTTGGCATGCATTGACTTGTGCTGAAATTGCAATTTTTTTTTTTTTGAGTTGGTTGATGCTTGAGTAGTTCAGATGGTGAATATCTGACAAGGAGCAGTACAAGACAAAGTGAGGCTGAGTAGTATTTGGGACAGAGAGGTGTGAAAATAATCAGTTGTGTAGATGATACAAGTAAATGATATTATGCCAGTTGATTTTTGTTTCTTTGTGAGGTTACAGCTCAACATGAACAAGCTACTTTGCTTTTGCTGTAAAGCATATCTTTGATATTGATTTCAGAGTTGCTTTGTCTGCATCTTTTTTACCTTACTGGTATTACAATATTTTAATTTACATGGTGGATAGCTTTTAAGCTAGCAAGTCTGTTGAAGTTAAGTGGATACTGTCATATTTCTGTACAATTTCTTTGCACTTTTTTCTTCACAGAAAATGTCAAGGAAAGTTTCAAGAGTTTTTTATGACTAATCCTTTGTCAATTTATCATGCATTTCCCCACCTGCTTTTCTGATGGGTCTTAGTGTTAATGGCTGTTTGTTACCTTGCACACTTGTGCCCCAATGCCAGAGATAATAATGGTTCTGTTTTGGGAGCTGGGCACGACACCTTGGTGCAAATACTATTGCTACAGGAAAAAGTGTGTTGGCAAATCTCTGCTCTGCTCTGAAGGATATCCACAACCACTGCCAGCACAGGGGGGAGTTTTTACCCCAGCAATGTCTTGAAGACCAACATGCCCCTGCATGGTTAAATTCATGGATTACCCAGTAAATTACCGTTTCCTTCTTTTTGGGTGTAGCTCCAAGAGCAGAACCACACAAACTCTGCCAGGCTGAACCCTCACAAAAATTAATGCATAGTGTTAAGGTCTGAGAAGTGCAGGCCTATAGAAAGCTTGATCTTATTCTTATAGTCTTGAATTCTTCCAAAGTGGCAATATCGACTGTTTCTGAGGTGCTGAGCCTTTCTTAAGATAGTACCTTTGAAACCACTTTGACCAAGCAAATTCAACTGTTTTTTTTTGCCTCGAATTTTCATTATTTTATCTCGAATTAGTTGAAACACAAATCCAGTTGCTTCTGAATGTAGTCTTCTGAGAATAAAAAATGAGTAGGAATCTGCTTATTAGTCACATTAAAATACCTTAAGTCTGAACTGAATGTCTCCAACTCTACTCCAAATTTTTCTTGATAGTAGATTATTGAAGTGCTAATTTTAAGTTCACTTTCATAAATAAGGGGGTTGGTAATCAAGTTATATTTTCTGTGTGTAAACTGTAGTGTTATATTTATGTGTTGTGTCATTGTCTGATTTATGATTAAAACAACTTTCCATTGTTCATGTATTTCCTGACTGGATTTGTTTCCTGATGTGCAGTCACATAGCTCAGTGTACAGCCAGAGTATTTACTTTTTTTTTTTTTTTGACAGGGTAATACAGAACATTTTCTAACTTATCTCCAGAAAATCTCAGAGATCTGACAAGATAATAGCATTTGCCAGTTTCCTGTGCCTTTTCCTCTTTAGTTATTTAGTCTCCTATCTGGTGCTGTGAGCTCCTTAGCTAAGTGCAACTTGATTGTTTAATAACTAAGGTGCTTTTCATAATGCCTATCATGCTGCCAGCAACCATGCTGTTTATTTCATTCATGTTCTGATCAATTGAGTACTAACTAATTACTATTTTGGGTTATCTCCAAAGGCTCTTTGCCTCTGCAGTACCCTCCATTAGAAAGATGCTGTATCCTGGCGCTCAGTCATGTTGAGGTGTGTTGTAACTAATTAATGGAGTGCAGTAACAAATAAATTCCTTGGTCCACAGGACCCAAGTTGTGCAGATTGCCAGCAATGCTGAACCGTGCACATGAAAGTGCTCTGTAGATCTTGAAAATTATTTTGCTTTTTCTTATGCTGGATATGGCATAATCCTGTTTTAAATATTTAGCGTGGTGCCCTAGGCCAAACATCTCCACCAGGCCTGTGGTTAGAGGCTGTGGAAATGGCCAAGCACCCATCAGGGGTGGAGAGCACTTACTCTGCACCTGCACAAGAGCAACTGGTTTCCTTTCCTCTGCATGGAGCCCAATTCACTCTCCCCAAATCAAGCTCTCACACCAGCCTGCATCAAGTGGGGAAGAGCAGGGGATTTGCTTGAAAATTGCTCTGCTGCTCTGGGCCCAAGTGTGAATATAAAACCAGCCTTTGTATTGATATCTCTGCTGTCTTTTCCTCCCTTTCTCTTCGTGCTACTTGTAGGAAAGACAGATCTGACAGAGACGCGGCTTTGTGATCACAAGCTTGTTAAATTTGGCTTGCTTGTCGGTCGGTTACGAGGAGCTCCCACGAAAGGAATGACTCTGAGGGAGGTTTAGATCTTGTCCTCCAAAGTGTTTACTGGTTTTCTGCTTGCTGTTAAAAAGCTGGAAGAAAAAGCCCATTCAATTACACCCAATCCTCAGCCTTTGCAGGAGGCACCTGTAACCACTAACTTCAGTGGGAATATTTGTCCTGCAAAGATGAAGCTCTAATAAAAGCAAGTTACTGATGGAGACAACCTGAAAGGTGACCAGGGCCTGCTTTTAGTGACAGCAAATGTGCCTGCAGCTTTCATGGAGACAGATTGAGCATCCAGAGAGGAGCAACAGAGGTGGTGAAGAGTCCAGAGCGCATGACTGATGAGAAGCAGCTGAGGGAACTGGGGGTGTTCAATCTGAAGAAGACGAGGCTCAGGGGAGAATTTGCCTCTCTACAACTCCCTGAAATGAGGTTGTGTTGAGGTGGGGGTTGATCTTTCCTCCCAGAAAACAAGAAACAAGACAAGAGGAAATGGCCTCTAGCTGTGCCAGGGGAGGTTTGGAATGGATATTAGGAAAAATATCTTCACAGAAAGGGATGTTGAGGACTGGAACAGGCTGCCCAGGGAAGTGGTGGAGTCACCATCCCTAGGGGGATTTAAAAGATGTGTGAATGTGGCACCTGGGGTCATGGCTTAGTGGTGAGTTGGCAGTACTGTGTTAACAGGTGGATTTGCTGATCTTAAAAGTGTTTTCCAATCTAAATGATCCTATGATTCCATGATTTATATTAATAACTGAGATTGTAAAAGGGATGTCAAAAAACAAGCTTCCAACTCTACATCTCCTTAAATGAGAAACATCAGAAATCGTAATGGAATTGGGAAATGCTTTGAATTTAGTTCTTTAGAGAGGAATCTAGTGACATTCCTTCAGGCAGTTCATAAGAGAGGCTGCTAAGAAAAGAATAACAGGGAGTGATTTACATTATCACCAAATTCAATCTTGAAGCCAGTAATTTTGGTGTCAACCTACAATTACAGGCAATCACTTCCACTTGGCTGGTTGTTCCAGTCTGTTACTGTTTACAGTGTGTTCTTACCTAATGCTCAGCATTGTGCTGAGTTGGTTCTGCTTTTGTTGCAATTAATCAGCTATGTTATACTTTCTTCATGATGTAAAGTTGCTTCTGTGAAAAGTTATAGGCAGATGAAAATGTTTCAGGATAAAAGAGGGAAGTGGCTTTTTCAATTCTTTCCCTGCTCTCCACTGCTCAGAGATTGTGTGTATCAGCTTGTGATCTGGGAAGATTAAAAGGGTTTCTCAATGTAGATGTGATAGCCATAGAAAATCCTGTCAGCACGTTCCACCTGGCTTGGAAATTTCTGAAAGAATTTTTGAGAAACACTGCCACAGGGCTGGAATCCCCAAGCCACCTTCACTGGGATTTCCAGGCAGGGCAGGTGCTGGAATGTGCAGCAGATGTTCCTGGACCCACTGTGGCTGGTGGAAACCACTGCTCTCCTGACAGGACAGATGCTTGGAGGAGAGGCAAAGGACATGACACATGCCAGATTTCAGACTGCAGAGAACATGCCATGGGATCAGTCCTTCTGCTTCTGTGTACAAGCATCAGATTTGTCAGCAGATCGTTTAAAATGCTCTTTTTCCAAAAGTAGTTAATTTAGTTTGAATATTACCAAGCTGTAAAATTAAGTTTCTTTCATTCTTGGCAAAAAGCTGAATCAGTTCAAACTGGTTTTCAGGTAGCCTTAGAGTGTGGGGATGTGACTGAATTCCCCCAGCCTTAAGAAAGCTTTCTCATACCCTCCTTTCTGGTGCTCAGAAAAAACAAAAGCAGTACTTATTGGATTGCTGGTGGTCCCAATTGCTCATGGATTTGTTTGCTTGCTTTCCTAGGAACATACCAGGGTTTGATGCAACAGCAACAGTTTTCTCTTGCATCCTGCAAAAGTCCCAAGTAGATTTGTGAGCTTGAGGATCCCTGTGAGCAAGGTCCCACTGCTCTCTTCAGCCACACAGTGATGACACTGCCATTAATGTAATACCAGCAGTGACATTAATGTAATACCAGCAGTGTCATTGATGATCTCATGCCAAGACTGAAATGAAACCAAGAAAATCTTAAGCACCCTGTCCTGGTGAATTCAAAAATCTCAGCTCCTTTAATGTGAATAATTTCATTGCATCACTTTAAAAAGTTCTAGACCAGTTTCACCCTTGCTTTAGTTGTACATGTCTGGAAAAGTGAGAAAATAGGTTTTAGGCTTTTCAGTGAAATAGCTTACGGACAATATTGAAGTTTTTGATAATTAATAAGAGTTCTGTGTGACACTTGATCCTCTTGTTTCCATAAGGATTTCTAGCTTTCTCAGGAACAGAGGCCTTTGTGAATTCTTCCTATTACAGCTCTGTGTTAAAAAAAAGTAATCTAACCTTTTGCATAAGTTTTCTGTAAATTGTTCTCATTAGGCAAAATATTATTTGATTCATTTAACCCATCTACTTGTGTGATATGGCAGCCACTTCATTAAACATCTCAATGAGGATAAACAGAAAGCAAGCTGTCTTGCAAAACCAAGCCTTTCTGCTATGTGTTAAACTTGTTAGTTGTTCCAGTTTTCCATATTAAAAGATGATTAGTGCTCATAGCATAAAATTATAGCATATAAAAAACTGAAAATTTTTTTATAGCAGGCACACACACAGATACACATACTTAATTCTCACACAATGACTAAACACCTGTTAAATACCAGCTGATATTTTCACATGATTTCCTTTCTCTTAAATAAAATCTCGTCTTTCTTACCAAAAATCTGCAATAGTAAGTTATGCAGTGTAGCACTATGAAAATAAGACCTTACAGCATAAATTTAGGCTGAAGGAATGAAATCCTGTAGTTAAAGAACAGCACTCCTTAAGGAGCTATACCTACCTGGAAACTTGGGGGAGAGCATAGGGCCACTCTATGGGGAGCTTTGCATCGTGTCACTGTTGGGAATGATGAGGTCACACACTCCAGGTAGCAGCTCCTCAGAAGTGTAGGACTTTTGTGTCTTTTCCTGCCAGATTTGGATGTCTGCAGTGTTTTGGTTTCCACAATCACTGTGCCTGGTTGGGCCACAACTCCTTGCAGAGAGATGTGTTGATATCTCTGGGAGTATTTCTACTCTCAGTCTTGGTGTTCTTTATTTTAGCCCACAAATCTTATGGATCTTTGTCTGCTTTGTGACAAAGGAGTGAGGACAGTTTTAGGCCAGGGGAATTCAGCCTTTGAGTTGACAGAAAGTAATCAGGAAAACAGGTGAAGTGGAAGTTTTACAGCTAACCCACCCTGAAGCCCCTAAAAGGACATAATTTTGAAATTCAAGCATGTCACTCATACCTTGCCCACCCCTGCAGCCACCTTTGAGCTCCTGTGTGGTGTGATGCACAGCATGCTGAAGGTCCTTCACTCCCTGTGTACTATTTCAAAGCTGAGCAGACATTCCAGCTCACCCTTTGATAGCAGCACAAGGCTCTTCTTTACTTTGCATTTAAGATTGTTGTGGGTCTGCAAAAGAACCTCCAAGGGTGATCATGATGGCCATGCTTCTGGTCAGGATGCATTTTTGCATGGCTGTTATTAGATATGCACTCTCAGGTATTGATGAGTTGGTATTTGCTAGAAGTGCTCGCTGGTTTAGTGAACACTTTTGCTTTGATCCTGATCCTGTCACCATTGAAAGGTTGCTCCCATGTGGATGAATCATGTTCTGGAAGCATCTGGGGTTTGAGGCAAAGCAGGTGCTGTATGGTGAAGGTGAGAGAATCCAGTCCCCCAGGACTGGGGCAGTGCTGGGGAGATGAGAAGGACTGAAGATAAAAGAAACTTGCTGTATTGTAACATTTTAAAAAAAGGTTATGTTTATTCTTCACCCACACAGACCCTGTCCAGGCTGTTGTGTTCTGCTGCTTAGCTCTAGGAAAAGATTCTTCACTCTTGTATTTCTGCTGCTTTGTTTCCTTGGGTTTTGGAGCCTGTTTTTGTTTGGGGGTGTTTTTTGAGTTGGAAGAAGGAAATGGAATTAGAGAGAGATAATGAAAGCCTGTTAGGTGTGTTATTGTATTATTGAAATAGAAACACCCACTAAGTGCCTGGAAGGTGTTTTTTTTTCTATCTGCCTTTCCTGGAAGGTGTTTTTCCCCCTATCTTTACCACAGAAAAAGCAAACAGTTTACAACTCTTCCCAAACACGGGTTCAACTTGTGCTGGATGCTCCATTTCAGAGCTTCATCTAATCAGGACATGGAATAACAAGAAGCCTGAAAAATCATCTCCCAAAACAGTATCAAATTATCATTCTTTTCATCCCTGCAATGCCATTCAACTTTTCAGTGCAGTTCCACTGCATAGGCCTTTTTTGGCTGCAAATGTAGGCAGCTGTTGGCTTATGATACCAGAGCATAGCCAAAATTATCAGTTTGGTGGTTTGATGAGCGTTGGTATTCATCCTCAACTTTTTAAGAGGCATAAAGATGTATGCTGTAGTGCAAAAAAAAGGAGGTATCTCCCCTAATTAATAGGGATTGCACTAAAAATCAGAAATCTTAACAAGTTTGGGTGAGTTTCTGTAGGCAGGCTTTGAACACATTCTTGTACAACAAAATCAGCATAAATGTTGTGGTCCAGCAAGTAGTGGGTCTTTTCACCCTCTGATTAAAAAGCAAACTAGCAGATGTTGACACAATAACTGTAGGAAATACAGCGTCACTTAGTCTATTATATATTAAATGTTGGGTTATCTTGTAATTTGAGTCTTGACTTCTTTGGCAGGAAGGTGTGCCAGAGGCACGAGTGTGTTCAGCTGGATAAAATTTGCTTTTAATAAGCTTTAAATACTTTTGAAATTAGACATAGCCACACTTCAGGTGGAAGCTTCCCTTCTTATTTGGATTACCTGCCCTCCAGTTAAACAGTGAGTTATTTTTTGCCAAGCAAAGCAAAAAGCCTTTTGGGTATGCTAAAGGCAGAGCACATAGACCCTTTGGGTGGGTTCTGGAATTTTTATGTGTGCAGGGTTGTAAATGATGCACAATAAACTAATGAATGGCACCCAGGTAGGCTGAGTGGCACATCCCTGCCAGATGGAGCCCTTTACATTATTGGCCAATGGAGCAGGATTTCCAGAAGAAAAATGGGGCTAATAAAGCACAAAGCACTCGTAGCTACCTGGTGACTTGTGTGTGTTTACAGTGTCAGCATGAATTTTGCAGTATTAAAGACTACTGAAAACATGAAAAAATTCTAAATTCTAGCTGGTTGCAAGCATGAGAGCAGATTAACTGATTAAAACAGCCCCTGAAAAAATGAACATATGGTAGTTCTCAGTCATGGTAACTTGTGACCTTACATGTTATAGAAGTTAAACATTTGTCCTTTTTCATATGCAAGTTTAAAAAAACAAGACATTTGTTCACTCCTATTTTCTTCCTTCATTCATATAAAAACTGTTCATAAATTAAAAAAGCTTGCTCATTTTGCCAGCATAGAAAGTGATATAATCTCTTTTTAATGTCATGTAGCCATCATTTTCATTTATTATTTACATGAGGGATAAAATAACTGAGCTTACATTAAGCTGGCTGGCAACAGAAGTTACACTTCTAGAGCTAACCAGAGAAGATTGTAACAGAAATTAGTAGATAATGAATTTCCTCTTTATTCTTCAGTTTATATTTTATTACAGAACCTATTTTTTCTTCATTTTATTCCACAACTTTGATAAATTACTATAAGAACATGCCTGTATTTTTATTTAATTTTTAAAAAGAAATAACTTTTCTTTATCATCACCCTTGAATTATTACCTTTTGGAAAGTCGACACCTTCTTGGTCTCCTACAAGTTCAGCTCATTCATTCTCCTTTTGTTCTACCTTACAAACAGAACCAAGTAAATACTTACATGAAACAGCCCAAAGAACTGCAAGCTTAGTGTTGAATAGCATTTCCTGGCATTTTCTTATTTAAGGTGACTACCAAACACACAGTCACACTTGGGAATTCTCTATCAAAAACTTCAGTGTCCTTGTTCAAATCTGTTGTGGTGCTATTCTTTTTGTGTTGTGGTAATGTAGAAACCTCATTTAGTTCTGTGTTGGTTCCCATTGCTCCTGACTTCTCCATGGCTATGTATCCATGTTCCTCTCTGTGGTCCTTCAGGAGCAAAAGACAGTAGATCTTTCTTCTTTTTTTTTTAAGGCATTTTCATCCATTTAATATTTGTTGGCTAGCCATAATTAAGGATTTTGAATTGCTTTGAGGATATAAAAGCTATTTTCTGTACAGCAAAATATCATATATATTATGACAGCAGGATTTTTGTAATTTCTCTGAGGTAGCTATGGCGAGGTCGTGGGATGCTTATTGTAATTTTTAGTCAGGATCAACACTTGCTGAAATCCAAGCTTTCCTCTCTTGCTGCCCTGTCCATCTGCCTTGTCAGCATCATGTACACTAACCCTCACAAATCCATCAGGGGCTGAGAAATTCTTTGGCCAATCTCAAGGACTACTCTCCTTGAGTTTGGAATTGTAGCATTCAGCATCATCAGATAAGCTGTTATTTTGATATTGGTTTTGCATAATTTTAATGATGAAATATTAATTGGTCACCGTTAATTCTTTCCATCATGACAAATGATTGCCTCCAGCAGAGCTGATCTTATGAGTGTAGAAAGCAGAGGATCTGTTCTGGTATTATTTGGACAAGTTAGTTGGCCTGTCAGTTTTGTTTGATTATCATAGTAGCCATTAAGAAGAAAATATTAAATGTCAGAAGATAACAACCCCCTAAAATGCCACATGAAGCCAGTGCTTTTTACACGCAAACCCCTCTCTGTCTGAAAGCAATATTGGTGTATCAATAGTACCTGGACAGTCATCTTGCAGATTGCATCCAACAGTAAAAAAGATTTGAATCCTTTCCCTCCCCTGTAACTTTTCCCACATCAAATCTAGCCCAGGGTCCAGTCTGATGGGTTTCAGTGGCAATAGGATACCTTGTGTTCAGAGCTGATTGCTCGTGAGAGTGTGTGCTTAGGATAATGAGCATGTTTCATGGTTTAATTAAAGGGAGTGTGCAGGGAGTGCTGCTTCCTTTCCCTTGCTGAAGTGGGGAGAGATCTTCCCTCATTTGTTCTGATCCTTGTTTCTGCTCCTCTCTGCCTCTTTCTCTCCCTGTTGGTGCAGTTTGCCTCTTCTGAAGCAGTCTCTGCTCCTGGGAGGGCTGGCTGTCCTGGCTCTGAGCCCCTCCTGCTGCGCTGTATCATTAACTAACAAGCACTGACTCGGGGAAAGCAGAAAGAACTTTGAACTCCCAGTTTTGAGACACTGGGGAGCCCTCACTGTCCTTGGCTGAGCTGAAGCACAGGCAGGGCTTGCAGGCAAACCTCAGGCAAGGGGCAGGTGGAAAAGATCAGGGGAATGGACTTTTAGGAGCTGTGGTGTTGTGTGCCATTTCACCATGGAACGTGGGATCAAAATCTGACCTTGTGTCCATGTCTAGCAGCGTGGTGCTGGTGTGCACTTTAGTTAATTGCTTTTAGAGCATTTAATTATGCTGCTTACCAACAGAATGCCATTACTGTCTCAGTGAAATTTCAGCACAGGCAGGACTTCAGGATACATATCTGCTCACAAAGACCCAACAAATTAAAAAAATATTAGTAATAGGTTTATTGTCTAGGAGATTTCCCTGAGGAAGTGTGGGCTGTTGCTTCCACACTCTTTCTCTTCCCTAACACCATAAACAGATTGTGAGTGAATGTACCTTATACTTATTAATAATAGATTTGTGTCACCACAGATAACACATGTACGTATCTCCTTCATTTATGAGTGCTCAATAGAGCATGGATCTCATTTGGAAAGGGACAATACCCTCGAGCTGGGGAGGATGAGCAGTGTGGGATGGCTGCCCTAATTATGGAGCAGCCCTCTGCTCCTCTTGGTGAGCCAAATTTCACCCTGCACTGAAGCCCTGACCCTCTGAGCCCCCAGCCAGGCCCTGTGAGGGCATCTTTGGTACCATTGCAATGTCCCTGGCCTCGAAAGCCACAGGAGGAGTGGTGCAGTTTTCTGGCAGTGGGAGTCACTTCTCCCCTCCTTACAGCTCTTTGCAGGCAGCAGGGCAAAGGTAATGGCCCTGCCCCTGGTGCAGGGAGGTTTCTGGCTGATTCTTTTGATGGTAGAGTAGAATACATCAACTTTTAACCGCTCATAATACTGCTTCATCAACAGTACTTCACTGCACTCTCCATGCTCTGTGAGTATTTTATCTGCTAATTATAGTGTTCCATTATCTAATATACATGAACATACTGCAATGAGTATTAAAACCGAATAAAAATTATAAACACCTGGGACCACCTCCCAAAACTTTGCCGCATGTAAGTCTGTTTCATATATTCAATTAAAACTATTAGTTCTCTTTTTTTTTTTTTTTTTCCATCTCAACAAATATATAGGACTTGTACACTGCCATGACATGACTTTGAGGTGTTTTTCCTTTGGGAGCCAAAGCAACCTTATAATTATAGCAAGATCACTTAGTATGAACTGTAATAATAGTTTTAATAGTGTTGCCTTTGATACCTTTGTGCTGTTCATCATAGATCAGCACTTAATCCCTGGAATCTTCCACCAGTAAATTCAAGTGATTATTATTTTTTTTAAGGAGAAGTCCTACATAGTTGCTCGCTGTACAATAAGCATTTTATTATCTCCAGGCAGTTTTATTACCCCACTGTGTTTTCTGTACAGAGCCATGACCCTGTACTGGGATAGAAGCCAAAGGATGAGCAGCATGAGATATTATAATTTGGTTTTATTTGAGACCCTTTTAACAATATAATAATTTATGATAGCTGAGCTTTCCTTTGGGAAAACGTGTAGGAAACAATTTTATCTTTAACTCACTTTTAAAAACACTGGTTTGGACAAATAATTTTTTCTTAAGAGGTATGTTTGTAGGCAGCATAGCTAATTAATCTAAATATCCTTGGGTTTGTGGCATTTAGGTATAAATGAAGTTATATATCTCCTAGCAGGGATGTTGAGTGCTTTGTTTAGAAAAATGTTGGAGTCAGCACTGTTCTCTGACATGGTGTCTCGGTGCATCCGCAATATTCACATACCCAGAACCTATTTTGCTGAATCTAATTGATTCACACATTCCCCTCTGAAATTATTTAATATCTCATGTTCACAAAGATAGCAACTTTTACAGATCATTTCATTTAAAATGTAGGATTCCAGTTTATACTTGATAAGCCACAATGCTGGGAAGTGCAGCATTTTCATGAATAATAGCTGGAGTACCTGAAACAGTTTTTAAACAGCTTTTTTATTTATTTCTTTTTTACAAGTTTAATTGGAGCAATCTAATGCATGCACATACCATGAAAATTATATTTTGTGGCATTCAGCTTTCAAGAGGGAGCTTTTAATTTGTTCTAAACCAGGACTCTACCCTGCTGATGGGTTGCAAATTGTTGTCTGCTGTACTTACAGATCATCCCAGCTCTTCTGTGCTCTAAATAAAAGTCAAAGTGAAGCTTGAAACAAATCATCCAACTTCAGCATGCACTGGGTTGTCTGTGCCACACTACTTCTAAATAAAGATAGGCATTCCAGGTCTGCTCACAATTGAGTTTCAAATTGGATTTCAAATTGTTGCTCCCTTCCAAAGGGAACATCAACAGGTCTTGGTTTCTCTCTTTAAACAAAAGTTTTAGGCAATTGTGATTGTTAAGAAATGGCTTTAGCCATGCATGTCTTATTTGAGTACCATATCTATTAACTTGTGATTTCTGAATATGTAAATGGGATGTGTTTTGGCTGATTTAACATGATTTTTATAATCTTGTTGGTCATTCAGAGGGCTATTTCTTTAATATTGGAGTTCAATAGTCTTCAATAGTGCAATACATGATGTTTTTGCCTGTTGCAATCCTCTTGAAAAGCAGTGCTGTCATATTTGAGTGACTGCTCTGAGATTTCTGTCAAATGCTGTTTTCTGGCTGAAATAACCAGTGAGGTGTAGGTTTTGGCCACAAATGTTTTTAAGGAAGTGTTCAGGTCACCATCTGATTCCAGTTCTGCTGTTATCTTGTGTTAACACCTGAAGTAAAGGAGCTTGGCATTTGATATACTTTAAATAAATGTATCCCATAGCAGTGCTTGAGAGTGAGCATTTATTAAGCTGTTCTTATACCAAATTGTTCTTATTAAATATTAACCAAAGTTATTTTTAAACTTCTGAGATCTACATTGTGTGTTCCATGGCATAAATCTATTATCTGTCTGTAGGGAGGTAATGAGAAAGATGTGGTAAAAGTCAGATTTTCTATTCATTTAATTATATCATGATATTTTGAGCATTTATATCCCCTGGTGTTGGATGTACCATGGGGAAAAATTCTTGTTTTCTGTAGACTGTGGGTGTGGAAGAGTAAAGAAAACCATTTAAAAATTGACACAGCTTGCCAAAAAGGGAGATGGATTAGTCTGAGAGGAGTACAGGAAAACTGAAGAGGTCACTGAGCAGAAAGTTGATATGAACCTGTCAGGTGTTTTTCCTTGTAAGGCCAGATATGCTCTATATGGTGCCTTAGCATCTGTTCTGTCAGTGAAGCACACATGTCACAAAAATTGTAATGGAAAACTTGAGCTGCCTCACACCACTTGAGAACTGGCTTCCCTGCATCCTCGTGTCTTTCTGGGGTGCCCAAATAAGCAAAGATTTTACATGGAAATATTCAGAGTTCCTGAAGTAAGGGTGCTTCATGCTGGCAAGGCCCTGAGGTGCACATAGGAATCTATGAGTGGGTGCTCCAGCTTTTGCTACATCCTGCTACCTTACCCACACAGAAAAATAAAATCACAATCATAGGCACAAAGTGGCAAAATTGGCCAGTTTTATTGTACAGCTTGCTTATTTCAGTTGTGCCTAAAGATC